>CAMPQE020000021.1:243020-976100 GCA_946902985.2 Meconema thalassinum
TCTACCTCTAGAGGGTAAGGTAAAGCTAGCGCCATTGGTGCTAATGCATATTCCCAAGTACATGAACCACACACACACAACTATCCTATGCTGTTTTTATGAGTTAACTGTTAAAACTTACTCAGTGGTTACTGAGCAAGATGGTCGCTACACACAACAAGCTTTAAATACTTGAGGCTAATAATCTATACACACACACACACGCTTGTTCTAAACTAAACTGTCTTGCTGGCAGTGCTCACACAGTAGGCAAATGACAGAAATGCTTGGCTAACAGAAATACAATCATTTTCGTTTGTCTAATGTTACCAGCTAACCATTACATGCTATAGTGGTGAGCACATGTGCCTCTTGCACTGGAGATCGTAACTCGATTTCTAGCTCTAAGGCCTAGAATGAATCAAACTAAGAAAGAAGGGTATGGTGACGCAGTGGTTAAACTGTTAGCCTTTCACTAAGGTAGACTAGGGTTTGATTTTAGGTTAATATACATGTCATAAACAAACAAACAAACAAACAAACAAACAAACAAAAAAGCAGAGATAATGTTTAAAACTGATTACACTTGTCTCTTTTCAAATTATTACTTAGATTGCAAATACAAAGGTGGACTGGGTTTGATATTCAGTTAATGCTGCCTATCGCATACTAGCCTGTAAGAAAGCCAAACAAGCAAAAGGCGTAGGTAGAGCAAGTGGTAAAATCGCTATGTGTAGAGAACTACCTAACGGTTTTATGAACTGGCAATGGTATGTCGCATAAACAGTGCAGGATACAATCCAGCAACCATAATTTGTATCTTGTGGAGCAGAGAAAACATATATATAGAGAAAGATATAGAAAGCTAGTGTATGTATGGGTAGCATTGATAATTTTGACCAGAGAAAATACGATGAGGTAGGGTGGGGAGAGGGAGAATTAACACTTATATATGAATGAATGGTAAATAGTATTTTAGTTTTTTTTTCCCCAATAGTTTTGTTTTTAAATGCAGTGGTAGATAGTCGTTATTTTGTAAAACATTCTTACTTGCAGTAGTAATAAGACTCTATGGTTTCGCTAACACATAGATAGACTGTATTATTGCCATGGTCAAGCACTCACATTAAGATCATTTACAAAATCATAAAATGAAAAATAAAAAATCTTGTTTTGGAAATATCGTTTTTCAACATACACAAAATAAATATATAAAAAATTTGTAAACAGCAAAATGGAAAATCCATGGTCAAGCACTCACATTAAGATCATTTACAAAATCATAAAATGAAAAATAAAAATCTTGTTTTGGAAATATCGATTTTTTTTCAACATACACAAAATAAATATATAAAAAATTTGTAAACAGCAAAATGGAAAATCCATGTTTCCATATAGACAAAATTTAAAAACCTTAAACGGACATTTAAGAAAATATATGCAAATGGGAAATTGACAAATGTGTAAATATGAAAATGGAAAAATCCATGTTTCCATATCATGAAATTGAAAAACATCAAACTGTCATTTAAAAAAATGCAAATGGAAAATTGACAAATTGCAATGTGTGAAATGTGAAATTGAACAAATGGCTATCATTATTAAAAAAAAAAAAGAACATGGTGCTCTATGGTTGAGGTGTGAATCAAACCCTTTCTACTTATTTGGACCACCCGAGACTGAGTAGACTAGTTTAAGTTGTCATACCACTTTAAAAGTTGTGTTAAATCTAGGAATTGAAACCCAAGAGCTTGTAGGGGAGATCAAAGGTTATAATATGTTAAACAGATAGCCTTGAATGAAGGGTGTGGTAGCTATATAGAGATGAGACGTTTCGCTCGGGGCAGGGAGGCATGGAGATCTGCATCAAACCAGTCAAAGGACTAAAGACTCAAACAACAACATGTACGTTCACCAAAATAATGTTGTGTAACGGTAAATGTTAGTCAACGAACAGTAATGCATTACTAAAACCCATGACACGATACCTAAGAGCTTTCTAAAATGATTTTAAAATGCCTTTAACCCTATATTGAACACCCAGTTCACAAGACTCATAACTGCAATGTTATGGTAAAACAAAACAAAATCTATATTTCAAAACAAACAAGTGGTTTAGTCATGTATACTGGAAAAAGTTTTGTAAACACTCAAGTCCTCAAGACCAATTAAATTAGTAACTGTCAGGTTGGCCGAGTGGTTAAGGTGTTTGACTTAAGATCAAATTTCTGTATAAGGAAGCAAGGGTTCGAATCCCTTACCTGACATAACTATTGCCTTAACATGGCTTGGCCACACTGTATTATTATGATACTCAATACACAAACCATAGATATAGTGTATTGTTTAAGGCCACTCTCTTTCTGAACATAGTCAGAGACTGTTGATGGTTAACAATTGTATTAATAGTGGGACATGGGGATAGCAATTAAGAAAAAACAGCCAATACCCATACAATATTTTTATTCATTTTAGTTTTTTTTTACAATAGTTACACACTGAATACAACTTTTTATCTCTTTACCATTGTTTGATATAGATTTTAAACACAACGCTTGTTGTAGATCCTTTTACAACTTTCTCCAGGTACTCTTGTTCTTAAAAACTGGGGAAGCCGCAATGGTTTTATAGACATTAAACCCTCATTCTCTTCTTTTTCATCATCATCATCATCATCATTATTATAAATATTATCTTTATAATTATTATAGTCATTGTCACCATCATTATCATCATCATCATCATCCTCAACATCACTAGAACTATCCAATTCCATTTTTTCCTTTTCAAAAGGGATCTCTTGAAGAGTCTGTGTTGCTTTTGATAGTGTTACGGGTTTATTGAACGTTGACAACTGTCCTAACATGACTTTTTGAGGAGATAAATGTTTTTTCATAAGGAAGTCACTATGTTGAGTAACACTATGTTTTTGTCGGACTTGCTTTTTCTTGTTCTTTTGATCATGTTTTGTTAACACTAACGGTGTTTCATTTGGTATACCACATTGATGAGTACCCACACTTAAGACCTCACCATGTTTACTTTTTAGATGACCTAGACATTTTGTTGTTCTTTGTTTTGAGCACTGCCAAAATATGATGCCATTCGCATTTTCTCGCTTATAGTTATAAGAGTACCCATGATACAGGGGCACGTGGTTTACCTTTATTGGTTATAGTATATTCCATAGTAGTCACTGACTTGTATAGTCGATCCGCCTACTACAAAGGTCTGAACACTTGTGGTGAAAGAATGATGTTGTGTTGACGTTTTATGCAGGATAATGTTGGTGGCATATGTGGGTGGCTTATGTTGATGACATGTGTTGTTGGCTGATTTTGGTGGCTTATGTTGATGGTTTATGGTGGTGGCTTATGTTGATGGCTTATGTTGGTGGCTTATGTTGATGACATATGTTGGTGACTTATGTTGATAGCTTATGTTGGTGGCTAATGTTGATGACATATGTTGTTGGCTTATGGTGGTGGCTTATGTTGATGGTATATGTTGCTGGCCTATGTTGATGGTTTATGTTAATGGCTTAGGTTAATATCTTAGGTTGATGGCATAAGTTGATGGCTTATGTTGGTGGCTTATGGTGGTGGCTTATGCTGGTGGCTTATGCTAGTGGCTTATGGTGGTGGTTTATGGTGGTGGCTTATGTGATGACATATGTTGGTGGCTTATGTTGGTGGCTTATGTTGGTGGCTTATGGTGGTGGGTTATGGTGGTGGATTATGGTGGCTTATAGTGGTGGCTTATGGTGGTGGTTTATGGTGGTGGCTTATGTTGATGACATATGTTGGTGGCTTATGGTGGCTTATGGTGGTGATTTATAGTGGTGGCCTATGTTGGTGGCTTATTTTTGGTGGTTTACGTTAATACCTTATTTGTAATGGCTTATTTGACAAGTTATTGTTGTCAATGTATTTAGAGGATTTTTCTCTTGGTTTTGGAAAGTATTTCAACTCTTTTTTATGGTAGCATAATGCTTACCGCCATGTTTGTAAGCAACAACAACACACTAAAATTCCAAGAATCCAAAGTACTCTAAGGTTAATGATTGTCTCTCAACTCCATTCAACGTCTAGTCAAAAAACATTATATATTTTTCACATTTTACAAAAAAGGTAAATTGGGAAAGTAAGCTATATGTTTAAACTAAAAATCATATCAAATCATATGCTAACTCCAACACCTACGTCTACCCCAATCTCAGTCAAAAAAATATAATATTCTTCAAATTTTTCCAAAACAGTATTTGGAAAGTAGGCCATATTTTGAAAACTAATCATCCTATAAAGTCATATATATATATACTGAAACCAATGGCTTTTATATCCTTAATCTTAAGAACAAAATATGGAATTTTTGACATTTTTTCCAAAAATGTTCATTTTAAAACGGGGCTATATTTTGGAAACTAGGAATTTTACAAGAAAGTTTGTTTAACGTAAATGGCAGGTATTTACCCCCACTACCCGCAAACCAAGTCCCAGGTCTCTGGGGAAAAATCCAAAAAAAGTTCAATTTGGAAAGTAGGCAATATTTTGAAAACTAATCATTCTAAAAAGTCATATATAGACTCAAACCAATGGCTTTTATGTCCTTAATTGGTAGAACAAAACTTAACATTTTTTCAGTTTTTCCAAAAAAGTCCAATTTTCAAAAATTGTCTATATTTTGGGAACTAAGAATTTTACAAAAAAGTTTGTTTAACGAAAATGAAAGGTCTTTACCCCCCTCTACCCAAAACATAAATTTCAGGTCCCTAGGACAAAAACTGTGCAGTATATATATATATATATTTTTTTGGGGAGGGGGTCTATATTCACTTTACCTCCCCACTTCACAAGATGGCGGCCATAGCTTAACTTAACCTAGCCTAACCTAACCTGACCTACGAGGTGTGATCAAAAAGTTCCAAAAATGTGGCTGCAACTTAACCAAACCTAGCCTAGCCTAACCTAACCTCCCTGTTGACTAGCCCCCTTTGGACGGGTCCTTTTTGAAGGGAGTCATTTTTTTTACGTGTCCCGGAGGACGGGTCCTTGTTGACGGGTCCCAGTGGCGGGTCCCCTTTGACATAATTTGGATAAAATGCAAGGCCAGTCCATAGGGATCAGTCCAAAGGACCCGCCACAGGGACCCGTCAACAAGGACCCGTCCTCCGGGACACGTAAAAAAATGACTCCCTTCAAAAAGGACCCGTCCAAAGGGGGCTAGTCAACAGGGAGGTTAGGTTAGGCTAGGCTAGGTTTGGTTAAGTTGCAGCCACATTTTTGGAACTTTTTGATCACACCTCGTAGGTCAGGTTAGGTTAGGCTAGGTTAAGTTAAGCTATGGCCGCCATCTTGTGAAGTGGGGAGGTAAAGTGAATATAGACCCCCTCCCCAAAAAAAAATATATATATATATACTGCACAGTTTTTGTCCTAGGGACCTGAAATTTATGTTTTGGGTAGAGGGGGGTAAAGACCTTTCATTTTCGTTAAACAAACTTTTTTGTAAAATTCTTAGTTCCCAAAATATAGACAATTTTTGAAAATTGGACTTTTTTGGAAAAACTGAAAAAATGTTAAGTTTTGTTCTACCAATTAAGGACATAAAAGCCATTGGTTTGAGTCTATATATGACTTTTTAGAATGATTAGTTTTCAAAATATTGCCTACTTTCCAAATTGAACTTTTTTTGGATTTTTCCCCAGAGACCTGGGACTTGGTTTGCGGGTAGTGGGGGGTAAATACCTGCCATTTACGTTAAACAAACTTTCTTGTAAAATTCCTAGTTTCCAAAATATAGCCCCGTTTTAAAATGAACATTTTTGGAAAAAATGTCAAAAATTCCATATTTTGTTCTTAAGATTAAGGATATAAAAGCCATTGGTTTCAGTATATATATATATGACTTTATAGGATGATTAGTTTTCAAAATATGGCCTACTTTCCAAATACTGTTTTGGAAAAATTTGAAGAATATTATATTTTTTTGACTGAGATTGGGGTAGACGTAGGTGTTGGAGTTAGCATATGATTTGATATGATTTTTAGTTTAAACATATAGCTTACTTTCCCAATTTACCTTTTTTGTAAAATGTGAAAAATATATAATGTTTTTTGACTAGACGTTGAATGGAGTTGAGAGACAATCATTAACCTTAGAGTACTTTGGATTCTTGGAATTTTAGTGTGTTGTTGTTGCTTACAAACATGGCGGTAAGCATTATGCTACCATAAAAAAGAGTTGAAATACTTTCCAAAACCAAGAGAAAAATCCTCTAAATACATTGACAACAATAACTTGTCAAATAAGCCATTACAAATAAGGTATTAACGTAAACCACCAAAAATAAGCCACCAACATAGGCCACCACTATAAATCACCACCATAAGCCACCATAAGCCACCAACATATGTCATCAACATAAGCCACCACCATAAACCACCACCATAAGCCACCACTATAAGCCACCATAATCCACCACCATAACCCACCACCATAAGCCACCAACATAAGCCACCAACATAAGCCACCAACATATGTCATCAACATAAGCCACCACCATAAACCACCACCATAAGCCACTAGCATAAGCCACCAGCATAAGCCACCACCATAAGCCACCAACATAAGCCATCAACTTATGCCATCAACCTAAGATATTAACCTAAGCCATTAACATAAACCATCAACATAGGCCAGCAACATATACCATCAACATAAGCCACCACCATAAGCCAACAACATATGTCATCAACATTAGCCACCAACATAAGCTATCAACATAAGTCACCAACATATGTCATCAACATAAGCCACCAACATAAGCCATCAACATAAGCCACCACCATAAACCATCAACATAAGCCACCAAAATCAGCCAACAACACATGTCATCAACATAAGCCACCCACATATGCCACCAACATTATCCTGCATAAAACGTCAACACAACATCATTCTTTCACCACAAGTGTTCAGACCTTTGTAGTAGGCGGATCGACTATACAAGTCAGTGACTACTATGGAATATACTATAACCAATAAAGGTAAACCACGTGCCCTGTATCATGGGTACTCTTATAACTATAAGCGAGAAAATGCGAATGGCATCATATTTTGGCAGTGCTCAAAACAAAGAACAACAAAATGTCTAGGTCATCTAAAAAGTAAACATGGTGAGGTCTTAAGTGTGGGTACTCATCAATGTGGTATACCAAATGAAACACCGTTAGTGTTAACAAAACATGATCAAAAGAACAAGAAAAAGCAAGTCCGACAAAAACATAGTGTTACTCAACATAGTGACTTCCTTATGAAAAAACATTTATCTCCTCAAAAAGTCATGTTAGGACAGTTGTCAACGTTCAATAAACCCGTAACACTATCAAAAGCAACACAGACTCTTCAAGAGATCCCTTTTGAAAAGGAAAAAATGGAATTGGATAGTTCTAGTGATGTTGAGGATGATGATGATGATGATAATGATGGTGACAATGACTATAATAATTATAAAGATAATATTTATAATAATGATGATGATGATGATGATGAAAAAGAAGAGAATGAGGGTTTAATGTCTATAAAACCATTGCGGCTTCCCCAGTTTTTAAGAACAAGAGTACCTGGAGAAAGTTGTAAAAGGATCTACAACAAGCGTTGTGTTTAAAATCTATATCAAACAATGGTAAAGAGATAAAAAGTTGTATTCAGTGTGTAACTATTGTAAAAAAAAACTAAAATGAATAAAAATATTGTATGGGTATTGGCTGTTTTTTCTTAATTGCTATCCCCATGTCCCACTATTAATACAATTGTTAACCATCAACAGTCTCTGACTATGTTCAGAAAGAGAGTGGCCTTAAACAATACACTATATCTATGGTTTGTGTATTGAGTATCATAATAATACAGTGTGGCCAAGCCATGTTAAGGCAATAGTTATGTCAGGTAAGGGATTCGAACCCTTGCTTCCTTATACAGAAATTTGATCTTAAGTCAAACACCTTAACCACTCGGCCAACCTGACAGTTACTAATTTAATTGGTCTTGAGGACTTGAGTGTTTACAAAACTTTTTCCAGTATACATTGACTAAACCACTTGTTTGTTTTGAAATATAGATTTTGTTTTGTTTTACCATAACATTGCAGTTATGAGTCTTGTGAACTGGGTGTTCAATATAGGGTTAAAGGCATTTTAAAATCATTTTAGAAAAGCTCTTAGGTATCGTGTCATGGGTTTTAGTAATGCATTACTGTTCGTTGACTAACATTTACCGTTACACAACATTATTTTGGTGAACGTACATGTTGTTGTTTGAGTCTTTAGTCCTTTGACTGGTTTGATGCAGATCTCCATGCCTCCCTGCCCCGAGCGAAACGTCTCATCTCTATATAGCTACCACACCCTTCATTCAAGGCTATCTGTTTAACATATTATAACCTTTGATCTCCCCTACAAGCTCTTGGGTTCAATTCCTAGATTTAACACAAACTTTTAAAAGTGGTATGACAACTTAAACTAGTCTACTCAGTCTCGGGTGGTCCAAATAAGTAGAAAGGGTTTGATTCACACCTCAACCATAGAGCACCATGTTCTTTTTTTTTTTTAATAATGATAGCCATTTGTTCAATTTCACATTTCACACATTGCAATTTGTCAATTTTCCATTTGCATTTTTTTAAATGACAGTTTGATGTTTTTCAATTTCATGATATGGAAACATGGATTTTTCCATTTTCATATTTACACATTTGTCAATTTCCCATTTGCATATATTTTCTTAAATGTCCGTTTAAGGTTTTTAAATTTTGTCTATATGGAAACATGGATTTTCCATTTTGCTGTTTACAAATTTTTTATATATTTATTTTGTGTATGTTGAAAAAAAATCGATATTTCCAAAACAAGATTTTTATTTTTCATTTTATGATTTTGTAAATGATCTTAATGTGAGTGCTTGACCATGGATTTTCCATTTTGCTGTTTACAAATTTTTTATATATTTATTTTGTGTATGTTGAAAAACGATATTTCCAAAACAAGATTTTTTATTTTTCATTTTATGATTTTGTAAATGATCTTAATGTGAGTGCTTGACCATGGCAATAATACAGTCTATCTATGTGTTAGCGAAACCATAGAGTCTTATTACTACTGCAAGTAAGAATGTTTTACAAAATAACGACTATCTACCACTGCATTTAAAAAACAAAACTATTGGGGAAAAAAAAACTAAAATACTATTTACCATTCATTCATATATAAGTGTTAATTCTCCCTCTCCCCACCCTACCTCATCGTATTTTCTCTGGTCAAATTATCAATGCTACCCATACATACACTAGCTTTCTATATCTTTCTCTATATATATGTTTTCTCTGCTCCACAAGATACAAATTATGGTTGCTGGATTGTATCCTGCACTGTTTATGCGACATACCATTGCCAGTTCATAAAACCGTTAGGTAGTTCTCTACACATAGCGATTTTACCACTGCTCTACCTACGCCTTTTGCTTGTTTGGCTTTCTTACAGGCTAGTATGCGATAGGCAGCATTAACTGAATATCAAACCCAGTCCACCTTTGTATTTGCAATCTAAGTAATAATTTGAAAAGAGACAAGTGTAATCAGTTTTAAACATTATCTCTGCTTTTTTGTTTGTTTGTTTGTTTGTTTGTTTGTTTGTTTATGACATGTATATTAACCTAAAATCAAACCCTAGTCTACCTTAGTGAAAGGCTAACAGTTTAACCACTGCGTCACCATACCCTTCTTTCTTAGTTTGATTCATTCTAGGCCTTAGAGCTAGAAATCGAGTTACGATCTCCAGTGCAAGAGGCACATGTGCTCACCACTATAGCATGTAATGGTTAGCTGGTAACATTAGACAAACGAAAATGATTGTATTTCTGTTAGCCAAGCATTTCTGTCATTTGCCTACTGTGTGAGCACTGCCAGCAAGACAGTTTAGTTTAGAACAAGCGTGTGTGTGTGTGTATAGATTATTAGCCTCAAGTATTTAAAGCTTGTTGTGTGTAGCGACCATCTTGCTCAGTAACCACTGAGTAAGTTTTAACAGTTAACTCATAAAAACAGCATAGGATAGTTGTGTGTGTGTGGTTCATGTACTTGGGAATATGCATTAGCACCATGCGCTAGCTTTACCTTACCCTCTAGAGGTAGAGCGTTATCCCTTCCTTTGGACATTGCCAATGACTGCATTCCCCCACAAGTTTTACACTTAAGCCCTTGGCTTGTTCTTGATTAGGTTTGGTTTGCTTTAGGCTTGGTTTGGTTCGGTTGGGTTTGATTCGACTTGGTTCAGTTTAGTTTAATGTAGTCACCATTTTTTTATTTTTAGCTACACTCTTTAACCAATTAATTAATGATAGTCTACTCTTAATTCTTGAATCGATAAATTGAATTTTGTGTGCACCGTTTGTCAATCCATGCCTACAACCTATACTCCCTATGTACTACAGTCAGATCTGAAAACAAGTTCCAATGGTCAAAGACGTGTCAGTCACCATACATATATCCTACAATAATTCTTTCGTTACCTAGCTAGATTTCGTCACTCACAGTAAACATCTTACATTATGGGTTTGCAATATATTAAGAAAAGCAAAAGTCCATGATCTTGTTGTTTTGGGTCTTTTTTGGGGAAATTCATAAGCCATAAAAAGAATGACATCATGTCAAGTTCTGAGTGGATCTTGTATGTCAAAATCCCATTATCGGTTTATAAAATCTCAAGGCCATGCCCTAGCAGTTTTGGATTATTTCAATCAATGAGTCCACCATAGGAAACATCGAAAAAATAAATACCCTTAAAACAAGTCGTCCCATGACCCTCTCCGAACAATGCTTCGCAAAATATAAATTCATCCATTGAACATGATCGGCGACATCATCCTAGCTTCCCCCTCCCACCATGGTGGCCATATCGTTTGACCTTCAAGTGTCCTCAGCATCTCTGTGCTTTTTTTCATTGCCCTGTCAAGTCAATGCATTCCAATAAGATCAAATAACATTCACATCCTGTCAGTCTGCCCCAGCAAGTTTGTTTTCTATACTCACTTCAAGCAACATATAACCAAGTTCTGTTTGTTCTATCTAAAGCCAACTTCATCGAATCAAGGAATTATCATTTGTCATGTCACTCATAATCGTTTACACGTTAAAGACCCCCTTCAGGGGGTTTAGGAATTAGGAATTCCATCATAGGAAAAATCAGAAAACGAACCCTCGACCCGCCGTCTCATCGAAATAGCGAATACTGTATTGGTATATCACCACCGTGGCCAGTAATAGCTTAGTTGAAACACGTGTCCAGTGGTATCGTCTCTTTCTATCTACAACCACTCGTCATGAACATTTTAGACAAATTTAAGAAAAGTTTTAAAAACTGAAATGTTTTCAACATAAGTGTCGTTAGGCTCTTTCGCATTTTTTTAAACATAAATACTATATTCGAAAGGGAGATAGGGGAGGGGCGTCACCCCGAGTCCTACGACCCCTCGTATACGTCTCTGGCGTTATTGGTTTGTGAGATATAACAAAAAGTCTAAAATCACGGTTTTACAACAAAAAATTCTGTTTCCCTCATTCTCAAAAACTTTAACCTATTACCAAAATAAAAAGGGTTTCGAGACAAGCCATTTGACACGTCATAGGACCAAATCCGACCATGCATTCGTGAGATATCGGAAAAGTCTAAAATCACGGTTTTACCCCCAAAAAGCCTGTTTCCCTCATTCTCAAAACTTTAACCTATTAATAACATGTATAGGGCTTCGAGACAATCGATTTGACACGTCACACGTCCAAATCCGACCTTGCGTTTGAGAGATATCGGCAAACGTCGTAGGAAAGTAGGGGACTATCTGGCTCTATCCTCACCACCAAAACCCCTTCTTATCAATCATATTTTTCAAAGAGCTCGCCCTCTTACAAAAATCCCAAGTGCGCATGCGTAAAAAACAAAAACAAAAATGTTCATCCATAGCGACAGCCAGAAAAACGCATGCGCGATATGAGCAACAACATTTAAGTTCATTTTAGCAGCGCACCTTATACATGTCGTATTTGAAAAGAGACTTTCACTAAAAATTACAATTTCACCCCCTAGTAGGGGTAGGTTTTATTTAGGGGTTGAAATGAGTGGTCCATAGCAAAGCCCCCGTCAGCCCGAGTCCAACGACACCTCATTCGTGAATCTCCGACAACGGGTTCGGGAATTATCGGCTCGCATTGGGAGTAGTGGTGGGGGGGGGCAGAACCCCTATCATCCCCCTACTCAGATATCCTGAGGATCAAAGGGGACCAGGGGATAGATGTATGGAGACCCAGGATTCGTTTCTCGTTTTCCTGGAGAGTGGAGACCTCTACTGCTTACATGAAAGGAATAGTCATGAAGGACATGCCTGTGTTCTTACGTAAGCTCCTTGAATCATCCAAGGTACAGACACAGTCTTATCAATCGTAGTTAAGCATGTCTATTCTAACGTTGTCTCATTGCCACTTCTGCTTTTTATAGGCTTTTTGTGTAGAATGTCTAAGAATGGAGTTAAGTTTTGATCCTAGTGTCAAGTCTGATTATATTCTAGACAGGGTTTCGATTCTACTAAAAGAATGCACCCATTGTGATTTAATGTATTGTAGTTTAAATTTTCTTTTGGTAACTGTAAATTCAAGTTTATTTAATGGGGAATTTATTTAATGCAGAGAAGAGGAACTTTAGGCCACTCAAGATTCGTCATTCACGTGTTTGTTTTTCATTTATATAGTAAATGAACACTAGTTTTTATGTCTTAATATGACATTACTCAAGTTTGGGTGGACTCAATTTGGAGTTTCTACTACAGCGCGTTTTCACAGAAGACTGTTATAAACTTGAAAGTGAAATTTCAGCATTCAGGTTGATTTTTGAATACTGCAGTAAGCTTTTTGAAGATGAATCATTGAAGAAAGCGGATTCTTTTGCTTTGCTAGGAATTTATATTCTGCTGTTCTCGCAGAGAGACGTTTATATTATTTCTAACCGGTCTTTTGGAGAGCCGACTGATATGATCGCCCAGGCCGGTGGTGTAGGATACTATTTGTCGTTCTTGACGCCATTCGAGTAGATTTATTTCGACCTTTGTCTTGATCCAATTATTTTCCTCAGTATTTTTTTGAGATTTTCCAATAAGATTGCTTTGATGGATTCGTTTAAGATCTATTGTAGATGGACTACACAGGTGTTTTAAACACAGTTTGAAGTTTGAAGACTTTTTGCATACATTCACCCTATTTATTAACGCGAATCCCAGATTAGATTTATGTGGAGGCAGATCTATTGCCAGATTTGCAATTGTTGTTAACTCTTATTGAAAGCAATGCACATTGGTCGTGATAAATAATAATATAAGAGCAAATGAAATAATAATTAAACAATAATTAATTGAATTGTAAAGAAACTTGTATAATTTTAAAAACAATATTTGATTGTGAATGTGATCTGTTAAATAAGCCGAATGTTGAATTGTTCGTTCACGAAGGGAGGTGATTAATCGAAGCACTAAAACTATAGTAGTGCAATGTAATAATGATATGAATGCTTAGGGTAGCATGATACTTAATGGTAAAGCCATGTAAAGGCTAGTGTCCTTTATTGTTGAAAGGGTATTTAATGGAATATTCCAAGTTGTAGTATGAAAGTCAATCCACTCAGATGGATTTTGAAAGTAAGGATGATTATGGCTTAAGGCATTTTTTTCAGCATCTGTTCACGTTAATAGCCTGTTGTGGGAATCATGCATTTTAGGCATGTTGAATTAAACCTACCTGGTAAATTTTCGAATATTTGTATCACTGCAATGCTAACAGCCGTTATAATAATCACTAATTCCGTTCTGGTGATAACAGTTCATTTAAAGGGGATGTAAAATTAAATTAAAGAAATTAACTTCGACTTAGCTTAATTGTTTGGTCAGAAGAGATGAATAAAACCAGAATAATACAGCAACCACGAATATAGTAAGACACATGGAAGGTGTCACGTATGCATCCTATCAAAAACACTACGAAGGTGTTACAATATGACTGTACATTTGTATTATAGCTTTAAGCAATTATTTTTTCAGGGTATATATTTGTATGTCTTGCAAATATGAAAAAAAATCAGGGATTCTGTTTAAATGTTTCCATCGTTGCCAACATCTCTGTTGGACCACATAAATGATTCTTGTACATATATTTGGGTAAAATGCAGTCAATAACAGTGATGAATGTAAGGACTGGCATTTTTTCCCAAAGTTCATGAAACTTCGGTTGGAAGTTGGGCACTCTGCCTCAATCACATTGTAGTGGTCTACACTATATTTTTCTTTTCTGAATACATTTTCTTTAGTCAATTTTAAATCTTCGAAGTGTGATACTTTATAGAAACGATAATAGAACACGTTAAGAAGGCCAGTGGTGGATATTTCAGTGGGTTTCCACATACACCAGAGATAGCGTTCTTGGTAATTCTTGTGCTTTTGAGCTTTCTTAAGTCGTTCACCATGGTTTTTCTTAACGTAGTCTCAGTTAGGAATTCCTGTACCCCATTTCCTCGTCACATGTTGGGTAGAATCTGGGGAATATTCTAGCCGGGGTTTTCAGGTTCTACGATCCAGTTGTCATCGTGGGAATCCAACATGCTGATGGTAGGTATTTTGGGTACAGTACGGATATCGTAGTTTCGAATCCCAGTGCTGAGAGCGGTTATCCTGAGTGTTTTCTCGTTTTTTCCACACTCCCTACAGAAAATTGCCGGGATAGTGCCTTGCTCAAGACCTGGAGCATCTACTCCATCCCTATCCCAGATACATTTACACACACAACTACAACCATCACAGCAATACAGGATGCCAGACAGCTTCAACACACTCCCAAATACACGGGGCTGATGACCAAGGTGTCTCAAGCCTCTCAAATGAATTAACAACAACTCTACAAGTAGTTCCAATTCTCTATGAGATATTATTACACAAGAGAAGTTTCATGTATTTTCATCCCGAATATTTCGAGTAATACAATATGCTCAAAAGACAAAACAAATCAGTTCATTAAGAAATTAGGTTAATTTTTGACTAAAATGTCTCACCTCAATGGTAAGTCTAGAACATTCCTCTTCCCCTGACAGGAATAAAATAAACTCAAATATACCTGTGCTACCAACATGAAGACTGTGTATCTCTCAACAAGAGAAATTATTTACTGAAGTCTCAGCAAAAGTGGGCATGTCCTCTCACGATGTATCATGTTGATTTATGAGTAATTGAATACCGGTACTCTTTTTTATGTTTATTCAGTTTTTCCAACAAGTTCCTGTGCTTTATATTGCAATTAGCCCTGAATGCCTAAAGTATCATTTTCGAAGATTTTGGTCACCTACCAAGGTTCTTCTTACCTTAAAAATGCTACAGGCACCCGGAAAAAGGTATAATTGCTTACACAACTCAGACGACAACTTGCACTCATTCGTAACTGGGAGATAACCGTAATTCGGGGAATTGCTGGACATATATTTACGTAATATGAATAAACATGGCTGACGGTTATCTCCTGCTCAAGATGTTAATAATGATCCCAACATTAGTGTTAATGTACCCATAGAATTTTCTAAGTCTTTATTAAAGCGCGTTATTTTTAATAAAAAACCAGATTAATTTACATATAACTTCTCTCCCGCCAAGAAAAGAAAAAAGCTAATATTGTCCCGCTGTGTGGGATTCTAAATTATTTGGCGCTAGCCTCAGTTTGAAATAAGCTATAAGTTATTTCGCGTGGGAAAAGTTAGATATGCAACCCTGGCAGGACGGAGTTTTATTACTACAGTCTAAAACACACAGTCGTGAGGCTCTCTGCGTTACAAAATTGCATCCTCTATGTAGATGAAGCGACACTAGCGCTCGCGGGGGCCAGCAAGCTGGCAACTGCCTTGAGTACGTTATTCGCGGAAGAGATGATTTCACTTTTGCAAGGGTTTTATGAATTTTAACTCACCTGAGTGATTATTTCCATTGTCAGGTTAAATCACCAACTACAACAGAAAAAAGCCACAATGTTGATATACTGTACGCTTTTAATTCATAGAAACATAAAAAGAATGCTCTGTTTTATTAGTTCAGTCCTCTATAAGTATCCCTAGGTACAGTTGTATGGTGTATTTAATGAGTCTTACATAGAATTCATAGTCCATACTAGATATAAATTCATGTATTTGTTTTAATGATAGTCGCTGGCATCTCTACATAAAACCAAGTCCACGATTCCTGGATGTAACGGGTAATCTCTAAATCCACTGAATGGATTTTGATAGGGCTTTCACCATTGAGTAAAAATTCCTCGAGGAAGGTTTCTGTAGGAAAATATTCATTTATGACCAAAGGAAGCCGAGCAGTAACGATTTCAGTGAATCGTGTCGAAGTAAGCCCTGCCGTCCGTGCGTCTTTTAAGCTAACGCTTGGTAAACCATTAAAATTATCCATATACTATGATTGTAAGAATTGGTCAACATGAAAAGTTCTACAAAGAAATCCGCGACAGCATATCTTTATCTTTAATACATCACCAACTATAAGGGATTTTACGTTTTAATTTCATCCAACAATCTCCATTCAGTGAAAATTTAAATTACCAGCTTCGGAGCGTGTTTACAAGCTAGCGAACGAACCCATCACCCCAGCTTAGGCCAGCATGAACTGTCGAGTCGTATCGAGTTAAGACTTAAGAGAAGAGTAGACTATAAGTGTTTGGAGTTTCGCTGTTCACCTCGGCTTTTCTGAATTGCGTCTGAGACCTACCGTCCGTGCGCCTTTTAAGCTTACGCTGAGTAACCCCTTTAAGATATTAGGCGAAGCCGGGGCGGGTTGATAGTATGGGTATAATATAATATCAAATTCTTAAACATATCAAAAGCTAGTTATTCCGTAAAATTGAGTAACATTATAGTTAATTAGTAAAAATACCAGTGTGATTTGTGAAACGATAAGTATAAGAAGACCTTAAGGTGTTAAATGGCTCAATTGTAGGTACTTCGTATTTTTTCTGTGGGTTTGAAACATTTCATTCCTGAATTTGACAAAATAATAAAATGCCAATTTTAGAAAATATCGGCAATAATAATTGTGTACCATACCTTCACAGCAGCCATGTGGGACACCAGGTATTCCATAAGAGAATTAACAAACAGTGTACCACATCTAAGTTTGTGAGCATTAACCTGACGACATAAATTGGCTTGCTTCCAAAGGATTCGAGAATAAGTTTATATTATTGTACACATTTTTTATTCATTAAATCAGCTCTCTGACTATTAAAAAGCCATTTTCTACATCTGAAAATTAAAATGCCGGAACGCGTTTGAGATGACATCCCTTACGTTTACTTAGCCTACTGTATGGCTTAATTTACAAAATGCATAGATATTTATATTTGTTTTGCAGCCAATGGCCATAGCAGGGCATTTCACATGAACGCCCGTAGGTTCCCTAATTTCATCGTCAAGTAGTTCCAACTTAAGCTACCGGACGCCACTGTCACTGAAACCCAACGGCGAACGTTTGAACGTGATAGAGCGTGTCTAACCCAATAGCTTACAAATTTTGGCTACACACTACCAATTGTAGTCGTAAGTTCTTTTACGTGCCATAAATCTATGACATGGACCTGACGACTTCGACTGGGTTTGAACCCGTGAACTTGGGCATAGCAGTTCAGCATGCTACTGACTACGCCACCAAAGCCATGCATAGATATCCTACCGAGACATGCTTCTGATTTATAACCGACTGGCTCCGTGGCTCAGCGGTAACGTTCTCGCCTGCTGTTCCCAAGGCTGCAGGATCTAATCCTGGCGCAGTCGCTGGCATTTAAGGGTGCATAAATGCGAGGGAACCGTGTCTGTAGATTTACTGGCACGTTAAAGATCCCCTTCAGGGCAAGATTCCGGCACCCCCGTGTCTCTAAAAGCCACAGTAGTTAAAAGGGACCTAAAACCAATAACATTATTATTGATTTATAACCAGTTAAAGACCTAGTTCCATTGTTTGATTGAATAGCTTTATATTACTTTCTACTGCGTATTCCAATTAATTGGGGTCGCCGGAGCCAATCAGGCTCATTTTGGTTTTGGCCGGGGATTTAAGGCCGGATGCCCTTCCTGATGCCACGTAATTATTCAGGTGAAAATTCCACCCCATTCTCACCGGGATTGGAACTCCGGCTGCCCGGGTGATTGACGAGCAGCTTAGACACTGTACCATCACACTCCCCTTGAAAAGCTTTATAATACTAGCCTAAAATCCAAAGCTCAAATCTTACTTTTAGGGTCCTTGGCAAACTCGTGTGTCGTCTTGCTATTTGAACAGTCTGACTTCCCAGTCGGTCAACACGAATACACCCAATTAGTTTGGGCGAGGAGTAACAATTAATCTCCCTGTGAAATTCATAATAAAATAATTATTTATACATTTATTAAAATGCTTCTCCCCCCCCCCCCGCCTTTATGTGAGAAGTGTTTTATTAAGTGTATAAACGATTCATCTATTTTTATTTCAGGCATTAGGAGATAAATTGTCACTTCCACCAAATCTATTTGGGTACCGTAAACTCGTGTTGACCGACTGAAAAGCGATCATATAGGTTACTTAGCAACACTGAAATATTGCTTCTAATATTAGACCTGTTCATTGAGCTGCACATCTGCTCTTGTAAAGCACATGTAAAATTAAAGATATAACCTTTACACACTGCTAACATACAGTAAATCCAGCAACAATAACATACACCAACTTAGCCCAATCGGCACATTCTTGCTTGCTGCATGAGAGCATTATTACCTCGCGGTAAAAAAAAATATGAGCCAAGCTTCGCGATCTGTAAGTAGACTGTGGTTATACGTTGTCATGAAGACGTGTGTAGCCAAAAATGGGGACCCGGGCCGAAAGGCGACAACAGTACATCACCACAGACACAAATCACAACCTGCCGATTTCCAATGGGGGGTTCTAAACCCTCCCCCTGATTACGCCACTGGTCTACTAATGCGATCTAAGTACACGCGTACACCAGAAGGGAAGTTAGAACGGAACCCAGGGACATGTTCAGTGAAGATCAAGATAAGCAAAAGGAAGGAGAAGATTCACCGACTGAACAGACAAGAAGAACAACTCAGAGAGGTTATAAATATTGGACCGTTAGAATACCAAGAATGAATGAACATGGAGAGACCTAGAATAGATCTCAGGGATGAAACAGAGTTCGGACAGTACCAACGAGTCCTAGGTTCTAGAAATACCAACCAGAGTGTTGTCGTTATACGTAACCTTGAGGACCACCCAAGGAAATTATCCGGTACTAGATCTCACAGCAATAGAATTCCTTAGAGATATGCGGGAATTTCAGGATGAGAATCACGTATCTCGGGACAGGGAGATGCAGATTGTTGAAAGGTATCTTGAAGGTGGGGCTTTTCTATGACACAAAGCGTTCCTGTATACTTATACCAACTTTGAAGAATTTTCGGAAGCATTGAAGCGTAGATTTTGGTCAATTAAAGATCAGTTGAACATAAGAGCCGATGTCTATTCAAAGAGGTATGCATCTTCGCTACCTACAAAATATGCCAGTTATTTTACAGCTCAAATAGAACGGCTACAGTTTCTTCAGCCACCACTATCTGAAGCCGACCTGATTAAAGCAATTGCGAGACAGTTATCACCTGACGTTCAGAGATACATAATTTCAGCGGGGATACAATGTTTACCTATGATGGATGAACTGTTGAGGATATTTGATCATAATAGTGCGATCACTAGTATTGTAAGTAAAAATCCTAGACAAGAAAATAGGGATATAAATACGGTATTAATGGATCAAACCCAACAAACTCATAGAGATCCAGGACCGATAAGGAATAATTATGCCAGAAATCGGAGGTATGAGGAGGACTACAGGAGACTACTACTGCTACTACTACTACCCTAATAATTACCGTAGGACAAGTTTCCACCATAACAATGCCTACAGAAGGAATAATTATTTTAATCCAGAAGGATCCACAAATAATGAGGGAGTCATTAGATATAAGAACTGGAACGATGAAAATCGCAATAGGCAGAAATCTGACCAGCGATAGAGGGAAGGTCAAGAGGATGTACAGCGGCTGAGACCGGAAAATAACAGAAAATAATAGACCTCAGAATCAGGAAACACAGCCAAGTAATAGTCGGCAGGCTAGAGGATAGGAATCAAAGGAGGCGTTAAATAAACGCCGATTTTGAAACGCTCTTAGAAGATATTGTATCATTACCGCATTCGTTAAACATTAATGATGTTTATCAGGTGGATGATGAGGACCTATTGAGGGAGAAAGAATTATAGGAAAAATGTAGACTGGCAGAATTACCCATAATTCAGCTTTCTATAGAAGGAGAAGTGTAAGAGAGGACCTAGAGCCCTAACGTCGCCACAATAAAGGAACCAGTAAATACAAAAAGAAATCACTTATAGACACTGGAGCGTCACTTTCGGTGATATCAGAAGACTGCTATAACAGATTACTTCGAGGGAAAAGTATGACGGCAATGCCAGCTTCTTCGGTAATAGTAAAAAGTATTTGCCAGGATAGAACTATGACGTGTAAGATCCAGGAATTTATAGAATTTGAAATTAGTGGACACTGTTATGAGCATATTTTCATTGTCTTGGGGAAAATGATTTCGATATAATATTAGGCATCGAGTTTAATACAAAGGCAGGAGCTATTATTGGTATGGGAAAGCGAACTATTAAATTCAACGGAAAAGTGATGGACAGAGAAGAGTCAGGAAAACGGAAAAACTCATTCTAGATACAGAAAATTGGGAAGAAACCCTAGAAGAGATCATTAATGGAGTAGAAGCGGAGAAGGAAACCCACTTCGAACTCAAGGTAGATGACATGGAGGACATTCAGGACCAATTTGAGGAATTAATTCCAGAATATGCTGATATTTTCGGTAGTAAACCAGGACTTAATAAGGATTTTCAATACCAAATAAGACTGACTGTTGAAACTCCTTATCAGAGAAATACCTGGAAGAGGTATCCAAGATTATAAAGAAAATGGAGGCCGATAATATACTGTAATTGAGAAAAGAGCCACGTCTTACTTAAATCCCACAGCCGTTGTGAAGAAGGCTGAAGGGAAATTGAGGCTATGTCGAGATGCCAGGGGTATCAACGAATTGATATTACAAGAATGCGATAGTCCACCTAAAATTCGAGTACACCTGAGAAAATGTAAAGGAAAACTTGATTTTCGGTCATTGAAATGACGGCTTCTTAAAGTTGAGCTGACAGCAACAAGTTTACTGAATTTCTGTTTAATCAGACCTGTTATGTTTTCAATCGGATCTCATTCGTGTTTATAAACAGTGGTTCGGCACTAATAAGAGCTCTAGATAGCAAATTGACAGATGAAGTCAAAGCTAATGTTATTTGTTACATCGATGACTTAATTATTTCGTCAGCTACCAAGGAAAACCCCTTGATTCACCTTAAGAAATGGTTCCAAAATTTAAGAGATGCTAACATCAAGGTCAACTTAACTAAGTTTCACTTTTCCCCGAGAAAATCAATTTTTTGACCATACAATAAATCAAATTAGATACTCTATCATCCGGATCAGAGTAAAATTAATGTTATTCTGAAATTTCTCCAACCTACGAAAGTCAAAGGCATGAGATTATTTAATGAAATGTGTCAGTTCCTTATTAGTCACTGCCCTAAGTATTCAGAAGTAATGGCACCACTACATGACCTGCTAAAGAAAAATGATAAATGGAAATGGGCAGAAGCTACAGAAGAAGCATTCATTAAAGCTAAGGAAATGTTGAGAGATAACATATAGTTTGAGTATAATGATTTTGAACGAACGTTCTACATCGAGACTGATGCATCGAGGTTAGGAATTAGTGCAATCCTGTACCAGAAAGACCAGCCAGGACAGTAACATTATATTGCATTTAGTAGCATAGTTGAAAGGTCCCGTAGAAAACTACGACCGAACTAGAATCTCTATCAGTAATGCATGCTCTTCACCAGTGGAAAAAGTTACTTATTGGCCATTCTCTTATTATTAAGACCGTCCATAAGGCGCTTCATTTCTTAGTGAAATCCGACTTAACGAGTGATCGTATGGTGAGATGGGCTCTTTTTAATCAGCAATTTAATGCAACTATCTAACATCAACCAGGACATCTTATAAGGAAAGCCTGTATAAACTGTGGAAGTAAATTTTGTTCAACTGGAAGATGAAGACCAGGAGACATTTAACAAAATGAGCCAGCAGTACCACAGAAGAGATACGCCCTACGAGAATGATGTACCGAGTTCTTAAAGGACACATGGTTAATACCGATCCCGACTATAAGACTACGCAGAAGAAAGCCAGAGCTTACGTCCCACAGTGAGATCTGGTATGCAAATTCATAAATGCTGAACAAACGAAACCAAGAATTGTAGTTCCACCTAAGATGATATATCGTATAATATGGTTAGTTTATAGGAGTATATGTATAAGCCATGATACTGATAAGACCTTATATACAGCTCAAGAACGCTTTCATTCG
Source organism: Meconema thalassinum (assembly GCA_946902985.2). Taxonomy (NCBI): domain Eukaryota; kingdom Metazoa; phylum Arthropoda; class Insecta; order Orthoptera; family Tettigoniidae; genus Meconema; species Meconema thalassinum. The sequence goes on from CAMPQE020000021.1 coordinate 265,648, forward strand.
ACCAATACGAGAATATCAGTGGCAGATGTTGTTCGATCTTGTGAGAACTGCCAGAAAAGTAAATATCCATGAGAGATTTTGAAAGAAAAGCCAAAAGCGATTATTCCAATTCGACCTAGAGAACTTATGGCTCAGGATATTTTCGGTCCGGGTCCGAAAGGTTTGAGGGGAAATAAATATTTACTGGTCACAGTAGATGTTTTTTAAGCTAGTGATACGTTAACCCCATGCAGAAGGCTAACTCCAAGCAAGTAATAAGAAATATTGAGAAATATGTTATTCCAAGGGCAGGGATTTTTTTTAGCAGACCATGGAACTCAGTTCACATCCACTGAATTTCATGATGCCATGAATAGGTTAGGCATTAACCACGTATATAGTTCTATAAGATACACCGAATAGAATCCTAGCGAAAGAACGATGGCGGAGAGTATTAAATTATGTCGCCTTTACTGCTCAGAGGAAAACTAGAACTGGATAGGGATAGTTCCATTAATCGAGCATTGTCTAAACTCGACACTTCGCGAAAATTCTAATCAAATTCCGATATTGCTTCACTTCAATGAGAAACCAGAAAGACCGTCTGGTAATATATTCCTGTTACCACCGGATGTTGAACCTACTATTGAGGAGAGAATCGCACTGTCAAAAGAGAGTCTTGAGAAGCAAGCGGACAAAACACTGAAAAGAGTACAAGGGAAAAGATTCAGTACCCCACTGAAAGTAAGCGAATTGGTTCTTGTTTGAAAACCAATTGCGTCAAACCTACCTCAGAAGATATACAGCAAGTTCAAACATTGTTCATTGGTTATAAGGTCGAGGCTGTATATGATAATAATTGCTATAATGCATTATATGTAATATTGATGGTGATCAAACCTTGGGAAAGTCAATGCAGCTAGCCTTAAAAGATATTTTCAGAAATTGATTTAAGTAGAAGTAACAACGAGTGAAGGAATTTTATTTGCAGACCAGTCGAAAAGCAAAATTTGGGTCAAGATAGAAATTCATAAAATGAAATATGGATTAATAAAAGCTTCATTCTTCAGCTTTATTAAGACGAGTTCAGTGGGAAATAACCCCTAAACTTGCTTCTTACAAAGTCAATTTTGGTATCTAAAGGCTTTGTTATTGCTAAATTCCAAATTTGGAGAAGATCGGACTACTCTAAGGATAGTTATGACGCTGAGATTCGAACTATTACGAGAGAAGATGTGTGAATTTATTAGTATGAAAAGCAAGCAAGCTAGAAGCGGCATTTCTAGCCTCGGCAAAGCGATTGATCTTGTCGGCTAGGGGGAAAACTCGTTCAGTTACAGCCAAACAAGTTTTTTATGAAGCGGCAAGAAGACCAGTCCGCACGAGCAAGGGATGTCGTGGAGAGGGAAGAGGCGTGGCGAGATCGTGACCGACCAGCGCGAGGCATCACGACTTGGCTCAGGCCAGCCCGAAGCAGTAAAAAGGAGTGTGGGAGAGCGTTATCACGTGACCCGAAGACATATTCGGATTTCCGAAGGGAACACTTACTTTTATTAGATATAAAATTACTCTGGAAAGGTAATGCATCTTAAGAAGTACTTGAGTGGGGTTTTTGAGCGCCAAATCGTCTTCAGGACGCCATCGGTGAAAGAGGGGAGATCATTCCAATTTGAAATGTCTTGAAGTATAGACGTGATTTTGAGGTCTCCAAATTACAGTGCGCGAGAAGTCGACATTCGACTGCTAGCGGAAACGATATTCCAGCCAAATACTTGAGAGCCGAGGAAAGCTAGTAGTGCAATTGAACATTGTTATATTGAAAGTAATCGTCTATTTGAATTCTACTTAAATCATTTTTGAATTTTTATAAAACTGTATCGAACATTATTGAACATTTTCTGTGGAAAGTAAAATGTATTCAGCAACGTATTTTTATAAATCAGCAATGATATAAAATATTCCCCAACATCCAAATTTATAACTACGAAGACATTATTGTCAAAATTTATACATCAACGAAACTTGGAAAAAAATATTCTACGTTACCAAATATTCCAACTATTTGCTACAATAGTGCACAATACATAATTTTGTAGACAATTGCAAAATCTACATAATACTACCATTTTTTAAAAATTTCAAAATGGAACTTCAGAACCATGAGTTGAGTGAAGATGAGTCAATTAACACTATAACTTGGGAAGCCGAATGATTGAACATTGCTAGAATGAGAGGAGTGACATAGAAATTCCAAAATTCATCCAAAAATTGGAATCGAACGAGAGATCTTCCAGAAATCGTCCATGAAAGACCATGACGGAGTATGACTACCAGACGTATGCTGTTATGAAGTCGTACGTGACGACCGATCCATATCAGGCAGTCCCGGAATGAGATTGGAGGACGGCAACGTCCATCCCATGGTTGTTTCGCTACCCAGGACCAAGCAGGATATCAACGCGGGAGCCGGAGGATCGAGTCCGAAACCACTAGGGTATGACGAGTAAATGTGATCTCTGCAGCAAAGGTAGAAATAAGATATTTTAAATGATTTTTGTAGTTATTTGGAACATGTAGAGATTTCAAGATTGATCATATTTATTAGTTTTTCGTATTTTGTTGAGTCATTTAGCGTAAATTTCGATATTTGTTTTTGATTACAGTTTTTGAAATTTTTGCGTATTTCTTCGATATTTATTCCTGTTGGAGATTTTTATTTTATTCTATATTATTTTCGAATTCGTCGTAAGCATTTTTATTACAATGCTATTTGAAGATGTGACTATGAGGTCTGTGTTCAATTTATTAACATCCCTCTCATTGTCACCAGACACTACGGTCTACTCTCGGATAGTTGGTATCATCTGAAACAATCCTGCTGTTCGTAAACGTCTTTCAACACTGCGGAAAGTCGGATCTCGCCTGTCCGGTTACTTTTCCTGACACATACCATGATATCTCTGAGAAAATTACAAATAGGACCAAGAACTCATGGACGGAAGGACGGGGGAAGGTTTATATTGCCCATATAAAGAGATTTTGGGAGAAGAAAAAAACATCATTAGCAAAATAATTTGTATCGCGCTCCACAGATGAGCATGACGATGCAAACATAATACTACTACTACTAATAGAAATGATGGCAGTGCATTATTATCATACGAGATTCTAGGAGAGACCATTACCTAGGAGATATGGAGGTACTACTAGTTTCACGAGCGAGGGTCACCGCCAGAGTCGCATTTATAACGGTACCAGTTCTTCGCCCAATGCAGCCAATAAAACTTCGCTCTCATAATACTCAAATTGTCGTACCATTGACATTAATGGACGAATCTAGAAGAGTGGTGGTATTAGTATCATGACATGCCACTAATGAGATTACTTTCAAGTACGAAATCAAAGTAATACTTGGCTAAAATTGACTGGAAAGTTTGTAATGACATTTTTCACAGTGGTATTTTCAGCATCCTAGCCAAATACGATCGATATTGCGCGGGAGGAAATGTCACGACAAACTTGGAGAAGAATATTCATAGCTTCACCTAAACCAAACGCGAAGTCGATAGAGCTTCTAGTCAAGGAAGCAAAGGTGTGCATATGAGAGTTCCTATTGGTCGCTCTCTGGGGAGAGCTCACATCAATAAGTGACCCCCAGTTACAACCATTTGCTGTACACTGTAATAACAATATACCTACAGAAGTTTCGTCCAGGGTGGCTTCTGGCTCGCTGGCATTGGGAGAGCGTGGAGTTGGAATCCCACCTCAGCCTTCCTGAAAATGGTTTTCATGCTTTCCCATTTTCACCACCAGGCAAATGTCGGGACGGGTAGAGTCCAGCATTCTTGGCTGTCACAACGGAGGACCGGGTCTCGATTCCAGGTTCTTCCAAGAGATTTCATTCTGCTCAGAAGGCTGGAAAGGGCTACACTCAGTCTCGTGAGGTAAAACCAAGAAGAGATGGGTTTGATTCCTTCCGCAGGCATCCTGGTTTCCCTCTTCTACTACCGGCAAATGCCAGGATGTTACCTAACTTGGCCACGTCCACTTCCGGCACAATAACTACTCACACTAGTACAGACATCACAGTGACACAGGTTATCAGACAAATTCTACACCACAACAACAACTTCTACAATCCTTCAACAGGTACACGGCCTACTTCCTTTCAAAATCCCTTCCCTGGCCCTTCCTTAACTATACCCAAGTTAGCCATTCCCAGTTGTATCTGTTCAGCGGCGGTAGAGGAATGATCCCTCGCTGAGTCCGTGGGTGAAGCCTAGCTGGGAAGATAATACATTCTTATAAAAAGTCTGACGTGGTACAAGTTCCATCAAGAACTTAAGTAACTTATAATAAGAAATATCATTAGGCTATCTAAGCCTAAGTGAACAGGATCTAAACATGTCATCCAGCCCCCATTAGTTCGAGAAGTGCGCTTATGAGTGTATAAATAATTCCTTTTCTGGTATTAAGGTGTTACAAGCCCCAACCTATCTAATTGGGCACACATCGTGTTGACATTCCTGTTATAAACTATAAGTACTATTACTACTCACGTACGCGTCAAATTGTTACATACCGAAGTTTTCTCTCGTAGTTTCGTTGCCACGCAGCAGCTTCGTCAAGTGGCCGGTTACGATGGCAATCCGTGATGAGGTGGTTTAGCCTCAGTGTTATCTGGTGGTTGTAGTTCGATCCCAGTGACATCCTTTTACTTCAGTGACATTTGGCGACGTATAGGGAGACGAAAAGGACATACAGAGCATGTCACTAGGATCGAGCCACGATTACCTCACCGCAAGGAGAACAGAGACCGTGACGTCACAGCCACTATCAGAAGAAGCCACCGCATCGCGGAACGTAGAAGTAATCGACCACCTGACGAAACTTCTACGTGGCAGTGAAACTAGTAGTGAAAACTTCACTGAGTAACAATATGACGTCGTTTGTAGAATACAGTGTACATGAATTGTATCGCCACGAATGTGTTAGAAATATTTGAACTAATTACTAAAAAGAAAGTTTGATTTATTAGTGAACCGGCTTCACCGGTATCTTTAATAGTTTACCCTGCGTAACCTTTAAAGGCGCAGGTCCCAGACGCAATTCAGAAAAGCCGAAGTGAACAGCCTTTCGAGATGGGCGCGAACGTGTGGAGCACATGCCTCGATCTGGTCATCCATCATGATGATGATGATAATTGTTGTTTTAAGGGGCCTAACATCGAGGTTATCGGCCCCTAATGAAATGAAATGACGTGAAATGAAAGGATGTAGATAAAAAACAACTCACTGCCATGGATGAAGCGAAAATGGTGTTTATAAAACAGACAGTGAGCCCCAAAAATTATGCCTTATTTGAATAAAAAGGAATAAAATGCGGATGGTAAAAAAGGATAAAACAAATAAGACATAGTGAACAATATCATACAGAACACAATAAAAAACATAAAACAGATATAACCAGAATTAAAAGTCGTAACTACACATTAAAACTTAAAAAAGTAACCACTCTCCCTCATGAACCGGATGACGAGGTCAGCTGACGGCCCGTCATCACGGAGAATAAGGGAGAGGGTGTTAGGCAGTTTAAGAGTCCCTCGCAGATCGGCCAGATCCACACACTCCAAGAGAAGGTGTGCCACGGTTAGGTGGGCGCCGCAAGTACACACAGGAGGATCCTCTCTTTTCAGCAAGTGGGAGTGCGTAGCAATCCCATGGCCGATCCGGAGTCGACAGAGTACCACAGCTTCCTTCCGGAGAGATCGGAAGGAAGATTTCCACACCTTCGTTGTCTCCTTGATGCCTCTCAGTTTGTTGGGTGGAGGCGTGGCACGCCATGCCTCCTCCCAATGCGACAGGATCGAATGCCGCAACTGAGAGCGCACATCACTAGCAGGCACCTTATATGGTAGCGAGGGCAGTGCGACTGCCTCTCTCGCCGCCTGATCAGCAAGCTCGTTTCCCGCAATACCCATGTGGCTAGGAAGCCACACAAAGGTCACCCCGGTTCCAGCGTTACGCGAACTGACGAGCTGGTCGTGCACACGCTGGACCAACGGGTGCTTCGGGAAACACACATCGATCGCTTGCAGCGCACTCAGAGAGTCAGTACACACAAGAAAGTGCTGGTGATCGTCTGATAACGTGTACCGCAGAGCCTCTAAGATGGCATAGAGCTCCGCAGTGTACACGCTACAGGCCTCGGGAAGTGAAAAGAGAAACCGACGATCCTCAACCACAAATGCACAGCCTACTTTCTCGTTTACCCTCGAACCGTCCGTGAATACAAGCCCTGATCCCGGATACCGTGTCACCACGAACTGGAACAGCCTCCGATGGACGGAGGAGTCCGTGTCCGACTTGGGGCCGGTGTGCAGATCCAGGATGATATCAGGGCGAGAGACCATCCACGGAGGGGCCTTGCTAGGTACTCGGACGATACAGGAGACAGAAGGAAATCGGAACTGACGGTATAAGTCATCCAAGCGAATCCCCGCCGGCCGAGTGGCTCGGGCGAGCACATCATACAGCCGGCGATTCGGATTGGAAAACAAACATGGATAGCTTGGATGAAGTGGCATCTGTCGAATAGTTGCAGCATAGGTCAGCAGTACTTGTTGGCGCCTCAGGTGTAAAGGAGGTACGCCAGCCTCGGCGAGTAAGCTGACGACTGGGCTTGTCCGAAAGGCACCCGTCGCCAGCCTCACACCGCGGTGGTGGACACTGTCCAGTTTAACAAGCACTGACTTACGGGCCGAACCATATGCTACACTGCCATAATCTAACCTAGATAAAATCAGTGATCTATAAAAACGCAGGAGCACCGCGCGGTCTGCCCCCCATGATGTGCCGCTAAGAAACCGCAACATGTTGAGTTTCTTAGCGCAGGCAGTTTTCAAACACGGCACGTGTGGTTCCCACGTCAATTTCTGATCGAAAAGGAGCCCAAGGAACCGGTACGCAGCAACAACAGGCAAAGCTACTTTGCCCAGATAAAGCTCAGGATCTGGATGGAGGGTGCGCTTTCGGCAGAAATGGACAACCGAGGACTTAGCGGTTGAGAATCGAAAGCCATGCTCCAGTGTCCAGCGTTCCACTCTCCGAATAGCTTGTTGTAGCTGTCGTTCAGCGACCGCCATATTTTGCGCACTATAATGTAGAGTGAAGTCGTCTACATATAGCGACGGTACCACTGCTGAACCAGCAGCAGCGACTATACCGTTTATGGCAATCGCAAATAATGTTACGCTAAGCACCGATCCCTGTGGGACTCCGTTTTCCTGTATATGATATTGCGAATATGTCCCCCCTATTCGGACACGGAACAGGCGAAGGGACAGAAAATTCGCAATAAAAACCGGCAAGTTACCTCGGAATTTCCATTGATGCAGGGTAGAGAGGATGCCGTAACGCCAAGTGGTGTCATAGGCCTTCTCGAGGTCAAAGAAAACAGCGACTAGGTGCTGTCTCCGGAGAAAAGCGTCCTGTATGGCAGTCTCCAGGCGTACCAGATGGTCGTTGGTACACCGAGACGCCCTGAAACCACACTGGTATTCAGACAGGAGTCCCCGCTTCTCCAGGACCCACACCAGGCGCCGATTGACCATCCTCTCAAAGAGCTTGCACAAACCGTTTGTGAGACAAATAGGTCTGTAACTCCCTGACAATTTGGGATCCTTATCGGGCTTCAGGATAGGTATAATGATACCTTCCTGCCATTGCGCTGGAAACACACCTTCCAACCAGATACGATTAAACACCCTGAGCAAATAGCGAATGCTCTCATCGTTAAGGTGTTTAAGCATCTGGTTGTGAATATTATCCGGGCCAGGAGACGTGTCCCTGCAGAGCGCCAGCGCTCCGCGGAGTTCCCACTCCGTAAAGGGCACGTTGTACTCCTCCGAAGCGCGGGAAGCAAAACTAAGATGGAAACGTTCCGCTTCGCGCTTCAGGGCCACGAAGGCAGGGTCATAGTTATCGGAACCGGATATATCCGCAAAATACGAGGCGAGATGGTTTGCAACGCGATAAGGATCTGTAACCAGTTCATTAGCAATGGAAATTCCCGGTACAGTAGATGTCTGAATTCCCGAAATGCGTCGTAGTTTAGTCCACACTTGAGAGGAGGGGGTATGTGCCGTAATAGAAGACACATACCGTTCCCAGGATTGTTTCTTACTCTGGCGAATAAGAATCCGTGCCTTGGCACGAAATTTCTTAAACGCCACCAAATTGGCCATGGTTGGACGCCGACGGTAGTGCTTATGAGCTCGGCGACGGTCTCTTATTGCCGCTGCAATATCCTCTGTCCACCAAGGGACGAGTTTGCGACGAGGAGTCCCAGAAAAGGAGGGAATGGACTCTTCGGCGGCAGCCAGAAGCACATCAGTGATGTGCTGTACCTCGTCATCGACGCTCCGGCAACCAAGATCAACGAATACAGCTCGTTCTTGAAACGAGGGCCAATTTGCCCGCTTAAGAACCCAACGACTGGGGAACTCCACGGGCGTCTGGTTCAGAAGGGTAAGAACGATCGGGAAATGGTCACTGTCACAGAGGTCTTCGTGTACATACCAACCAAATAGGGGGACCAGCGCACGGCTACACACACTCAGGTCAATGTGTGAGTACGTGCCGTGCGCTAAGCTAAAATGTGTAGCTTCCCCTGTATTTAATAGAGATAAATCCAACCCTTGAATTAAGCCTTCCACGTCCCTTCCTCTGGGGCAGGAAGATGGTGATCCCCATTGGGGGTGATGAGAGTTGAAATCCCCCACGAGTAGGAAAGGGACTGGAAGTTGATCAACAAGATCTAAGACGTCATTAATATCAAGGGGTTGGTTCGGTGGAAGGTACACGTTACACACAGTTGTCATAGCAGGCAAGGACACGCGAACTGCAATAGCTTCCAGAGGAGTGGCGAGTGGAAACTCCTCACTATAGCAGTCAAAGCGAACGAAGGTACAAACGCCCCCGGAAGCCCGGGCGGCGTCTTGTCGCTCTTTAGAGTATAGTCGGAAACCTCTCAGAACAGTCTCGTGATCAGGTCTGAGGTTTGTTTCCTGTAGGCAGACTATACTCGCTGCGTATTGGGCAATAAGCTGACGGATCTCTGTCAAATGCCTGTCATAACTGTTACAATTCCACTGTAACAGTGCCATTGTGTGAACTTAGGGAATAAGTTGGAGCAGCAAGCTACTCCAACTTTGACGCTGGAGGATCTACAGTCACTACGTCGACTATAATCTCCATGTCCTCAGGCGAGTTCATGGAGTGAATCGACTCAGTGGAAGATTTCCTGGACGCAGTTCGGCGGCGGGGGGATCTCCGTGGGGAGCGCGCAGATCTGGTGACCGAAACGTCCCCAGGCGCAGAAGCATCCGCAGGTGTTGGCGCGGATGGCTTCCCCTTTTTTGGAGAAAGGGAATGCGTAGTGCGGGGTCCCTTCTTACCCGCCCCCGGCTCTTTAAGGTATATAGACGGGTCAGGAGCCGAAGTCCTGACCCTGGTCGACGATGCCGCCTCCGCCGGCTTCGGCGCGGCTTTCGCCGACCGTTTGGGTGGGGAGGAAGACTTCGACTTCCTCCCGAGTGGGGAGTAAGTCTTCAACTTCCTCCCCTGCTGTGCGGGCGGAGCAGCCTTCGCTCGCACAGCCTTCGTGCTGGCCGAAGGTGGAGTTGAAGTCACCTTCGGGCTTTCCATTATAATCATAGGTGCTGGCTTCTGAACAGGTAACTCAGTTGCAGATTCCACAGCTGGTACAAAAGATGAGGTCGCCGGGACCAAATTTGGTATTATGGCTCTATAATCGATCGTTGGAGGAGGCGAAATCGTAGTATGGTACTTCTTGCGGGCCTCCTGGTAGGTGAGACCATCCAGGGTTTTGATCTCCTGGATTTTCTTCTCACTCAGGAAGACAGGGCAGTTCCTGTCCCGAGGAGAATGAAATCCAGGGCAATTAGTGCACTGATAAGGTGTTGTGCACTCTTCCGCTTCGTGTGGTACCTTACCGCATGTTCCGCAGACGTCAGGGCTCGAGCATCGGGATAACATATGCCCGAACTTCTGGCACTTATAACACCTCATGGGTGGAGGGATATAAGGCCGGACGTCACAACGGTAACTGGTAACCTTGACTTTCTCCGGGAGCACCGAAAGCTCAAAGGAAATAATGAAAGCACCAGTATCCACGATTTGACCGTTGACCTTGCGCGTAATGCGCCGGACATCAGTCACGTGACGGTGCTGCATATCCTCCTTGAGCTCCTCGTCAGTGTTCAGAATCAGGTTCCGGTGGAAAATAACTCCTCGGACCAGATTCAGGGATGTGTGCTTTTCCACTTTGACGGGAATGTCGCCAAAGTGGTCACATTGCAAAAGTCGTTCAACTTGCTCACCAGTCCTAGTCTTGAGCAACAAGCTACCGTTCCTCATCTTTTGTACTTTCTCAAGCTCACCATAGACACCTTCTATGTGGCGAGAAAACAAAATACTCTTGACCAGCTTGAAATCACCCCCATCTGTTCTGGTAGCTACCAGAAACTTGGGGGTGTTAGCACCCAGATTTTCACGCACAGATTGTTCCCAGGGGGTTGATCCCCGTAGGGAATCAAAAGTTAAAGACTTGGGTGTAGGACCACCCTGTTTGGGTGTACGACCACCCTGGTTGGGGATTTTTCTTTTAGAACCCATGGCCAGATCATCCTCCCCGAATGCCACCGACATCCGATCACGGGCCGTCACAGTAGGCGCTACCCAGCCAGGGCAAGGCCCGCCTAGCTTGGAAGGCATTGCCCGGGGGTCCGATGTTTTACAATGCCGTATCGGCATGTACCCCTTGGCATATACTGGATTTTACAGCTCAGACATTCGGCTGTGCGGGGACCTGCGTAGTCAGGCGGATACTACTGAACGGGTACATGGCACACCCACCTGTCGGCGCGGCCAAGACCGGAACAGGCTTTCGAGCGTAGTCGCTAGCGTAAGTGGCCCATCCCCTAACAGCACGCACATATAGAAATTTTGGTTGCCAGACCCTGAAAGCAGTGACGGAAAGAAGTGCGATATAACCTAATGAGAGTTATACCGCACGGGTGTATGTCTTTTAGAGCTGACTGTCAAACCCTCGAAAGGGGGACCGTTCCGAGAAGCCCTTTTAGTCGCCTTTTACGACTGGCAGGGAGTACCGTGGATGTATTCGCTTCCTCCCACCCACTGGGGGTCCAATTCACAAAAACAACGCGGAGTCCTTAAAGTATAGCCAAGGTCGCCCCTTTTAGTCGCCTCTTACGACAGGCAGGGGATACCGTGGGTGTATTCTAAACCCCCCACCCACAGGGGGAGGTCACCCATCAGTAAGTGATGACAATGTACAGATGGTGTCCGCGTTAGTAGAGGTGGATCGGAACGTAACGATTCGTCAATTAGAGCAAGATACCGGACTGGCGCATTCAGCTGTCCTCCACATCCTGAAGGACTTACTGAAAATGAGGAAGATTGCGTCCAAATGGGTTCCGCATGACTTAACCGATATGCACAAATGGCTGCGATATGACGCTTGTCGTATGCACTTGAAGCGTTATGAGCGCGAAGGAGAGGCCTTCTTACGGCGTATCATAACCATTGACGAGACTGATCTTATGAGCCACAATTAAAACGCCAATCGAACGAGTGGCGGCACCACGGATCACCACTGAAACAAACAGTTCGACCAACCCCCACCAATGTGAAGATAATGTTGATTCTTGCCTATGATTGGGATGGTGTCATCATTCACCATACTGTTCCCCGAGGGCAAACCGTTAATGCGGCGTACTATTGTTCGTTTCTCCAAGACCATCTCCGAGGAGCTCCGAGAAGGAAACGGCGCCACCACATGGTACACCGACCATCGTTCTGCATGACAATGCTAGGGCACACACAGCAGGCGTTGTGTCGGCATTGTTGGATCGCTGGGGCTGGGAGGTCCTCTATCACCCCCCATATTCTCCCGACATCAGTCCCTGCGACTATGATCTCATCCCGAAGATGAAGATGCCAATGCGCGGGGAGCGCTTCCATACCATTGAAGACGTTAAGCAGGCTGCCGAGCGCTCTCTTCATACCATCAATAGATTGGGCAGTGCCAACGGGATCCAACGACTTCCGCATCGCTGGGAACACGTTGTACGCAACGGCGGGGACTACATCGAGGGCCTGTGAAACTTGGAACCATCTAAGTGAGTTATTAATCCAGTTATAACTAAGGTGCCAAAACTAAAAAACCAACCCATGTACTATTCTCTGAAGTCTTAACTCGACACGACTCGACATTTTGATGTTGGCCAAAGCTGGGATAATAGGCTTGCCCGCTAGCTCGTAAACTCGCTCCGAAGCTAGTAATTTGAATTTCCACGGAATGGACATTGTAAAATCACTTTTAGTGACCGGTGTATTAAAGATAGAGATATGCTATTTTTGTAGAACTTTTCATGCTGAACAATTCATATACACATAGTACTGTATATAGATATTTTAACGGTTTACCCAGCGTAAGCTTAAAATGAGCACGGACGGCAGGATTTTCTACAGAAACGTTTCTCGAGGAATCCTTTACAGAATGGTGAAAACCGCTTGAAAATCCATCCAGTGGACATCAAGATTACCCGTTACATCCAAGATCGGTGATTTTGTTTTCTGCTCTGCAGAGATAGACGTGTATAAGCAGTAGGATCCCTGGTGCATTCAACTGCCATCTTGCTTGCCTTAGTATTGTTGAGCTCCAAACAAATCATATTACTCTGAAGACCATTGCTAAGCTGGAAAATGGCAAATGGTAGAAGTAATCTAGTGTGAGAGAGGATTGTTGAGTGAAGATTACCCGAACAATTACACTGGGTGTCTCTTTGCGGTAAATCCAAGCGTTTAAATGTACATGTTGGAGAAATATTTAGGTGCAACGCTTACAAAACTGTGTAAAAAGAATCACAGTCAGTCTGAAAGACTAGACGTTGTATCATTTCAAATGACGCATGCTACAAATGCTACACATGTTAGACAGGCTCAGGAGGGCTTCTCGCTTTGCTCGAAGCCCCAGGACTTTTCAACAGACTGCATTACCCATCAACTTAGGCTTCCCGCGCGGGCACCTCTTTAAGGGACACGGGAAGAAATGTGTTTCTTGTACTTGTATTAGAGATGTGTTTGGTTGAATAAAGCGTAAATTGTGTGCTTTTTGATAGCGGTTTTGTGGCCCATCATCCCAGGCAAGCCGGCGGAAACCTTTGCCTCCCTGTCAGAAGGATCATTTGGCCGTAAATTTGAATTAGTGTAAGGATGTAGTATGAGTGTCCAGATTTAGACAATAGCCTACTCCATGAAGGGGTCATGACTATGCCATATATGTTTGTTTAATGAATAGTGTATCTGAAATAAGGGAAGAATACTGATTCACAGATTTGTGGAGTGAGTTTCTGATTTTTAAATAGAGTTTATGAAATTTATGGTAAAGGTGAAGGAGAGGTGAACATGATTAGACAATAGCCTACTCCATGAGGGAGTCATGACTATGCCTTCTGTGTCTCTTTAAAGTATAAAGTAACTGAAATGAGGGAAGTTTACTGAATTTGGTGTTTGTAGAATGTAATTTTCGATTTTAATTTGGGTTTTCGTGAAGCTTGTTGCGGAGTTGTTATTTCTCTGAAAAGGAGTGTTTTTTCCCCAGGCAGGCCTGTGTTCGATCTGGCTAGACTAGTGTAACGGTAGAGAGTTGGGAGATGAGTTGTAGAACCTGGGAGCGAGCAGTGGTGGGCTGAACATTAGGGGGGGGGGCTATTTTGAGTGAGAGTAGGGATGGAATATTGGGAATGGTTCGATGCTTTGCTCTGACATCCTGCACACTTCTTGGTGAGGCACCCTGTGTTCTTATTCTTATATGGCATCTTGTATATCTCTTTAGAAGTCACCCTGTATTCTTGTGTTCGCTTCGCCTGTATTTTGCTCTGACATCCTGCACACCTCTTTAGGAGGCACCCTGTATTCTTATATGGCATCTTGTATATCTCTTTAGAAGTCACCCTGTATTCTTGTGTTCGCTTCGCTCAAAGCCCCAGGTCGCTCGACGCCAGGCCTCTTTCAACAGACTCCAATAATCATTAGCGTCTGCTTCTCGCTCCCCGCGTGAGCATGACGTCACGTTCCCGCGCAGCTGCATGACGTCACTTCCCACGTGGCTGCATGACGTCACGTCCGTCTCCGTGTCCGTGTCCGTAACGCATAACGATCGACCCCAACCATAACGACGAAGTCGACAAGATCATTTGAAATGATAATATAAGTACAAATTGCGAGGGAACATTGCAGGCATTCTTGATAATTACCCTTCGTTTGAAAGGCTTTAACTATAATCAAAAGGGTTATGTTCATAAATGTAGATGATACAAAATATTCCAGAAGAATGAGTGTGCCCTTTATATGTTGTCGTTTTTAAAACGCAATAAACTTTTGATATTTCAGTCTCTACATTTTGATATTTTGGCCCATTAGTTCCATATGTTGTTTATATAAATTCGCTCTCTCTTAATAACTCAGTTTTAGCTTCACCTAATGAGAGTTCTTAAAAATTGTCAATTGTACAAAGCATGATCAAGAGGTTTCCGTCTGAGAGCGTTGCTACAGGGTAAAGCCGAAGCGGGTACATAACCACGGACACGGAGCAGTGTGGCAGTCGTGCCTTGCCAAGGTGCGTGCGTTAAATGCTGCAGTGGGAACGATGGCAATGTTATTACCAAATGCGTCCAAACAGGACCAACGTGCTGTTATTCTTTTCTTGGCTGAAGAGGGTCAACATCGGTGGACATCCATCGGAGAATGGCGAATGTGTATGGGGCAGCAAGTCTGTCAAAAACCACCGTTGTGGAATGATGCACCAAGTTTCGTGCCGGTTGCGTTTCGACACAAGACGCTGGTCGATCTGGGAGACCACCTTTAAGTAGGAGACACTCGAGTATCCACCCTATAGTCCTGATCTCTCCCCATGCGATTATCACGCCTTCGGTCCGTTAAAATGGCCTTGAAGGGTCGACGGTTACTGTGGGACGAAGATGTGCAGCAGGAGTTGGTGGGATGATTGCCAGGACTGTACGACCGTCACGCCTTATACTTTGGGCAGCCATTATTCAGAAATTACGAGAAACTGAAATATATGATTATGTCCTCACATATTGCCACTATGAGGATTCAGTTGCCAACAAGCTCTGTTTCATTGTAAGCAAACACTCTCCCTCTGACCCCATCCCTGTGTGTGTTCAACAGGCATCATTCCAGGGAGCATAGATTTCATCCCAGTCAATATGGCCCTTGAATTATCCATCCATTGTCCACCCTGCACAACATACAGAGGGGACGGTGAGGAAGTGATTCCTGGATGGAATATGAGTATGCTGTATGTCCCGATGAGCCGCAACATTCTAGCAGGGCCATGCAGAGCTAACAGGGGCCCTACAACTAGGATTTGCGGGCCCCTTCATCTTTTTTCGTCCAAAGACATCCTGGAAATAATATCGAGTTCGCATTTATTTTTTATGTCATCCCACCAAAAAAACATTCCGTGGAATTGTGATTTTTATTTTTGGATGTTCTAATTATTTTTCAATGTGGTTTTCGTTGTATCTGACTGAACAATTTACTCTCATTAGGAGACCAAGTCAAACGCTTTTCACAATCATAAATAAATTTAAAAAAAATGATTTTGCAAACGTTATCTAAAAATGCTCCGCCCTTTAAAGGCCCGAGAACTTTGTAAACTGAATGTCTCTAACAGTGAATACATGGACTGGAATATGGATATAGGCCTGCCAAAAGATTTCAAATGTGGATGGAAATTGAACTGAGTGAATTTGTCTACCAACCCGAGCCCCTTGAGAAGGTCTGGGCCCCAGGGCTGTAGCCCCGTTTGCCCCGCCATCTCGTCTAGTAGAAGCCCAACCTGGGGCTCGCGAGCACCAGCTCCCCTGAGATCCATTCATTACAAGACTTGACAGTGAGAAGTTTTTGAGAAACAGTATACATTAATGTACAGTAAAAGGAATGTTAAATGCTTTTTAGTTGGTCAACACGATTGCACCCTATTGCAATTGGTCTTATTCCCTAAACCAGATAAAAGAATCATGAGACTGCTAAATTCGCTTGGACATCCCTGTTTATTAACATGGGGAGTGTTAAAAGAAGTACATATTTATGTATTAGGCCTATAGCTCGAAAGACCTGTTTCTGGCCTCTTTGGAGGCCACACAATGGAATTCATCATTGTTATATCCATTTAATTGTGCTCGGCTACGGAGGGTGGTCCTCACTTGGATCCCTTTCCTTTCGGAGCACCTCCGTTAGCCATGCCACTGAACCACAGTAGGCCTGCAAGTCCGGTACCGGTACAAAGTAGGCTACTGTATATTGTGACTAGGGGACCTGTGTGAGAAATAAGCCACCCGCCCGGCTTTACTGTTATGCGGGCTTGACGCGACACAGGGGCTATCATCTAGTTTAATTGTTTAAACACACTTTTTAAACACATTATGAAATCAGGGTGCGATTTAAAACTGCTGCGAGTAATTCTCTTTCTTTTGAAATCTCATTCGATACGAACGGTTACTTATGTGCGTGTATAGACGAATTTACTGTTATGCGGGCTCTAACAGGGGACTTCATCTTGTTTATTTTTTAAACGCATTTTATAAACAAATAAATATATTTTCGTTGAAGTTTCAAGAAATAAAAGATTTTTCCTGTATTATTGAGACGATTTGGAAGATTTTGGTACAAACCGCAACTTCTAACTCCCTCTAGTTTAAGAGCTTCAGTTTTATGAAACGTACTCCTTAGCTTTGACTCAGTTGGTTTCCAAAACACTTCTCCAGATAAGATTAGCAGCCGAGTATTGCTGTCGAATGTCGTAATTGTAATTTTATCCGCAAGAAGGTAGGGTGAGGACATTGTATTGTCTGTGTAGGCTACTGCGTCACATGAAACCCAGCACCAAATGTTGTCCGAATAGCCTACTTACAAAGGAGGTGTAACAACCCTAGTCCAGAAGCTGTCTCCCCGCGGTCTGCCGTCTCCTCGTGGTGCAGTGGCTGGCAACATAGCACGCAGCCACCATATCCAACATGTATATCCACTACGGTGTATATTACAGTTCCAATGACGAAACGCAGCAAATATGTAGTCTCACATAAAAGGCTTTCTCTGCAGAAGGCGCAACATAGGCGATTCACAATTCAAGATGGTGGATACTTTTCAAATATTTCAATCAATTCCTCTTAATAGAAAAAGCGGAATTACAGCGAAACTTAGTAAACGGGGAGTCATATGTAGGATACAACACTTACCGTAATACTATGATCCTTGATATGGACAACATTTACTGTATGAACTGTGTGTGCAATAACGCGCAACCGGACTCGGCAGTTGATGGGTTCGAACCCATCCGCCATTCGTCCTTGAACTGACTGTCGATTTTCAACTCCGTGCAAATACTGAGATGATACTCCTAATAGGTCACATCCGCTTCCTTCCAACTCCATGGCCAATTTCATCTTCATTCATTTCATCTCTCATTAACTCATCTGATGTTGTTGGTGTCGGGAAGAGCATCCAGCCATAAAACATTCGCAACATAGAAATTGATCTCACGTCACATCCGACCACGTAAGGACAGTAGTAGACCTACTGCGAAGCGTTTTGGGGCTATAAGTTCGGTAAATATTGTATCTTGGGCATTTTAGGGACTGCCACATCGAGATCATATAGTGTACATAGGATTCGGAAGGAGGCGTCTGTGGCCTTGAATAAGGAACCATCCCATCATTTTACTGGAGTAGAAGTAGAAACCCACGGTAAACCACTCCCAGGAGGGCTGAGGTGGGAATGAAACCCTCCTCTTCTCACGAGGCTGAGTTTATCCCGTTCCTACCCTCACACCAAAATTAATAATTTTCGGCAGAGCCTAAATTCGAGCCCGGGGCTCCGGGGCGACAGCTAAATGTCTATAAAGAACAGAAGGAACTGTAACATCCTGTGCTCAGGCCTTGCGTGCGGCGAGGGCGAGAAGGTGTGCTCTCTCTCTGTTCATTAGTTAACACACTCAAGCTCAGTCAAGTAGGGTTATCCTGTGTCCTCAAAAACAGACATTCTGTCGTTATTCTTATTATTTAACTTTATAATTTTTAAATATATCGCACGTGTATGAGAAATGTATAATACCATATCCCACAGTGGAAGTCCCTCTTGTTGTAATGTTTGGGCCTTAATGACCTGTTAAATGCAATAAATGATGACAAAAATTAAGATTATTTAAATCGCCAAGAAAACTGAAGCGTTCCACTCAGCACAACATTGAGTTTGCTTCATTTCCAAAACTCACTAAGTCCATACAGGAATTCTATTCACTGGCATAAGCATGTGCATTTACACTACTTCTTAGAGTTGAATCTATCTACCATAATCGGTTTGCACATTAGGAGCTTCCGTGTTTCAAGGAATACTATTCGAAGCAGTGCAGTTCTCAGAAATATGGATAAAACATAACAGTAGTGAACCTAACGCGCATATGGACTTCAGAGTTTTGGAATTGAATGACACAATTTACACAGGTAAACAAAAATTAAATTTTGGAAACATTTTTTTGTCGATCAAATAACTATTTTTGTGTATTCGAGATGTATTGTTAAAAGAATGGAATTCCATTTTCCTGTATCACATCAGCAATCTTAGAAATTGAATGCATGGCTCAGCGCCTGCTGTACCCAAGGTTGCAGGATCGGATACAGGCGCAGGCAGCTGCTCAAATGCAAGAGAGCCGTGAGAGTGGAATTTCTGACACGCTAAAGATCCCCTTCGGGGAACAATTCCCGAACCCCAGTTTCTCTAAAAGCCACAGTAGCTAAAGGCGACGTAAGAACAATAACATGATTAATTATCAATTTGAAAGTCTGCATTTCACATAAATATTTTTGTTTGAATCACTTATCCTCCAAACTCAGACTCCGCAAAAGTTCATTCCTTTACCACCACAAGGACAGTGTCACACTTTGTCTACAGATACAACTGGGGATGGTGACTGACCGATCCGCTAACTTGGGTCTAATGAAAGAACCGTCCCATCATTCGCAAGGGGGTGAAAATGGAAAATTAGGGAAAATATTTTTCAGGACAGCCGAGGTGGAGTTGGAAGCCAAGCTCTCCCGATACCAGCGCCGTGCCTGGTCACACGTAGGCCTAATACGCATTCCATCGCACTATTTTCAAAGAAGAGACCCCTATCTCAAGACCAATTGCAACGTATAATGTATTGATGTTATACAGCGAGGGCCCTCCCCTTACAACGGAGACTGTGTATTACGGTGTGTGATGCAATGTATTGGCGCTAGCAATAGCGTAGCGCCCAACTATTTCAACACTGTACCCGAAATAAGCCCGAGCACCCTCAACATTTAAATTTGCACTTATGCTTTTAAACAAAATTTAAAAAAGTAATCTGCCCTCTGTAAACTGAATTTGAGCTCTCACACAACTCCCTATGATTATTAGTTCGAGAGATATCGACAAAAACCGAACAGCGAGGTATAGTCGCGTACAAATAAAATGTACTCGCTTAAAAGCCTGTTGGCTATCTAATTACATTCCCCTGCCTACTGAGCTCCATACAATGCACTAATTCTACCATGGTAAGCTTCATCTACTGGAACTAAATTCTCTAGTTTACTTTCCGTGCATATGACGTTCCTTAAAACGAACTTCTGTGACTTTTAACTACAATATATCATATCTATGAGAGGGCATAATTAACCGATAACATTATAAACTGTAGCAAATGTGGAAAGGAGGAACGTATGCAAGAAACAAGGCTTGGACTAGGAACTCCAAAAATTTCATTGACTCAATAAAAAACAGGTCCATTCCATGTACACAGTAAACCTGTCTTCAACGGTCCCATGAACTTAGGGCGTGAATTCCCTTCATTAAACGGAAACGTTGTTACTCGGACAAAGGATATATAAAAACGCATTTTAACGTAGACTTTCCAAGTTTCGGAATACAGGCACTCTATGAAAGCCTACCTTGTCTGCCGTAACAGTCGATTCTATAGCTAACAAGAAATGTTCAAATAGGTCTTTCTCCTTCTGTTCTCCAAATTACACGTCAAAGTGTAGGATTATTTCCCAATGCAGTCAACCAGCAAATGCCTGTCTGTATGTGCTTGTGCAGTAGACATAGCCTACACTGTTTCTCAACATGTCCATTAGCCTATATGCTTGTGCATGGTTTAATGATTTTGGCATAGGCCTACCTCCGTAAACCGTAAACCTGTGTTTGACGGAAATAAATGCCAGTCCCGTTCATTTCCGCGAAAGGCCGGTTTTATTGTATCTGAAAATATGAAAAATGGTCTCCATGAAACGATAATAATGGTTTCATATCCATCGCCCCCATGCTAACTAGAACAACATATACCGTACTGTACTTGTACAACACGCATAGGCAGGGTAAAATGACGATACGAAGTTCACTCTGCGAATAGCTTTCGACCACCCAGGCCAAAAATGTCCAATTCAAATAAAACTCACTGGAGGTTATTGTTCAGACATTCTAGATTGTGGTGCTCGCGAGCACAAGCTTCCCTGCGATTCATTCTGTTGTTCGCGACCTCCTCTGAGTAGGGGAGCAGTACCGATCTAAACCCATAGCCTACTTTCTCGCGGACTTTATCGATATCTCGCGACCCCATGGTTGGATTTTAACATGCGATATGTCGTAAGACTTGGGATGATGCCCCCTTTCCTATGGACAACTTATTTCCACCCCAAAATAAAACCTACCCCTACTAGGGGGTGAAATAGTATTTTTTTAGTAAACGTTGCTTTCCATGTACGACAGACATGAGGCCTGATACTATGATGAAATCAAAAGTTGTTCTACATGCATGACACCATTATGAATTAACATTTTTGTTTTTTACGCATGCGCACTTGAGGTTTTTATAAGAGGGCGGGCTTTTTAAATAATTATTTATGGATGAGTTATTCTTTTTAAATAACCAAAAGATCCAAAACTAATAGGTCATGCGCTTTTTAATATCTTGTGAAACAATAAGGCTAGGGACTTGTATGAGGGGTCGTAGGACTTGAGGTAACACCCCGTTTATGAATGTATTATTATTTTTTGTCAAAAGAGCCTAACTACACTTTTGTTAATTTCTCGTGAACGAATAAGGCTAGAGACTTGTTTGAGGGGTCGTAGGACTTCGGATAACGCCCTTTTTTGAGTGTATATTTATTTTTTGTCAAAACGGCCTAACTGCACCTTTGTTAATATCTCGCGAACAAATAAGGCTAGGGACTTGTATGGGGGTCGTAGAACTCAGGGTAACACCCACACTTTTCCTATATCCCCCCAAATGCAACCAAAGGAACTAAAACTAGTAGGTTATCGGCCTTTTAATATCTCGCAAACCAATAAGACTAGAGGCAAGTACGAGGTGTCCAAGGACTTGGGGTGACGTCCCGTTCCGAATGTCATATTTATTTTTCCAAAGGCCCAAACGCCATACATGTTGAAAAAATGTTTTTTTTTAATTTTAATGAAGAGTGGTAGTAGACAGAGATACGGTACCGGTTATGTACATGTGTTAATCAGTCCGCCATAAGAAAGATCGGAAAACTAACCTAGTAGACCGTCTTGCCGTCCTGCCGTCCCGTCAAAATATCGATTAATTTCTTGGGGGCATGGCCACCGTGGCCGGCCACAGGTTTGTTTACACACATTTACTTAATTGGTACCGTCTCTCTGTCTACTACCACTCTTCACTAAAATTAAAAAATAAGTTTTAAGAATTAAAATTTTTGAAAGAAAAATTGGAAATTTAAATATGACATTCGAAATGGGACGTCATCCCAAGTCTTTGGACACCTCGCACACTCCTCTAGCTTTATTGGTTTGCGAGATATTAAAATGCCGATGACCTATTAGTTTTAGCTCCTTTGGTTGCAACAGGGGACTATAGGAAAAGAGGGGACGTCACCCTGAGTCCTACGACCCCGCATACAAGTCCCTAGCCTTATTAGTTCATGAGATATTAACAAAATTGTAGTTAGGCCCTTTTGACAAAAATTCAAAATACATACAAAAACAGGGCGTTACCTCAAGTCCTACGACCCCTCATACAAGTCCCTAGCTTTAATCGTTCGCGAGATATTAACAAAACTGCAGTTAGGCCCTTTTGACAAAAATTAATAACACATTCAAAGAAGGGGTGCAACCTCAAGTCCTACGACTCCTCATACAATTCCCTAGGCTAATTGGTTCACAAGATATTAGAAAGCTCATGACCTACTAGTTTTCGATCTTCTGATTTTTTTCATAACTCATCCATAAATAATTATTTAAAAAGCCCGCCTCTTACAAAAACCTCAAGTGCGCATTCGTAAATAATAAAATAAAAAAATGTAAATTCATAATGGTGTCAACCCCTTCGCATGTCATGCATGTAGAACAACGTTTAATATCATCAACCATCATAGTATCAGGCCTCATGTCTGTCGTTCATGGAAAGCAACGTTTACTAAGAAATTAATATTTCACCCCCTAGTATGGGTAGGATTTATTTTCTGGTGGAAATAAGTTGTCCATAGGAAAGGGGGCGTCATCCCAAGTCCTACGACATATAGCATGTTAAAATCCAACCATGGGTTCGCGAGATAGCGACAAAGTCCACGAGAAAGTAGGCTATGGGTTTACATTCTTACTGCTTCCCTATTCCCAGAGATCCATTCTAGTGCTGGCGTGCTCCAGCTCCCCCTGAGATCCATTCTGGTGCTGGCGAGCTCCAGCTCCTCTGAGATCCATTCTAGTGCTGGCGTGCTCCAGCACTCCTGAGATCCATTGTGGTGCTGGCCAGCTCCAGATCCCCTGAGATCCATTCTAGTGCTGGCGAGCTCCAGCTCCCCTGAGATCCATTCTAGTGCTGGCGTGCTCCAGCTCCCCTGAGATTCATTGTGGTGCTGGCGAGCTCCAGCTCCCCTGAGATACATTCAAGTGCTGGCGTGCTCAAGCTCCCCTGAGATCCATACTAGTGCTGGCGAGCTCCAGCTCCCCTGAGATCCATTCTAGTGCTGGCGAGCTCCAGCTCCCCTGAGATCCATTCTAGTGCTGGCGTGCTCCGGCTCCCCTGAGATTCATTGTGGTGCTGGCGAGCTCCAGCTCCCCTGAGATATATTCTAGTGCTGGCGAGCTCCAGCTCCCCTGAGATACATTCCAGTGCTGGCGAGCTCCAGCTCCCCTGAGATACATTCTAGTGCTGGCGAGCTCCAGCTCCCCTGAGATACATTCTAGTGCTGGCGAGCTCCAGCTCCCCTGAGATACATTCTAGTGCTGGCGTTCTCCAGCTCCCCTGAGATTCATTCTAGTGCTGGCGTGCTCCAGCTCCCCTGAGATCCATTCTAGTGCTGGCGATCTCCAGCTCCCCTGAGATCCATTCTAGTGCTGGCGAGCTCCAGCTCCCCTGAGATCCATTCTAGTGCTGGCGTGCTCCAGCTCCCCTGAGATTCATTGTGGTGCTGGCGAGCTCCAGCTCCCCTGAGATCCATTCTAGTGCTGGCGAGCTCCAGCTCCCCTGAGATCCATTGTGGTGCTGGCGTGCTCAAGCTCCCCTGAGATCCATTCTAGTGCTGGCGTGCTCTAGCTCCCCTGAGATCCATTGTAGTGCTGGCGTGCTCTAGCTCCCCTGAGATCCATTGTGGTGCTGGTGTGCTCCAGCTCCCCTGACATCCATTGTGGTGCTGGCGTGCTCTAGCTCCCCTGAGATCCATTGTGGTGCTGGTGTGCTCCAGCTCCCCTGACATCCATTGTGGTGCTGGCGTGCTCAAGCTCCCCTGAGATCCATTGTGGTGCTGGCGAGCTCCAGCTCCCCTGAGATCCATTCTAGTGCTGGCGAGCTCCAGCTCCCCTGAGATCCATTGTGGTGCTGGCGTGCTCAAGCTCCCCTGAGATCCATTGTGGTGCTGGCGTGCTCAAGCTCCCCTGAGATCCATTCTAGTGCTGGCGAGCTCCAGCTCCCCTGAGATCCATTGTAGTGCTGGCGTGCTCTAGCTCCCCTGAGATCCATTGTGGTGCTGGCGTGCTCCAGCTCCCCTGACATCCATTGTGGTGCTGGCGTGCTCCAGCTCCCCTGACATCCATTGTGGTGCTGGCGTGCTCAAGCTCCCCTGAGATCCATTGTAGTGCTGGCGAGCACCAACTCCCCTGAGATCCATTGTGGTGCTGGCGTGCTCCAGCTCCCCTGACATCCATTGTGGTGCTGGCGAGCTCCAGCTCCCCTGAGATCCATTGTGGTGCTGGCGAGCTCCAGCTCCTCTGAGATCCATTGTGGTGCTGGCGAGCTCCAGCTCCTCTAAGATCCATTTTGGTGCTGGCGAGCTCCAGCTCCCCTGAGATCCATTGTGGTGCTGGCGAGCTCCAGCTCCTCTGAGATCCATTGTGGTGCTGGCGATCTCCAGCTCCTCTGAGATCCATTTTGGTGCTGGCGAGCTCCAGCTCCCCTGAGATCCATTCTAGTGCTGGCGAGCTCCAGCTCCCCTGAGATCCATTGTGGTGCTGGCGTGCTCCAGCTCCCCTGAGATCCATTGTGGTGCTGGCAAGGTCCAGCTCCCCTGAGATCCATTCTGGTTCACTAACTGGAGTAACAGTGTTCTCAATACAAGTTTGAAATGTCAGAAATTTTATCATTTTGTGAAATAGTACTTTTTAATCTACAGTAAAAGAAAATTGACATCCCTGTTTCATAAGTAACGAATTTGTCCTGACTGTCCACACGTAAATGTACCTTATCTGCATGAGTGATGCAAGCAGTTTCCGCATGCCTGGTGAGCGGAGAGGAGGAGAGAGAGAGAGAGAGAGAGAGAGAGAGAGTCGCATGATTGTTGCTCTCAGATGTAGACGATAGATGATAGCGCTCCACAAACCCGGTCTACCGTGGTACAAGCAAAAGCATCTGCCTTATGGCACGAAGGAAGTTGATTGTGACTATCCAGTGTCTTGTTCTAGGTGTCCGGTATTGGCATCATCGTGGCTGGAGGAGTGGTACTGGCTGATATAGATGACTACCGTACCTTCATGGAGAGCCGTATTCTCGCACCACCCATCGTCCTCATAGTGGTGGGCACCGTGGTCTTCGTGGTGGCCTTCCTCGGCTGCTGTGGCGCCATCAAGGAGAATTACATCATGCTGATCGCGGTCAGTTGGAATTTATTCATGTACTTTGTTGCTTAACGCTGATATTAGCTGATATTTGCCTTCCAAGATATGACTGCGGGCTGCGCCAGACATTGTAGATAGCAGCAGGAGTCTTGCGAGACGAGCACGCGCTACTTGTGTCAAACAGAAGTTATATTGTGAACGGAACAATTAATAAGAACGGTGTGTTTCAAGAGCGCTGCTAAGCGTAACAAGAGCACATGTCACCACGGAGAGGGGCTACTGAACGTGTGTGTACAACAAGGAGTCTTGGCGTGACACTACACAATAAGCGTTATTGACCCTAGGAGGTATGCTGTTCTTCTTCTGGTGCTGATATACAGAGCCGTGGAGATCGTGCACTGGCCCTAGGACTAGGAATTACGGGCCCCTCCGTGGTTTTCCACTTCTTCTCCAGGCAAATAGGGCCTTACCAACCTTTGCTTCAATTTCAAGTGTTCCTTCCGTTTTTAAAGCTCCCTAAAAAACTCAGTGGGTTTTTTAAATTTGTTTTTACTTTTTTGGAGCGTTTTATTCAATGCGAATTTTAAATGTCGTTCTGGTTGTAACTGATTCCCTCCTATCACAAGAAAAACCTTTCAGAGCCTTATGAATTCTAGTTGGTTAAATTCTAATTTGGACTTTGCAATGCTTATTCAGAAAGTATCCACGCTATAAAGGGTATAGGCCTACATTATACATGCGTTTAACTAGTTGGGCACTACGCTGCTGCTAGCGCCAATGCCTTGCCGCCACACGGTATCTGCGAGTCTCTGTTCCATAGGGAGGGCCCTCACTGTACTGTAGTATATTATCTAGCTTCAGATACAGGACTATCAGCACATTTCCAATATGTCTACCTGGGATTTTCTGCTTTCTCGGGCCCCGGGGCTACTGCAGCCCCGTTTGCCCCTCCCTCTCGTCGGCCCCCCTGATACAGTACATAATAATAATTCTACTGCAATAATACAATACTCTCCGTTAGGCGTATGAACACCTTAAAGTGGGGCGTGGTTGCGCAGCAGTCAGGCTATTTGCCTCTCACCAAGGTGGACCGGGTTTGATTCCCGGTCAATGCAGGTGAGATCTTCGAAGTGAAATGCCATGTCCTGTAGTTCGGATTACATGTACAAAGGAGGTCCTGAGGCTTATGATCACAAGATTAACGGTCGCGTAAAACTAAATGCTTCCTTCCGTCGTTGAATACCTTAGCAATTCGAAATGCTGTATCACACGCAATGCTCGTAGCGATACCTCCCGCCACGACGCACAGTGTGTCGAATCCCAATTCTAGGTGGAAAAAATTAATAACTTCGTTAATAGTGCTACGATTCTATTAAAAGTTGGCAATATACCGTTTTCGAGGTTGCTGAATTCATTTCTGGCATCGTCTAAAGTGTACGATCTTCGAGGGTAAATATATAGAGGTGAAGGGTAAGGTGAGGTGTAAAAAAATGACCGAAAGCAACTCAAGAATCATCCGTTTTTGGTAGTAAAAATCACGATTTGCATGTGTATATGATAGTTTATGACAGTGGTAAACATACTATTTAAAACTGGATAAAATATGAATTACACTGAGACTTTCAGTCAAGTATTCTTGTTACACCTTATTTGAGGGAATATACGAAGTCACTATGTAAAATCAACCAGATTAAAAACGTATATTAAATTGTTTTTAAACATAGAACAACGAAATATGCACCAAAAATAACATTTATTTTCTAAAAATAAAAAAAATATTCGTCAAAATCATGCAAACAATTTCTCTATACAAAAATGTAATTTTACAGTCCTGTTAATGACATAGTTTTAATAAACACACTTCAAACACGAAAACAATATTATTTCTCTAGAAAAGCATGGAAATAAAGAAAACATATATTGAATATTAAGCCTATTTCTCCTATTGCAAATAAAAAGAAAACGTCCGTTCGTCAAGTAATGTTCTCATTAATCTCACTCCCCTTAATAATAACAAAATGTCTAATGTTCATTCGTCACCTGATTCTTCTCTAGAGTCCAGAGCATCGTAGTCATTGCTATACTGGTCTTCATCATTTGATATCGAAATTCCTTGGGGGTCATTAAGTAACTCAATAGCTTCCATAGATAGATTACCTATGTAGGCCCTACGTGGCATTGTTCTTCCTGCACTCTCCCATTTTTGTTAATATTATGGGATATCAACTTAATGTTGTTTCTTAGCTCCTGCACCTGAGTGTCAGTAAGAGTTGTAGGATCAAATGTAATCATAACATATTGAAATATGACGTCTGTACGCCCCTATTTACGACACGACCGCCACGCGTTGAAAAATTCTTCACGCGGTAATGCCCACATATTCACTGAAAATAAGAAAATAAACCATCATGCACATTCGTGCGCAACCAAGCCACTACAGATCCTGAATCTACATTAAATTTCCTATCGAATGACGTTTAAAGTAAAGTGGCACTATGAGGCACTCATAAAGTATATAATTTATTTAGTGCAGAAAGCTTGTATTATGCATAAAAGTGCGAACACATAGGGCCAACCTCTTTTCACTATTTCATGAGCCGCAGAAGACAACCCCTCGTTGAATTCACTAGAATCACAACGTTCGATTCACTCCGACACCTCCTATCAAATGACCTGATAACTGCCAGGAAGGCGTTTCAGCACCTATAACCTCCCTCCTACGCACCAGAGAGCGGAAAGGAAGACCGAAGGTCACCATTTGGTTTGTTCATTATCGAATGAGCCAGTTTTCGATTTCATTTGCGAGAGTGAATTGTTTCCACCTAGATATGGGATTCGACACACTGTGCGCCGCGCCGCTGGTTAACTGGAACTCTTTGCACTGGAAACAGCAGACTGCACTGTCCCTTGTTATTCTAGTTTCCAACAGGGTCGGGGATGAGATGCGATGAATGTCTATATGGTGGATGGTTTTTACGGTCGGATACCCTTCCTGAAGCCAACTTCATGAGAAGTGTTAATGAGGGATGAAATGAATGAAGACTCGTGAAAATGGGCTTGGATGCGGAAGGAAGCAGCCGTGGCCTGTCCAAAGGCCCCGTCCCAGCTTTTGCCTGGAGTTGAAAATGGGAAAACCACGGAAAACCATTCCAATGACAGCCGACGGAGGGACATGAAACAACGTCTACCGAGTCCCCACAGCCTAGCCACCGCTGCGCGCTGTCCATAGGCTTGTCCAGGGTGTGAGCCAGGTAATGACAGTGGCGGCAAGTTAAACCCAAATATAGTCTACACTTTGAAAATGCTTAACTTTTAAAAATATTAATTAATTATTTATTTCTTTATTTACGTAATTAATATTTATAATTTTTTATATTTTGCCGATGAACCAAACTACTAGGTCATTGACATGAGATTTCAAGAACGAATAATCGTAGAGACTTGTGCGAGAGTCAAATTAAACGATGCATATCCTCTTTTCCGTAATCCATTTATTTACTCAGATTTTGTCAAACTACTAGGCCATGGACCCGTGATATCCCGAAGTAATAATCGTAGAGGCTCGTGTGAGGCTTCATATTAAACGGCTCATTGTCCTCTTTGCCATGCTCTATCTATTTTTCCAAATTTTACCAAAGAGCCAAACTACACATTTTGAAAATGTTTCGTTTTCACCCGTTTGTTTTTGAATTTCTATTTAATAATTTTAATATTTATATTTTTTATTAGTATTTTTTAAGATGTTACCAAAGGGCCTAACAACTCATTTTAAAAATTTCGGCTTCATAACTATCTTATTTTTTCTAAATTTAATTATTTCATACTATTATTTGGTAACTATTATTTTTTGATTGTGATGTATAGATAGACAGCTATACCAACAGATGGCATTTCCATTTTATTTGAACGCAACTGTACCTCGCTATTAGACTTTTGTCTATATCTCCCGAACTAATAATGGTAGAAAGTTGTGCGACAACTCAAACGAAAGGGGGATTTACCTCTTATCTCTAGTGTATGTTAGTTTTTAATTTAACTTAAGCCCAACCGTAAATTTTGAATTTCTTTTTTTATTAAATAAGAATTTTATTACGCATTTATTTAATTTCTTTTATTTAATATATTAATGTATTATTTTGTTACCTACTGATTATTATAAATTAGTGATTAATTACTAGGTCATGGACCTGCGATGTCCCAAAGCAATAATCGGGGAACGTTGTGCAACAGTACAAACGAAAGGGTCTAACAACACTTTTACATTGAGCAAGTAGTTTTGTTAAATTTCATGAAGAGGTCAAACAATATTTTTTTAAATTTAAGTTCCTTTCTACTTTTTTTTAATAGCAAACGTTCTCAAGAACAAGAATGGTTTTACAAGGTCACCTCAGCGGAATTCGAAGGAGACATGGAGAGATTAGGAATACGACACATATTTTCCTGCGTGCGCTATCCTGATTCAAATTCTAGTGAGAGATATATGGCTGAATTTAGTAAATTCTGTCGAATTTTCTGCCCTCATGATCACCCCAGTTGGGTTAAGTATGTGCCTATCATTGAAGAATGTTTGAACACCACAGTTCAAGAGAGCACGGCAGAAGTTCCAATGGTCTTTACATTTAGGAAGGAAACCAGAAAGGCCTTGGGACTACGCATTTAACTTTATTCCTCAAGACCCAGATATAGGAAGACAAGAGAGAATAGACAGAACGAAGGAGAAGCTTCAGAAGGCGGCCGATAAACGCATGAAAAGAGTAGAAGGGAAAAGATTTAGTAAGCCCTTAGAAGTAGGAGACATGGTGTTATTGTGCCGACCTGTCAAAGCGGACGTAACAAAGAAAATATACCCGAAGTTCGGGGATATATTTATTGGACCGTTCCGAATTGAGACTGTCTATGAGAATAATTGTTATGAGCTGTATGATGAAGAGAACAATGTCATTTTGGGAAAATACAATGCAATGAACTTGAAGAAATATTTTAAGAAAGTAGGCTGAAAATTATAATTCATTTTCGAGTTCAGTGACATGTCTAAGGTCCTGATTCGAAGTGGTTAAAAACAATTTTGCAACTGTTTTTAAACTGAGATGGGAGGGGAAAGCCCCCGTAAAATGAATTATAAGGGATGAAAATGGGAATAATACATTTTTTTTCGAAGCCCATGATAAAATTTAACCAAGGAATATGATGGCTGGAACTTGGCAGAAACCAGCCGTGAGGCGACGTCGAGCTAGGAGGGAAATTCCGTCACGTGATTGTATTGCGCAATAGAAGTTTCTAGAATCTTGGAATCGACCTAGCAACAGCGAATATTCCCAGGATTTGTTTAAATATTGTTATAAATTATCCCATTGGATATGAGCTTACAGCCAATAGGAAGAAGTTTTAGAGAAGACGGGAGTTCCAGCAACTAAATTTTTAAGGATATTTAATTCATTTAAGCCCTTTGAGAAGGAATTTATATATTGGAAAAGAGAAGAATATGATAATAAAATATTGGAAATATTTTATAAGTCAATAGCAGGTCGCTATTGGAAGAAATAAGCGATTTGCTAGAACCCGCGCGAATTCGAGAGGGAACTCGAAAAGGCGGCTAGAATCGGTAGACTTGGAGGGGAGACGCCAAGCACCGGGGCTCTTGTGTATCTGAACGTCGAAGAGGTTAGACGTGTGCGATTGGAAGAGAAAGGAGTTCCGAGTGTTTCACCGAGCTAGTAGAAGGAGACTCGTGGAGACAAGGCTTAAGCAAGGGCGGAACTAGGAGACGACCGCGCCTTGAATCTAGGTGAAGTTGCGAGGATCACATATACCGCAATCACTTCGGTCTGATCGACTTCAGAGAATTCATTTCAACTACATATTGTAGCTGACCAGCGGATATTGTATATTACGAACTTTCAGAAGTTTGAGAGAAGTATTTCAGCATTTATAAGCAGTTTTGAATATTCTAGAGGCGGTCTGTTGGATATCCGAAGCAACGGCTGGATTCGTAGACCCTGACTGCTCCGGCGCGAAATACTACTCAAGGATCTATCTCCAACTAGACCCTCGCGAATATACGTGGCAGAAATTACAATGCAACTGTGAATTACATGAAAAATACACCTAGCTCGCAGTAAAACACCTACCTTATTCTCGGGGATCTCGCGGTCAGCCTCTCTGGACCTATAATGGGTTTCACAGTTGCATCTCCTTATATCTAAAATAATTCACAACACGGCTTCTAATAAAACTAAACGATTTAATAACAAATGTAAACTAAGGCTAAACATTCACACAACAAAATAAAATACACACTCCCATTCGCTCATCTCTACACTCACGCCACTAAAAGAACTGCGTTCTATGAACATTATGACAAAATTTGGTGTAACTTGTGTCCATACATCAAGCTGTACAACATTTACACACCGCTGTGTATTTACATTCTTCTGGCACGCTCCCAAGCACATGTGGGCGCTCGGCGCACGCGACCCTTGCCACATTCCCAGTCTAGCTGGTTTAAAAAAGAAAGAGCGGATAAAATGCCCAAATTAAACTAATAAAAATTAATTTAATGGGTAACATAGACGAAAATGTCTATCACCTGCATTCAGAATGAATACAAAACGTCGAAAATAAATTACTGTTCCTTAAAGGAAATGACAAAATCTTGTTCCTCGAACAAGAAAATAATCTCAGTCCAGAAACTGGATTCCTAACAAACGAAGTTAATAGCGTCGCAAGACGATCGCTATAATAAATTTCGAAAAATAAAAATGCTACCTGGTCTCGAAGTCTAGAAGATCAAGGTAGAGTATAACAAAATACTCGGCTGTTACATCTCCCGAAGATCTGGGCTGGATCCTAGCTCGTCTCCACGAACTCGTGACCTCAGGAAAGGAACGTATTCCCCCACTGGAAACAGCAAGCTTCGACCGGAATCGAAATGCGAGCCTCCAATCATCATCTTCATTGACCGGGATAACCCTGGACCTCTTGATAATCTTGATGTTTCTTCTATCTCCGTCACAGCACAGTCTCATCATAACAGTGAGTAGCGTCGAAAGTTCTGCTTTCCACTTGAAAAGGCACTTGAAGAGAAAGTCTTGGACCTCACTCGTATAACGATCATTCATGTAGATGGAATCTGAATATCGTAGCAGTGTTCACTAACCTTGTAGTTAGAGCTTGTAGTGACATTTTCTGAGCAGATCCTTTATCCATATTTCGATACAGTATTTATGTACTCCATGTATAGCATTTTTAAACGATTAATTTAATTCAATTGTGAGGCACATTTACGCACAGAATATAACTCTTTCGTTAGTTAGTTATTGTTGTTTTAAGGGGAGAACCTTCGAGGTCATCTGCCCCTGAATACAACTCCTTGTGTTAGGTTGAAGAGCAATATCCAAATTACTGTCAGGGTTGGTAGTCACATGAACAATTTTAAGACTGGGCGTGATTTACACACATTTCTCAGTAGCTCGGATTATACTGGACTGAATTTGCAGTAGGCGCAATTTTTATTGGCAGCAATTTATAATGGACGCGATTTGTAGTGGGAGCGATTTTTATTGGCAGTGATTTGTACTGAAGCACGATTTTCATTGGCCACGCCTTTCGTACTGAGAGCGATTTGTTCTGGGCGTAATTTATACTGGACGTGATTTAAAGTGGGCGTGATTTAGCGGGCGCGATTTATACTGGACGCGATTTAAAGTGGGCCTGATCTATAATGAGCGCAATTAAGAGAGGATGCGATTCTTAGTGGTCGCGATTTAAAATGGGCGCGATTTATAGTGGATACGATTTGTACTGAAGCGCGATTTGAAAGGGGCGTGATTTGTACTAACGCAGGATTTAAATAGGCGCGATTTGTACTGAAGCATGATTTATTGTGTCTGGGATTTTTACTGACACATATTTTGAGTGGAAGCGATTAACACTGTCGCGCGATTTGTGTGGACGCAATTTGTAGGGAATGTGATTTATACCGATTGCGATTTACAGGGCACTGGTTGGGAGGTCGGTAGTTACAAGGTTAATTTGTAGGCTGGGCGCGATTTACATAATTTGCCCAGTGGGCGTAATTTCCCTTTAGCGGGATTTGTACTGGGAGTGATTTACAGAGCACTGTTTGGATCCTCTAATTTAAGACTACAACAGCAAGTTTTGTAACTTTTAAAACTGACTTAACAGACAACACGATGGTGGAAGGACTTTACAGTTTTGCCTTGACAACATGTATACCTGAGATGAACTTGGAGAATTTACTACATACTTTTGTGGTGAACAATTTTACTCTTGGTGAATGCCGGGATGGATGTCCCAAACGCCTCCATTCCAGGTCTCACCTCACCAATGCGGAGTTACAACAAAGTGATGACGATGATGATGATCGCACGGGTAGACAGTGTATAAAAAATAGGTATCAAGAGGATTAGGAAAAGAGAGATGTTTGTGATGACTGAATATAAAGACAAGATATAGGTTGGTAGGACACATGCTAAGACAGCCAGGAATATCAAACTTAGTTATGGAAGGAAGGGTAGAGAACAAGAACTGTAGTGATAGATCAAGGTTTGATTACGTTAAAAATTTTAAAAACGTTAAGGTTAATGATTGCCTCCCAACTCCCACTCCTACCTCTATCCCAATCCTAGTCTGATCATTAACTTTAACGTATTTAACATGCTTAATGTATTCTAACCTTCATCTATCACTACAATTATTGTCTTCCATAGCTAAGTTAGAAGCCCCCGTGGCTTAGGCGGCAGCACGCCGGCCTCTCACCGCTGGGTCCGTGGTTCAAATCCCGGTCACTCCATGTGAGATCTGTGCTGGACAAAACGGAGGCAGACAGGTTTTTCTCCGGGTACTCCGGTTTTCCCTGTCAAAATTTCATTCCAGCAGCACTCTCCACTATCATTTCATTTCATCTGTCATTCATTTAATCATTGCCCCAGAGGAGTGCGTCAGGCCTCGGCAGCCGGCACAGTTCATATCCTCGCCGCTAGATGGGGGCTTCATTCATTCCATTCCTGACCCGGTCAGAGACTGGAAGCAGGCTGTGGATTTTCATTTCATTCATAGCTAAGTTGTTGAGAAATCATACAGGGCTTTGTATTATTCTTATTTTGTATTATTATTTTTATTTTTGTAAGTCACTTTTGTTATTTTTCTTATTAATATTCTTATTGTTCTCATTACTGGATTTGGGGTAAGGTAGGGGGATGCGGTGGGATGGGAGGGTTGTTGGTAGAGACTTCACTTAACCAGCATAGGGAGGGAGCTTCTAGTGTGCATGGCCGTAGAAGGAGGAGTGAGCGGTGGGTAGCAATCGTTAAACTTCGGGGGTCTTCGGTAACGCTCGGAGAGAGTGGCCATGAAAATTAGCTGAAACTAGGGAGCAGAAAGCATAGCTTGACCAGTTTCTTGCCTATACAATAAAGTGAGAGAGTTATAACTTCCTGGGGAAAAGAACAGGCAATCTAACTGGTATCCAATGAGCGTTATTAACATCTATGGTGTTAGGTAGAGTTAAGAGACCCTCATACCATTTCGATAGCTCTTAAACTCAAATGAGGTTCAGGAATGTTAATAGTGCTTATGCTTTTCAACTCTCGAGAAAAATGGGCTAACTTAAATCTGATATTTCTTAAATTTACAAGTCTTAGATAGAAATTTGGTGTTCCAACCACATCTGGAAAATAGAATATATTACATTGACTGGCTCATCGGTTAGGTCTAGTCTCAATTTTGATCGCGTTGGAGGCTTTGTATTAAAAATAGCAATGGATATTATCCGGGGCCTGAGCCCAAGCCTTTTAGAGAGAGTGTTAACTGCTCACTCCAAACTAAAATCTGTGAGATCTGTTGGCTAGCATCTCACTATAGCAATGTGCTCTATCTGTGGTTTGTGTAAGCGTAACACTAAAATGTTGTCCAAAGTCATTATAATACAGTGTTGGCAACCAAAGTAGAGTTAAGAGTAGTGTCGAGTAAGGGATTCGAACCCTCGCTTCCTATATAGGAAATTTGAACTTAAGTAAAACGCCTTAGACCACTCGCTAACTCGACAATTAATCATTTCTTGTAGCGATAGAAGCCATTTTCCAGTGTTGCCTAATTGTAATATTGAAAGCATTTCAGTCAGTGATCACGAATTATAAGGTGCGCTCAAAAAGTAGGAGCCGGAGGCTGGAATGCGCAAACCGGTGACGACATCGGCTAATCGTGGCGTGTGTAACGAAGTGTGGTTCCGACCAGAGCGTGGAAGGTCACTGCCCGTCGCTAGAGGTCACGCGTGCACGTCACGTGACGATAAAAAGCGAGCAGCAGCATGCATCAATCGACCAACGCTGCCAGTCGCATTGCAAACCGTGAAAAAGAAGATTGTAGTTTTACGTGACCGTAAATCTTGTGATTATGAGCCACGGGACCTCCTTTTTACGTGGAATCGTAACCACAGGATATGGCATTTCACTTCGAAAATCTCACATGCATTGACCGGGAATCGAACCCGGACCGCCTTGGTGAGAGGCATACAGCTAGACCGCTGAGTTACCACGCGTCAAACGAAGAGCGGAAGGAGTAGGGGGAACGGACATTTATCGCCGAATGTCACAAGTGTACGGCGAACACTGCATGCCCCTTGCAAGGGTCAAGGCGAAGCACATGCGCTTCAGGGAAGGACGGGTGTCGTTAGCCAATGATGCCCGGTCTGGGGCGACCCCCTGCATTACCGATGACAACGTCCAGCTGGTTGATGCACTCATTAACCAGGACCGCCGAGTGACAGTGAACGCCATAGCCGCCGTGGTCGGATTGAGCGTCGGAAGTGTGCACACCATCATGAAGGAATGACTGCACTTGCGCAAAGTGTGTGCCCAATGGGAGACCCACAGTCTTCAACCACACTAGGAAGCATGTCGAATGGCCCACTGTCTTGGTCATCTGCAGCGCTATGCGAGGGAAGGGAATGGGTTCCTGGCATAAGTGGTGGCTGGAGATGACTCATGGTGTCATCACTTCGAACCAGAATCCAAACGACAAAGCCTCCAGTGGAAGCATCCAGGGCCACCACCACCCAAAAAAGGCAAGGCCATCCACACGAGTGCAGGAAAGGTAATGCTGACGTTCTTCTTTGACCAACATGGCCCCCTTCTGATACACTTCATGTCGCATGGGACAACAATGAATGCCCAGCGTTACTCTCAAACTTTGACCACCCTTCGCCAAGCGATCAAAACAAAACGACCAGGTAATCTCACCCGTGGAGTCATTCTTCTCCACGACAATGCACGCCATCTTACTGCCAACACAGTAGTGACACTCCTGCAGAAATTCAAATGGGAGTTTCTCGGCCACCCTCCATACAGTTCAGACCTCTCTCCCTGTGATTACGCCATGTTTGGTCCCCTGAAAAGGGCTCTGCGGTGCCAACGATTCACCTCAGACGTCGACGTCCAGCTGTACGTGCGGAACTGGTTCACATCGCAGCCCAGGGAATTTTATGAGACAGCCATTCACCGCCTCGTGTCACAGTGGGACAAGTGCCTCAACAGCCAGAGTCAATACTTCTAACATACAGGTACTAATTTCTGTAATTATGCCTCCAGCTCGTTACTTTTTGAACGCACCTTATACATTCGGCGGAGAAACAAGTATTTACGTACCCTAAAAGCTAACACACTCTTCGTGCACAAATACCTGTTTCGAACGTCACGCATTCATCCTCAGATCCTGTTCACTTTGGCTTAACTAGTATATTATTACGCCCCGGGCTCCCATGGGGCGTAGTCACCCTCTATCATCCACATTCAGCTCCGTATCATACCACAACCCCCCAGAATTAACCAACAGCAACAATCAAAGAGTTACACCGGCTTGGCAAGCCAACTTCAACACATGAGGAAATCATTGCCTCGCAAGACATAAACACCAGGCTACCAAGTTATGTAGACCACACAAACAGAGGATTCTGCTGAGCTTGCTTATAAAACATCGGCAACTGCCTTAAATAGGAGCGTCAGCAAAGACTAAGCATCTGAAGCCAGGGAAGGTGCCGCCCTTCGACTTCACGCCATTCTGCTGCCTAGGTGAGTGAGACTTCAGGTTATCCTGTAAGCATTTCCTACCAAATCCAACCCTTACTACTTGTGTACATTCATCATCATCTATTTACACTACTTAGCTGCATTTCGAGTCACTAGCAATCCACTAGCGACTTGCACTAAGTAGATTTCACACATTAATTACCCTCATACTCGAATCCCGAACCATCAGTTCGACTCGAGCTCTCATTCCTGCCTTTACTCGGTGCGCCAGTCTGTCTAGCGTATCGCTACGTCAGACATTCTCGCAAGTACATACACCGAGCAAGGTCGCTGTCTAATGCCCTGACTCAGCTCTGACACTACTTGCTCACAAATACAGCTAAACGCACGTTCGTCCTCCAGACCTAACCAACCTTACTTCGAAACCCCCGATTCTTAGTTACGCCCCCGAGGACACAACAAATGGTGGAGGCGTGGCCCGGTGCGTATAATTGACCAATACAACTGGTCAAGCACCGGGATTAAACCGAGGATAATCCGGTTTAACGCGATTCCTACCCTCTTGCAAGCCACGTGCAACCACTCACCCCTTAAAGCACAGGCACACAGTGAAGAACCTTCCGCTTGCCAAGCAAGGTAAAACCTACCCCTAACACGTACATAAATTGGCAAAAGCACCCCCAGTTGCACAACAACTGTAGAGGGTTTAAAATCGCAGATAGTCGGTTTAACCCGGTCCCGAAAAACCTCCTTCCACGCCAAGTTAATTTCACTTGCCCTTACACACCATTATCCAAGCTACACTCACCCTCTAAGGGAAATACAAACTGGCAAATGCAGCCACAAGTATAACAACTCGTCCGAGCGGCTACATTTGGCAAACGCGCCGGGAGTTGAACTGACGGTAGGACCGTTCAACTCGCTCCTAAGTAAAGAAACCCGCCCACCCACCCTTAGGACTAACACCAATTGATACAAAAATAACTTGCACTAACGCGCTAATACATTACACAAATAAACCAATTTCTCACGTTCACACAGGCATAATTTACACTGTAGAGCTACACAGTCATAGATCTATCACTTACATTCACACAAGCATCATGGGACCACGCTCAGAGCTAGCAGGTTTTCCCAACGATAATTTGAAGACACGCACTTATACTATAGAAACAGACAATTGAACGTAAGGCACACGCGATTAAACATAGAGCACACACGATTACGGAAAGCACAGGCGCGATTACATATAATGCACACATGATTATACGCGACACATGCAAGATTAAATGAAATAAACATACGTTCGGAAACGACAAATGCACGACTAGGGGAGGCACACATACAATTAAATATGATACATGCACGATTAAATACGGAAAACCTACAATTAAATGCGAGCCACGCACGATTAAATACGCAACATGAACAATTGGATACGGAGCATCCAAGATTGAATACAGAACACGAACGATTACGTTCAGAACATACACGACTAAGCGAGCAATATACACGATCGAACATAAATACATGAACATTTGCAGTACATGGCCAAACAATCGACAATAACACAAAATATAAGAAGGAAAAAACAGCCCCAAATCACACGAAACAACCCGGAGATACAACCTCATGCCAGCCCCTGCACTGTCCTAGCATTAGAGTAATTATAGTTTGTTAGAATAAGATGTATATCATGTACAACGTCCAATGACTGGGACAAGTTTAAGAACCCAAACTCACGACTTAACAAATTTATTTTTAAACTATATGACTATGACTTTGAAGTCAAACATAAGAAGGATTCAACGCACTTAGACGCTGACGGACTTACACGACTCCCAGTCATTGACGCACCAAACGAAAACATAGAACACGACTGGGACTCCATACCAACATATTCTATCACACAAATAGACATCTTACACGAGCAATCAGGGGACCTTTACCTTAAACAGATAAGGGCAGATTTGCATAACCGTGAAAAGGCAGACAGCAGACACGCACGCCTTTTGCGAAGATTTTTAAAATCCCATACAGGGTTACTAAAACTTAAGCCCACGGCAACTCACGACACTTCACCAATAGCCGTGTCGGCCTCACTCAAAACACAAATTATGACCGAACATCATAACCCCCCCACTGGAGGTGCACATTTCGGCACACACAAAACATATCAGGAAATTTGAACACGGTACCTCTTGGACAACATGAAGAAAGACGTAGACACATATATAAAAATATGCCAAACATGCCAGAGACATAAGCACTGGGCGGAAAAACAACACGGCCTTTTGAACCCTATAAATGTTGGAGAGATCTTCCACAGAGTAGGCATTGACATCAATGGGTCAATATCTAAATCACAACAGGGAAACAGATACATACTCTTGGCCAGAGAATACCTCACTAGAAAAATGATTACACGTGCTGTGCCACGAGCGGACACAATCCACATCGCGGAATTTCTATTCGATATAATCACACGATATGGAACATTCCACACGCTGCTTTCAGACAGGGGTACAGTATTTACATCTAAAGTCATTCAACAGTTACTCACACTCCTTAGAATTAGATCACATACAACTACGAGTTTCGTGCCGCATACCAACGGTCTCACCGAAGCCATGAATAAAATCATTGGTAAAGCACTTGCGAAGTTTTCCAATGACAGTGGCGATGACTGGGATGAGTACTTGCCAGCGATTACTTTTAGTTATAACACCTCCATATCTACAAGCACAAAATACACTCCACACTTCTTACACGGATACAATCCTCAGAACCCAATCGACAACATTCACGTACCTCAGGACACGCTCAAAGACAACGCCAAAAGACTACTGTACCTCGACACGGCTAGGATAACAGCAAAACAAAATGTTATACAGGCCCAAAAAATACATATGACAGGACAAACAAGCATCACGAATACATACTTGGCCAACTGGTAATGCTTTGGACACCCACACGTAAAAAGCACATTTCAGAATTCTTAATCCCAAAGTGGAGCGGTCCATTTAAAATTCACCGCAAAATATCGGACCTGAATTCCGTTGTTAACGTGCGGCACAGACACAAAATTATACGAGATACAATACAATTGGGAGACTCAAACCCTATCATTCAAGAATAACGCCACCCAATACAATACCCAAGAAACCCATCAAGAGAAAGAGACAGGAGTAAAATTCACAGGCATCCATATACAATGCTTTACAACCAGGACTATGCTTAGCCCATAGAACAGTATGGCGGCACGCTCCCAAGTATAGCAATAATACAACAGACATTCATATACAATGCTAAACAACCAGGACTATGATTAGCTCATAAAATAATATGGCGGCACGCTTCTAAGTATAGCAACAGTCCTCAGACATTTATATACAACCAGGCCTATGCTTAGCTCATAAAACAATATGACGGCATGCTACAAAGTATATAAACAATACACAGATACTCAAACAATCACAGAACACGCCACCAAATGTGCCGGGAAATGTACAGGCAGTTCTTTGGTGTATCGATCTGGAATCCTTTCAACACCCTTAAGTTAGGTGGGGCCTGTCCACTCAGTGGGCAGTGATTGGTCATTACTAATTATCCACAGATAGGGTAGCGGACGAAGGGGACCAACTCATCTTTGGTGGTTGCGTGAGAGCATATCTCGTACCCTGGACAGGTTAACTTATCTAGGCTTCCCATCAACCCTTCCAAAATTCCAAGACAATAAGCGTATCACCAAGGAAACAACTGCCAAGCTACAAACTGTCACATATTGGTTCAAAAGACTAAACTCACTCTCAAGCAAAAAAAAATAAGTTCAAAAGACTGGAGGATACAATTAAAACCACGGAACACATTCACCACAAAGCCAAGCGCCCGTGAAGGTCATCGGACACCTTACTTTACACCATATAGGGACACACGCACAATCACACTCTACAGGAAGACAATAAAACGGACATTACAATAACACTAGTTATCAGACAAACCATACATACACACCCAAGCATACGGGGCTAAACCAAGCACAGCACAGTTAACAGGGTCTCGGAACATCTCCCACTAAACACAGAAACTCACCCCAGCATGGCAAAAATGGTAGTTAGGAACCCATTGTTTTAAGGAAGAGTAGCGAGCCTTACTTGTAACAATGACCGGTCCCAACGAATTTAACTCCAATATTGACGCAACAACTACACACTTAACACGTTACAACAATGAGAAACCAACAAACTAAACAACACATTATTCACCTAGATAATCAGCCAGAACAAAACCAAACATACACTTTATCCCCGTCACCCTACCTCACAGGAACCTTTACCACCATAATAACCTGAGAGTACACTCAACCTATAAATATATAAGTGTGTGTGTGTATATATTATACGCAGAGACGGACGGCAATATATCACACAGGATATACGAGCTACATCCATACACATTGAACGCCCAATTTTAACATATATAACAATTCCATTCAAACTACATTACCTCAGACAAATTTCACACAGATCAGTAAACCCCGCAGCAGGTCAACTACTAGGTAGACCAACCGAGCTTGGCTGTGGACATGTGTATATATTGTACTGCACTTCCGGGTTTTCTCCTGTAAGGTAAATATTATTAGTGTCCGCCGGTCATGAATGGTTTGCTGAAAAATAAAGTGTGCATGTTATACATATAATCATTTCTGTACATGTTTGCAAATTCTGGCCGTGTGTTACCTTTTGTTTAGCAACAATTTTGTGTAACTGTATGCGTGAGTGAGAGATCTCGTGTTTCTCGGGGTAGAATGTATTCTGATCGACTTTGTTGGTGAGCATCTCATAATTTCTTAATATCTCCTTTTTTACGGGTAGGTGTATTTTACACTAACGATTTTTATACGAATGTTGGTTTGAATTATTCTTCATGAGTCTTCCCTGGTCATGGGGCATCTCTACTCAGAGGCGTTATGTGATTTGTCCACGGGCGCATATTATGATGTGTTTTAGTGTTGTATCGTATCTTATTATCTATAATTCTTCTGCTTTGCAGGCATTCCGTTTCGGAGCATCCCGTAGGGCATCTCGTGTGCGAGGTAATATTCTGGCTCTTATACGCAGTGTAATTTGTTTGTGTCGCAAAGCGTATATACGGCTTGTGTATTGTGTTGTTTTAGAGCTCTTACGAATTTTGTTAATGTTAATAAGTTACTTTTCAAGGTTTGGATTTAGTGTATAATGTCTGTATTTCGTTCTTACGACTTCGTGTGTGCACAATGTCCGGCATGCGTTCATATTGGTTCCTTCTTCTCCGTCCTACGGATGATAGAGAGAGAAGGGCGTGTTCCTGCCCCGTTATTGGGCATATTAGTGCAGGTGGGCTGGTCTTCCACTTTTGCACGGTCCTTTTCGGGCGACTGTGTGCAAATTGGTCGATCTCCCAACATTTGGCCTGCTTTTCCCCGTTCTTACTGGCTGGCTGAATGGCGTCGTCACACAGCAAGCATATTTTGTCAATGACGTCCTTCACTGTTGGAAGAGATTACCTGTCCACAAAAGGTATTTTTTCGCCCAACCTTAGATATAAACCCGATCGCATAACTCATAAGCGTAGTTCGTAAGTTAGGTATAGTACGGTAGCTAGATTATACCCTATATAGGACGGCCATAATTCATAAGAGTAGCGCAGCGCGTAAGTCTATGCATAAGTCAGTACCATAGATTATAAGTCTAAACATTGGAAGTCACCATAAATATAAGTCAATTTCACTTGTTAGCATAGATTACTCACCAACACATTACAATCGTAACAGTCAATATCACAAAGGGCCACGATATATATATTCATCTCACCCAATAAAGAAACATTTCAAAACTCATTTCATCTCACAATCACCCTATATAACGCAAATGTAAACCTTTATCCTATCTTTGTAACACTGCATTATTGTACAACTATGTCACTATAACCATCGCATTTATGTATGTATTATGTAACACTAAATAACTAGACAACTGTACTATTACACCATTGCATTATCGTACTGAACTCAAATTCAGCCCAGCTTCAGGCATTGACAGAGCCGAGGATCGAACCGACTCGTGAACCTGATGATGTAGGAAATGGAATTTGGAATTGGAACAATATTTTATTCACACAAGTATTATAGGAAGTGAATGAAACATAATGATGACTTTTGGAAAATTTTGGAGCATTTTGAAAGAATTAAATTTGGGAATATTTCAGTGAATGTTATTTTAACCAAGGGAGAGTCCAATCTTCAGACACTGGAATATGACCAAGGCTTCAAGTTAGGTGACAATAACAAAATCGTGCTCACGACACTCAAAT
Source organism: Meconema thalassinum (assembly GCA_946902985.2). NCBI lineage: Eukaryota > Metazoa > Arthropoda > Insecta > Orthoptera > Tettigoniidae > Meconema > Meconema thalassinum. The sequence goes on from CAMPQE020000021.1 coordinate 309,254, forward strand.
AAGAGGCTAGAACAATGAGTTTTTCTTGATAACTCAACAGCCAATCAGAAGGAACCACAAAATTTTTGAGGGAATCGCTATTATATTATATTTTCACATATAAAGCGATATTAGCACTTCCAAAGTTGCAGGAGAGAAAATTAAATGTTATTATCAAAACGTATTTATGGACAGAAGAGAAGATATGAGCGAAATACAGTTTTTTCAGGGCTCTGTGCGAGGCTAGAACGCCATTCTCGTCTGGCACGCGCACGACTGCCAAGAGCGCAGAATTCATTCCTTCTTAGCGACGTGTAAAGAGAAGACCTGTTTCACCGAGCGTCCCAGGGGAGCTCACCATTGTATTTGAAGTACGGCCAGGAGACTTGGACTGGACCGAGAGGAGAAACTGCTATCGCCGAGGAAGAATAGGAGAAGCCTGCATACCACGAAAGGCATGAACTTGCAACTACAAGCAGCACTTTATAATTCAACGTTGATTAGCAGATGACTTCAATACTACAGCTTTATATTTCTACGAAACCACTAGTAGCATACTGTACACCGGCTACTACAACGAAACATAATTTCTACAGAATATTCATCACGCAAATACGACGATAAGGTCTATGAGTCAGGGGGAAAGTTCCCATTCTACAATTATTAAGGAGATTGTCATGAAGCACTAAACAGTGGAAGGAGGTTAATCTATACTCACGGAGTGGGAATTCAGAGTGATCTTGACGACCATGGATCGATGATTCTACAACTGCTAGTCCATCATGCAGTATTCTGAATTTGCCTACAACAATACTACTTCAAACATCCACTACCGACTGGGGAGATGTCAACCAGAGACTTTCAAACCTACAATGATGATGAGATACAACACGAGGCCAGCGGACAGGGGAGTTCGTTTGTTCCGGGTACGAGTTGCCAGACTAGGTGTCGAGAAGCGAGAAGAGCCATTAGCAGGATGCGAGCCAGCAAGCCGAGGTGTTTGCAGCACGACACAGGAGGAAGCCGCTCAGCTGATTGTCAAGCAGCCAGCAGGAACTCGATTCGAGGCAGGCGTCGAGCGCGTGCCAATCTGGGAGAGGAACATCTTGAATATCAGACCAGGTATCACGACAGCAGCTCACCAGAATGGTAGAAAATTGATTGTTCTAATATCACAGTAGTTTGATGTATTTTTGATGGTATTTCAGTTGTGACCAACTTATATGTAGATTTTCTTTACTCTTAACCCATGCTATTATGTTGTCTATTTTAGAGATTTAACTGTAAATTTTATTATACGTCAGCGTGTGTCATTTTTGACGTAATTTCATTTATATTTGGATTTTTGATATTCCGTATTTGAATTTTTAAGGAAACGTTTTAATTATGCTCACTTTGAATCGAAACTGTTTTATAATTGGAATGCTTCGATCTCTAGAAATGCGAAACAAGCGACAGAATGCGTCAATATTGCTAGATTGCATTGTCTTAAAGAGAAAACATTATTGTAAATTGCTAAAACATTGTTTAAAATATTTTATTGTGTCAGAATATAAATGCAACATTTATAAAAATATTCATGGAGTATAACAATTCCAATTTCGGATTGTTACTGTAATATGACATTAATATAGTCATTGATAATTATTATAACAGATTTATTTATGAAATAGGATCATATTTTTGACAGTAAAAGTCAAATGATGCCTATAATTAGTAACAATTATATTAAAATAATTGGTTATAACGAAACCACAGACCAGGTAATTTTTAAATCGACCTGAGGTCTTGTATGAAATGAAACACGATTATAAATGAATATTTGATTCATTAAAGTATACCAGAAATGGAGGAAATGCATTATTGTTAATAAAAGCGAAGACGAGCGGACTACGGTCTATTAATACTAATATTTTATTGTAACGTGGAAAAACATTAGGTTGTGACAGTTTATTAACGAAATGCGTTAAACAGTCAAGTGGAATATTGTACAAGGTGAATTGAAGTGAACAAAAATGTTATTGTTATTTAAGGAGCACGAAGATAATTAGTTTGGAGAGGAGTTTGTTAGGAGTGCACCATGAACAGTATTGCACAGGTTCGTGTTTACTTAGTAGGGTCACAAATTCTTATACACGTTTGGAGTGTATTAAGATGGGTTTTCTTGAAGGAATACCGTGCATATTTATTGTTATTATTGATGAAAGGAAAGGAATGTGTTGAAATATGGAAGCGTAGCTAACGCTATTTTAAGAAGTTGTTCACCGTTAATAAGTGTATTGCCGATTGGAGCAAAGTATTTGATACCTTATATTGAAGAAGTAACTGACCTTAGGGTTTGCATTTGTGTTGTACATGTCAGAAAGTTTTATTAGGAAATCCACGAAGTTTATTGAAGGTAACAGAGTAGTCCCGCATCTTTCTTCAAGTTTACTGTAATTTATTCATTGATATGACATTTAAGAGCTGTAATTAACTTGATCGTTCGCTACCAAAGTTCTATTTATTATGACAGAAACCAGAATATACCAGTAAAGACATTGTTTGTGAACTAGTGTTAAAATTGTTTAAGAGAAACAGAAATGCAGTAAGATTGTCATATCTCGAAGGATCTTGTAAATATGTTCATTGAATACCGTGCAGGACATGGTAATTTCAACTTATATAAATATTTTAATAATTTTAAATAGTTTAATAATTTTATTCTTATTACGTTCATATTTTTAAATCGACAAGTGTATCATATAGGGCAGTGTTTATTGTAAATTACATTCTTTTTGAGAACAGATGATTTGATCAGACTGCTAAGAGTAACCGAGTCACAGGGTGACTATCAAGCATAACTTCATAATTCTTATTCTTGAATTATTACTTTTGTGTAACTAGGACTTTCACAGAAAGTTGTTAAACAGATAGAAGGGCTATCTACTGATTTAAATATTATATTTTCGTTCTTCAATTATTTTATTTGTGTTAGGGAGTTTTTTAATGTCATGTAATCATTTTATTTAATAAATTCACAGGCTCAATTTGGTTTGCCTGCCCATTTTTTATAGAAACAGAGCATCTTTTCATTTCGCAATCGACGTGCGATAACACTGGCAGTTAGTTACTAAAACTCACTTAGTCTCAACTTCACCGTTCACGCTCGAGATCCGAGATTCTCGTCCTATCCTCTTGTTATGGATATTTATTTGCTAGTAAATGTGTAATTAATTAGTAGCGTTATAGCATGACCGGTATGCACCGATGGTTTCCTAGTCATACACCTAGTAGGGAAGTGTTGATTTATCTGGCTGGGTATCGACGTCCTTACAATCCTTTCCATCTCTGCGGATATAGGTGGTGGCTATGCGAGATTCGGGCACAGTACCATAACCTGTAAAGACACTGTAATTGTAAAATGTACTATCATATCATACCTCATAATTATCCACATATTATGTACAAAGAAAATGTACCTCCCCTTAAGCTCTACCCCAACCTGAGCTCACTAAGAACACCATCTACACGCCCACACATGCACCAAGGAGAGACGAAGAAAAAACAGGAAGAAGAAGGAGCATCAACACTACATCACCCTACGACTTACCCAATGGTAGAGGACAACCATTCATTCGACATGGGAAGTTGTTACGCCCCTGGCTCCCATGGGGCGTAGTCACCCTCTATCATCCCCTTTCAGCCACGCATCATGCCACTATCCCCCCAGAATGAACCAACAGCAATAATCACACAGTCACACAGGCTTGGCAAGCCAACTTCAACGAATGATGAAATCATTGCCTCGCAAGACATAAATACCAGGCTACCAAGTTATATAGAGCACACAAACAGAGGATTCTGCTGAGCTTGTTTACTAAACATCGGCAACTGCCTTAAATAGGAGCGACAGCAAAGACCAAGCATCTGAAGCCAGGGAAGGTGCCGCCCGTCGACTTCGCGCCATTCTGCTGCCTAGATGAGTGAGACTTCAGGTTATCCTGCAAGCATTTCCTACCAAATCAAACCCTTACTACTAGTGTACATTCATCTTCATCTATTTACACTACTTAGCTGCATTTCGAGTCGCTAGCAATCCACTAGCGACTTGCACTAAGTAGATTTCACACAATAAACCTCCGTCACACTTTTACTTCACTCTTTTGAACTTTTATCCTCATACTTGAATCTCGGACCATCAGTTCGACTTGAGCTCTCATTCCTGCCTTTACACGGCGCGCCTGTCTGTCTAACGTATCGCTACGTCAGACAATCTTGCCAGTATACACACCGAGCAAAGTCGCTGTCTAAAGCCTTGATTCAGCTCTGACGCTACTCGCTCACAAATACAGCTAAACGCACGTTTGTCCTCCAGACCTAACCAACCTTACTTCGAAACCCCCAATTCTTAGTTACGCCCCTGAGGACCCAAAAATATGATGTTTATGAACCACAATCCGCTGGATACACGCAGCGGAACCGGACCACAAGAATCAGCTCTAAAAACCAGATAAGTAGACATCTTTCCATAACTTCCAGAGCATTTGTATATCTTCAACTGTGTATTCGCCACTCGAGTCATTGCTATAAAATTAGGCCAATAGTTTAAATAGGAAAGGTTGATTTATACTAACAATAACGAAATAGGCAAATAATTCCAATAGACAACAGGAAACATACTTAATCCACATTAATAGACTAATTATAGTAATAATTAGGGAGCGGATTTCTATGACCTAAAATTTTATCAAATATGTATGCATTTATGACCTTAAAACATAAAAATATGACCTATAAAATTCAAAATATGACTTAATGAAAGCATCTACGTTACATAGAAACACTTTTATTACTCCATACGTACTGAATATGTTTTCACCTAACTCGTGAACAAAACTTCGCAACTTCCCACAAATTGAGACTTTCGTTTTAGGCATATTGAAAGGAAATGAATGACTGAAGCTCCCTACTGAGAGACCAAGGTCATTCAGTGTGTTGAAGGTGGAAGAGGGAAGGAGAGAGATAAGAACGATGGCAAATAACTGCAGAATTACCTCTGCTTCTGTGTAAACAATAGCCCGGTTTCCAGGAATTGACCCAGCTAGCAAACAATTGCTCCTACCTGTTAGAAACATTACATACACTACTTTAGAATGGTTCTTCAGTAGTATATTCCAGTCTATTCTGAACAATAATTTCTAGAGCTTATTCTGGTTTTTATAAAAGGAAATTCAAATGAAAATTACCAAAATATGCCGTTCATAATGATATTTTGTACAAAATATGCCATAAAACTTAAGAAAGCCTAAATATGCATTTATATGCCCCATAAAACCTGTTTAATTTTGGTTATCATGCTTGGAAACGTGTTGAAAATACAGAAAATATAAGATATAATGTTAAGGGAAAAATATGACTTTCCTTAGAAATCCGCCCCCTAGTAATAACGCAACAACCATAGAAGTGTAATATACTGTCTGTAAATACTTGACACGTTACACAAGTATTTACAAACTTATGTAATATGTAGTACAGTCATTAAATTCTGAGACTGATCACATGACGGCGCTGTGGGGTACTATAGCGCATAGGTGGCGTCGTGGTACGGTACCATTTCAGTTAGTGTCTCGTCCCTGCAAGAGACAGTTGAGTGCCTGCACTGGCAGCAGACATACGGTCATTGTTGTGACGGTGAGATTAATGCGCCAGTCCGACCTTGACATGTCACAGTTGGAGCAAAGGGCGAACATTACGTTTTGCCAGAAATTAGGCAAAACCGCAGCCGAAGCGTTTGAAATGATGCTGCAGGTGTACGGTGAGCACGCAGTGAGTCACAGTGTTGTGTTCAGATGGCACCGACGTTTTGCGCAAGGACGGGACAGTTTGGAAGATGATGTTCGTACTGGTCGGCCACAAACAGTTCGAACGGAACGCAAGATCCAGTAAGTTGCTACATTGTTGCGTGCTAACCGCTCCCAATCTGTAGACGCTCTCGCGGCAGCAGTAGGGGTCAGCCATGGTACGTGCCACAACATTTTGATGGATGACCTTAACATGTCTCGTGTTACCCAGCACAGTGTGCCACGAATTCTGTCGCAAGACCAACGTGAGGATCGCATGACGATTTGTGGTGACCTCATCAGTAGTGCTGAACATGGTGTTTCCGTTACGATCCGCAACTGAAACGACAATCAGACACCTGGAAAACGCCATCATCACCATGGCAGAAAAAAAAACACGACAATGCAGGTCAAAAGTCAAGGTGATGCTGGAAGTGCTTTTGTTTCAAATGGAATGGTTCACATGGAATTCCTACCAGACAGAGCAACGGTAAACAAAACCCGCTACAAGGAGATCCTTGACCGCTTACGCGATGCAATTCCGACCTGGGCTTTTGCGTAAAATGGATTGGCTGTTGCTACACGATGACGCCCATGCACATTGCTCCGTCCTTGTTCAAGAGGAACATGAAAGGCAACAGGTGACAGTTTTTCCCAACCCTCTGTACTCACCTGTTCTCGCACCATGCGATTTTTTCTCTTTCCTCGCCTGAATGCACTCATACGTGGGCGCAGATTTCGGTCGTCCGGAGAGGTCATAACGGCCACAAGAGAAGCCATACGGGACATTCCAGCGGTGTTTCCAGTAACTATACCAACGTTGGCAAAAGTACTTAACGGCCAACGGCGACTATTTTGAGTGTGAATGTGGCTCTGGGTATGTGTACGCCGGGTAGTGCGGCAGCATGTGCAACATTCTGACTCGTGTGGTGGCCTATCATCAAGGTGTCAAGTCTCAGAATTTAATGGCTGTACCACGCATAAATATTGTATATATAAATTTGTGTTTAAGTGTGATTCATAATCATCGTACCGTACACAAGTCAAGCCTAAGTGAACAAGACCTGAGGATGAAACATGGCATCCAATTAAGTAGGTATTTGTACATAAAGAGTTTGTTAGTTTGTAGGTTATGTAAATACTGTACTTGTTTCCCGCCGAATGTTCGTGTTGACCGACTGAAAAGCTTACTTTATTATAATTAATAATAATTTAGACTCTAAAATAAATAATAGCAATATAGAGACAAGCATAGCGCTGTCTTAGAGCAAGTAAAACATTCGAGTGTTGAATATCCCCCCAGGGGAAAGAATAAGTGTCTAGGTGTAGAAATGTTAAAACATTGAGTTTTCAGTATATCTACCATTACATTGTATGTAGGTAGTGGGTAAATATGCAGGAGCATTAAAAATCCCTAGAACTTGTTTACCCTAATACCGTTGATATTGAAAGGGAACAAGAGATAAGGAAAGTCTACAGGAACGAATGCAACAATTTTTGAAACATTTCTTTAAGAAGCGTTCCGGGAAAGGTGTACTCAGTTATCTTAGAATAATTAATCATTTGGGGTAGAGTAAAGTGGTTTAAAACCCCTGTGATTTGAGACATTAATGGTAATGTCGATTTAAGGATTCAGAGTTATTGTTCTTAAAGCCAAAGGTTGTGTGTGTAGATCAATTAAAGTTTATGTAAAAAAGTGGTTTTTACTGTTGAACACACTGCCTGACAGTAACCTCATCCAAAGATATAATGAAAAATAAAACGTAACTGAGAGTTGTAAAGTGTGGGTTTTGGTCTGTTAGAATGTTATTTTCCGGAATTTGTTTGTAAGAAATATGGTCATGCGCAAAAAGTGTTTTGAAGATAGCCTACATGTATGGGGCATAATATGGAATCTGCTTAAATTTGTGAAGATTTGCTGGATTAAGTTTTTTTTAATTTGATATATTTTAGAACAATATTGGGGTAATTTGAGAGAATTAGATAAATATAGCTCATTTTTGTTAATTTGTAAAAATTTGGATACACTGTAGTTTAGGAAATTATTAGTTATATAAATGGTATTTAAGAAAATCTGTACCGTATAAGTTTTAGAAAAATGTACGTAAATAAATAAACCAAAGTGTTAATTTTGGGATTGACTATTAAAACATATTGTCGTGGGGGATAAACGTGAGAAAATAAAATGTAAGGAATGAGAAAGTATATTGGGACAAGTTAACCATCCTAAGTAAGCCAACTTGGACTGTGGATTTTCTCATTTGCCTTCTACGGTATTCTCTAAGAGAAAAACAGTTATTGCAGTAGGGGAGTAATGCCGATTCTACCCCCCCCCCCTCCCGCCACCAGTACTCCCAATGCGAGCCGATAACTCCCGAACCCGTGGTCGGAGATTTACGAATGAGGTGTCGTTGGACTCGAGCTGACGGGGGCTTTGCTATGGACCACTTGTTATATTTTTTAACATGAATTGGAAATTCTTATTTTTGAAAATAGACGATAGTTAAAAAAACAAACATGATAGAACGTTGTGCAATAGCTTAAACGAACGATCTTTATGTCCTTTATTTCTTATAATAAAACGTTTTAATTTTTTATGTTTTTTTTTTGAAACAAGTGTAATTTTGAAATTCTTATATTTTGGAAACTAAAGAGTTAACAAAAAAATTGTTTGACATAAATGAATGGCCCTGGCCCCTTCTACGCGCAAAATACATTTCAAGCCTCTAGGACTAAAACTGTGCAGTAGTGTGGTGTGGACAGTTCTGAGCCACCCCCTATTTTCATATAAACTTTGGGCGATATCTCTCGAACGCGTGGTCGGATTTTAACGAACGAGGAATTGTTGACGTTGGGATGACGTTCTCTTGGCTAAGCATGTGTGTTGGTATTAAAAAAAATTGAAAATGTTTGTTTTTTGGATTGGCGCTATTTTGGAAACGGTGAATTGGAAAAAAGTTTGTTTGACGTTAATGAAAGGTGGGTACGCCCTCTAGGCGGACAGCAAGTTTCAAGGGTGTAGGAGGGGAAAAATGATAGCCTACTTTCTCGCGAACATTGGTAATCATTGGCGAAAGGATGGTCGGATTTTAACAAATGAGGTGTCGTTGGACTCGAGCTGACGTCCTCTTTCCAATAGACCACTCGTTATATTTATCAATTTTTTTGAAAAGTTTTGTTTCGAAAATAGGCGATAGTTTGAAAACCAAACATGATAGAATGTTATGCCATAGTTGAAACGAATGGTCTCTATGACCTTTATTTTTTATTATAATACTTTTTATATTTTGAGATTTTTGAAAACACGTAAATATTGAAATTTTACTATTTTGGAAACTAACACGTTGACAAATAAGTTTGTTTGACATAAATGAAAGGTTCTTACCCCCTCTACCAAGGAAATAAATGTCAAGTCTCTAGGACAATAAAACTATGCATTTTTTATTTTTTTATTTTTTATTATTAAATAAAAGCGTGTTTGTAGACAGAGAGCCGGTAGCACTTGACGTATGTTACAACGAGGCTATGATTGGCCATGGTGGATACGGCAAATGGCTATTTCGACGGGGCGATGTATGGCAAAACGAGGGGTCGCTTTTCGATATACTTTTTTTCCTATGACAGATGAATGAAGGCGAATATTTCAAAAATCCCTCATGACGATCGTTAAAACATGTTAGTAAACACTGACCAGTAACCAGACAAAATTCATAATGCTATGAGATGAATAAAGAAGCAAGGCTTTTATAATTGTTAACAACAGAACTTGTTTTTCTTTGTCTAGCTGACAGCCATAATGAAAAAAAACAGAATATCTGCTCGAGAGACCCGCTTGGTGCCTGGCTAGCCAGCTAAGAGAATGGAATGTGGGTGAGAGCTGACAACATTGCTGTAAGATGATAACAGGTTGCAACCAACTGACAACTCTGTAAAAAGTGATAACGGCCAGCCAGATTAGCAGACAGCGGTGGGCAGGGCCCCGCAGAGTGGGGAGGAAGGAGGGAAACCTCTACACAACAGGAAATCACGTGACCAGTGCAGAGTGGTGAGGGGGCGGGGCCAGAGAGCCAGGGGAGAGGTGAAGTGAGGAGTGGAGAACCCATGTCAGCCATTAGCTGAACGAGTTGTGTGTCAACATGGAGTGAAGGAGTGAGAGGCGGGTGTGGAGAGAGAAAGAGAAACATATATGGACATGCACGAAGCGTGGAGCGCCGTACACAGAGTTCTCGTACAACACGATTCAATAAAATAACATAAAAGTGCACAGGTGCACACGACATGTAATTTATTGATGCAAGAATTAAACGTAGAGTTAAATCCTAACCGTTTGACATATAGTTTATTTCCTTTTGGTTTCAACACTTTTTCCACAAGATAATGATGAGGAAATGCTGTTTTCTGAAGTTCATGGAGATAAAATCTACCTTTTATGGGTTGATGGTTGAGGTCTTGCAGTAAATAGGTGACTGGCCTGTCCAAGTTGACTTGACGAATTCGAAATAGTTCAGTCCCCCACTGAGGCGTGTAGCCCTTATTGATGGCAGACTTAAATTTGCTCACACGAACAAAATCCCCAATTTTCAGTCGGTGACGTTTAGGATCGGCTGTTTTTATGGGGTTAAACAGTTTATCCAGTCGCTGAATATTTTTGGTCACGAGACGTGGCTTGGTCCCAATCGTTCTATGTTTGGTGTCATTGTAACGCGACACTAGCTGAGGTAACATGTCCAACCAGCGATAACTGCCCTGAGCGGTAAACGCTTTCCACATATGGATTTTCAATGTTTGGTTAAAGCGCTCGACCACGCTGGCTTTGGGATTGCTGTACGTGGTGTAATGGTGAATATACTTAGATTTGAGAAAACAGGCGAAATCCTTGTTGAAAAATTCTTTCCCCTGGTCGGTTTGTAGCAACTGAGGTTGACGTTGGCGTGTTGAATAATATGTTGAAAGACCTTGGTGACCAGTGGACCAGACTTGCGACGCACAGGTTCAACAAAGGCCATTTTGGAATAGACATCAATGACGGTCAACATATAGCGCACAGCGTCGTTAACGCCAGCATATGGTATCATTTCAACCAGGTCTGCTGCCCAAAGTTCATCCACACCCCGTGAAATCACCTTGATTCGCGGATAGTGACGCCTAGCTGGGCGATGGAACTCGTGAGCAATACTCACCTTCATGGGTGAGGGCTTAAACAATAATTTTGGCATTTCGAAGTTCTTGTTCAATTTCTTGAATTTCCCAATTTTGACCGGTATGGCCGGCTTGACGTGAAGCATGCAACAACTGTAGCCGCTGGACGAGCTTAATGGGATTGTGCCAGTAGGTAACATCCACAAGGGTTTTAATTGTTTAAATGTCACTCCCGAAGCGGATGTTTTACGACGACCACTTTGACTGGTGGGAAACATTTTTGCAATGATGGTTTTATATTTTTGAGATATATTGGCATTCACTTTTTGAGCTGGATCATACTGTCTTTTATGGGCATGGGTGTCCAATAAAATGGATTTATATTTGAAAAGGTCCTCTGACGTATAATCATGGGAAGAGGGGGTCCGAGAAAAGAGCAGCTTTAACAGTCCTGTTGTTAATTTATAGTTGATGTTTTTAATGACAGCTTTAGTACGAGCAAATTTAATGGATGAATCGCCAATTTTAAAACTATCATCCTCATAGCGAACACCATACGTGGTATCTGTGTTTCCAATAAATAGATCGGTGAATTAGGGTTCCAGGGTTGATCCATAATATTTTATTAAAAATGTTTTCAGTTGAGCTTTATTTTGAGGGGTGGCCAAGAGTTCTGAAAACGGAGACGATCTGGAAGGGCAAGGTGTTTCGACCATGACCAAGGATTTCTTTTTTCTCAAAAACTCTGCAAGGGGTGCGGCCTTTTTTTTGAGGCGTAAACACTTGTTTCTCCTCATCCTCAACTTCGCTAACATTAGTCAAATCTTCCTGTTCCTCTTCCTCTTCCTCAGGGTCCTCGTGCAGCGTCTGCGTGGCTTGTGAAACGGTGGGTAGCGTTTCAGATGGCTTGAAAGTGGGTTTCAACATGGCTTTTAGCGGAGGTGCTAAATGTTGTTGAATAAACCAAGCATGATTTGCACGTGATCGTTTCAATTGACGAAACTTTTGGCGAATAGTATTTTTTGCTCTAATAATATGCTTTTTCAATCGGCTCTGTGATAACGCCATGGTGTCTTGACAAATGACTTGACAGGGAATGAGACAGGGCCTTAAATAGCAATAAAATGATCTAACCCTAATCGATACCGTCCTTGGTTGAGTTCACTTTGTTTGACCATCACTAAACAGGCATGACGTTGAGTGTTACAGCACTTGGCACACAATTCTGTAAAGATTTGAATGGTCATATCCGGATTCACATGTTCATTAAAAATGTGACGACTGTTCCTCTCGTCCTGGGGAAATAAAACAATGACATTGGCATTGTGACGAATCAACTGTTTGGACATTCTAGAATACGTTTGTCCAAGATAGAAGCAATCGATATGTTTGTGACGATCCATGCTGAAATAGCTTCGAATGATGCCTTGACGTTCAGTGGATTCATCATCGAAAATCATGAGTGAATCGGGCTTTACCTCATCCGGTGAAATAACATTTTCTTGCATGGAAAGTGTGAAATAACCCATATTCTCTTTTTGTAATCCAGACATGACTTGATCCAGAAACACGTAGAGGGGTTGGTAGAGAGATTTTGCAAAAATATAAATATTTTGAAAACGCAGACCCTTGGGCGCTGTGATGAGTGTTAGCAAAAGATTGGTCTTTCCACAGCCGGAAAGTCCCACAATGATGCAGCGAATGGAAGATGGAAACAGTGAACCATGGCGTTGTTCACGTGATGTGGGACAGAGATGGGAAACCATGTCCCCCACGGGGAATGACTCTTGCTGCTTAATAATCTTCATATCAACTAAGGCTTAGAGAGGCTAGCAGGCTGTCTATATACAGGACAACGAGCCTTGTCATAGCAACAGTAGACTCGTACTACAGGTTGACGATGGATGTCTTTGGACGTGCGTTCATGACCAAAGCTAGGTCTGTCCCCACACATGATCCTAAACAAGAAACAGATCCTGCTAATAAACACTATGTAGATAGGTCAGTAGTGCCACGCACTAAACAGGGAGATTATCACTTTAAGGGAAAGCGGTTAACCCATGTAAAACATCCTCAAGTGTCTACAGACGTTACTACAAAAAAGTATGTGGATAACAAGGTGTATGAGTTTTATGATAAAGTGCCTCAGCTTACGGTGAATGTCTATAGCGCTAATCAGCAACGGATTATTCACGTGGAAGACCCGCGAGACGAAGACGATGTCTGTACCAAGCGTTACATGACCTATGAAATGAAAAGGCTTTACAAATTTATCCCACCTGTATTTTTAGTGTATCTGACAAATAAAAAACCTGTGAATGACAGTATTCATTTACCGCTAGTCCATGACCAGCACTTGACCTATGTGCTAGCTTCTGGTTTAAGCCACTATCGATTACACTATGATGGAACTATTCACATCAAATATGTCATTCCTGATGAGAACCATTTACAAATAAAGACAAATGGTCATAGGATGTTGGTTCATAACCATGAAATGGTCAATGCAGGTGACAAATTATCCTTTCATCTCGTGTAGACATGGGATGAAAAGCAAGCGGGAAAAACCATAAACGATTTCCCACTTTATGTGGAATTGGAATATACAGCCATGAAATAACAATCTGACGTTAGTTGTGATTTAAACTTTCTTGTGAAAGGTTGTTTGTGATTATCATCATGGTGAAACAAAGGTATGTGGTGAGAAAGACTAAAAAAAAGGACTTTGTCCTTGGCAAAGCCAGGGCTTAAGACATTCGTGGACAAGCCGTTGCGAAAGAAAAAGAATGTATTGATCAAAAGGAAAGCCCTTCGAGCAGCACAGAGACATGTTATTCCTAAACGTCGGCGACAGGTTTCAAAACAAGGGCGAGTGATTCTCGTCCCCAAACGAGCGGGATTTTTACCTGCTTTATTTGCTGGTCATGCTGCTCTGGGTTCACTTCTGGGCAGTGCCAGTGCAGTGGCGAAAACCATTAAAGCCACGCAGCAGGGCAAGCAACAACTAAAAGAAAGTCAGCGACACAATGAAACGATGGAAGCGATTGCAATGGGGGCTAGAAATGCCAATTTAAAGCCAGCCTTTTATCATCAAGGATTGGGGATTTCACCATTTCGAAATATTAAAAAAGAAAAACCTCAGCCATAGCAAGACATGCCCTGACGCATCAACAAGTGGAAAGCTATGCTAAACAACTAAAGCTTTCTCATTTTCGAGGTGTTTTTATGCGAAACCAATTACACCCACGACCCTGGAAACAGGAAAGTGCTGTTGTCGATTTGGTTAATCACCGAGGACCAGGAACGCATTATGTAGCTTATGTCAAAGAGGGATCCACCGTATGGTACTGTGACAGTTTTAGGAATTTGCCCCTGCCCATGGAACTAGTGACCTATTTTGGAAACAGGATCAAGATATATTATAATGTGAAACGTGAGCAAACGTTTAACAGCCAACAGTGTGGACGTTTGTGTTTATTTTTTTATATAAGACGCAGCATAAGCAAAAACGTCAACAGTATGTCGGCAGAAAGTAAAACGTTTACACTGCATGGACGTGGACCCGAAGTCAGCCTAGACTTTTACCCGCCTATCGAATTGAGTGAAAGACCTTATGGTTTGGGACTTGTTTCTCTTGAAAAGTACAATCGAATATACAACATACGTGAAAATGTGAACAACAAGTTTTACTATGATGATTCTGTGGTCACCCTAAACTCTGGTGGATACACGATCGATGATATTTATGAACACATTTATGTGGTGTTGATCAATGAATATGGTTTAAAGTCATTTCTCGATGGATCGCGCAAGTTTGAACTTGTAGGAAATACCAACATTCATCGCTGCAGTATTTTCTCCACATTCAAAATTGACTTTAAGACACGCCGCGATTCCATTGGTCCATTACTAGGATTTAAATCACGCGTGTTGGAGCCCAACAAAAAACATGAATCAGACCATGAAATGAAATTCATTGAGGACCATCATGTGTCGGTGACGTGTAATATTATTAGCCAAGTGTACACCCATCATGAACCATCGCATTCGCTTTATGACTTTATAGTGCATCGCCCAATGGCTATATTAGTCGTGAAAACCCTCCAGTGGTGCTTTTTCATTCTGTGGCTGTCGATGGTATTAGTAATATAACATTAAGACAGATAAATAGAGAGCAACAACTCATTGATCTAGATTCTACCACACCAGTGCCTTACAAGTTGGTGCTAAAGCAACTATGAAGTTTGTGTATAAAGCAACAACACCGTCTAGGAATGGTGTTAGTTGCTTGCCATGTGAATACACGTTAACATCTAAGGACAAGCAGATTTTACAGCATTTGGGTTACCACGTCAACACTCATGATGAATTCTATCCTAGAGATAGCGAACCACATCGAGGAGCAACCAGGGGTGGTAAGAATTGATCTCCATTCCTATCAAGCTCAAACACCTGGACTCAATAACAATGATGAAATTCAATTTATTGTCAACAACCAAAATATTTACACCCTACCGCATGAAAGTGTCATTCAGATTGAAGGTCGGCTCACCAAAGCCGATGGCTCTACACCCACCACATCCAAATTGGCCAACCATGGTTTGGCCTTTCTGTTTTCTGAAGTACGTTTTGCCATTAACGATAGTGTGGTGGATAGCACTCGAAATGTGGGCATTTCCAGTGTCATGAAACTATATCCCTCTTACAGTGAGGAAGAAGGTAAAACACTTTGCATGGCAGGTTGGTGCCCTGACTCGACCAATGACTGGATGGTAAACACCGATGGGACCTTTACTGGATATTTACCTCTTAAACTGATTTTAGGCTTTGCCGAAGACCACCAGCGCATTATGGTCAACGCAAGGCAAGTGCTTTATCTGGTGAGAGACAGGAGTGATAATAATTCACTCAAGGGAGCTGACAATCTCCCCATAGATTCAAAAATTCAACTACAACGCTTGCTATGGAAAGTGCCCAATGTGACCCTTGACGATAGCAAAAAACTGGACATACTCAAAATGGTAAGGAGAGATATGCCTCTACCCATGGAATTTAGAAGCTGCGCACTCCATGAGTACCCGCTATATCCCACCATCAAAACACACAGTTGGTCTGTAAAAACAGCTCGCTATACAGAGAGACCTCTCTACATAATCGTTGGTTTTCAAACGAATCGCAAGTATCAAAAAACCAAAGTTGCCACGCAATTTGATCACCTGCAATTGAGAAATGCATGTCTTTTCCTCAACGGAGCTGTGTTTCCCTATGAAGGACTGGATTTGAATTTTTCAAAAAATAAGATTGGCCCCCTGTACGACATGTTTTCTAAATTTCGATGGTCGTATTATCAAAAAGAGAACGGCCCCATGCTGCTACCCCAGGCGTTTAAGGCAAGGGCGCCACTGATTGTCTTTGACTGTTCTCACCTGGAAGAGTCTGTCAAGCCATCCAATATTGACATTCGACTAGATTTTGAAACGCATGACAATGTACCAGCCAATACGACAGCCTACTGTTTGATTATTCATCACAAACAAGTCAACTATTATCCACTGTCCAACCAAGTGACGAGTGTATAAATACCAGGTCAACCCACGTCACGTCGCTCAGTCATGTCTTGCTTTAAAGCATCAAGAGAAGTCACATCCATTAATTTAAACTCTGACGAACAACGTTTCAAGACTTTTGCATCATGGCCAGTGCCTTTCATAAACCCTCAAGCCTTGGCGGCCGCTGGATTCTACTATTTAAAAACAAGAGATGAAGTGAAATGTGCCTTTTGTCCCATTATCGTAGACCAATGGCAAGCGAGCGACGAACCCATGCAGGAACATCAGCACTGGTCACCTGCCTGCCCCTACCTGTTCAGAATGGAGGTGGGAAATATACCCTGTCATTCAAGCTATCCCTCACTCGTACCTCTGAGTGATGAAAAAAAAAACAAGTTACGATACGTGTTGACTGTATGGTGTCCATGGTGCTTCGGCGAGCAGCTCACCGTCAAAAACGCCTAGTTTAGAGACATTGGGACATCATCGGTGTTATGGACGTTACAAACACAAGAGACGATATTGCTGTATCAGTTGGTATCGTCCTTATCCCGAAATGACAAAAGCCTGTAAGGCGTGTTATGATAATAAAATTATGTAATTCTTAAATTCTTATTTTTTTTATTTCCCCTGTACGACCCTAACCTCAATTTTTTTTCAAACTAGCATGGGTGGTAAGTCCATGCCATGACCACACATTAGTCATTGATTGTCAGTCAGTCGTCAGTTGAACTTGGTCCAGGCAAGCGGCAACATTTTGCGCACACTCAATGTGGACTGCCAAGGGTTTAAAATTGGTGACAACAAATTTATATTTAAACAAGTGGCCATTATCGATTGTAACACGTTTTGGATATCGCAAGCTACGCATCTGCTGTTTAAACCGCCCCATGCTTTTGATTTGTTGTGTGAAAAAGACCGCAAACAAACCCAGTGGATTGAAAATAATAGGCAACTAGACTGGAATCAAGGGACCATTTCCTATAAATATTAGGACGTGGTCATGAAAGCACACTTGTCCTCGGCCAATGTGGTATTTGTGAAAGGTAATGAAAAACGTGAATTGTTGCAACCATTTTTGGCGTCTTACTATCAATGTATCGACCTCATGGAGTTGGACTGCCCCTCCCTGCGAACGCTGATGGATACTTGTTCCTGTGGCAACATTACCCATACAGCCCTAGCGCATGCGTGGCATCTCTTTCATTGGTTAACCACCCATGCCTGCTGGGAGTTGTTGAACAAATTTATAACTCAAGATTTACCTGTGAATGACGCCAGTGAGATTTCTGCACGCGACGTGTAATCATATACAACACGTGATACCATGGAGAAAGGCAATGCTACAGACAAATCCATTGGGAAGTTCTTTGTGTGCAAAAAGAAACTAGACAGTTTTACCAAAGAGGAACTCTTGGCGCTCCCCAAGTCGTTCATTTATTATGTGGCCGCCAACGCGGTGAAAAAAAATCTGGGAACATGTACCAAAATCATTGACTCAAGACCCTGTGTTGAGTGAATTGCAACCCTGTACGGATTACGATCACCATAAGCAAGTGGCCATGGCAAAAATACCCTCTATGCGTCAGTGCGCGACTTGTCAGCTAGTGAAACTGTATCACGGTCATAAAAGTCCGTGTAAAGATTTTGTTGAATCATTCCACGGGTGTCATGGCGAGAAAAAGCAACAACAACAACAACAAACACAAACATCGTGCACAGAGGAGGAGGAAGACCAAACCTTTTCACCATCAATGGAAAAGGATCTGCCAGACCTGTACTGGCAGTGGCGTCATTGACAAAGTGATTCAATCCTTACCTTTCGAAATCCATCTTCCAGGTTATCGTTTTTGTGTCCCTGGAACTCATCTTGAAAAACGTTTGCAGCGTGGTGATGTACCCATTAATCTTTTGGATCAAGCATGCAAAGAACATGACCTATCTTATCACCATAGTCATCCTGGTTAAAGACATGTGGCAGATAAAATGTTATTGAAAAAAGCTAAACAACGTTTCACATCCTGTGATGCCTCAGTGTGTGAAAGGATGGCAGCCCTGATTGTGATGAGTGCTGTGAAAGGAAAGTTGATAATGCATGGACATGAACATTAAGGAATTGAGGATTAAGGAATTGGAATGTGTTTGTAATCTATTTTCTTTTGTCAATTCCCTATGGTTATGAAATAAAAAACAAAGGTTTACCAGAACAAAATGTTTCATTTTAATTTAAAAGAAATCATGATGTTGATGGGCTGATTTTTTCATCTTCACATTTTCACACATTGTCATTTACAATTTACAGTTTTTAAAAATGTCTGTTTCAAGTTTTGCGTTTTTGATGATATGGATTTTCCATTTTGTTGATGACACTTTTAAAAATGTCCGTTTTATGTTTTTGAATTTTTATATTTCACATATGGCCATCTCCAGATTTTAAAATGACTGTTTTACGTTTTTTTTTTGCATTTTTGTGTTATCAAAACATGGATTTTCCATTTTGCTGTTTTCACATTTTTCCATTTGGTGTTTGTCGAAAGTTGAGATTTGTCAATGATGTTGATGCGAGTGCTTGATCATGATGATGCTGCAATGTGTTTATGTGTGTTTTGAGAAACATCGAGGTCTACGGCTACTGCAGGTAAGACTGTATTTACAAAAATAATGTCTATTCACCGCTACATTTTAAAGAAAAAAAAAAATACTATCGGCAAACCAAATGAGTATAAAAGTGAAAATTTTCCCCTCCCCACCCACCATACCTCACCGTGTTTGCTCTGGTCATACATACACACCAGCTTTCTCTCTACTCATTCATTCACACCTGTCTTTTTGGGAACAAACACAACCACTTTATTTATTCCCTAAAGCACATTCTCGACATGCACACTCATCCCAAAAGAACTTTTTTAAAGTTAAAAGTTACTAAAAATGTATTACTTATTTTATATTTACAAAAAACTACAACTTTGTACAGCTTTAAAAGTTTCAAACTATATACCATTTTTCCAAATCCTATCTCGGTTAAATTTAAAATTAAAATAAAACTAACGTTGCATAGAACTTTTAAAAGAGCAAAAGGTCCAAGTTGGTTGACACTATTTACAAAATCTACTATTTAGAATGACAAAAAAATATTCACAAAATATTATATCTACAAGTTACAAAAAAGCCATGTCCCTAAACGAACAAACAGAAAAATCACACCTCCTCCTCCTTGCTGTTATAACCCCAGGGCAGGCTGGTGAGCAGGTCATCAGCCCACACACGTTTGTTATCCATGAAGGCGAGGGTACGTTTTCTCTGTTCCACAAGATACAAATGATGGTTGCTAGATTATATCCTGCACTGTGTATGAGACATAGCTTTGCCAGTGCGTAAAACCGCTAAGTAATCGTCTACACGTAGCGATTTTACCACTGCCTTACCTACACCTTTTGCTCTTTTGGCTTCCTTACAGTCTAGTTTGCGATAAGCATACATTTTCGAGGCTAAACCTACGAATTCCATCATAAGGGAATCACCACATTCATCTTTTAAAACGCCCATTTCCTGTTTGGTTTTTATGGGCTGCTGAAACACGTTGTCAGGGCTATACGAAGAGGTGTCGAACCAGTCACTATGCTGACTCATGACGTCATAGGGATTGCAGTGGCGAATGTGGTAAATAAATGAGTCCGTATCCATATACAAAAGAGAGACGTCCTCAAAATGGCGTTTGGCAAACTCGGTGTGGAATCGATACATGATTGATTTAGAAAAGTCTAAAATGACTTGGCCCAAGTAAATGGGCTTATCCATGATCAGGCTGGTCCTACTCATTTCATTAGTGGCCAAATCCTCATCGATAATTTTGATCGATTTGAAATTTGGCTTGACAATGTACCGCTGGGCACCCCACTGCCCCTCCCAGACATTAACAAATTTAATGTCGCGGTATTTGCGGACAATCTCCATGGACTTGCCATAGATGCAGTTGTTTATTAATTTTAAAAAATAATTTCAAACTGCTGTGTTGCAATTTGTCGGTGCTCTGTGTTGAGTTGCATGTATGGCTTGACCCATGGTTCTTGGGCAAAGGAAATACCCCTATGGATTTTCTTCCACACCAAGCCGTGGGATAGACATTGCACCAGCATTTGGATATGCAGCACATACTGATTTTTGTTGTAAAGTGTGCCCATGAGTTTTTCAATTTTCACTTTAGTGTCAGGGGGAACCATTTGCTCAAGGCAGAATGGGAAATAAGCATGTTCAACATACAAGGATGAGGGATATTCAATATCAACTTTTAGCACATATCCACGACCTGTTTCTTGGCTAGCCATGGTCACATCAAATTCTGACACTTGTTTCTCTGTCAGCCAAGCAAACTTTCCATGGCGTAGCCTTACAAATTATTCACGTCATAGTACATTAAGTGCGATTCAGGTTTGTCTGGTGAATAATCAGGCATGTAGACATTGTTCGCTTCGGCAAGGCGCTGGTTAAGCGACACAAAGCCACCGCGAATGCCTTTTTCAAAAACTAGAACCTTGTCTACATCAGTGAGTACATCCAATTCTACTTGAGTGTATTTTAAAGCGGCATCAAACGAGAGCCCAGGACTCGTATAATAGTGAGCCGGGTCAAGACCATAAATGTGCTGACACAATTCACGAAATTTTTCAAACACATCAGTGAGCAGCAATACATCCAGTTCTAGGTAATGCATAGCATATTCACTTACGTCTTAATGCCAAACACTCACCAAACTTGACATGCATGTGCATAGTCTTCATCGGAAACAGTACTACGTGTTAGTTTTGAGTAAAATTTATCCTGTGGTGGGAGTTTTGTTTGCTTTAACACGTCCCAGCTGTTGCAGAAATCATACGGGAATATACCTTTCCGAATGCACACTTGAAAATGCTTAGGATCATTAAAATGCATTCTGGTATTTTTTAATTCCTCTTCATCCAAGCCATTCACACGACTGTCTAGCGAGGATGCCATAAACTAAAAGGAATCAAAAATCGAATGCTAAAGTTGCTCAACCGCCATGTGAGGGCTGTAAAACGCTCATGGTTTTGGGGGATAATGGTAATCGAGCCCTTGTTGACATGACCCAATTCACGAATCAAAAACTGAATGTCATAATTTGCCAGATTGTGGAAAAGCAAACTGATGAAACGAGGAGCTGAAAAGTTCAAATTGCATTTACTATGCGCAGCTCCACGAAACTCTCCCGTAAAGTTAATCCAAAAACCATCTGGCACAATCTGGCCCCTCACGGTATTTGTAAACGGATTGTGTGGGGTCATAGGCACACACCACATTAAATCCTATGGCAAAAGGTTCATGTTTTTTGAATGGGTGTGGTTGAGTTAATGGTGGGATCTGGTTCACATCCCGCCATGGGTGTAGTGAGTGCTTCGAAATCTGCATACACCACATAGGGGACAGTGTCACGCTTGTGAATGTCCTTAAACTTTAACACAGCCTTGTCCCCTTGTGGCAATATCAGTCTCACCGATTCCTGAGAAACGCAAGCTACCCTATGGCGTTCCAAAAGCGTATGGGTTGTAAAATATTGCAAGCATCGATCACAAATGTGCTTCTTACCATCATGTTTGGACAGTTGACTGCTTAGCAATCTACTCAGGCTTTTAATGAGGCAATAGTGATTCACTTCTCCGTAAGACAGATATAAAAGATGAATGTGAGGTCGTTTCGGTTCTTTTGTGGCATAAAGAGGACTCATCACCATCAAGGCCATACACCATGAACGAAAAGTCCTGGTTATCATGTTCAAACCTATGGATCTCGGTTAAGTCCATAGGGAACGACACTCTAGTTAAATTTAATGTTTGTTTTGAAATGAAAATCCACAGCCTGCTTCCAGTCTCCGACCGGGTCAGGAATGGAATGAATGAAGCCCCAATCTAGCGGCGAGGATATGAACTGTGCCGGCTGCCGAGGCCTGACGCACTCCTCTAGGGCAATGATTAAATGAATGACAGATGAAATGAAATGATAGTGGAGAGTGTTGCTGGAATGAAATTTTGACAGGGAAAACCGGAGTACCCGGAGAAAAACCTGTCTGCCTCCGTTTTGTCCAGCACAGATCTCACATGGAGTGACCGGGATTTGAACCACGGTCCCAGCGGTGAGAGGCCGGCGTGCTGCCGCCTAAGCCACGGAGGCTCCAATGTTTGTTTTAATTCATCAAACTTGGCCTTGTACTTTGCTGGTCTGTTAACATGACGATCCTGAGCTGGCTGCAAATACGCAGCCACAGCCCACAGAAAACCTTCATCATCAACATTTTCAATATTCACCACAGCCTTTTTCGAAGCTATTGCTGGTGGTGTTTTAATATAGCTAGACCCAGCATTCAACGGGTTGAAATGACAAATGTTCATGTGCAGGTAATGGAGATTGTCTAACGCTAAACCACTTGGTCCTTCTTGCAGTTTATCAGATGCCAATATAAAATGGTCTTTTATGCTCACCGTCCTCGTTTTTATATATGAAATCGCACACGAGTTGTGTATTAACCTCTAAAGCTGTATGCAACCTTTGCGCTGAACAAATTTGTTCTTTAAAAATTTCAAAACATGATTCCATAAAGTCTTTTGGGATCAAACTCTCTCTAACATTCACTATGCGGCCAGAGCACACACGTGACTTGAAACAGGACTCGAGAGGCTCCCAAGTTAATGTATCAGTAGCAGTGGAAAAAGACATGATTTTTATAAAAAAAAAGAACAATCTCTCCAGAGTTTTCAGCCGTAGACTGCCTGGTAAGCAATAGCCCCAAACACACACGTTGCGGGTTTACAGCAGTGGCTGTAGTGGACAAGCCTTTTCCAACACACACTAAAAGAGAGAAATAAAGTAAATCACCATGGGTATATCTATTTCAAATAGTACCTTTCATAAACAAAAATAAATAAATAATATAAAAAAAGGTTTTTATATATAACAAAAAATCTTACCTTGCTTCGTAAAAATCCCTGCGTTTGCCTTTCCTTAGGTTCGAGTGGAATGGGGATTCTGTCTCCCAACACCAGGTATGCCAATTATCTAAAACAAAAAAATAACAGTCCATCAATCAAATGGTAAACCAATAATCATTTAATCATTGATTAGCATAAAATAAAATAAACAGCGTTATTCCAACACTTACCTCAAATATATAATGTATCCAATATAGTAACCAACTGGGGTTGAGCACACGAATGCAATTAATTTTATATACATAAGACACAGCCTATGTTAACACAGTAACGTGTAAAACAGTAATGACTGACTGTGTGACATAACATGATGAACACTCAAATACCCCCCTGCCCTCCTCTCCTCGCCCAGCCCCTCACCCTGTGTCCCTCATTCCACAGCTGTTAACATCGCTCTTGCCCTGCAATTGGCTATGGCAATGGTATGGGGAAGAGTTATACTCGCTTACTGCATTATTTCTCTGACGTCGTTGCGATATTGTTCGACCTCCAAGTGACCTCTACGTCACTGTAATTTTCCATTGGCCTGTTGCCAGCTCTGGCTACATTTCTGAAACGCGATAACATGTCACATCCTGTCACCCAGCCAGCCAAGCTTCTAGCAGGCCCCTCGAGCAGATATTCTGTTTTCCCATTCTGGCTGCCAGTCAGACATAGAAAAAACAAGTTCTGTTGTTAACAACTTCCCCTCATACCATTATGAATTTTGTCTGGTTACTGGTCAGTGTTTATCAACATGTTTTAACGATCGTCATGAGGGATTTTTGAAATATTCGCCTTCATGCATTTGTCATAGGAAAAAAAAATATCGAAAAGCGACCCCTCGTTTTGCCATACATCGCCCCGTCGAAATAGCCATTTCCCGTATCCACCATGGCCAATCATAACCTCGTTGTAATATACGTCAAGCGCTACCGGCTCTCTGTGTACAAACACGCTTTTATTAAAAAATAAATAAAAAATAAAAAATGCATAGTTCATTCGTCCTAGAGACTTGACATTTATTTTCATGGTAGAGGGGGTAGGGATCTTTCATTTATGTCAAACAAACGTATTTGTCAACGTGTTAGTTTACAAAATAGTAAACATTCTATATTTAAGTGTTTTCAAATATCTCAAAATATAAAAAGTTTTATTATAAAAAATAAAGGTCATAGAGACCATTCGTTTCAAATATGGCATAATATTCTATTATCTTTGGTTTTCAAACTATCGCCTACTTTTAAAAACAAAATTTTTCAAAAAAAAATTAAAAATATAACGAGTGGTCTATAGGAAAGAGGACGTCAGCTCGAGTCCAACGACACCTCATTTGTTAAAATCCGACCATCCGTTCGCCAATGATCACCAATGTTCGCGAGAAAGTAGGCTATCATTTTTTTCCTCCTACACCCTTGAAATTTGCTGTCCCCCTAGAGGGCATACCCACCTTTCATTAACGTCAAACAAACTTTTTTCCAATTCACCGTTTCCAGAATAGCGCCAATCCAAAAAACAAACATTTTCAATTTTTTTAATACCAACACACATGCGTAGCCAAGAGAACGTCATCCCAACGCCAACAATTCCTCGTTCGTTAAAATCCGACCACGCGTTCGAGAGATATTGCCCAAAGTTTATATGAAAGTAGGGGGTGGCTCAGAACTGTCCCCACCACACTACTGCACAGTTTTAGTCCTAGAGGCTTGATAGAGGGGGTCAGGGTCATTCATTTATGTCAAACAATTTTTTTTGTAAACTCTTTAGTTTCCAAAATATAAGAATTTCAAAATTACACTTTCTTCAAAAAAACATAAAAAATTAAAACGTTTTATTATAAAAATAAAGGACATAAAGATCGTTCGTTTAAGCTATTGCACAACGTTCTATCATGTTTGGGTTTTTAACTATCGTCTATTTTCAAAAATAAGAATTTTCAAAAAAAAATATATATAACAACTGGTCCATAGCAAAGCCCCCGTCAGCTCGAGTCCAACTACACCTCATTCGTAAATCTCCGACCACGGGTTCGGGAGTTATCGGCTCGCATTGGGAGTAGAGGTGTGAGGGGGGGGCAGAATCGGCATCACTCCCCTACTTATTGCAGCAACAGAACATTCCCTACATCGCTCGGCATTTCAGCGGACCATAATGTATGGTTGTGAGAGTTGGGTAAATCTACAATGTACTTATATAAGCTAGAGGTAACGAATATGAACAGCTGGAACAAAGAGGTGGGAAAAATGACAAAAGATATAAATAAAAATTAAATTAAATCTAAGTTGGAAAAAGACATGCTGTATTAAGCTGTTCGTATTAGTCAACCTAAGAAGTTAATAAGTTTGACTATACAGGGTAAAATCTGGGGGTGGATCTAAGAGGCTATGCTTGGATATAGAGATGAAAGATTTTAAAGTATAATGTAACAACGCAAAAGAGGCAGCAGAGCTACAGTACCTGCTAATAGGGGTCGCAGAGGCTACTTGCTCGCAAGCAGCGGATTAGAGACTAAACAAAATTTTACAGGTGTATTAGCTTGTGATACCCCATGTGTGGAACATTTTTGCTAATCTAATGGAATTTGTGGAAATTTAATTATTATCAAAGTATTTTGTCATATAACTGGTGTTATTAAGTTGCTGTAACAATAGAGTATAACAACAGTTAAATATAACAATTAAGGATATAGCATGGCTTGGTAATTTGCGAATGGGTAAGTAGCTGTAATAAATAAGAGACCCCTAGGCCTCGCAGAGACTTGTACCGTCGCGGTCGAGAGAGAACAAGAGTTGACCAAGAGAGGTCAACTGTATAGATATCAGAAAAGAGTTCAGCGCAATTGTGTGGGATTAAATCACTTGAGCTTTATTTTTTATGTTCACCTGTGTTATTATAGTGTCTGCGATAGGGTACATTTAACATATAGGAATGGAATTAGAAAAAAAGCGGCCGTGGTCTTACGATTAGAGATATCTTAGTCGCGCATGCTGCCTAGCATTTTATCTGTGTATTTATAGGTAGAGTAATAACATGTTATCTAGATACGGTATTTAAACATTCTTTGCAACTAGGGTTAAAGTTTTGCCTACTTTCGGATTTAGAAAATAAATAAAGTAATTAATAAAATAAATATATAAATAAATAGATAAATAAATAAAATTTAAATAGTTAAATATTAAATAATGAGAAAACTTGGGTCTATGACATAGTAGTTAATCAGTAATTGATAAATCTAAGTGAATAATCGATAATAATAAATAATAAATTAAAACATTTAAATAAGATAAATTAAATAATTACGTAATAAAATTCTTATTAAATAATAAAACCAGAAATTCAAAATTTACGGTTAGGCCTTCAGTTAAATTAAAAACTAACATACGCTGGAGATAAGATGTAAAACCCCCTTCGTTTGAGTTGTCGCACACCTTTTTGCGATTATTAGTTTGGGAAATATCGACAAAAGTCGAATAGCGAGGTATGGTCACGTTCAAATAAAATGATAATGTAGAAATCACTAATGCCATCTGTTGGTATAGCTGTCTATCTATACATCACAATGAAATAAATAATAGTTACCAAATAATAGTATGAAATAATTAAATTTAGAAAAAATATGAAAGTTATGAAGCCGAAATTTTTTAAATGTGCAGTTAGACCCCTTGGTAAAATCTTTAAAGAAATTATTAATAAAAAATATATAAATAATAAAAATATTAAATAGAAATTTAAAAAGAAAGGGGTGAAAAACCAAAAAAATTCTAAATGTGTAGTTAGGCTCTTTGGTAAAATTTGGAAAAATAGATAGAGCATGGCAAGGAGGACAATGAGCCGTTTAATATGAAGCCTCACACGAGCCTCTACGATTATAACGTCGGGATATTACGGAAAAGGAAGCTTGTAGTTTAACGTGACCGTTAATCTAGAGATCATGAGCCACGGGACCTCCTTTTTACGTGGAATCCGAACCACAGGACAAGGCATTTCACATCGAAAATCTCACATGCATTGACCGGGAAACGGGGATATTACGGGTCCATGGCCTAGTAGTTTGACAAAATCTGAGAAAATAAATAGTTTACGGAAAAGAGGGCAACGAACCGTTTAATTTCACCCTCGCACAAGTCTCTACGATTATTGGTTCTCGCAATCTCGGTTCGATGAACTAGTAGCTTGGTTCTTTGGGAAAATCTAAAAAATGATAAATAAAAATACAAAAAAAAAAGTTACAAATCCAAAATTTTCAAAATTTCTAGTTAGGTTCTTTGGTAAAAATGTGAAAAATAAATGATCCACGATAAAGAGGGCATTAAGCGACCTGCACGACCCCTTCCATTTATTGGTTCGAGAGATATCGGCAAAAGTCGAGTCGCGAGGTATAGTCGGGTACATATAAAATGGGTGACGCAGAACCGCTACAGTGTCTCTACTGGTTAGCATTCTTGGTTGTCGCCCCTGAGGTCCGGGCTCGATTCCCAGCTCAACCATCCTGGAAGTGGTTTCCGTGATTTTTCACTTCTAAACTCACTCTAAGCAACTGCCGGGATGGTTCCTAACTTACGGCCATGGCCGCCTCCTTCCAAACCCTCACATGAATTTCAAGTACACACACTATGCCACAGACACAACAATAATACAGTTCGAAACTCTATACACTTTAATATCTTAATATTGCAGATGGATTTTGTGCAACACGAATGCATATCAATGTTACAAAATAGATCTAGGTACGTTTAAAAATTCCATGTTGAACTGCATGTAACTTCCATAACATTCTGTGGATTCCTACCAAATTTTGTTTATATAGTGTATTGAGCCCGCCCAGGCTCATGCTTCAAATATTTCTTTGAGAGCATTCTTACTTTACATGCTCAGTTTTATAGAACACACCCTCAAGCTTCCTCATGAAGAATTCACTATTTTGACTTCGGAGAGGACAGCTTATTTTCCTCCTAGAGATATATTACTCACTATTTTTATGCCACATATCTCAGGAGCCATTTTCTATGCCTTTTGGAGATGGCAAATCCATTTTTGGTAAAGGTATTTTCCACCGCAGACATGCAGGGGATTATGAAAGTAGTCACTGTTTTGACTAGACTACTTCCTTGGAATCAGGAAGCCGTGCTATGCACGAACCACACCGTCCGCTGAGGCTGGACGCTTTGTGTCGATTGTCCGTCTAACAGACGAAGGCCGTTATAGGCTTACATCCATAGCTTGGAACCTTTGGGAAGACAATAATCTGCAGCCATCGAGCTGATTTATATAATTTAAGCAACGCTCAGTAATATTTTAGGCTTAGTGAAGCCAGTGCAACGTAATAGTGAAAGTATACATTTGATTGTGAGAATATCTCAATTTTCACTAACCACGAGGACCGTCTGAAGGCAGACGAGGATAACATTTTCCTGAGACGTGAAATATTAATCTTACGACAACGTCGTGTGGCCCAGTGAGTGCTAATATAAAATTGAATTATGATAAACCTAATTATCGCTTGTACGCGACAGTGATTATCCAGATTCCTAGTGATTTCAACTTTGTAAAATCTGTGAGTGATTTACCACGTGCTGGTAAAGTAGAATCTGTGGCAGGTAAAGCAGAGCATTTGAATGACCTGCAAGTATTAGAGCCAGTGAGCATTTTTTTATCCTATTCTGTATTAGAATCAGTGAATATTTTTTGACCACGATGATTACCATTACGCACCACGTGCTTATATTTCTGCAACTATATTGTGAGAGGATCATGAAAGTGTAATCTACCATGTGAGGGTAACACCAACGAAATACGCCAACACCATGGAATTGTCCAGCCGACACTACTACGTACAAACCATGTACGGTTTGCTAACAGAGGACCACGAGGACAGGCTAAAATCCACAGCCTTACCCATTACAAAAATGCTTGGAACCTTGGAAGCATTTAACCCCTTCCAATGGGAGTTCTGGAAGGTGATCTACCACATAAAGTAACCGTGAGTCATGTAAACCTTGTACGAAGTTTGTCCAGGTTGAGGTAGTAGTGACTGCATTATTTTTGAGCCGAAACGCAACGATATTTGACCACTTAGGTAGGAAATGTGTGTATTTTATTTCTTTAGTGCTGGGACAATATTTCTGTTAGACACCACAAGTCCGTGTACTATACGGCCGGTGCGATTCTCAAGTATTTCAGATTGTTTTATGTCAAAGTAAATGACATCTTTAACTACAGGAGATGTAGACTTCTGTGAGAGTTAGGGGACACCCCACAGTTAGGTCCCTTATTTAATTTGAGAGCTTATTCCCGTATCGTTTTACAGTCGACCGTTACTGAAACGTTATCATACTATTTATTTATCATTTTTGTGAGTACTATTTACCACGTGAAGTTCGAGAGGAACGAACTCATATACTGTTAGGCTGAGGAGCTAACTGATCTCGTATCATTTTAAAACATCACAGAAGAGGTGAGATGTTTAATTTTGTTGTGGAGAATGCCAAACCACACTTATCAAATCCTACATGTACATTGAACGAGTGACATATCTTCGGATATCAGTGCAGTTAGAATGCACAAGTGTTTTATCTTACAATTTCTACTCTTTAAACATTATGCTACATTATATCTTTTTGAAGGGAATGTAATCCCAGGAAACACTGTTAGAGAAGTGATGAAGCAATCTTAGATAATATGTAGAACACTACAGGACTTTATTTCGTGCTCCTATAAGATTACAAATGATCATTTTAAAAGCACTATTCTTTGCTATGCTAAAAGCTGCACGAGGATAACATTTTCCTAAGACGTGAAATATTAATCTTGCTTGCGCGCACAGCTGATAACCGGTTTACCCGAGAAACAAGAGAGAGACGACTTTATTGACTTCTTTTTGTGTGCTAACTTATATCACAAGCCTAGGAATTTTGAAGGTCACAGGTATTAATAACCTTGCTTTGAGAGCAGCTTTGGGAGCTGTCAACACCTGTTATTATTATGAGTGACGGAACGCACGTCTATGCGAATTCCTTAAATGTTTGAGCCGATGACTTTGCTTCATCTGGCTTGTTGTAGAAAGGTTTAAAATATCATGTTAATTGATCCAGCTTTGTATAAATTAGGCTAGCCAGTGTAATTGTTGTGTCCGTGAACACATTATTTGGTATTTGGCAGGACGGAATGAATGTCCGCCTTACCCTTGGTTTATTCCGGCGATCTTAACCTGAGGCTAAGACGACCGATGCCGCGCGCAGTTGGTGTAAGACGCACTAACCTGTGTTATTGTATAACTTGTTGAAGTCAAAGTATTTAAGTGAATCTGCAGTGAGATCACGTATTGCAGCCTACGACTGGTGTCATTAATACAATTAACTAAACCACATTTAAACCTACAACATAAATCAAGAGCATAATTATCCTAAACCAACGGATTAATTAACTATTATAAATAATTTACAGCTATAATTTTGCAACCATTTGCTTGTTGTTAGCGACACCGTGACTTCAATCCATTTCCATGTGGGAGATGATTTAAATGAGCTGACACTACTTGTATCGACGACATTGGATCTCCGGGACCGGTAGTCAGTAACTTGCGACCCGCATGATCTAAAGCGTGTAAGATGCTATTGTAATTGCGATTTGCCAACGTAACTTACATGCCTGAGATGATGATTGACTACAAACAGTATGTCAATTCGCGAAGGTAGGCTAGCATAAGAGTGTTTACTTTATTCCCAAGTGCATTTATCCCATTGTTTTCTTATTAGACATAAGAATGTTTATGCAAGTTCTTTTTATAGTCAGTGGTCAAACTATCATTAGCTTTGGTAATAAGCATTTGTTTACGACGCATCTCGTCGTAATACTTTCGTTCACATAGGCATTAGATAAACTTTCAATGTAATTTAAATGTGGACGTGGTACCATCCTAACCTAGGGATTGTACTTGCTACCTGTTAAATGTAAATTCTGCCGAGTCATTTATTTGTAAATTTTGCTACGCGTTAATTATTCATGTACCACGCGCCTAGCTTGCATTGCTATTCTTTTCATGTAACTAGGATTTCGCGGGGGTAATTAACGTCAAACTAGGGACGACTCATGATTGTATTTAGATTATCGGATTAGCCGATTTCGACCCTCGGAAATGAATAGGGGTCTTACTTGAGTAAATCATGCACGAATCTAACGTATGACTGGATATCTTTTTATTGCTAGCTTTGGTATTTTTCGGATGTATTTCTTTGGGCGTCTATGACTGTTTCCGTGCCCAATGACCCAGATCCCCTGGATCGAGCCTCTCGTGCTGAGCAAGCCTACAAAGAAATGCACCCGATCCTCAGAAGTTTGGGTTCGAAGGACGGGGTCTTTCGAAGTGCCATCTTTTCGTCGGACGGTACCCGGAATACCTCCTCTAACGGGCTCAGTATGCCATAAAAGATAGGCTATTTGTGCACATTGTCAGTGTTAGCAGTTGAGCCAAGACTCTCAGCATCTCATCGTACTGCTCTATTAGAGCGCAATGTTATCACGCCTGTGCTGCTAGCAGAATTCCGTCTATAAAGTTAATATTTCAAATAAGTATACAGTAATTAGAATAGCAGAGTTTGAATCTTTTAATTTAAGAAACGTAGGCTCTTCAGTTCGTCACAAAACTATTTTTTTTTTCAGTATGCGGTTTTGCTGGCCGTCATCTTCATCGCTGAGTTCGCTGTTGGAATCACAGCTGCTGTAGCTAAGGACGACTTCAGCACCGTGATGAAGACCTCGATGAACAAGTCTATGGCACACTATGAGAACTTCACCATCGAGAGAAATGCTTGGGACAAACTACAGACTAAGGTAAGAACAGCCAGGCAGTAGGATAGGTCTGTAGCCTATGACTATGGGCTCGGAATATTATGTAATATTTTTATCGACGATTCAAACATAAATAATCCAGTAAGATCGCGCTTACGCGTTGCACCGCGGGCAGGCAGGACGTGGGAGTAGCGGCAATGTCGGATATTAGTGAAATAATACAAACGAAGACTTTCAGCCATTAAGCCAAAGAGGTCGCGGTGTCAGATATTTTAATTCTGAAAATTCCATAAATAGAAGGGTAGATGACCTCGCTAATCCAGCCCTTTTAATCTATTCCATAAATATTGGAATGCAGTCGAAAGATAACAGAATCCCCTAGGCATTTCATTTGTTGACATAAAATATAGATTTAGGTATTAGGAGGTCATTTTGAAGGCCTTTGTCTGGAGCGTGGCGCTCTATGGAAGTGAAACTTGGACTGTTTGTGCAGCAGCAGCAGAAGAGAGGAGAATAGTAGCATTTGAAATGTGGTGTTACAGGAGAATGATGAAGATCACATGGGTAGATACAGTAACAAATGAAGAGGTATTAAGACGAGTGGGCGAGAAGAGATACTTCTGTCAACTGGTAATGAAAAGAAGAGATAAGTTGGTAAGACACAGGATGAGCCAACTAAGTTATGGAAGGTAGGATTGAAGGAAAGATCTGTACGGGTAAACCAAGATTGGATTATGTTATAGAGATTGCCTCGGATATAGGTTGTGGTAGCTATGTAGAGAAGAAACGGTTAGCTCAGGAGAGGGAAGCGTGGAACGCTGTATCAAACCAGTCGAAAGACTGCAGACTCAAACAACAACAACAACAACTTGCACTGTTATTTACATTCACTGTTGAATAATAATTGCAATAATAGATATTTACATCAACTAAAAATTAGACGCTAGTCGTAATCTTCATGAAACTATTAATGGTAAGAACTCCCTAATTCATATGATTTCCAATTTTTACCCAACACAGTCCGACAAGACAGCATCCCCCGTGGAGAACAAATTAAACTTCCTTATTCTTGTTATTCTCTTTCATTTCATGGGGTAGGGGGGGGGGGGCATTCAAACCAGTATTATTTTCTTTTTAACTATTACACCATTTAATATTATAACAACTTTCATAATTTGTTTTTATTCTGTTTTGTTACTATTCATTTTGAGTCACATGTAAATTATGTTTTCGACCTTAATGCCCTTCCCATACCTTAAAAAATGCTAAATATCACTTCATCTCACTAAGACCCATTTTATAGCCAAGTAGCAACAAACTCTATATTTTGACGCACGATATGTCTCTTAATACGTTTTTTTAACACGAGTGGCGTTTTTACGACATGTAACAGCGCATCTACGATTACCAAGACAAATAAGCATAATACGGTTTTTACTCCTTATAACATTGGCTTCCGCTTTGCGTCTTAAATCGTGTTTTTTTTTCAATAACATCGCATTTTCACTTTGCATCTTGTTATTGTTATATTACATTTAATTTAATTTGCATGTTCCATTTGATTTTATTTCTTATTTATTTTAATTTTTATATTTTGACAAAGGGCCTATGCATATTTTGAAAATTTTGATTTTTTGACTTTTAATTTTTGTTGATGTTTAACTTATAATTTCTATATTTATTTTTTTATTTTATTTTTTTGGATTTTGACTGTATACTGTATACTGTATACTGTATTTTGAATTGTTTTGATCTTTTGACTTTTTAATTTTATTTAATGTTTTAATATATTATTTATATAATTTTTATTGTTTTATGTTTTTAGATTTTGACTCAGGGCCTAACTATATATTTTGAAAAATAATGATTTTTTTCTTTTTAATTTTATGTAATGTTTTAATTTATTATTTCTATAATTGTAATTTATTATTTATTTTTTGATTTTGACAAAGGGCCTAACTACAGTACTAATTTAAATTGGGGCATTTACCTTCCCAATACATATGCCAAAAGTGGTAATAATACAAAAACTGTTCGCGAACTGCGAATCAAACGCCATGCTGATAGCCTGTTAATGCTCGGTCAGTCGGCCTAAGGACTATTCCACCCTAGACTCGAGTGCCGGCACCATAACACAACATCCACTTAGCCAATTATACATTCAAGGAGTCTTGCGTGATCAATACAAATATAAGGAATCCTACATTCTGAATAACACATACTTGAGACTATTACGTGGAGTTGGGCATACCCTGATCTTCCAACGCGTCAACATCTCTATAAGGCGTCTTACTATGCGCCATCGTTGAACCAATGACCCATCGCATATTTCCTGACAATACTCGAAGATCCGACCCTTTTCGCCTATCTCATGAACAATACACAATAACGACTCATTTGCTATTAATTATTCACTTGAGTTTACATTTAACTCAGCCTTATTACGGCCACAACATTATTGCTTGGATAACCAATTTTTCATTTGCGTTCGATATAGTTATTCTTGTCAGAATAATCATATCTACTCCGTCCGTAGTATTAACCTCTTGATTTACTTATTTATCATGGTACTTCCTAACTCAATTACCTTACATAACATACATTGCATACATTGCATTCATTTCATTAAAGTATACCAACCCACTGAGGTTCATTTATTTTTCATAATTATTACATTACATACAGCATACTTTTAATAAAAGTGTACCAACCCACTGAGGTTCAAATTAACATATTTCATTATGGTCTTCCGACCCTATAATTTTCCTGATCTTTCCTTATTTACTTTATCATTCAAATTTACATTGATCACGTAATCCATTTGCTTTAATTAACTCATTTATGACGTTAATTGAATCTCATAATTTGGTTCCCCCTTCAAAGGGTCTTTAACTACATGTTATTTATTTAATACGGGTTTCACATGTTGACAACTATCATGTTTACCCTTCACTAGTGGTCCTAACCATCCATCCATGGTTAGCCTATCACACTTTAACATGGTTACATTTCAAATTAACTTGGTGCATAGCATAACATCTAGTAATGAAAGTTTCATCACTTACCTCGTTCATCCGGTGGTTTACTCATTTTGTTGCTGTGTTTGCCCATCCTAACATTTTAAAACTCCATCTCGACACTGCCAGTTACACTTTTTACACACTTCATTATACCTTTGATATACACTTGATTATGCATGACACAAAATAATAACAATCTCACTTGCACTGTGGATGTTTAAACAACTCATTTATCACTTAACACACGCAAAATAATTTTATATACACATTTCTTGTTACTCGGTTCCTTGGTAACAGTTCCTCAGATCGAATCTGAGATTTGCCGGCTAAGTGTTCTTCCCTGCATTCCCTGGCGATTCCTAAGATTCTGACCTCCTCTGAATATATCTCGATTCCTCGGCCCTTCCTCTATTCTAGGTGGCGGAATCTTCTTCGTATCCCTGATAGATCGTTCAATTCTGTGTCTCTATTTGTGGACGCATGGAGCTTAACCCTTCATTTACACTGAAGTGAATTTAATGTTCGTAGCTACCGTCGTCTTTACTTGTTATTTTACCTTTCGCACTCTGTCGTGAACCGTCTATTTAAAACGCATTCAACTATGCCTTCTCAATGGTCCGTAAACTCCTTACATTTATTTGAAGTTATCGTGTTCCACTTAACACTTGAGTTCGTATTCTTTCTGCTTGGCGTAAACCTATGTTCTCCTATATTCGCAATATAATGTTCCACTCTGTATTTGAAATCTGTATTATTTCGAACTAACGTTCTGTAGCCTCACTCAAGCTCGAATGATTTACTATAACGTATCGTCGTATGGCTTCGAACCAACGTTATGTCCCTTCAAGATCACAACTTGACTATGATTCGAACCGACGTTATGTCCCCTCAGGACTCAGTGATGACTGATTATAACGTAGCGTGGTCTCTCCCAGAGCTCACGAAATGACTGTGACGTAACTGCGAATCAGCGTGGTGTCCATTCAGGGTCCACAAGATGACTGTTTGAACCAACGTGGTCCTCCCTCAGGACTCACAAGTTGACTAACTTTGCTTTTCCTCGACTGGGCTTTTATCTAATATGGCTCAAAAAATAGGCCTTTAATGACTTCAGGAGCTCAACTTCTGTTCCCGTAATCTTATCACTTTGAAAATGGTATCAGCGTGTAGAGCATGATCTCAATGTCTCATTACGCCCCCGTATTTGTGAATTCGATCGTGTACATATTTTAAATTAAATCTTTAAGTAGTTGGGTCTTATGTGGGTTTATCGCTTTACTCGTATTCTGGAGCGATATCCTGCCGCCAAGGTCTGATGACATCATTGCAGGATCGTCACTTCTATGCCATGCTTATGTTAAAACGTTTTAATACTCTGAAAAATCGCATTTGAATTTATACTTAATAATCTGTTGTTACTGTAAAAATGCAATGATTATTTTAATAGTTATTCTAAAGTATTCCATTATCAACCGGACTACGTCATGCTGACTATATGAAATTTACGCTTAGTTGACAATAAAATCGTACTTCCCCCGTGTGTCTCAATATCATAAGTAACGAAATATGTCGTCCATTAGTTCTGACACTAACGCGCTCATAAATACTTCATAAACCGCTGCGTAGAGGGCGATATCACTGCATATTTAAGTCAACGAATTCTTTCCCTCTGAGCATATCTTAATTGGGTCTTCTGTTTAGGTTACATTCTAAGTGTCATTCTTTATGAGTATGCATTATATCCTGTGGTTTTCAATTAACCATCTGCCCTTTCTTGCGACTGTTTCATACTTGGCTCTGTACAGATTCTTTTCTCATATCTATTGCACACTCACATAATTTTCCCACAAGAGCATAAGTTCGAGCCATGTGTCCTGTCAAATAGGCACAAATCTTCTCTTCAAAGGTAAATAAATGTTTTCAGGATAAGAACATTTATTTATCCATTTCTCATCAGTCGTCTACATCCAAGCACGGAGAATCTACTTCTCCGTCATGTATCGATTTACATTCCTTATATGGGTTGGGTCTATCCCTACCCGTTTCATTCTTATTTTATCAATTTTTACGTTGCTCTGAGCATCCTTTCCCTTAAGGAACTCACCAATATTTGTTTCATCTTTCCTTTCCTTACATAACGGGGATGGACTATTCCTACCCGTTTGATCATTCCATTCGTTGATCAACCGCTTTGGTTCTAACAACCTTCTGTTTTCCTCCTATCATCTCGTTTTCTACATCTCGCTTCTTTCTCATCTCACTGTTTTCCTGTTCAATATAT
The DNA here is from genome assembly GCA_946902985.2 of Meconema thalassinum. Taxonomy (NCBI): domain Eukaryota; kingdom Metazoa; phylum Arthropoda; class Insecta; order Orthoptera; family Tettigoniidae; genus Meconema; species Meconema thalassinum. The sequence continues at coordinate 346,808 of CAMPQE020000021.1, forward strand.
TTAGCTATTTTCTTTAGCTCCTAGTAAATCACCTTCAAACCGCAGTCATATTTAAGTTGCTGCCATCTCTGTTCTCTTTCGGTGACTTTATCTACTACATAACTTACTAGGTAGGTTATGAATATTCCCAAATGGGAATATGAAGTTATATCCGTTTCATCAGACAAATTATCAATTATTATGATAAAATTGGTCCGGTCAGTTCAAACATAAAATGCCAGCGCTTCGCCCCAGTGTGCCGTGGGGATCGTCAGTTGGTACAAACACACCTCACCAAGGCGCACGACTAGCACATACTGAGAAGGCCATCACAAGACACAAAATACAAGTAGTAATGACGTCACGAGTGATGCCAATGTGCTACGGAAGTCAAGCTCTCTCTCATACAAACAAAAACCTACCTTTGCAATCCAAATAGGTTATGAATCTTCCCGAACGGGAATATGATGTTATTTCCGTTTGATCAGATAAATTATCAATTAATATGATAACATTGGTCCGGTCAGATCAAACATAAAATGCCAGCGTTTCGCCCCAGTGTGCCGTTGGGCAAGTCAGTTGGTCGAGACACACCGCACCAAGACGCATGGCTAGCACATACTGAGAAGGCCATCACAAGACACAAAATACAAGTAGTAATGACGTCACGAGTGATGCCAATGTGCTACGGAGGTCAAGCTCTCTCTCATACAAACAAATACCTTACCTTTGCAATCCAAATAGGTTATGAATATTCCCGAATTGGAATATGATGTTATTTCCGTTTGATCAGATAAATTATCAATTAATACGATAAAATTGGTCCGGTCAGATCAAACATAAAATGCCAGCGTTTCGCCCCAGTGTGCCGTTAGGCTCGTCAGTTGGTACAGACACACCTCACCAAGACGCATGGCTAGCACGTACTCAGAAGGCCATCACAAGACACAAAATACAAGTAGTATTGACGTCACGAGTGATGCCAATGTGCTACGGAAGTCAAGCTCCCTTTCATACAAACAAAAACCTCACCTTGGCAATCCAAATAGGTCATGAATATTCCCGAATTGGAATATGATGTTATTTCCGTTTTATCAGATAAGTTATCAATTAATATGATAAAATTGACCCGGTCAGATCAAACATAAAATGCCAGCGTTTCGCCCCAGTGTGCCGTTGGGCAAGTCAGTTGGTCGAGACACACCTCACCAAGACGCATGGCTAGCACGTACTCAGAAGGCCATCACAAGACACAAAATACAAGTAGTATTGACGTCACGAGTGATGCCAATGTGCTACGGAAGTCAAGCTCCCTTTCATACAAACAAAAACCTCACCTTGGCAATCCAAATACGTCATGAATATTCCCGAATTGGAATATGATGTTATTTCCGTTTTATCAGATAAGTTATCAATTAATATGATAATATTGACCCGGTCAGATCAAACATAAAATGCAAGCTTTTCGCCCCAGTGTGCCGTTAGGCTCGTCAGTTGGTACAGACGCACCTCACCAAGACGCATGGCTAACACATACTGAGAAGGCCATCACAAGACACAAAATACAAGTCGTATTGACGTCATGAGAGATGCCAATGTGCTAAGGAAGTCAAGCTCCCTTTCATATAAACAAAAACTCTACCTTGGCAATCCGAATAGGTTATGAACATTCCCGAATGGTAATATGATGTTATTTCCGTTTGATCAGATAAATTATCAAATAATATGATAAAATTGGTCCGGTCAGATCAAACATAAAATGCCAGCGTTTCGCCCCAGTGTGCCGTTGGGCTCGTTAGTTGGTACAGACACACCTCACCAAGACGCATGGCTAGCACATACTGAGAAGGCCATCACAAGACACAAAATACAAGTAGTATTGACGTCACGAGTGATGCCAATGTGCTACGGAAGTCAAGCTCCCTTTCATACAAACATAAACCTTACCTTTGCAATCCAAATAGGTTATGAATATTCCCTAATGGGAATATGATGTTATTTCCGTTTGATCATATAAATTATGAATTAATATTATAAATTGGTCCGGTCAGATCAAACATAAAATACCAGCGTATCGCCCCAGTGTGCCGTTTGGCTCGTCAGTTGGTACAGACACACCTCACCAACACGCATGGCTAGCACATACTGAGAAGGCCATCACAAGACACAAAATACAAGTAGTATTGACGTCACGAGTGATGCCAATGTGCTACGGAAGTCAAGCTCCCTTTCATACAAACAAAAACCTTACCTTTGCAATCCAAATAGGTTACGAATATTCCCTAATGTGAATATCATGTTATATCCGTTTGATCATATAAATTATCAATTAATATGATAAATTGGTCCGGTCAGATCAAACATAAAATACCAGCGTTTCTCCCCGGTGTGCCGTTTGGCTCGTCAGTTGGTACAGACACACCTCACCAACACGAATGGCTAGCACATACTGAGAAGGCCTTCACAAGACACAAAATACAAGTAGTATTGACGTCCCGGGTGGTGCCAATGTGCTACGGAAGTCAAGCTCCCATTCATACAAACAAAAACTTTACCTTGGCAATCCAAATAGGTTATGAATATTCCCCAATGGGAATATGATGTTATTTCCGTTTGATCAGATTAATTATTAATTAATATGATAAAATTCGTCTGGTCAGATCAAACAAAAAATGCCAGGGTTCCACCCCAGTGTGCCTTTGGGCTCGTCAGTTGGTACAGACACACCTCACCAACACGCATCACTAGCACATACTGAGAAGGCCATCACAAGACACAAATTACAAGTAGTATTGACGTCAAGAGGGATGCCAATGTGCTACGGAAGTCAAGCTCTCTCTCATACAAACAAAAACCTACCTTTGCAATCCAAATAGGTTATGAATATTCTCGAACGGGAATATGATGTTATTTCCGTTTGATCAGATAAATTATCAATTAATATGATAACATTGGTCCGGTCAGATCAAACATAAAATGCCAGCGTTTCGCCCCAGTGTGCCGTGGGGATCGTCAGTTGGTACAAACACACCTCACCAAGGCGCACGACTAGCACATACTGAGAAGGCCATCACAAGACACAAAATACAAGTAGTAATGACGTCACGAGTGATGCCAATGTGCTACGGAAGTCAAGCTCCCTTTCATACAAACAAAAACCTCACCTTGGCAATCCAAATAGGTCATGAATATTCCCGAATTGGAATATGATGTTATTTCCGTTTTATCAGATAAGTTATCAATTAATATGATAAAATTGACCCGGTCAGATCAAACATAAAATGCCAGCGTTTCGCCCCAGTGTGCCGTTGGGCAAGTCAGTTGGTCGAGACACACCTCACCAAGACGCATGGCTAGCACGTACTCAGAAGGCCATCACAAGACACAAAATACAAGTAGTATTGACGTCACGAGTGATGCCAATGTGCTACGGAAGTCAAGCTCCCTTTCATACAAACAAAAACCTCACCTTGGCAATCCAAATACGTCATGAATATTCCCGAATTGGAATATGATGTTATTTCCGTTTTATCAGATAAGTTATCAATTAATATGATAATATTGACCCGGTCAGATCAAACATAAAATGCCAGCTTTTCGCCCCAGTGTGCCGTTAGGCTCGTCAGTTGGTACAGACGCACCTCACCAAGACGCATGGCTAACACATACTGAGAAGGCCATCACAAGACACAAAATACAAGTCGTATTGACGTCATGAGAGATGCCAATGTGCTACGTAAGTCAAGCTCCCTTTCATATAAACAAAAACTCTACCTTGGCAATCCGAATAGGTTATGAACATTCCCGAATGGTAATATGATGTTATTTCCGTTTGATCAGATAAATTATCAAATAATATGATAAAATTGGTCCGGTCAGATCAAACATAAAATGCCAGCGTTTCGCCCCAGTGTGCCGTTGGGCTCGTTAGATGGTACAGACACACCTCACCAAGACGCATGGCTAGCACATACTGAGAAGGCCATCACAAGACACAAAATACAAGTAGTATTGACGTCACGAGTGATGCCAATGTGCTACGGAAGTCAAGCTCCCTTTCATACAAACAAAAACCTTACCTTTGCAATCCAAATAGGTTATGAATATTCCCTAACGGGAATATGATGTTATATTCCGTTTGATCATATAAATTATCAATTAATATGATAAATTGGTCCGGTCAGATCAAACATAAAATACCAGCGTTTCGCCCCGGTGTGCCGTTTGGCTCGTCAGTTGGTACAGACACACCTCACCAACACGCATGGCTAGCACATACTGAGAAGGCCTTCACAAGACACAAAATACAAGTAGTATTGACGTCCCGGGTGGTGCCAATGTGCTACGGAAGTCAAGCTCCCTTTCATATAAACAAAAACTCTACCTTGGCAATCCGAATAGGTTATGAACATTCCCGAATGGTAATATGATGTTATTTCCGTTTGATCAGATAAATTATCAAATAATATGATAAAATTGGTCCGGTCAGATCAAACATAAAATGCCAGCGTTTCGCCCCAGTGTGCCGTTGGGCTCGTTAGATGGTACAGACACACCTCACCAAGACGCATGGCTAGCACATACTGAGAAGGCCATCACAAGACACAAAATACAAGTAGTATTGACGTCACGAGTGATGCCAATGTGCTACGGAAGTCAAGCTCCCTTTCATACAAACAAAAACCTTACCTTTGCAATCCAAATAGGTTATGAATATTCCCTAATGTGAATATCATGTTATATCCGTTTGATCATATAAATTATCAATTAATATGATAAATTGGTCCGGTCAGATCAAACATAAAATACCAGCGTTTCGCCCCGGTGTGCCGTTTGGCTCGTCAGTTGGTACAGACACACCTCACCAACACGAATGGCTAGCACATACTGAGAAGGCCTTCACAAGACACAAAATACAAGTAGTATTGACGTCCCGGGTGGTGCCAATGTGCTACGGAAGTCAAGCTCCCATTCATACAAACAAAAACCTTACCTTGGCAATCCAAATAGGTTATGAATATTCCCCAATGGGAATATGATGTTATTTCCGTTTGATCAGATTAATTATTAATTAATATGATAAAATTCGTCTGGTCAGATCAAACAAAAAATGCCAGGGTTCCACCCCAGTGTGCCTTTGGGCTCGTCAGTTGGTACAGACACACCTCACCAACACGCATCACTAGCACATACTGAGAAGGCCATCACAAGACACAAATTACAAGTAGTATTGACGTCACGAGTGATGCCAATGTGCTACGGAAGTCAAGCTCTCTCTCATACAAACAAAAACCTACCTTTGCAATCCAAATAGGTTATGAATATTCTCGACCGGGAATATGATGTTATTTCCGTTTGATCAGATAAATTATCAATTAATATGATAACATTGGTCCGGTCAGATCAAACATAAAATGCCAGCGTTTCGCCCCAGTGTGCCGTGGGGATCGTCAGTTGGTACAAACACACCTCACGAAGGCGCACGACTAGCACATACTGAGAAGGCCATCACAAGACACAAAATACAAGTAGTAATGACGTCACGAGTGATGCCAATGTGCTACGGAAGTCAAGCTCCCTTTCATACAAACAAAAACCTCACCTTGGCAATCCAAATAGGTCATGAATATTCCCGAATTGGAATATGATGTTATTTCCGTTTTATCAGATAAGTTATCAATTAATATGATAAAATTGACCCGGTCAGATCAAACATAAAATGCCAGCGTTTCGCCCCAGTGTGCCGTTGGGCAAGTCAGTTGGTCGAGACACACCTCACCAAGACGCATGGCTAGCACGTACTCAGAAGGCCATCACAAGACACAAAATACAAGTAGTATTGACGTCACGAGTGATGCCAATGTGCTACGGAAGTCAAGCTCCCTTTCATACAAACAAAAACCTCACCTTGGCAATCCAAATACGTCATGAATATTCCCGAATTGGAATATGATGTTATTTCCGTTTTATCAGATAAGTTATCAATTAATTTGATAATATTGACCCGGTCAGATCAAACATAAAATGCCAGCTTTTCGCCCCAGTGTGCCGTTAGGCTCGTCAGTTGGTACAGACGCACCTCACCAAGACGCATGGCTAACACATACTGAGAAGGCCATCACAAGACACAAAATACAAGTCGTATTGACGTCATGAGAGATGCCAATGTGCTACGTAAGTCAAGCTCCCTTTCATATAAACAAAAACTCTACCTTGGCAATCCGAATAGGTTATGAACATTCCCGAATGGTAATATGATGTTATTTCCGTTTGATCAGATAAATTATCAAATAATATGATAAAATTGGTCCGGTCAGATCAAACATAAAATACCAGCGTTTCGCCCCGGTGTGCCGTTTGGCTCGTCAGTTGGTACAGACACACCTCACCAACACGCATGGCTAGCACATACTGAGAAGGCCATCACAAGACACAAAATACAAGTAGTATTGACGTCACGAGTGATGCCAATGTGCTACGGAAGTCAAGCTCCCTTTCATACAAACAAAAACCTTACCTTTGCAATCCAAATAGGTTATGAATATTCCCTAACGGGAATATGATGTTATATTCCGTTTGATCATATAAATTATCAATTAATATGATAAATTGGTCCGGTCAGATCAAACATAAAATACCAGCGTTTCGCCCCGGTGAGCCGTTTGGCTCGTCAGTTGGTACAGACACACCTCACCAACACGCATGGCTAGCACATACTGAGAAGGCCTTCACAAGACACAAAATACAAGTAGTATTGACGTCCCGGGTGGTGCCAATGTGCTACGGAAGTCAAGCTCCCATTCATACAAACAAAAACCTCACCTTGGCAATCCAAATAGGTCATGAATATTCCCGAATTGGAATATGATGTTATTTCCGTTTTATCAGATAAGTTATCAATTAATATGATAAAATTGACCCGGTCAGATCAAACATAAAATGCCAGCGTTTCGCCCCAGTGTGCCGTTGGCTAAGTCAGTTGGTCGAGACACACCTCACCAAGACGCATGGCTAGCACGTACTCAGAAGGCCATCACAAGACACAAAATACAAGTAGTATTGACGTCACGAGTGATGCCAATGTGCTACGGAAGTCAAGCTCCCTTTCATACAAACAAAAACCTCACCTTGGCAATCCAAATACGTCATGAATATTCCCGAATTGGAATATGATGTTATTTCCGTTTTATCAGATAAGTTATCAATTAATATGATAATATTGACCCGGTCAGATCAAACATAAAATGCCAGCTTTTCGCCCCAGTGTGCCGTTAGGCTCGTCAGTTGGTACAGACGCACCTCACCAAGACGCATGGCTAACACATACTGAGAAGGCCATCACAAGACACAAAATACAAGTCGTATTGACGTCATGAGAGATGCCAATGTGCTAAGGAAGTCAAGCTCCCTTTCATATAAACAAAAACTCTACCTTGGCAATCCGAATAGGTTATGAACATTCCCGAATGGTAATATGATGTTATTTCCGTTTGATCAGATAAATTATCAAATAATATGATAAAATTGGTCCGGTCAGATCAAACATAAAATGCCAGCGTTTCGCCCCAGTGTGCCGTTGGGCTCGTTAGTTGGTACAGACACACCTCACCAAGACGCATGGCTAGCACATACTGAGAAGGCCATCACAAGACACAAAATACAAGTAGTATTGACGTCACGAGTGATGCCAATGTGCTACGGAAGTCAAGCTCCCTTTCATACAAACATAAACCTTACCTTTGCAATCCAAATAGGTTATGAATATTCCCTAATGGGAATATGATGTTATTTCCGTTTGATCATATAAATTATGAATTAATATTATAAATTGGTCCGGTCAGATCAAACATAAAATACCAGCGTTTCGCCCCGGTGTGCCGTTTGGCTCGTCAGTTGGTACAGACACACCTCACCAACACGCATGGCTAGCACATACTGAGAAGGCCATCACAAGACACAAAATACAAGTAGTATTGACGTCACGAGTGATGCCAATGTGCTACGGAAGTCAAGCTCCCTTTCATACAAACAAAAACCTTACCTTTGCAATCCAAATAGGTTATGAATATTCTCGAACGGGAATATGATGTTATTTCCGTTTGATCAGATAAATTATCAATTAATATGATAACATTGGTCCGGTCAGATCAAACATAAAATGCCAGCGTTTCGCCCCAGTGTGCCGTGGGGATCGTCAGTTGGTACAAACACACCTCACCAAGGCGCACGACTAGCACATACTGAGAAGGCCATCACAAGACACAAAATACAAGTAGTAATGACGTCACGAGTGATGCCAATGTGCTACGGAAGTCAAGCTCCCTTTCATACAAACAAAAACCTCACCTTGGCAATCCAAATAGGTCATGAATATTCCCGAATTGGAATATGATGTTATTTCCGTTTTATCAGATAAGTTATCAATTAATATGATAAAATTGACCCGGTCAGATCAAACATAAAATGCCAGCGTTTCGCCCCAGTGTGCCGTTGGGCAAGTCAGTTGGTCGAGACACACCTCACCAAGACGCATGGCTAGCACGTACTCAGAAGGCCATCACAAGACACAAAATACAAGTAGTATTGACGTCACGAGTGATGCCAATGTGCTACGGAAGTCAAGCTCCCTTTCATACAAACAAAAACCTCACCTTGGCAATCCAAATACGTCATGAATATTCCCGAATTGGAATATGATGTTATTTCCGTTTTATCAGATAAGTTATCAATTAATATGATAATATTGACCCGGTCAGATCAAACATAAAATGCCAGCTTTTCGCCCCAGTGTGCCGTTAGGCTCGTCAGTTGGTACAGACGCACCTCACCAAGACGCATGGCTAACACATACTGAGAAGGCCATCACAAGACACAAAATACAAGTCGTATTGACGTCATGAGAGATGCCAATGTGCTACGTAAGTCAAGCTCCCTTTCATATAAACAAAAACTCTACCTTGGCAATCCGAATAGGTTATGAACATTCCCGAATGGTAATATGATGTTATTTCCGTTTGATCAGATAAATTATCAAATAATATGATAAAATTGGTCCGGTCAGATCAAACATAAAATGCCAGCGTTTCGCCCCAGTGTGCCGTTGGGCTCGTTAGTTGGTACAGACACACCTCACCAAGACGCATGGCTAGCACATACTGAGAAGGCCATCACAAGACACAAAATACAAGTAGTATTGACGTCACGAGTGATGCCAATGTGCTACGGAAGTCAAGCTCCCTTTCATACAAACAAAAACCTTACCTTTGCAATCCAAATAGGTTATGAATATTCCCTAACGGGAATATGATGTTATATTCCGTTTGATCATATAAATTATCAATTAATATGATAAATTGGTCCGGTCAGATCAAACATAAAATACCAGCGTTTCGCCCCGGTGTGCCGTTTGGCTCGTCAGTTGGTACAGACACACCTCACCAACACGCATGGCTAGCACATACTGAGAAGGCCTTCACAAGACACAAAATACAAGTAGTATTGACGTCCCGGGTGGTGCCAATGTGCTACGGAAGTCAAGCTCCCATTCATACAAACAAAAACCTTACCTTGGCAATCCAAATAGGTTATGAATATTCCCCAATGGGAATATGATGTTATTTCCGTTTGATCAGATTAATTATTAATTAATATGATAAAATTCGTCTGGTCAGATCAAACAAAAAATGGCAGGGTTCCACCCCAGTGTGCCGTTGGGCTCGTCAGTTGGTACAGACACACCTCACCAACACGCATCACTAGCACATACTGAGAAGGCCATCACAAGACACAAATTACAAGTAGTATTGACGTCACGAGTGATGCCAATGTGCTACGGAAGTCAAGCTCCCTTTCATACAAACAAAATCCTTACCTTGGCAATCCAAACAGGTAATGAATATTTCCGAATGGGAATATGATGTTATTTCCGTTTGATCAGATAAATTATCAATTAATATGATAAAATTGTTCCGGTCAGATCAAACAAAAAATGCCACCGTTTCGCCCCAGTGTGCCGTTGGGCTCGTCAGTTAGTACAGACACTCCTCTCCAGACACATGGCTAGCACATACTGAGATGGCCATCAGAAGACACAAAATACAAGTAGTATTGACGTCACGAGTGATGCCAATGTGCTACGGAAGTTAAGCTCCCTTTCATACAAACAAAAACCCTACCTTGGCAATCCAAACAGGTTATGAATAATGATGTTATTTCCATTTGATCAGATAAATTATCAATTAATATGATAAAATTGGTCCGGTCAGATCACACATAAAATGCCACTCGTGACTAATTCCCCGACTACCAATGGTCGGTGGTATCTTTTGTTACGATTTCGTCCCTGGCGTTTGTCTGCTTGAACCTTCTATTATTTACACGTTCTTTGAATTTTTAATTCCATTCCTACTTATATATTGATGGGTACGGGTATGATCTGATCCCATGGTCTCTCTGGACACTTCTCTAAATGGATGCTAATTGGGCACTTCTTCGGTCGCCTCAGTTTATACAAAACTCAATGGTTTGCAAAATTTCGATCCACTTCCAATTTTCTTCCCTACAATAAATTTTGCAATATGTTTGCACCTCTCTCATCACTCTCTCCACTGGATTAGCTTCAGGGTGTCTAATACTTGAAAGTATTTGTTTGATACCTAAATTGTCTAATTCTCTGCGGAATTCTATGCTTGTGAAACAGCTCCCGTGATCCGAAAGTAAGTTTTCCGGTTTTCCCAATATCGAAATCACACGTTCTTTCAATCTTTACAGAACATGTTTCGTTGAAGTCTTTTGTATTGGGCACAATACAACCATTTTAGTAAATTCATCCATGGCTACCATGATGTGTTTTTAACCCCTCCTGGCCTTGGGTAATGGACCAAAATTGTCCAACGACAATATCTGGCACGGTCTTTCCTGCTAAAGTGGAATAGGTTTTTGCCTCATTAGGAAAGAGTTAGGTTTTACCCTCTGGCATGTATCGCAAGTTGTTTAAGTTAATCCCACTGTTTCCCCCATTTAAGGCCATACAAATGTTTCTTGTAACAATTTAACTGTTTTGTCCACCCTCATATGCCCAAATGTTCGGTGTGACAACCAGACCAATTTCCTCTGCAATCCGGCAGGAACAATAATCCTTAAACGCGTGTGATCTTTAGCTATGAACTAATGGAGAAGTCCATTGTAAAAGTTATACTTTGTTGATATAGCTTCGGCCTCAATGTATGCACGTAAGATGTTCTATCGAGTTTTCCCTCGAAGTAGGAAATCATCATCCTCATCCATGGGTCTTGTTGTTGCTTCTCGCTGACCTTCCTCAAATTCTCAATGGTCTCTTTATCCTTATCATCTATCTGAATTGTGTGTACCTCTTCTACACTTTTTGGGTTCCTGCTTAAAATGTCTGAAATAAGGTTTTCCTTTCCAGGACTACTCAATCTCTACATCATACTGTTGTATACATAATGCACATCGCGTTAGTCTTTGACTGGATGAATCCGTCTTCATTAAGAAAGTCAAGGCTTTATGATCGGTCCTATGTATAATCGGGAATCCGTAAACAATCTTGCGCCAATATTATAGTGCATACAATATCGCTAGAAGTTCATTCTCACTGATCGTATAATATTTCTCCTAAGGTTTCAACCGTCTTGAAGTGAAAGCTAAATAATTCCTTCCACCTGGTTGCTTATCAGTTTCTTAAAGCAACATGGCTCCTATGCCTATTTGTGATGCATCGGTCTGAATTATAAATTTCTCGTTGTAATCTGAATATCCCAGTTTCATATAATTTAGTAACATTCTTTGTGCCTTTATGAATGCTTCCTCGCATTCATCTGTCCATTTCCACTCCCCCCCCCCTTCTTGAGTAGATCTTGCAAGGGTGAAACGGTACTAGTGTACGCAGGACAGTGACTGTTGAAGAACCCTATCAGTTCCAAAAACTGCCTTAGATTTTTGACTTTGGTTGGTCTTGGAAAATCCGTGATAGATTCCAACTTAGATGGGTTTGGATTAACTCCATGTTGGTCTAATACATGACCCAAAAACGTTACTTGACGCAGGCAAAAAATCGATTTCTTTAGATTAATTTTGAAATTTGCTTGTTGTAAATCTCTTAACAATTTCTTTAAATTTTCCAGATGTTCTGGTACTGACTCCGATGTCAATAGGATGTCATCGACATACGTAATAGTACATGACTTTACTTCTTCAGAAATATTTCTGTCTAATGCTCTTATAAGAGCAGACCCAGCTGTTTTCAATCCGAATGGCAACCTTCGAAAATATAGCGTCTGGTGCACGAATTGAAACCCTGTCAATAAACTGGTTTTCTCTTCTAATTCTAAATGATGGTAAGAATTAGGCAAGTCCACATTTGTAAATACCTTCTTCCCTTTAAACTTTTTCAAAATGAATTTTATTGGAGGTGCCGAATCGTTTTCAGGAATTATTTTCTGGTTTAAGTTCCTGGCATCTACACACACTCTCACTGAACCATCAGGTTTGTTTACTACCACCAATGGACTCACATATGTTGTAGCAACCTCTTCAATCACTCCGGCTTCCATCATATTCTGTAAAGCCTCTTTCGTTTGTTTGAAATGTGTTCTTTTTTTGCGAAATGGAGTTCAATCATTAACTTGAAAGGCGTATTTGAAATTTTTAATCCTTCCAGGTTTCGAATCAAACACGTCCCTCTGTCGCATAATTATTTCATTCAAAATGTCCTTGTCTTCAGGGGAAATCTTTACTTCCTCAAGCTTTTCTAATAAGCATTTATCAAATTCAGGTTCCATTTCTTTCTCGAAATCCGCGGTAAATGTACTGAATTCCTTCTCTAGGGATAACATTTCCTCCCTGGTCACATCTTGACAACTTTCCTCTACGATATGCCATATCTGTTCATCATTTCTATGCTCTATGTTTTGCAACGATACATCTGTTCCTTGTGTGGCATCCTCTTCCCGAAATCAAATGCAATTTTGGGATAAGTCGATGACCACTTTATATTCCCTTACAAAATCTATGCCAAAAATAATGGTATAGGGTAACTTGTTGACTAGTAAGAAACTTTGTGACAATACTAAGTTTCCTATCTGCAAGTCCAAAAACACTTGATATTTACAAGCTAAAGTCTTGTCGGGAATGATATCCTTAATTTTCACGGGATTTTTAAAACTCGCCCCTCCTTTTCAAGCTCCTTCACTAATGCTTGGGTTACAAGGCATATAGTACATCCAGTGTCTAATAAGCTTTGTATTAAAATTTCCTTGAACCCTTATCATTATGATCTGTAGTTCACGTTTTACTGTGACTGGTCCTTCTGTAATTTCTTCGATTAGCTCTTCCGGCCTAGCGATCCAATTTACCACTTGAATTTCATTCCATCCTCCTTTGTAACTGTCATTTAATTCTTCGAATTTTGGCGTTTTTTGCCGGATCCTCTCTTTCAGATCCTCTATTTCGTTCCTGCAACTCGAGACTTTGCGCGCCTCTATCGTCATGGATATCAGGTGAGGTTCTATTTGGCGTCCCCCCATCTGACTTGCGGCTGTCTCTCCTGTTCTTCGCTTCTCTCGTCGTAGTACCTTAGAATAACGACTCGCCTTTCCTCAATATCCACCTGGTAGTCTGGGACTTGATCTCGAGGTCGGTTATTCTTTGAGTAGCCCTTTTACTAATTCTTTCCTTTGTATGGCTTCGAATACGCTGGTCCTCTTTCATTTGACCTCCCAGGGTTTTTGTATATAGTTTCCGTTGTTATAATTTCCCCGGTTGTAATTTCCGTTGTTATAATTTCCCTGATTGCAATTTCCATTGTAATTTCCCGGGTTGTAATTTCATCGGTATGGTGTATGCCATTCCCTAGGTTCATTTCTTGGGAAATTTGCTCTTATTCCTATTCCTTCTGTATTAGTTGCTTTATCCGTACTTGGTTCCCTGACCATTTCTGTCTGAGTATCTGCCATGTGAGTGTGCTCCACCGTCCTCCTCTGACGTGGCGTCATGTGTGAAGTTGTCATGTCTAACTGACGCAAGACACTCTCCACTTCAATCGCAGTTTTCGCGTTGGATGAAATCAGAAATATCTGAATTTCATAAGGAAGTTGCTCAGTGATTGCCAAACACAAGTCGTTCTCACTTGGGGCACAACTTGGTTCACGGAACCGGCATAATTGAGCTGTGAAGTACTCCGAATACCTGGTCGGTGTGTTTGTACTGTACTTCTCAGAGTAAAGGTCTAGCCTTATATTCTGTTGTACGTCCGCCGCCCAGTATCGTTTTAAAAAGGCTTCTTTGAATTCGTCCACTGTATCGAATGTGTACCTAAAGCTTCTAAACCATAACAAACAGTCGCCATCCATAAGTTTCTCTGTGGAGCATAGTTGTTTTTGTGGTGGTACCTTAGTGTCCTTCAAATACTCCGATACTTCTTTCAACCAGTACTTTGGGGTCATCGATGAATTATTCCCCGTATACTTCCTTGGTTTTCAGAATCAGGTCTGATTATTGTTAACGCCTGGTTCTGCGTAGCATTATCGTGTGGAGTTGATGTGAATATTGGTGATCCTGACGTTCTTTACTGACTTTCTTCTTCCGGAAATTTCCTGAACGTATGCTGGGGTTCCGATTCTCCCAATTTATTCTTCCTAACGTCTTCATGGCTTCCTATACTCGACCTCGGGTTCCTCAAGGCAGCTTCTTCTAGAGCAATCATCCTTGTATCATTTTGATTTGTTCGCCCTTCAATTCTCTCGATCCGAGCGAATGATTCATGCTCGATCTTTTTCATCCGGTCTATACTATCTTTCGTTTGTTTATATAGTTCCTTCTTTTCTTCTCATAAATTTTCCTTTATATGGGCGAATTCTTCATCCACCTCTTTCTCGATCTCAAGGATTTGTTGATCCTTGACTTCGATCTTAATTCGCCTTCCTGCTTCCACTTCTTCCTGAAGGATGTCTATTTCTTTACCTAAGTCCTTCCGAATGTTCTTAGCATCTCTTTTCATAGCTTTTACCTCCCCTTGGGTTTCTTCTTGAAATTTCTTTAGTCGATCTAGATCCCCTTGAGACTGATCGACTTTACTTTTTGCTTCCCCAATGTTATTCTTAGAGGAGTTATGCTTTGCTGAACCACTTCTATTGGTGATTTTAGCCCATCAATTTCATCGGCCTGTTCAGAGATGTTCTTACCCTGCAATTTTAATTTCTGGTCTATGTCTTTAGTACGCTTAGCTATTCTGGTTTCCCATGTCTTATCGTTTTCTTCTAGTCTCTGATCCACCTGTTGTGTGATGCCCACTAGTTGGCTTTTAATTTAAGTTACATCGGCCTGGTGTGATTTTCCATGTCCTGGATATCTCCCGATAATTTGTCGATCTTGTCGTTCATATCCCGTTTCAATTCCTCTCATTTCTCTATATTATGGTTAACTGTTTACTCAGCTCGGCCTCTGTGTTTGAAATGCCTTTTACTTCATCATGTATCCCCTTAAATTTACCTTCTAAATTCATGTTTGTAACTTCGTTCAGACCGCTTAACTTAGTGTCAAACGTACTCGCCATAGTGTTTAACTTGCTATCCAGCTGTTCCCTTGTTTCGGGTTTCGTCGCCTCAAATTTGTTATCTATCCCATCAAACCTAGTATCCATCGCCTCAAAACGCTTGCCTATCTCCGCCAGCGAATCTGAGATAGGTTTTACATCATTTTTTACATTAGCAATAATTTTCTGCATCTTTAAAGCATTAGCATCTGCTTTTACCTGTCCAGCCTCAAAATTATCTTGGCACATTATTTGCCCTTCGTTAGTCCTCTCCTGAAGCTTACTGTCTATAGCCTCAAACTTATTGTTCACATTCTCAACGTTTTTGTTCATAGCTGCCAGGAGCTTCTGAAACTCCTCACTCATAGCCATTCTTTTATCAATCAATATTGAGATGAGATGGGCTACTTCAGAACAACAAATGAGTAACATGCACATGAGAAGTGATTTGGTTCCATCCGATATGTGAAGTATTGCCTTCACTGTGAAGTTTGATTGCCTGCGGGTGTGTATAATACGTACCCGTTTTCACCTTACTTCTTTTACCCTAAAACACTTGAAAAATATTAAGCAAGATTTTCTTCTTCAAAAAATAAAAATTTTGAAAATTCAAGGTTTTACCAAACTTGAAAAAATATGGTTTTCCCTTAGGTTTTTCCCTGGAAAAAACTGTCCCTAAGTCTGGTCGCCATTTAAATTATTTGTACGTCGGAGGGTTTTGCATATCTATAGGCAGGTTCTAATTTTGCGGTCGTATCTACTTATCTGGTTATTACTGAACTTCAACTTTTGTTCCTATCTTTAATCTCGACCGTCTTGTTTGTTAACTATTGCTCATATCCTGTTCCAATTTATATACCTCCGATTGTACCCGTTGACAATGCCGGAGAATGCATGGTCATGTTCCTGGTTAGCTCAGCGTTCGGGGGTGTTACGTCCAATCCCACCACATTACACATACACTCGGATAATGAGCAATAGGGTTAGCAAAACTACCACAAATAATTCACAATTTATTAGAATACGAATTTTAATTAACTTAGGACACCCTCAAATGAGTACAACAATGAACAAAAAATCAAATTAAATGATTCACTCAATAATATCCCTTAAAACAATCATTCTCTCTTATCATAACATCTTGCTTAATCGTAAGACCTATTGGTCTTTATTTATCTATTATTCATCATTAGTAAGTGTTTATATTTAATCATCAATTGTTCAAAGTCTGCACTTAACTGTGCTTGTACTGATATATTCCCCTTTTTGGGTATTTTATTCAAAGCATCAACATCCTATAATCTTTTATAACTCAGTTTCTGACTCGAGTTTATAACTTTATGTTTAAACCAACTAAAATTTCGTCAGTCATTCTATTGTGCACTCACTTCATTTTTCCACATGAGCATAAGTTTGAGCCTTGTGTCCTGTCAAATGGGCACACATTACCAGTAAAGGCTAAGTTACAAATAAACATGCTGGATAGTGCAGTTTGTATAAACCAAATCAAATAGTAAGTTCCTGTCATGAGAATGGGGAGGAGACATTACCTAACAAGTTAATGAGTACAGCTGAATGGTAAGAGAAGTACAGATAGAGCTAGAAGGCAATGGTTAGAACAATCTTAAAATAAGACGTGTACAGACTGAGGAGAGGGCAGTACTATCTGTTAATAGATGATCATGGGGAAACTCTCTGTCATCCACTGCTTAGCAACATGAGCTTGAGAAACCCTGTGTGAAGATCCTTTACACCAATATAGGGGAATTTGTAATAATTTGTTGGATTTTGGGGAATTTGGTGTAATTTGGTGAATTTACAGTAAATTTGGTGGATTTTACAAAATTCTGTGATTTTATAGTTAAATCTCAGGTATTTAGGTGTCTGTCAGATAACCTCTGTCACTATGATGCCTGTATTAGTGTGTGAATTTGACAATTAAGGGTAAGATTGGGAAGGTGGCGGTCATGGCCCTAAGTGGATAGCAATTTATATTCACTTTCAGGATGGGTGTTGTGGGGAATCGAACACTCCTCTTCTTAGTTTTGAGACAAGTGTACTCCGTTCCGACCTTGAAAGCCGCTAATCAGGTCCACACATTCGTGGTTACAACCATCTGAGTATTCTTAACATCGAATGCCTATGGCGTATTATCTCAAGTACATGTTAGCAAGCAGGTATCAAGTTCATGCAAACATAGCATGTTTCAGGTTTCTTTCTATTTAAATTATATATGAAATGCAGTCAATGGTAATAGCAGGGTATTTTAATTAAACGCCTGTAGCCCCCAACAAGTTTTATTTCAAATATTATAGTTACAACTTTGGCTACCAGATCGTGACATTGGAATGAGAAGGTTCTATCTGACTTTTCTATTTAGTGGAGAAAACTGCGTTTGAAAATTCATATCATCATAGTTTTTTTTTTCAGTTTTAATGATAATCATTCAAACTTTCTGAGTCCCCTGGAAGACCACATAGACACAAATGTATAGAGTCAAAATATCAATATCATATCAATTACACCATAAACTGACATCTTAAAAATGCAGTTAGGACCTTGTCTGCCCACAATAACGCAAAATCGTAAGTTGACAAGTTTCTAAGTGCTCTTAGAACCTTGTCTCGTTAAACTTACCAAGCTCAATACTCAATATTGACTTGTTCATCATCTTACCAAACACAATTTCTGTAAACCTTTTGCATCTTTGTCAAATTATTACATTTTATTTACGCTAAATAAATGAAGTTTTAATAGGGATAAGATAACTGTAGAGAGAAAACAGGGGTTAAAAAGCACAGAATATTCATGTTATTATACTGTAATACTGTATTTATTACAAAAAGCTAACAAAATTCCAGTAACAATCATGTTATTTTTTTACTTCAAGAGAATGCACGAGTGGCCTGGAGTTGAATATTTCATAGTGATAAGCTTTACATCACGATTGTCTCTCAAACAATCCAATACAGCAAACGAAATATGCGCATTCCTATTCTGTGGGACACATGAATCGCTCCATGTTATTAGTTCATCCACAGTGTTCTCTGCTAGTCTTTGATCCAATATTACCCTGAATGCAATGGCGATATCATTTCCTGCTCTTCTGATTAAACCTCAGTCCACAGAGCACAATAAACTTGCCTGGTTGTTGAATGTTATGGAATATATTTTTGTGAAAGGAATCAGTTTATAGTTCAAAAGCTTGGCTGGGGTGCCAAAGTCTTTGAAATGAGTGTCCTTCAGTTGAATAATCTTGTAAGGCCGCGTCCTATTGATGCCTTTCAAAATTCTGATCAGCCCTACAGGAGAGTAAAATTCATTAACACGCATGGCTTTCTCAATGCTACTATGCACATTGTCCACTTCTTGAATGCACGAGTGGCCTGGAGTTGAATATTTCATAGTGATACGCTTTACATCACGATTGTCTCTCAAACAATCCAATACAGCAAACGAAATATGCGCATTCCTATTCTTTGGGACACATGAATCGCTCCATGTTATTAGTTCATCCACAGTGTTCTCTGCTAGTACTTGATTCAATATTACCCTGAATGCACTGGCGATATCATTTCCTGCTCTTCCTGATTAAACCTCAGTCCACAGAGCACAATAAACTTGCCTGGTTGTTGACAAAACTGCTGTCAAATTGTATGTGTTCAGTTTTCTCCTATAAAAAATGAACTTATGTCTGCCCTAGGACAGGCAATTACATTCTGCAGATCAAAACTTAATACAGGTATGTTCTTATTTAATCTGTCCCTATCTCTTTCAGCTCGACACATAGTTTTATTCAGAAAATGTTCTTCATATTCTGTTTTCTGTTCTTCGGTTGTGATTCCTTGACATTCCGAAACCTTATAAGCTTGGCATACATCACAACGATCACTCTTTGGCAAGTGAAAATCTATATTGTACTCCGTAAGAAATATACGCCTGTACATGCTCTGCTTAGCTGGAGTCGAACCTTTAGCTTTACATACATCACAGTACAAATCATACAGTTTTGTTATGTTTAAACCTGAAGATAGGTACATTTTACTTGTAGCGGAACGACAGTAGTGTGATTCAATTACTGGAAATTACTGTATGTGCATCCTAATTTCAGTTTTCATGGTTTCTGGTAAACTTCGAGAGCTGTGTAATCCCCTCTGGTCTTGTTTCGGCACTCCAGTTTCTAAATGTTTTTTCTTGTGTACGTTTTAGATTGGCTTCTGTGATATGTTTAGAGTCCCTAAATAAAACTGTTTGCACACCCTAATATTCTCATTGCAGATATTGAAAGAATACTTAAATGAAAATCCACGCCTGGATTCTTCTTCTGGTTTTGTAATTCTATTTCTCAATGACCTTTCAGTAGTAGAAGCAAGGAAGTGGTGTTTCTGAGTTTGGCTTAAAGCATAATAAGAACAGAAAAGTGTATGTCTTTCAGCATTAGAAACTGTCGTGCTACATTTGAATTTACAAGTGTTCAAGCAGTCCTTTTTGTTAACTATCTTCTTATCTGGTACATGTTTTCCTCATTTGCTGATATAAGCACGCCCTGTTTGGTATCTTTCTTTTCGGATATTAGCTTTCCAATTTTTAGGACACGGAACTGTTTTCCTTACTCTCTTCTTAGCTATGTGTCCCTGGTCGACTTTGGCTGGGATAGACTCTAACTGTATAGGGGTACGTGCAGTGTCTGCAAGGAATTCTTGGCTGTGAGTAGTTTGAGAATGGAGATCCAAATTTAGTATAACCGGCACTTCGGATGGTGGACTAGAATCCCTAAAAGAAAGTCCTTCAATTAATTTGACAATGTGTCCTGAGAATGTACTCATATTCCTTAAAAATAACTTTCACTAAATTAGTTAGGCTCGTCAGCAAACATAAAAACTCCAAAACTATTTTCTTTTTCACAAAAAAACATTCCGTTCCCTTCATTTTCAAAACTTTTAGCCCTCTTCATACAACATAGAGAAGACGACAGCACGCTGAGAAAAAACCTACCACGCATATCCACATCTAACCATCCCTTCCCCAAATATCACCAAAAATGTGAAAATACATGTTTTTACCCCAAAATATGTTTCCCTCATTCTCAACACATTCATCATTTTAAAGACACCAACGCACTCAAAAAACGACACCACAAACTTCGTTCTTGCATCATTCCTCACCAAAATATCGCCAAAAATGAAAAAAAAACATGTTTTTACCCCAAAATCCATTCTCAAAAATTCAGCCTATTAACAAAATACCGTCACCAGAAGGTAGATCAGAAAAAATTCCCTTAAAGCAACACCTCGCTGACGCTCTAGCACTATTCCTTCCCAAATATCACCACATAACCACATAGACACAAACCCCCCAGGGACTCACAACCTCCTAAGTGAAGTAGATGCACCATTCTCACACTACTCCGCAACCGACATTTTTTAGAGGTTACCAATAAAATGTTCACCCGCTTACCCCCGGCATTACATTCAATGCATGTACCAAAATGCGATTGGTTTTCCAAGTATTCGATAAATACCCTTGGTAATGTAAACCATGGAGTTTACATGGAGTTTACTCACAAAACATGGAGTTGAGGATTCCCCCATGGGGTGATTGGGGCTAGACGGATGTGAAATCTCCTGTATTAAGTTGATTTTTTGTCGATATCCCTGACGTTGCGCACGGTGGCCATCATTCTTACTAACCCAGTCCCAACTGAAGCCTTTCTACACTACTTTGAGCCATGTAAGGATGGGTCTTCAGTTGGTCAACACGGAAATGTGAGACAAATTATCCTGAGTGATTAATATTATTGTAATGTACTCTAAAGGATTGTTACCCCAGCAAACATATGTTACGTAGAATGCCTTAAATGGAGATATAAGGAAAAACATACACTATTAATGATTACGCATCCAAATTGTCCGTTGTGTAGGCAAAGGAAACTGGTGCAACTTACCCTATCATCTAATATAATAACACGTAGTTCCATGAAGCACTAAATAGCCTCTTTTCATATACCCTACTTATGTAAATTGCCTCTATCAACATACAAAATTTCACTTTGATTGTAATAATAGATTCTTAGATATTGTGAACCGTCTAAATATTTTGGATGGTCGCCATGTTGGATTTATATATATATAGGCCATAGAGCTATGTGCTATTACATGAAGATTATTGCGTAGGTGTATTATTCAAACTTCAATTGCATGATTAGGACACAATAAAATAAGAAAGAGATTTGAGACTTTCGCACAGCCTCCATCTTGCGATTATAAAAACATTTGAAATAAATTAGATGTCAGTGGATTAAAATGTGTATAAGCATTTACTGTACCAAGTTTCACTGCGCGGGAAACGTGCATTTAAATAATTAAATTTCGCGTCGCCGCCATGATGGTATTGTGCTCACTAGGTTATTGAATGATCCATAGGTGAACATAAGTAAAAATAATCTTTCAACATAGAATATTTTAGTTTGATTGCTGTAATAGATTTGTAGATACTGAGAACCGTCTAAATATTTCGTATGGTCGTCATGTTGGATTTTATATATGTAGGCCATACACTATTAGATGACGATTATTGTAAAGGTTACTTATTAAAACGTTGACTTCGGTCGCATGATTATGACACAAGAAACAAAACCTTAATTTTATAACTTCGCACAGCCGCTATCTTGAGATTGTGTAAACAATTGGACTAACTTAGAACTCAGTGCATTACAATACGTATAAACATTTTCTATACCAAATTTCACTGCGTTCGGTTGGTTAAATCGCGAGAAAGAACTATATAAATGTTTCAATTTCGCTTGACCGTCATGTTTGTTTTGTTCTAAAAGTCACATAGTCACATAGGTGAACTTGTAGTAATGTTGTTTATCACTGTACATCATTTCAGGGTGATATCGGTAATTGTTTCGGAGATATTGAACGCCGGTGTAATAATTCTCACAGCCGCCATGTTCGATTGGTCAGACGTAATAAAATTTAAGGAGCACAGTCGAGGTCGGACGAACTAGTACCGGTACTACAGTATAACCTTAACGGGTTTCATTGAAATTGCTTCAGCCGCTTAGATTTAATTAGGGAGGGGGGAGGGGGGAAAACACACAGACACACACATGCGCACAAACACACACACAGACACATACATCCACACGGACAAAAGTTGATCTCTTGATCCCATTTTGTTTTTCATAAATGAAAATAAACTAAAAAGGCCATGGAACACATGTTTCTCTCGAACACGATCTCGAATTTCCTTTAGAAGAAATGTACATCCTTATATCTTTGGAAAATCGATAATTTAACAAGGATTAAATTTCCATATTGAACAAATATTGCTTTTTCATTGTCAAAGACTACTGAGGTGTCTTCCTGTCGAGGAGCCCGTTCCAAAAATTCTAAGTCTCTATGCTTTTCAAGTGTAATAGCCTTTAAGAAAATTGCACTAGTATCATTCTTATCCATGTAAGTGTTTGTTGTTCAACAGTTCGAGTGCTGCGGAGTGGAATATCCCCAAGATTGGAAGGGTCATATAAAGATTGGCAAGGTTCCTCAGACATGCTGCATGAGTACTGCTCCCGAGTCATCCCGCTGTTCCAACTCCACCTATAACAGCACGAATATATTCCAGCAAGGATGTTTCGACAAGCTCAAGAACAGGGTGAAGGACGGTGCTCTGGTGTTGGCTGGGGTAGGCATTGGCATTGCCTTTGTTGAGGTACGTTCATCACATAGGCCTATTTAAAATAATATATAATACATTAATTTCACTGTGCAAATATCATCACCTTAGCCCAGGACAGATAGAAGATGGGGTGAGTTAGAAGACGATAACAGATTTTGTAGTCAACGGTCCGAGTCTCTGTACACCAGACCAGTCATGTCACCGTGGATACGAATTAGAGGTGTACGTCGACCAAACATGATTCCACCCCAAAACATGACTGAACCTCCTCGCTGTTGGTCGCGTTCCTGGATAAATGGCTCGTGAAATCTCTAACCCACGCGTCACCACATCGGAATGCTCCTACTGTTTGGGTGCAAACCAATGGAGACCTCATCCGCAAATCTTCTTGCTGCCATGTCCGATGAGTTGTTGCCCACCTCACACGAGCTGCCTTATTCTATGGCTTCAGAGGAGGTTTTAGCCCAGGCACCCTTGACATCAGTCCTACTTCATGCAGCCGATTGCGCACTGTCTGTCCGGACACTTTCACTCCAGTGGCCCTTCGAAGATCCTGGAAGAAGGACGTGGCAGTACCAATGGGCCTAAAACGTGCTGAAAGCAACAGATACCGATCCACCCCGCGAGTGGTATTACGGGGGCATCCAGTTCTTGGTCATCAGCAACTGTTTGGGTCTCTCTGAACTTTTTCCACACCATCAAGACATCACTTTGACTCACTCCAACACTAGTAGCAATATCCACTTGTCGGAATCCCTCCTGAAGCAATGTGGCAATTTGAATGCGGTCTGACGTACGAATGCGAACTCTTGCCATGTTTACCGTAGCCTACAGCACTGCGTCGGGCAACCTTTTTTACTCACGGCACCCCCCAGACGGGTTCAGACTCAAAACGGCACACCAAAATGTCTGTTTCCTCAAAATCATGTGAAACTGAATATAATTACGAAATATCATTTCGTTATGTAATTATTATTATTAATTATTATTATAGACTCCTGTACTTATTAACAACTTATTAACTATATTAAATTCAATTTACTGTAGAAAATACACATTTCTAATACAAATTTTAAAGTAAATAACTCTACTCATACCTTCAATGCGATACTTGAGCCTGCTTAGCTGCATACAGACGGCTGATTCGTGGTGGAATCGTTGACAAAGCAAGCCTCAATTCTTCGTCAATGGATTCAAGACTCTTTGATATTTTAATTAGAGTTAACGTCGAGAAGACCAGTTCACACAAATATGTAGTTGAAAATGGTAACAACACTTCAACTGCCATCTGGGAGATACCTGGGTATTCACTGATTATTAACAACCAAAACGTGTCCATGGGCATTTCTAAAAATTTTAATTTCAATGTTCTGTCTGCTTTCAAATCTTCCAGTGGCTCTCGAAAGCCTATATTCGGGAGATGTTTCGAATCCATAATGAATAGATCACGAACCCTATCAAAATTTTCAACACACTCTCCAAAATATTTTTTGAAATTCGGCTGCAGGAGTATTATGTGTTCTTTAATTAAGTCCATCACATTAATATCGTCATCAAGGGACCACATAGGTGGGAACACCTCACACGATCCTTTTTCAATTGTCTGCATCCACAAATTCAACTTATTAAAAAATCCTTGAATCTTATCCATACTAGACAGAATCTTGCTGGCTCGTGCGGCGCACAGCGGAGGGGAGTTGCAGTTGTGCTGGAGAGGGAACTGGCAGGCTACCACGCGCCAAGGACACTTCATTGTTAGGGAACGAATGTGAAACATAAATGAGGTTCGTTAATCGCATGATGAAAACAGAAATATTATTGGCACCATGCACAAAGAATATGCACTTTGAGGCCACATTGTTCTTCACAGTTTTCCTTACTTATTTGAAGACAACATTTCGCAAGCACTTCGAACTCGGAAGGTATCTCCCGTTAAGTAATTGTTTGCGAACCACAAATATTTAACTATGTCCTTGAACCGTGGGGAAGAAAATTGAAAATGAATGAAGGATTGCATTTTCAGTACGCTGTTTCTCTGATATACTGTGCCCAAATCCAGTTGCCTACATTGAAGGGTACAAGCCGTGAGCATAGATTTGAGGGAACAGGCCACGATTCTAAGTTCGGATATGGATGTTTGAATAGCGCGCTCCAAACCTTCTTAGAAGCTTTTCGAAGGAATTTACAGCCAAGAAGTGGGTAAGTGACGTAGGAGGAGAGCGTCATAGTCGAGGCTATATGTCACTAAATATTTCCCGTTGAGATGGAAACATGAAACCTATATCAGATTACTGGCAAGAACAAGAGAAGAAGAATGAGATTTGTTTCAAAGAAAGTGATCGAACAGAAGCCGAGTTATGAGCTCTTTTATTTCCAGCGTTTTCGCCGCAGTGACCTCGAGCCAGCAAGCGGATGGGTATATAAGGCGAGCCTCGCAGGCAGAGGTAGGTTCACTTCGTCACAAGCACTCCGTTGACTTGGTCGTGCTACGCTACGTAAGCGCTCTAGCCGCTTGACTATCACCGAACTTCGAACATCGTTATTATCGCCGAGCACATGGTTGCATTTAAACTTCAACTTACAGCACAAGCTGTGGACTTAGAATTTTCGACAGTACATGGTTACTGAAAGTGTTAAACTATTTCGAGTGAGTTTAGAACTTTTCTTCGATTTCACAGAAGTGAAATAAGTCTGTGGCTATTGGTAATTCTTACCGCTACAACTTGGACATATGGTAGACTATGTCTACAACTTTTTCTTCAGTCCACATTCACTTATAGCTGGATTATTTATATCCAATAGTTGGACCAGCCAAGATAAGTCAGTAACTTCAAAACCAGTCTTGCATATTACAATTCGAAAGCCGAATGGGAATACAGGTTTAGCCTTGTGCGATCTGAAAAGTGAGAAGCTTTGCCCAGCCAACTCGACAGAATTTGTAATTGTGCTGAAAAGATTGTAAGAGTATTGGAATACTGATTGTATCACAGTGGGTCTTGGTAATTATTTCATCATGGATCGCTTAGATCAGACCCCTGTCAACTACACTTCAGCTCTTGAAGTTGCCAACATTTTTCTGCAAGACATTATAATCGCCATTATGTCTGCGTAAATAGCTTGTGGGTATAACATGGAAGCTGATACGAGAATATAAGTACGCGTCCTAATGGGACAGACAACAGGAAGATTGAGTAGTCTGGTACAGTCCAGATTTCTACCATCAAGACCTACAAGAATGTAAGCTGCAATTTACAATATTTCTATGCGTAGTTAGTTGGATTTTCTCGTATTTTCTACAGTCGTGCCAACACATTTTTTTTCTCTATAGTCATCGATATGTTTATTTGCTTTTGCAAATATTTTCTTTCGAAACCTGAGCTAGGACCTGAGTTGATTTTACTCAGATTTATACGATTCGATATTTATGGACGAGCAGAACGAGCATTTATTTCATTTGAATATTTTTTTCTTATTGCTGTCATTAGCCGTCACAATTTGAGATTTAAGAATTAATCTTAGTTGAGGAATGGATAGTTATCCATCATTTTGAAGTCGAGGGTGATATTCCCCGAACAGTTTGATAACTTTAAACCTAGTTTTGAACATAATAATAATAATAATAATAATAATAATAATGGGATTTCTCGGCGTCCGCAAACAGGCAACCAAAATTATCAGGACAACTAAACGTAATTTTATAACTAAGCAACTTCAGTCAATCGAGGATGACTTCAGGAATCACAACAGTCGAGATTTTTACAAAACCTTCGGGAACAGAATTAAACGTTACACACCGCAAAATTTGTCTTTCAAGAAACAAGACGGAAGTCTCGCACTCACTAACCAAGAAAACTGTGAAGAACTAGCACGTTATTTTTCTGACCTCCTCATTTGTTCTGAACCACCTGAGCGATTTATACACACAGTCCCAGAACACACACGACCCGAAGCCAAACCACCAAAGCAAGAAGAAATCCATCACCACATCAACAAACTCAAGAACGGAAAGACATCAGGAGAAGACGGAATCAACGCAGAACTATTGAAAAATCTAGGACCACGATCACTACAGGAAATCACACAGATCATTCAGGACATTTGGCGAAGTGAAAAACTACCGGACGAATGGAAATGCGCACTCATCCACCCACTCCACAAGAAAGGAGATAAATCTGATGTAAATAACTACAGAGGAATTTCCCTCTTACCCATCGCTTATAAAATCCACTCCGCCTGTCTTTTACAACGCACGCAAGAACAACTCGAGCCACTCATCGGTGAATATCAGGCTGGCTTCAGACCAAACAGATCAGCCGTCGAACAAATCTTCAATCTGAAATCCACCTTGAAACTTCGAGCCACACGAAATCTCCCAACCATCTGTACATTTGTCGACTTTCAGAAGGCTTATGACTCCATTGATCGAAAATCTCTTTTTAATGTACTCGAAGAAAACCATCTCGATCCGAAGACGATACGACTGATCCAAGAAACCTTAACCGACACAATTTCCAAGGTCAAATTCATTGGAGAGATCTCCCAACCTTTTCCCATTAAAACTGGTGTTCCTCAGGGTGATGGACTTTCTCCATTGCTGTTCAACATCGTTCTCGATAAGGTCATCAAAGAATGGGAAAAAGAATTAAAAAGTCGCAACATATGGAAACCTGTCGTGTTAGGAAGACAGAAGGATAATATCAATGTTACATGCTTAGCTTTTGCTGATGATTTTGCAATCCTCTCCGGAGATGATCGAACGGCAATTCACCAGATTGAAGTCCTCAAAGAATGTGCTGGGAAAGTAGGGTGGCAAATCTCCTTCACAAAAACTGAATTCATGGCTACAAAACACATTGAAACCCAAACTTTGGTAACAAAATACGGTTCAATCAACAATGTTAATCATTTCAAATACTTAGGTGAAATTATTGAACCTACAGACACAGAAAGAATAGCACAAATAACTCGTGAACTCAAAATGCGGAAAGCATATGGGAAAACCGCAAACATCTACAACAAAAATGCATGAGCATTAACACTAAAATTCGACATTACGCGACGGTCATCAAACCCGAAACACTCTACGCCAGTGAGACCATAAACCTCAATTATAAAGGGGATCTTAAAAACATCAAGAAAGTTGAAAGGAAAATCATCCGAAAAATTCTTGGCCCAAGACTTACAGATGAAGGATATCGTTTACAATCGCACAAGATCACAGAAAAATATTAAAATATTGAAACCGATTTCCGTAAACGACGCTTGAAATTTTGTGGACACATTATGAGGCTAGATGACAACAGATTAACAAAGTAAATATTGATGTACTCACAAAAATTAAAGACGACAACGGTTTGGATTAAACAAGTCCAAACTGATCTCAATAACGCGAACATCACACCCACAGATATCGAAGACCGCAAAACTTTCAGACATAAGATCTACACTTGGGAAGCTGCATCAGAAGATAAGCCCAGCAGACCTAGGGGAAAATGGACTGACGAACGTCGAGCTAAACTTAGCGACATGATGAAAGAATTCTGGAAGAACAAGGGAAATAACAGCAACAGATCATAACTTGCTTTATGTGATCCTGTATGGGTCGAAACATACTAAATAAATAAATAAATAATAATGGGATTTAATAATAATTATTATTTTTCTATTTTTCTGGAATAATAATAATAAACATTTGTGGTTTATAATAATCATTTTCTGATTGTATGATGGTATCCTTGCCTTGAAGTGGCGGTGGGGCTTGCGTGCTCTGACAACCTCGAGAGCTATGCCGGCGGTAGCTTAGCTACTGGTAGGGCCTCCCATGCCGGACAGGTCTTCGTGAGGTAGGAGCCAGACTAGAAGGGATACCCTGGTCCTCCAGGTTGGGGGTTAGGCGTAAGGCTAACAACCTTACCCTGTAAAAAATCTTCTTGTTCAGAAACGCCAACAGTATGCCTCGGACTCGGACGGAAATAATGGAAACAGACCTAAGCTTGGTATTTCGGATTTGAGATTTGGTTTATGGAATGTAAGAACTCTGGCAACACCAGGAAAATTGGATTTAGTTACCAAGGAACTAGAAAAGTATAACATAGATCTATTTGGTCTACAAGAGACAAGATGGCCATTAAATGGCCAAATTAACTCCAATAGCTATACCCTGTACTATAGTGGCTGTGATAATGGAAGTTCCATGCGGGTGTAGGAATTGCCATAGCCAAGAAATTTTTAAACACCTTAATTACGTTTGACCCAGTCAATGAAAGAATGTGCTATATGCGATTAAAAGGAAAGTTTCATAATATTTCTATAGTATGTTTTTATGCACCCACTGAGGAGGCAGAGGACGATGTTAAAGACTCTTTCTATGATAGTTTAGACCAACTGATGACAACCCTACCCAGCTATGACATAAAATTGTTTTTGGGAGATGCAAATGCAAAAGTTGGTAATGAAGAAATATGGAAACAGTACACAGGAGGCAACAGCCTTCATAATATTTCCAATGATAATGGACAAAGGCTAATCAGCTTTGCTAGTGCCAAAAACCTTAAAATTATGTCCACTCACTTCCCTCGAAAAGATATTCATAAAGCAACATGGGTATCTCCTAATGGCATAACAAAAAATCAAATTGACCATGTTTTAGTGGAAAGTAGACACAAAAGTAGCATCGTAGATGTAAGAAGCAGGAGAGGTGCAGAATGTGGAACAGATCACTACCTAGTTATTTTCAAACTTAGACAAAAACTATGTATAGTCAAAAGAGTGAAACAAACTACAGCTCCAAAAATTAATATCAAAAGGCTTCCTGATCAAACTATAAAAAATGATTTTAAACTGAAGCTAACCAACAGATTCCAAATTTTAGATCAACAAGAATCAGAACAAACGGTAGAGGAAAAATGGCAAAAAATAAAGGATTCTGTCACAACAATCGCCGAAGAAGTTGTAGGCTATCGAGAGGGTACAAAAGGGAAAAAACCTTGGTTTAATGAGGATTGCCAAAGTTTAATAGACGATAGATTAAGAGCAAAAAAGTTGATGCTTACCAAACAAACTCTAACCAACAAACAACATTACAAACAGATAAATAGGGAGACTAACAAAACATTACGAGCAGCTAAACGGAACTTTGTGAAAGATCAGTTAAGAAAAGCAGAAGAAGATAGCAACAAAAATAATACAAGAGAATTTTTTCGCTTTGTCAGATATTTTAAACAAGGGTACAAGGCAAGATCAGTAGGAGTAAAAGATAGGAATGGCAATGTTGTTTGCAACCAAACAGAAGTGCTAGCAACTTGGAAAAAATACTTTGAAGACCTCTTAAATTGTGAAGAAGTGGCAACAAACATTGAAGAGGAATTGTACCTAAATGTCCAGCCAAAGATTAACCCTCCTACCTATGAAGAAGTTGAAAAGGTAGTTAAAAGTTTAAAAAACAATAAAGCCCCTGGAGAGGATAACATAATAGCAGAACTTCTTAAAGCAGGTGGAAACCCTTTGCTAAAAAGGTTACATAACTTAATTGTAGAAATCTGGGAGAAGGAAGAAATCCCAGTAGAATGGAAGATGGCAGTAGTAGTTCCGATTCACAAAAAGGGAGATAAATTCGAGTGCAATAATTACCGAGGCATATCATTAATAAGCAGCGCATATAAAGTATTCTCAAGAATAATCTACAACAGACTAGCATGTTATACAGAAGAAATTCTTGGAGATCACCAAGCAGGATTTAGAAGCCAAAGATCTACAACAGACCAAATTTTTGTCTTAAAGCAAGTAATCTCCAAATATTGGGAGTTTAACAAAACAGCCCATCTTCTTTTTGTAGATTTCAACAAGGCATACGATAGTGTCAATAGGAAACAAATGTGGAAATACATGCAGCGGAATGGAATACCAGAAAAACCTATCACTATGGCAAAACTGTGCACAGAAGGGTCCAAATGCAAAATTAGAATCAATAATGAATGAAAAATGAAAATCCACAGCCTGCTTCCAGTCTCCGACCGGGTCAGGAATGGAATGAATGAAGCCCCCATCTAGCGGCGAGGATATGAACTGTGCCGGCTGCCGAAGCCTGTCGCACTCCTCTGGGGCAGTGATTAAATGAATGACAGATGAAATGAAATGATAGTGGAGAGTGTTGCTGGAATGAAATTGTGACAGGGAAAACCGGAGTACCCGGAGAAAAAACCTGTCTGCCTCCGTTTTGTCCAGCACAGATCTCACATGGAGTGACCGGGATTTGAACCACGGACCCAGTGGTGAGAGGCCGGCGTGCTGCCGCCTAAGCCACGGAGGCTCCAATAATGAATATACCGAAGAATTTAATGTCAACACTGGAGTAAGACAGGGAGATGGACTCTCGCCTTTATTATTCAATTTAGCTTTAGAAGAAACATTGAAACGAGTAAACCAGCTCCACCCAGGCCTTGAAGTGGGAACCAAGATAAACATATTAGCTTATGCTGATGACATAACACTCATGGCAGAAAGCGAATACGATCTAAAAATACTCACAGAAACCCTTATTGAAGAAGCCAAGGAGGTAGGTCTAATGATAAATGAACAAAAAACAAAATATCTAGTTGTAGGAAGGAATGCAGCACAAGTACAAAAACCCTTAACAGTTGCTTCATACGCTTTTCACAGATGTACTGAGTTCAGATATCTGGGAATTATCATAGACCAGAATAATATGGAAGAAACAGAAATAAAATCAAGAATTCTCAGTGGCAACAAAAGCTACTGGTCTCTGCAAAATCTCTTAAAGAGTAAAATTATATCTAGAAAAACTAAAGTGAAAATTTATAAAAGCATTATACTGTACCCGATTGTCACCATGTGGACCATGTGTTCGTATCCCAACTAGCTCACGGTCTTTCGAGGTATGGGACGTTCCTGCCCACAATACGACCACATGCTCAGGATTTGAGTCTACCAGGTAACTACTCTACAGGAAATACACAACATTCCTATGAATAAAATATTTACTGGTCTAAAATCATGGCTGTACAACAAATACAAAACAAAGGACAAATTACAATTAATTCCCACAAATAAATAGGGTTATTCTGTGAGCTTTCTCCTTAAAAATAGCGCTACAATGCACTCAAACCTACTTCTAATATCCTGTCAATAATAGTTCAGATTACAAGGTTTTCATAGTGTTCGTCATGTGACACAATTTTATTTAATGGAAATATCTTAACACAAAAACCACATGTCACATAAACATGATATTACTAAGACATTATTCCGTCTCCTACGGCATTTACTTTAATTAGCATTACTTCAATGTTTCCTACATTTATTAGCAAATATTTGTTGTGTCGTGCGAATCATCTTCCTTCTTTCCATCCCTATGAACGCTCTAGGAAAATGAGTCATGCTTCTTAATCATAAAATAAACATAAACATGGATAGCATATTTATAGTTTCACCATATAACAATTATCTGGGTCTTGTCGGACTTATCATAGATACAACTGTGTCATGTTCTGGGAAAAACACATACCCGTTTTTCCTAAATTAGCATAAACTGGCAAGATGCACTTTAAAGAAGATGCCTACATTACTTTGGTTCAGCTTTTCCCCCTCAGAGGATAACTTCGCCAAATATCATCTGATTTCTATGGTTCAACCACATATGTGAGTTGCCATACACCATTTAATTCCATTTGCATCACTAAAATACTTATATTTTAATTGCATATTGAATACCGAGATCTCTCAGTGTCCTATTGTGACTGTAATTGACAAGGGATCGGTCCAGCAACCTCCCCTTCCCTCAGCAGGTCATAAAATTCGTTCCAGACGGCTCTCCAAGATGGCTGCCACGGAAATGGTCTACATTCCCTGTCTCTCTCTACCGTCAAGGCCAAACTTGTTTACAATTATATAACAGTAAAGATCCGCTAGGCATAGTCCTAAGTAATTGAGTCATTTAATTAATTAACACCTAACTTTACAGTGTATTTGGGCTCAAATGGCTCCTATTAAACATTCATGGCAGGGGTGAAATTCCAATGATAGCATTGCCGTTCTAAGGTGATTACTTGTGGCTTTTAAGACGCGCATCATAATGAAACCCCATGGTTATCATCAGCAGCTGTCATTAACATATATTATTGGGAACCACGTTCCTCGTCGACGAATATGATTCTACCTCTCGGGCAGACCATAAGTATAAATGCACACCGCGCCTCGCTGGGCGTCCATAGTGGCTATAATTCAATGCAAGCGTTGGCAATAGACAGAATCTATCCAAATCGCTGCGTAACAAATACAGTATGCACAAAGGCGATACTTCTCGAAGATTAAGCCAATTTTCACCTCACGCGCAAGCTATACTAGTCTTTCCCGTGCTTATCTTACGTAAATCACTGGATTCTACGTTAATCTGCACGCTATATGCGGCTAAACAATATTTCACATATATGACTCCATTATCAAGGTACCTGCGTTCTTCCTGTTATACTATTTAAGACAAAGCTTTACATAGCTCCTAACACAAATGTATAAATATACTGGCTTACTTTAATTTCACATATTCATTCAAAATTTCACTGACACTGAGAAAAGCTCCCGTATTTCACTATATTCCACACTACATTCTTTACTGTTTACCAAATGACAGTATCTTAAATTAGACATGACACTATTTGAACATTACTTAGGCCAACTTTGCCCTTACTTTATGGTTGCCGACCCCAGTTATTATTATTATTATTATTTTAACGTTTTGATCCATCACTATTTTTGACCTAAATGGTCCTAAGCAAATCACCTTCCAAGTCATACTTTATTCAAGACGAGTGGTGAAAACTCGTTCAGTAAGTGACTATTACATCTTTAATTTCAAAGTGATTAATCGTTACATGGTGAACTATGCCATTATAATGCTATTATTTGCATGTGTACTCACGTTTCCTTCTGGCTGGAAAGTACCAGTATCTTCGCCTGAGCTCTACCATGATGATTGCCTTAATCCATCATGATATCCAATACACAACACTGAGATTCACACTTTTTACACATGATACACATATCATCACAAGTGGCCTTTACCACTGATAAACACTGAATATTAATCATTAAACACATTAACACTTTAAATTATTATTTCACAATTTATATACACTTCCTCTATCATTTCACATGTTGATCCTTAATCTGGATTTCACCTACGCTTGACCTCAGAGATGCGATGAACTTATGATAACCGCTGGTCTCCGTGAAATCTAGTAGCGTTTTTATAGATGTTCGATCCTAGTTCCCTGCACTCCCGTTCACCTCACTGTCCTGGTTAGGTGGCAATAACTTCCACTCTCCCATCACTGGAGTGCTCCTGATGCTGATGTCATATAATTGACAATACCTTCCGGCATACGAACTGTTCCAGACATTATCAGTTCCTATTCGCTGTAGCGAATTTATATCTGTGTCAGATAATAAAGAAATATCTGCATTGAGTTACTTTTGATGCACTTCATTATTACAGATGAAGCTTACAATTTGCTTCCATTGTCTTCAACGGCGGTACGCTGATATTTTAATAATTGGCGTGCTTACTGCAGAGCGCTTGTAGACAAAGGACTAACTTCCAACTCGAGCGACCGTCTGACGTCTTCAACTGCCTTCTACATCACTGACTTCGACTGACTTCCAACTGCCCTGCAACTGCTTTCCAACTGCCCCTTGGCGTAGGCTGCTCTCCCTTATATTGGTTTCTTGCACAAAATAGTTCACGGGACACGTGAGAGCGACTCCCTTCTTGAAATACTCCGTCTTCAGCCGAAATAACATCTGCATCTTGTTTATTTAGGCGTGGAGATTTTAAAAACACTCGCGTGCCGGCGATCGCTTCGGCCAATTAATTACAATTAATTGCCTTAGTTCAGCGCGTGGGACGCCACGGTGGGGATTTCCCGCTGGTTGGTTAAAGTATTCGTGCTCTCGAGCGTGAGTTAGGTTGTAATGCGGTCATTTTGAGAAATAGGCGTAATTTTAGGTGAAAAACCACTCCTAAATTACTCCTCCGTGAATACATTCATCTGTGTGTATGTTCCATTGCATTACAATGCTCCATTTATCTGTAATTAATTAATTTCTTGTGGGCTTGGTTCCGCCAAAGCTTTGCTCGTTGTCGACTGGTGAATTCCCGGGTCATTAATTTTGAGCTGTCTGACCGCCCTAGACGGAAATAGTTCTGCTGGCGCCGAGCCTACCCCGCCTACTTGCTAAAGTAATTTGTCAGACTTCAAACTAGCCTTCTTTCGACTTCGTATGCACTGAAAACGTATATTCCCTTGCATTTTGCTTATAATTTTTCCTTTAAATTGCTATGATTTGCACCTAAATAATCGTGAAATCACGCTAGACTATTATGTGTCAGTAGACCTCTCATTGCTCTGTGGGTTCCATATAATGGCTCCCCCTTAGAGACCACTGGTTCGACCTTAGGCATAACCATTTGCCTGGTCTTCTCTGATGAGGCCTGAGTTCGATGCCAGACTGCCGTGACCAGTTGGGCACATCTTTCTCCTGCTAAGTTCGAAAAATTCATTTCATAAGTGAATTTTTCGGGCCTATCAGCTGGTATCAACTCCTTGCAGTGTTTACTTTAAGCGGTCATTGCTCTCGGTAATGGGCTTTCACGTTTTCCCACTCCACTCTTGTCTGCTGTCTCGTAGACTTTCGTTTTCCTGTCTCAATTGTTCATTCATCTCCCCTAACTCCACAGCGGCTTCCTTCAACTGGTCGTAAAACTCCTGCAGCCGACAGCTGCACTCTCCCCTCGTGTCCGCTGGGCTGGCGAGCTGTTTTCTTTTCTTCGACCCTTCTCGAGTCTGCAAGCTTTTTTCAAGAACCTTTCCGTGCATACGTAATGATTCCCCGTTCACTTGGATGTGTGTAGCTTGCTCTTCTCTCGCATCATAGTCTTCTGGTGGACTATATAACTTCAGATTAGCTGCATTTACCACAACTTCTCTACCTGTTGCCTCATCTTTAATCCGATATGCGTTATTCTGCAGATCCCTTATAATCAGGTAGGGTCCGAGATAAGCATGCTGGAATTTCTTATATTTCCTGCTCTCTGGATCTGAACTGGCGGTTTTTTTTAATAAGACGTATTCTCCCACGAGTAGCGGTCTATGATAGCGTTTCCTCCTGTTTCTCCGCTGTCGTTTATCTGCTTGTTTCTTGAGATACTCGAACGTCCTCTGGATTCTCAACTCGCGTCCAAGTTGTGCATCGACGGGTGTCTGGATGACATTATTCCATGGCCTCTCGGGTCTTCTGTCGAGATGTAGGCTCACTGGCACCTCTCCTGTAGCTTCGTGCACGGTATTGTTGATACAATATTCAATAATCTCAAGTACGTCAATCCATTTCCAATTCTCAGTAGAGCAGTATATCTTCATGTATTTTTGCACCTCCCTCATAACTCTCTCAGCGGAGTTCGACTCCGGGTGTCTAACCGTGGACAAAATCTGTCTTATGCCCAGATTTTCCAACTCCCTGCGAAATTCTACGCTGGTGAAACAACTTCCATGATCCGATAGGATGTTTTCTGGCTGTCCTAATATAGGAATGATTCTTTCCTTCAGCCTCTTAAGTACTTGTTTTGTACTGGTTTTCTGAATTGGACACAGGACTACCATTTTGGAAAACACGTCTAGTGCAACTAGGATGTGTTTATTTCCTCTTCTAGCTCTAGGCAGGGGCCCAAAGTTGTCCAGCGCCAGGAGCTGACATGGCTTCTCTGGTAAGAGTGGTATAGGTTTCTGCCTCATTAAGTACGAGTTAGGCTTTACTCGTTGGCACATATCACATGTCCTGATAGTATTTCTGACTGTTTCTCTAAGTTTAGGCCAAATAAACGCCTCTTTAAGCAGGGCAACAGTCTTATCTACACCTGAGTGTCCAAAAGCTCGGTGTGCTAGCCAAACTAGCCTTCTCTGCAATGCTGGTGGTACAACAATCCTAGGTTTTGTGTGGTCAGAGTCGCTCCATTTATGTAGCATCTGGTTAAACCATAGATATTCCGTTGAAAGTGCTTCAGCTTCCATATACATCGGGGTTCCTCTATCCAGCTTTCCCTCGAAGTAATTTATCATCAACCGTATCCAGGGATCTTCACGTTGAAAAACGGTGATGTTCCTCAGATCATCTAAGGTCTTCTGATCTCTATCTTCTATCTCAATAGCTAGAGTTTCTTCTTCCTCTGCTGTAGGGTATCTGCTTAGCAAATCAGGTATGATATTGTCCTTCCCCGGGCAATATTCTATTTCCACTTGAAATTGTTGTATGTACAGGGACCACCTTGTCAGTCTTTGACTCGACAAGTCAGTTTTTAGCAGGAACGTTAGGGCTTTATGGTCTGTTCTCAAAATAATTCTAAAACCATAAATCAGCTTGTGCCAATACTGTAATGCATACAGTATCGCAAGTAATTCGATCTCCGTGACCGTATAATTCTTTTCATTAGGCCTCAACCTTCTACTGATGAATGCGATATAAGTTCTCTCCTCTGGCCTGTCCTTATTTTCCTGATACAACATAGCTCCAATGCCTATGAAGGATGCGTCAGTCTGGATGATAAATTTCTGAGTGTAGTCAGGATATCCCAATTTCACATAATCTAACAGCATCTGTTTAGATTTCACGAAGGCTTCCTCGCATTGCTCCGTCCATCGCCATCTTCCTCCCTTCTTAAGTAAGTCTTGGAGTGGTGCTACAGTCTCGGTGTACATCGGACAATGGTTCGAAAAGAATCCAATAACGCCTAGATATTGCCTGACGTTCTTTACCTTCGTTGGTCTCGGGAAACGTTTTATGACTTCCAGTTTTCCCGGATTAGGTCTGACTCCTCGTGCATCGATTACATGACCTAGAAATTTAACTTCTCTCTGAGCAAAGTTAGACTTCTTTATATTGACCTTGAAGTTAGCCTGACTTAGGTCATATAACAACTTGCGTAGATCTCTGACATGTTCTTCAACTGTTTCAGAGGTCAGTAGTATATCATCTACGTAGCATATGGTTGTAGCTTTTACTTCTTCGGATAGGTTCCTATCTAGCGCTCGTATCAACGCTGAACCTGCTGTTTTTAATCCAAATGGAAGACGGACGTATGAGTACGTGTGCTGGTCAAATAAAAATCCGGTTAACAGACTTGTTTTCTCTTCCAGAGCAAGATGGTGAAAACTTGCCGTTAGATCAAGATTTGAGAATACAGTCTTTCCTTTGAACCTTCTGAGTACCTCCTTAATGGGTGGAACTGTATCAAATTCCGGTATGACCTTGGAATTCAAATTTCGTAGGTCCAGGCATATCCTCACACTTCCATCCTGTTTCGGTACAACTACCAATGGGCTGACATAAGGTGTGGCTGTCTTTACAATGACGCCTGCTTCTAGCATTTCCTGTATCGCTTCTTTGACCTTTAAATAATGTTTCTCAGCTACAGGATACGGCTTCTGTTTGAATGGCGTCCAATCGCTGACTTGAAACGCATACTGGAAATTCTTGATCCGGCCAGGTCTCGAATCGAAGACTCCTTTATACTCGAATAGCAGTTCCCTTAGCATTTTCTTATATTCTGGACCAAATTTAGCTTCCTCAATCTTCTCTTCCAGGCATTCTTTAAATTTTGGTTCGAGATCCTTTTCAATGTCTGCGGCCAGTGTTGCCAACTCTTCCTCAATATCTTCTATTGTCGACACTGCCTCCCCAGTCATATCTCCGTATGTATGCCATACGTATTCTTCTTGTC
The DNA here is from genome assembly GCA_946902985.2 of Meconema thalassinum. Lineage (NCBI taxonomy): Eukaryota > Metazoa > Arthropoda > Insecta > Orthoptera > Tettigoniidae > Meconema > Meconema thalassinum. The sequence continues at coordinate 385,807 of CAMPQE020000021.1, forward strand.
TCGCTTCATTATGCCTTAATGAGAGTTCTAAGTCTTCCTTTCCCTCACTTGCGCGAAACATTACAATGTCTTGCGAGAGATCTATAATAACTTTATACTCTCTTATGAAATCCATCCCAACAATAAGGTTATATGGCAGCTTATTTACAAGTAGGAAGCTCTGTGAGAATGTAGAGTTCCCTATCTGCAAATCTAAAAATACTTGGTATCTGCATATCATAACTTTGTCTGGTATGACACCTTTTATTTTCACGCTTGAAATGGGTATTTTCAATACGTGGATTTTACTCTGAATTTCATTGTATAATGCCTGGGTTATCAAACTCACTGTTGACCCTGTTTCAATGAGACTTCTTACTTTCGTTCCCGCAATGTTTACAATAATAATAGGTAGTTCCCTTCTTACATTGACCGTTCTTTCATCGAGGTCTTCGATAAGCTCCTCTGGTTTGGCAATCCAGTTAATAACATTTACTGTATTCCATCCTGAACCTATCTCTCTCTGGTCATTTAAAATTGGTGTTTTTTTTTCAATTGCTCCATTCTTTGTGGAGTTCTTCTGCCTGTCTTCATGCTGTTGAAGTTCCAGACTTTTGGCACCATCATCATTTTGATATATGTCGGGTGACCTTCTATTTCGAATCGCTTCATCCCAGTGAACTCGCGATTGTCTTGGATCATCTCCGCGCTCTTCCATGTATCTTAAAGATGCATGATAGCGTTCTTCCGCCTCTTCATCGAACCCACGACTCTGCTCTTGGGATCTCCATCCTTGGTTATTCCCATTTCGGCCGTAATTTCTTCTGTTATCCAGCTGCTGGTCTCTGGTACCACGCTGATTCCAGTTTTTCCTTCCTCGGTTACCACGGTTCGAACCTCCTCGATATGCTGGCCTCCAATTTTGGTTTTCGCGTCCTTCGCGCTGCCAGTCGGATTTTTCTGTTTCGGTGTTTGTAGACTTGCATTTCGTCTGCACCTTCGTTGGCTCGATCGGCGTATTCGTCATATTAACTTGTTCCACATGTCGACTTTGTCTTGCGTGCTGCACTGTGGTTAAATCAAGTTGTCTCAGCACCTCCTCCATATCGATTGCAGTTTTTGCGTTTGCTGAGATTAGCAGGCGCTGCACTTCATACGGCAGCTGCTTAGCTATTGCTATGCATAAATCTGACTCTCTAAGCCCTTCATCGAGCTCGCGAAAACGGCATAATTGGTTCACAAAAAACTCTCCGTACTTGGTCGGGTTACTAGTACTGTAACGCCTGGAATACAAGTCCAGTCTGAGGTTTTGTTGTACGCTCGCGTTCCAATACCTGCTTAAAAATGCTTGGCGAAATTCCTCAACGGTGTCGAACGTGTACCTAAAACTTCTAAACCATAGAGCACACTCCCCTTCGGTTAGTTTTTCAATCGCTCTCAACCTGCGCTCTGGCGGTACTTTCGCATCATTCAAGTACTCGGAAACTTCTTTAAGCCAGTACTTGGGTGTCATATTAGAATTACTCCCAGAGTATTTCTTTGGTTTTTCATCACTAGCCCTTATAACTGTGACTATTTGGTTCTGTACAGCATTTTCCTGCGGTGTTGACATAGCCATTGGCATACCAGGTGTGGCATACGGGCTGTCACTTGGCATTGCTGCATTCTTTAGAGTGGGCTGTATTTCTATCTCTGCCCATTTATTCCTCCTATTCTCGTCTATACTTCCTTCGCTAGACCTAGGATTCCGCAACATGGATTCTTCCTGCGCTATCATTCTAGTTTCTAATTGGCTGTGCCTGTTTTCAGTCCTTTCCAAACGAGCTAATACCTCTCGTTCTATTTTCTCTAGGCGATCTCGGTTTCTTTCTGCCATAGAAAATACCTTTTCTTTATTATCCTTAAGGTTTTCCTTCAGGTGGATAATTTCCCCTGCTAGACTTTCTCTTACTTCGGCAAGAGTCTTATCACTGGCTTCAGTCTTTAAGCCTTCTCGAAGCTCTAACTCTTCGCGTAAGCCTGTAACTTCCCGTTGAATGTGACCTTGTATATGAGAGATTTCAGTCCTTATTTTCGTGATTTCTCCTTGGTCTTCGTCCTGTCTTTTATGGATAACTGCTAAGTCGTTCTGAGTTTGTTCCAACTCTTTCTGCACTTTTCCAACTTGTATCTTCATATTAGACATTATTTCCTTATTATCTCGATCATACGTCTTTATTTCCTGCATTTCCTTGCATTGGTCAAGGATATTCCGGTCCTGCTTTCTTAAGGCGTCGTCTACAGCCTTGGCATAACCTGCCATTCGCGTATTCCATTTTACTTCATTATCTTCGAACCTATGATCCACGGTCTGAGTAAACGTGTTAAATTGTTCTAACTGACGTTTTGTGTTAGCTTCATTCTGACTTTGAATGTCTTTAAGCTCCCGGGACATACTGTTTAAATTATCGTTAATTTCACGCTGTGACTCTCTGCACATTTGCAAATTGCTTTCTAATTTTAATTCAATAGACTCAAACCGTTTATCGTTATCATTTTGCATTTCTGAGATCACGCTAACAATATTCTTAGTTACCTGTCTCTGGACAGACTCTTTAACGTCGTCCATTTTCTTATTAACCTCTACTAGGTTTAATTCTAACTGTGTGTTTACACTGGCTTGATTAGCCTCTAGTCTAGTATTTACTTCGGCTTGATTAGCCTCTAGTCTAGCATTTACTGTAGCCAACATCTGGCTTACCTCAGTTTGACTAGCCTCTAGCCTATTGTTTATTCCGGATTGATTGGCATCCAATCTACCCGCTATTTCATCTTTAAATGCTTTGGATTCTTCCTTACTCTTAGCGTTTGTAACATCGAAATGTTCCCTTAACTCGGCGATACACCTGAGTACCTCTTCCGTTCCGGCCATCCTGTACTACTTAATTTGAGATTCAGGTAGGCCCTAGCTGAAGACACTGGCGCGTTCTATTGGAAAGAAAAGATTCCGATCCCGCGACAACAACAACAACATATTATAAAATGTCAAAACTAACTATGGAATGGGTATAGACCCTCGTACCCGTCTGACAACATTTGTCTGACGTCTGAACATCATCTAGAAAGACTCACAATCGCTCAAACCAAGTTTGAGGAAAAAAAATTATTTCTATGGTTTTCCCCATGAAAACCATGCTATATTTATGGGGTTTTTCTGAATCCCATAAGCCATCCACGTACGGGCGCCATGTTATTTTTATAGTTATTGTAGTATGGCTATTTGTAAGACATCGGCCATATTCTAATTTATTATTAAAACTGTCCAAGGAGTGTTTTTTACTGCCGAATGCCCCACATTGGCCATGCCATATTCATTTAGGGTCACATGCTTATTTATGCCATGCTCATGATGCTTAAGTGGAGGTTACCTGTATTTTAAACTGGCCCCACATATCAGCGTCATGTTAACAATAATGGGTTATCTATGGCTATGGTTTATGAAAGTTACAATTATATATAAGCATGTCTTATGGAGGAATAACAATTATTTTTAATGTGGTTGCTTATTAACAAATGGGATGCGGTCTTCCTATTCTGTCCTAATTTCTATGCTATATTTGCTTCTACCATTAATACCTTGACCGACTTAAGTAATTACCTGTGACTCAATCCAAGTACAGAGACAACTCCCCCATGTACCCGATTGTCACCATGTGGACCATGTGTTCGTATCCCAACTAGCTCACGGTCTTTCGAGGTATGGGACGTTCCTGCCCACAATACGACCACATGCTCAGGATTTGAGTCTACCAGGTAACTACTCTACAGGAAATACACAACATTCCTATGAATAAAATATTTTCTGGTCTAAAATCATGGCTGTACAACAAATACAAAACAAAGGACAAATTACAATTAATTCCCACAAATAAATAGGGTTATTCTGTGAGCTTTCTCCTTAAAAATAGCGCTACAATGCACTCAAACCTACTTCTAATATCCTGTCAATAATAGTTCAGATTACAAGGTTTTCATAGTGTTCGTCATGTGACACAATTTTATTTAATGGAAATATCTTAACACAAAAACCACATGTCACATAAACATGATATTACTAAGACATTATTCCGTCTCCTACGGCATTTACTTTAATTAGCATTACTTCAATGTTTCCTACATTTATTAGCAAATATTTGTTGTGTCGTGCGAATCATCTTCCTTCTTTCCATCCCTATGAACGCTCTAGGAAAATGAGTCATGCTTCTTAATCATAAAATAAACATAAACATGGATAGCATATTTATAGTTTCACCATATAACGATTATCTGGGTCTTGTCGGACTTATCATAGATACAACTGTGTCATGTTCTGGGAAAAACACATACCCGTTTTTCCTAAATTAGCATAAACTGGCAAGATGCACTTTAAAGAAGATGCCTACATTACTTTGGTTCAGCTTTTCCCCCTCAGAGGATAACTTCGCCAAATATCATCTGATTTCTATGGTTCAACCACATATGTGAGTTGCCATACACCATTTAATTCCATTTGCATCACTAAAATACTTATATTTTAATTGCATATTGAATACCGAGATCTCTCAGTGTCCTATTGTGACTGTAATTGACAAGGGATCGGTCCAGCAACCTCCCCTTCCCTCAGCAGGTCATAAAATTCGTTCCAGACGGCTCTCCAAGATGGCTGCCACGGAAATGGTCTACATTCCCTGTCTCTCTCTACCGTCAAGGCCAAACTTGTTTACAATTATATAACAGTAAAGATCCGCTAGGCATAGTCCTAAGTAATTGAGTCATTTAATTAATTAACACCTAACTTTACAGTGTATTTGGGCTCAAATGGCTCCTATTAAACATTCATGGCAGGGGTGAAATTCCAATGATAGCATTGCCGTTCTAAGGTGATTACTTGTGGCTTTTAAGACGCGCATCATAATGAAACCCCATGGTTATCATCAGCAGCTGTCATTAACATATATTATTGGGAACCACGTTCCTCGTCGACGAATATGATTCTACCTCTCGGGCAGACCATAAGTATAAATGCACACCGCGCCTCGCTGGGCGTCCATAGTGGCTATAATTCAATGCAAGCGTTGGCAATAGACAGAATCTATCCAAATCGCTGCGTAACAAATACAGTATGCACAAAGGCGATACTTCTCGAAGATTAAGCCAATTTTCACCTCACGCGCAAGCTATACTAGTCTTTCCCGTGCTTATCTTACGTAAATCACTGGATTCTACGTTAATCTGCACGCTATATGCGGTTAAACAATATTTCACATATATGACTCCATTATCAAGGTACCTGCGTTCTTCCTGTTATACTATTTAAGCCAAAGCTTTACATAGCTCCTAACACAAATGTATAAATATACTGGCTTACTTTAATTTCACATATTCATTCAAAATTTCACTGACACTGAGAAAAGCTCCCGTATTTCACTATATTCCACACTACATTCTTTACTGTTTACCAAATGACAGTATCTTAAATTAGACATGACACTATTTGAACATTACTTAGGCCAACTTTGCCCTTACTTTATGGTTGCCGACCCCAGTTATTATTATTATTATTATTTTAACGTTTTGATCCATCACTATTTTTGACCTAAATGGTCCTAAGCAAATCACCTTCCAAGTCATACTTTATTCAAGACGAGTGGTGAAAACTCGTTCAGTAATTGACTATTACATCTTTAATTTCAAAGTGATTAATCGTTACATGGTGAACTATGCCATTATAATGCTATTATTTGCATGTGTACTCACGTTTCCTTCTGGCTGGAAAGTACCAGTATCTTCGCCTGAGCTCTACCATGATGATTGCCTTAATCCATCATGATATCCAATACACAACACTGAGATTCACACTTTTTACACATGATACACATATCATCACAAGTGGCCTTTACCACTGATAAACACTGAATATTAATCATTAAACACATTAACACTTTAAATTATTATTTCACAATTTATATACACTTCCTCTATCATTTCACATGTTGATCCTTAATCTGGATTTCACCTACGCTTGACCTCAGAGATGCGTTGAACTTATGATAACCGCTGGTCTCCGTGAAATCTAGTAGCGTTTTTATAGATGTTCGATCCTAGTTCCCTGCACTCCCGTTCACCTCACTGTCCTGGTTAGGTGGCAATAACTTCCACTCTCCCATCACTGGAGTGCTCCTGATGCTGATGTCATATAATTGACAATACCTTCCGGTATACGAACTGTTCCAGACATTATCAGTTCCTATTCGCTGTAGCGAATTTATATCTGTGTCAGATAATAAAGAAATATCTGCATTGAGTTACTTTTGATGCACTTCATTATTACAGATGAAGCTTACAATTTGCTTCCATTGTCTTCAACGGCGGTACGCTGATATTTTAATAATTGGCGTGCTTACTGCAGAGCGCTTGTAGACAAAGGACTAACTTCCAACTCGAGCGACCGTCTGACGTCTTCAACTGCCTTCTACATCACTGACTTCGACTGACTTCCAACTGCCCTGCAACTGCTTTCCAACTGCCCCTTGGCGTAGGCTGCTCTCCCTTATATTGGTTTCTTGCACAAAATAGTTCACGGGACACGTGAGAGCGACTCCCTTCTTGAAATACTCCGTCTTCAGCCGAAATAACATCTGCATCTTGTTTATTTAGGCGTGGAGATTTTAAAAACACTCGCGTGCCGGCGATCGCTTCGGCCAATTAATTACAATTAATTGCCTTAGTTCAGCGCGTGGGACGCCACGGTGGGGATTTCCCGCTGGTTGGTTAAAGTATTCGTGCTCTCGAGCGTGAGTTAGGTTGTAATGCGGTCATTTTGAGAAATAGGCGTAATTTTAGGTGAAAAACCACTCCTAAATTACTCCTCCGTGAATACATTCATCTGTGTGTATGTTCCATTGCATTACAATGCTCCATTTATCTGTAATTAATTAATTTCTTGTGGGCTTGGTTCCGCCAAAGCTTTGCTCGTTGTCGACTGGTGAATTCCCGGGTCATTAATTTTGAGCTGTCTGACCGCCCTAGACGGAAATAGTTCTGCTGGCGCCGAGCCTACCCCGCCTACTTGCTAAAGTAATTTGTCAGACTTCAAACTAGCCTTCTTTCGACTTCGTATGCACTGAAAACGTATATTCCCTTGCATTTTGCTTATAATTTTTCCTTTAAATTGCTATGATTTGCACCTAAATAATCGTGAAATCACGCTAGACTATTATGTGTCAGTAGACCTCTCATTGCTCCTTGGGTTCCATATAATGGCTCCCCCTTAGAGACCACTGGTTCGACCTTAGGCATAACCATTTGCCTGGTCTTCTCTGATGAGGCCTGAGTTCGATGCCAGACTGCCGTGACCAGTTGGGCACAATACTTCCTGTTGTCACGTATGGCTCAGAAACCTGGGTATTGTCCAAGCAAACTGAAAGGAAATTAGTAACTTTTGAAAATAGAATACTACGACGCATTTTCGGACCGATAGTAGAAAATGGCCAGTGGAGAGTTAGAACAAATAAGGAATTGCGGGATCTCTACAAAGAACCGGATATCGTCGCCCGTGCCAAAAGCCAAAGACTACGCTGGGCTGGTCATGTACATAGAAGAAGTAGAGAATTGAATTTAAGGGCAGTTTTGGAAGGTGTACCCAGAGGAAGGCGACCATTGGGACGACCGAGACTTCGCTGGTGGGACCAAGTTCAAAAAGATATGAGAAAAATCGGAGTCACGGAGGACATAATGGATGACCGAGAAAGATGGCGCCGTGCTGTTGGCGAGGCCAAAAACCTGCTTAGGTTTGAGTGGCCATCTAGGTAAGGTAAGGTAAGGTAAGGTATGATTAATACAGTTGACATTTGAAGTCATACTCTAAATCGGATATTTGTTAATTCCGAAGGTTAGTGGTTAACACATGCCCACTTATAATGAACAGTTAAATTCAGTGAAATTGTTTCACGTTTGCATTTCATATTTAAAGCTTTGATAAAGACACGGAAAAAAGTGAAATGGGAAGCTAAGCATGTATAAAGCAGTGTTTTTGCTAGAGATTATATAAAATAAAATCATCATGACGCAGCGTCTTTCATAACGTTTGCTAATATTAACACTGTGTGGAATTTCTGATGGTGAAATTATATTGGATATTGTCGTAAACTCATTGGTGAGGTTTACTGATTTTTGAATCTTCCATTTGTCATAACAAGCAAAGGCTTGATTATTTTGTATAATTTGGAAAGATGTCATTGTGTGTGTGCAGAGTGCGCAATTTAAGTCGCAGGAATGAGGTTGTGTAAAATGGAGCACCAATCAAATTGTAGGTTGGATGTTTTTGATGTAGTAGGAGAGTCGTTTTTCGCCACACTTTCGTCGTAATATAACCACAGGTTATTTTGTGAACCATCATTATTAAATTATTGTTGATCCAGGTGTTTGAAAATATCTCTAGTAATTGCTTACACGGAAAATTATTATTCTACAAGTTCCTTTCATTCAGGAAAGCTTTACCGTTGTCTAAATGCTGATTTATAATTCTGTGATTTTTATCACGTGTCAATCATATGGGCCAATGCTGTTGTTTGAAATTGTTACTTATTAACAACCACTATAAGCTGAAAGAATTTTTAGATCCTATAAAAATAAATACACATTTCTTTAATAAGTTGATGCTGAACATAATTGACATTTTGTCAAAATCACTTTGATGATAATAATAATAATTTGCTTCATTATAAAACATGTTAAATGATATTTCAAATTTCCTAATTAATGTTTTCAAGGAATAATTAATTAATTAGTTGACTGAATCCATGTGGAATGGAAGTTATATTTGGAATAATTATATTTTTGATTAAGTCAAAATTATTTTTGACAGACTTTGGATTGAGATCTATGTTTCAATAGATATTTTCTTTTTTTTTGAATCCACAAAAATGCTCAAGGTCCATGTAAATCATAGTGTATTTCACTTATTATGAACAACTTTGTATTTGACAAATCATAATATTACTACTGCCTAAGAAGTGTTAGTCGAAATGCTACGATAATAGTTTTGAGAAATGAACAGTGAAAGTTATTTTCCAACCAGTGACATATTTTCTTATTGATCTTCAACGTGTGAATGCTAAATAATTTAGGGATCAGTATGGACGATTGACTATGCGCTGATAAAACCCTACCCCTGTACATAATTATGTTGAACTAAGTCAACAGGACTGATATTCTGACCTCTCGTCTCAACTTTGTTACTGTTCATGTGTTGGCGATATTGTCTATTGTGTAAATAATTTATTATTTTCCTGTCATCTTTTATGCCATCTTAGGCATATTTTCTTCATGTCATTTTAAAGTTTTAATAAAATGAGATAATTTTATGGTATGCAATCACCGTTTTCATGAATCTCCTTCTATCCTTATTGCTGCGTCGAGCCGAAAATCAGTTAAGCATTTTTTGTTGGGTCTTTGCATTCGAATGTAACCCATCTGGCGCCCCGGGATATTTTGATTCTCGTGCTGACTGATTTTTGGTGAAATGCATATGTGGTCGTCCGGACTTCGGTCCAAACGGGCACAATACAACAAACTGAACGTCTTCACAAGCCGACACAATGTATGTTAAACGGCGATACAATGCTTTCCATTGCCGGGCGAAAAACTTATCCAAGGGCTGTATTTTCCCTGTAGTGGCGGGAGGAATCTGGAGAATTTCTATACGGTTGCCTGGAGGAATTTCCTCAAGATATTTTTATCACTATAAGTAGTCCAGGAATCTAACAGTAGTAAACACTTTTCTTTGTGGTGTTTGAAGCCATATTTTCAGTGTTGCCTTAGTAAACAAGAGTTTAGTGCTTTTCAGTCGGTCAACACGAATGTACCCAAAAGAGATGGGTTATGCCCTAATCCTGAAATAAATTACATGAGATTAATAAAACACTAGGATGACCAGTTTCGATCGTCAAGCGATCATCATCAGATCCAATACACTTAGGCTACAAAATCTATGTTTGAAATACAGGTGAAAATATTTACAATATGTACAATTATTTAGTTTTCTTCTGCAAATGGGAAAAAATATTATTTAAACCAATATTTTAATTTTTTCCCCCCATTTTTCCTGATTTTGTGGCTGTTACAATTATATTTCTGACATGAAACATTTCTTTAGAAACTCTCGGGCCGAAAGTTCCAGTTGCCTCCTGTAGTACAGTGAATAATTTTGGGAAAAGTGTACCGGGCATACTAATTGTAGGCATAATTGTGAACGAATGGGTGAGTGCAGGAACTGATTGAGCAACTGTTTCAGTATGTTTCTCTCCAACAGACGATAGAGTCATTTTCGCTTTCATTTTGCGCACGAAACCACTCTGATCTGTGTTGTATATTGAAGAAGGGGTGTAGTCAAAAACTCGCTCTGTGGCTACTTTACAAATTTCTTTGCGACTTGGTCATTTTCATCTCCTTCTTGCAGGTACGTACGGGATATATATATATATATATATATATATATATATATATATATGACCACGATGTCGCAAAACCTAAAATAAGCAGCAACAACAACAACAACATAGTTTCTCCCTCATTGTCACCATACACTATCACATCATTACCATTGAGCTATCTGAATAACATGTACTGTATTAACCCTTTATAGGGCAGAACTATTATTAATATATTTTATTTTTATTTATTTAATTATTTTATCCTAATTTTAATTTATAAATTTTATTTGTGTTTTCTTTTTAATTTTTATATTTGTATGTTATTATTTTATTTTTGTATAATTCTTATGTACAATTCTAATTTTGCAAGCATATTAATTTTAATTGTAAAAGCTTATTTCATTTTGATAGTAATTTTATAAGATTATTAATTTAATTTTTGGAAGCATATTTATTTTCAATTTTTTTTTTCATCAAATTTTATTTTTTACGTTTTAATTTTAATTGTTTCTGTAAAAGGAATTAAATTTCATCAAGCATCTTTTTCACGGAAATAGCGTAATGCATACTCTAGATGTCTAGGACATTAGCCGGATTCATGACTGCTCTCTCAAAGGAACATGTGTTAACTGCCTAGCACAGAGCGCTCAAGGTTACGCGCACGCTTCAGCTGGTCACCAGGGCTGTCCACGTCGAGCTATATGCTAGCGCGTGTAATCCTATCAGGAATCTCCGTGCCGATTTCAGGACCTTCCAGTTCGCAATGGCAGCTAATTTTTTGTACATCGCCAATTTATAGTTTCCTCATCATCTCTACGAAATTTCATTGTGGGTTTCGATATGCCCTTATGGACAGTTCCCTTGTTAGATACCCATTCATCATTTGCAAATAAATGCGCATTCTTATCTCCCTCAATTGTCATAAATGCAAGTAGGCCTACATCTTCTTTAAGGTAAAAGCATTCGCGTTAACACTTTACCTCGAGATAACCATCGTACTTCTGTACGTAGCAGAAGTGTAGTATGCTCTGATTCCATTTCTTGATTCAAAACGTTAAAAGCCGCGTATTTAGAGGGCGCGATTTGATGAAGTACATGACTTTTACTACTTCGTCCATCACAATTTTCAGAGGAGATGGAAAGAACTTAGCAACAATGGCTTCGCGGTGAATGAGACAGAGGTCAGTATGCAAGTTAGGATTTACTTCGCGTACATTTCCCACGAATCCTTTCACTCGGCCTGTCATAGAAGCGGCTCCGTCTGTACATACACTAATGCAATCCTCCCATGTTAATTCATTACGTCCACATATGCATTAGTCGTAAGAAATATTTCTTCACCAGTTGCTCGCTCGGGTAGCGCTTGGCAAAAAAAAAAATTAGTTGCGATTACATCCCCATACCTTATGTAGGAAAGAAGTTGTTCGTGATCGACAATGTCGCTGGAATCGTCGATCTGAAGTGACAACTTTGGACTGCTCTTAATTTTCTCCTTCATAATATCTTCGATGTCACTGGGCATGTCTCTAACTCGGCGGCTAATTGTGGAATTTTCGAAATTTCATTAGCAGCTTCTAAACCCCGGACTATTTTTACCATTTCCTTACACGCGGACATTAGCAACGTTTCTGCTATTGTATGTGGTTTCTTGGCCTTTAAGATAATGTAACATTTATAAGCAGGCACCAACGCCCTGAAGCAGTTATGAGGCATATCTTTAATTCAACATATTAGTGTCCATCTGGCAGCAAGTAATTCGCCAGGCTTAAGCATATATGTAGATTAAGGCTTTCATGGCCCGGATTACTTTACAAATAATTCATGGTTTTGGGCTAATGACGTGTGAAATTAAATTAAATACCAGACGTTTCGAATGAACCTTGCCTCCTTTTTCATTGGAATCAAACCATGTGGCCAAAGAAAGTATGTCAATGAGATTACCAAAAGTAGATTAATTCCTCGGTTCGTCACCAGAGAGCAGCTGCCAGAAATTACTGTATGGACCATGGTAGAACGGCGGACAGAGTAGAGAATAAGGACCAGGTAAAGGGGGCGGGCTGAAAATATAGAGACTCATCGAAGAATGAGGATGTCCAAATAAGGAGAAGGGGGAGGGGGGGGGGGGTAGATGGATATAAGGAAACAGAAACAAAAGGGAAGTGTATCTGAACTACACCTTACGTCATACAGGCAACGGCGAAAAACAGATGGAAACTCCTCCAGTGACGAACAAAGGATTTCAAATACAGGCTCTGTAGCCATAGAGGAAAACGTACAATTTGAAATAGGTGAAGAACAGAGAAACTGAGAGGAACTATCCTCCTAGATCTTTAATAACTGGTAGCCAAGTGTCACTTATCTGATATCCAGTGTCTCTGTTAAAATTATTGGGGTTTTTACGAATTTCAACTGCCTCTCTTATAATTCTAGATCAATTGTGCTTAACAAGGGCAAGCGCATGAGCATCCTTGAAACATACATCGTGCCCTGAAGACAGGACATGTTCAAATATAGCTGATTTGTCAGGTTGGTTTAGACGGATGTTCCTTTGATGTTCTTTGATACGAGTTGCAATGGACCGTTTTGATCGTCCAATGTAGACTTTTCCGCAAGTACAAGGGACTTCTTACATCCCAGGTTGTAGTATTGGGGCCAATTTATCTTTGTTTAATGCTAAACGTTGGCCAATTTTCGTCATAGTGCCGAAAACTGTTTTTATCATGTGCTTGCGGAGAATCTTAGCAACGAGGTCAGCGCTGTTATGAATATAAGGGAGGTAAGCAGTTCCCCTCACGTCTGAGCTCCGAGGTCCCTACATCCCAGAAGGAGGGATAGACAACCTTCTCTTTATCTAATGGTGCATGGTATTGTGCCCGATTTTGCTAAGATAAACGCCCACATATGCGGGAGCCTCGTAGACAGTTGAGCACAAGATCCTTAAAATCTCAGGGGTGAACGGGTAAGGCTAGGTGGTGCTGAACTGTGTCCGAGACTCGCGCCTGAACATAGTGAGGACGAAAAACACACAAGGTTTCCACAAACCACACCCCACTTTTATTAGATAAAAGTTAAAATATCAGGACATAAGCAGAACACTCCTACCTCAATCTACAGGGTGTAAAAAAATATCCAGTCACTCACCCAGAGATCCTTGATCGCTGAATAAAGAATTTTTTTTCTCAAAATCACTTCCTATTTGAATGTCTTAATGTTTAGGCATGTCCATCATGTCCATATTCACACACAAACACTTATATTGATCATTACTGACACTTATTTACAACTTATACTTCAAATGAGGCACTGAGTAAAATTTAGTTCACTGTCTGTTTTATATTAATTAGAAAATATAGGCTTCACCATCCACATTTATTGATAATTGATTCACTCCTGAAATATTATGATCAAAACTGTTGCAAAATTTGTTTATAAAATCTTCGGCATGTCATAATTAAATGATTCGCTATTGTTCATTTGAAATAATCATCACATGGAATTTTCCGATAATAATAATATATAATAATATAATAATAATAATAATAGTATTATTATCTAAACATAACTGTCTCAGATGCTGTTTGACCATATAAGAAAGATATGATTCCTTAGTGTTATCAGATCTTAAAAGCGACTTCCCCTCATAAAAATGCATTCAGAAGAAAACAAAAATGAATCTTCACAGGGTCTACCCCCTATTCAATTTCGACAACCACCACTATTCCACAATGATTGGTGCATTCAAGCTCCTTATGCCCACATATCACACAATATATCGGTGCACTGTCTTCGACAGGCCCATTTATAAACTGAATGCTATACTTCAACACTTCAATATAACATATCGGTCACAATCTGATCCGCCTCTGTTGGCAACAACCGGGATATTTACTTACATTACATTATACCAAAAAAAAACATTTTCAATTAGCTCAGTCCTCAACTACTTTTGGTTGTTACATAAAACCTGATCCCCTATTCACTTGGGATTACCATTCCTCCTTTGTCTGAGTTTTTATAAACAACTGAACTTGCAACAAAATAAAATGATACTTATGGTAATATATTTTCGACTCCTTGTTCGAATATTTTTATAAAAATTCATGATGATGTTTCTCATAACAAAATATTATTATTATTGTTTAAATCTTCACAGTACTCGATCATTATTTTTAATATTTATTATTTATTGAATTTTTCCATTGCACAAATCATTCCTCCTTCACAAAACCAACTCGTGAGTGACCAATATATCCTATCATTAGTAACGAATCAGGAAGCGAAAAAAAAAGATCGTTGTGTTACTATCCGCCCTAAATTACTGAAATTGAACTACCAGGAAAACTGATAAACGACGAGTACTTCTTGTCTGAACGAGAACAACTAATTCAGAAACATGAGAAAGGACTAAAAAAAATACGCTGGCCTATTAAGTTTGGAAAAAAATATACACATGACTAGACTACAGTACAACTACGGTAGCATGTAGAGATCTTACTTCCAGATAGTCACTGTCTGTCAGGTGTTGAGATTGCAGCATAGAAGTTCCTCCATGAAGTGCCAGCGTGTGTCCACACACACCGTGCCACGCCCTGGCTTGAGCTCCCCTTGACCTCTGGTGAGTCTCCTTCCACTCTGCCCAACGTGCTGTTCTCGAACCGGGCGTGGTGGCTCAGCGGTATAGCTGTATGCCTCTCACCAAGGCGGTCCGGGTTCGATTCCTGGTCAATGCATGTGAGATTTTCGAAGTGAAATGCCATGTCCTGTAGTTCGGATTCCACGTTAAAAAAGGAGGTCCCGTGTCTCATGATCTCGCGATTAACGGTCACGTTAAACTACAAGCTTGCTTGCTTTGTTCTCGAACCTTCTCACCTGGGCTGATGTTGGCTACGTCCATTCCGGGCTGATATCGTCTACTTCCCTTCTTCATTCTCTCGAATCTAACCCATCTTCGGTTTTATTAGTGCATGTTCATAGCATCGGGAAGTTCCAAAATATAACTCGTAAAATGTCCGCGATGTTCCGCCCCCATTATTTTACCATGTCTTTCACTGTCTTCAGACCACATATTAAATGCGTTTCACTTTAAACTGATACCTCGCGCAGCACTTAGGCACAATCGGCTTACAGTTGTATAATGAATTTTAAAAGTCCTGAGCTCGCACAGCTAATGGTTGCGAACACTCGTCATGATTATTTAAATTCTCGCGCACATGGCCAAAATATAATACTGGGCATTGCGACTTTCATATAATCACTAATCACGCGGTTAAATTTGAAGTGTATGGACCTGTGTATGCTCACTGTTTGTGTCCTCATGTGACAACTCTTTGAAATACACGCTTCACTTTCTGGCTGTCCACATGATCTATTCGCTATTTCAATACATGAAAGTAATGTACTGTCAAAAAATGAAGTTATTGGCCCGTACATTCTGACAGTCTCTTCTAGTATGACAATTCACAATTCTTATAAAGTAAAGTTCAACTCACATGTGTTTGAAGTATAACTAAGTCTTTCTTTCCACCAGTAATACTACCACCATTGGCACTTAGGAAATACACATGCCTTCCAGAGCCTTCTACTCCGCGCATTCCGGCAACCCGTATACTTATTCACGGCGATGCTGTATTATAACACTTGCTCGAGGGTCGCACGTGGTAGATTTTTGCTGAGGATTAACACTACCCACGGGAAGATGATAAGAGAGAAAAGGAGGTGGGTTTCGGCGTAGAGACAAGTATTGGCAGATAGGATGAGAATCCAGCACAAAACTTTAAGTAAATTAGTATATGAAGGGAAATATTGCCGTGCAAAACTTATGAGATGTTTAACTTTAGAGGGGACCCGCACAAGGCAAGCGGAGAGCGCAGCATGAATTGAGGTTGTCTGCAAGCGCTTGGGAAGTGCTCTTTCCCTCCCGAGCCGATATTCCAGTACTATGGGGACGGGTGGTAGTCTGGCAAGACAAAGTATGCTAAAGGAAAACGATTTACTTTTTTCCCTTCAAAAGGGTTAGATTTTGCTGAACGTTTTGAAAAGCTGAAATAATTTGAATTTGCCGTGATTTTTTTTTCTGAGAACTGTTGGATTTCTGGCAAAAAAATGTCGAATGCTTTCAGAGTGGGAAGGGATCAGGCGACTTTAGTGCTTTTAGCAATAGTTTTACAGTTTTTTGTGAAAATCCTACGAGAATGCCAATTGTTGCTCTGAAGGTAGGCTAAGCATTTACCCAGCAGGTTGCCGACTAGAAGTTTAGAGCAGAGAAAGATCTCAAACCTAACTTAAACAAAATGGAGGTTTTTAAAGTAAAACACGATTCAGAGAGAAAATCTCTGCAAATACGTAGCTGGTGGAGCGAGCTATATTTGTCTCAATGATTTACTAGAATTAGCTGTAACAGCTAAGAGAACCTTTAAAAACGTTTTTAATTTAAATTTTGTTTCAAATGCAACAAGTGGTAAACTTTTTATAGTTGTGAAGATGGCTTTCCCTATTTTGAAATAAGCAATAATTTTAGGACAAGAATCAGGGAAGAGAGGGTCCTGCCTAACTGTGATTATAGCGAAAGAGATAAAGCAAACAATAATAAATAATTCCTTTAAAAATAAATATAAAAGTTAGAAAATTAACAATGGTTAGATTTAGAACCTTATTTTTTGAATTAGAAGAACTTTTTCTTTGTTTAGTTCTACACACATTTTGAGAGTTTCAGACCCATTAATAAGAGGTTTACAATGTATAACAATATTAAATGGAGTACAGGTTCCGAACCTGTTAAAGCACTAAAATCTTACTAAGATTTTAAAAAGTGTGCTTACGATTAAGATATCTGAAGTTTGTAACGATAATTTTAAAGCAATTTTAACTTTGAAAGTTTAATTAAGTACGATCTATGCACCTTTAGAAAACCTTTGTGGCAATCGAAAGGGCTATGAATAAATATTGGATTCCTGATTGTAACAGAAAAAGAAGAACAAATTACAAGCGGAAATTACCGCGATTTTTAAACAGAAAATACTAGAGCTAATATACAAAAAATGCACAGGTCGCATTAACGAAGCCTGGATTCCACAATTAGCTAACTCCTTTATAATTAGAAAAAGTACAATTTCCCTAATTTAGAAGGGAAAAACAATTAAAATGTGGACTAACCACACGTTGAAGCAGAGTGAATATATTTTAAACCCAACAAAATGGGAGGGAGCCTCTTTGGGCTAAGCCTCGTAGAAAAAGAAAGAACCCAATAGTTAAATTTAATTTTGGTTAGTAAAAGGTATTTGGGAAAGGGAAATAGGTACTTTGGGTTAAAGTCCTGGCCAGAATTATTTTCTCTCAACCGAACGCGGCGCGGAAGATATTTAGCACACGCAAATTCGAAGCACTGATAGTTTTTGATATGTTGAAAAACTTCACTGCCGTAGTGTATGTAGGTTCGTAGAACAAGAGAAAGTTATTGCAGTTATGGAGAACAGTTAGTGTAATTTGAGCTTGATTCACTTTATTGCGTTGGAAAGTTTATGGGTTGCAGTTCCCACGGTGGAAAGCAAATTAGGTGTTGACCAGTAGTTAAGGTAACATGAATTCGTCAGTGAGGAAAAGTTTTCCTTTTTATTCGTGTGGAAAATACTAGATTGCTTGAATAGTAGATATATTGGTTGACATAGAAAGTTCTGGAGCTATGATGACAGTTAGATGGAGTAAGAGAGATCCCGCGGTGGAAAGCTACGTTTTATAGACAGCAGTGGCTGCTGGTGATTTTTCACTTGGTGGTGCCAGCAAATTCAAAATTTGCAATAAAATCATTCAAAGTTGCAGGTACGGATAGTGCATATTTTATGCAATAAGTTATATGTTTAACATTACTTGACTGTGCTATTGTAGAAGACGTTTTTAATTGAAGTGTCAGCTGAAGTGAATTAAGAAATTGCGTAACTACTACAAATATTTTAATCTCGGGATTTTTCGCCAAAACAAAAGTTCCTCCTTTCTCTACTAGAAAGCGCTATAGTGTCAAGGAGCTTAGATATCTAACCTCCTTGACTTTCATGGCCCTCCAAGGAACAACAAAAATTCGACATGCAAGCTGCCCTTTGGGTGTCAAACAACAAAGCTTGCACCTGGCACCGACACCATACGATATTATATCGTACACATATTTTGATCCATATGCATTTTAAATAAAAAACATTTTTAAGAATTATAATTGAACAAACCTCTCAGAAAAATAATTTGAAGAAAACAACATATGCTAGGCCTACTCACCAAAAATATTTGTTCCAAAACCTCGATCGACACCTTCATTTGAATTAATAAGAGCGGTGCTGAAAGTCCATTCTTCGTTCTTTCTTGTTGGGAAATACGTCTATCACCTTTGAATTGAAGTTCTCAATCTTCTTCACAAATGATTTCTCACACGACAACATTCCTAAGGCACTTAATCTCTCTTCCTTCATTGTGTTCCGAAGAAAGGTCTTCATCCGTTTGAGCATTGAGAAACACCGCTCCGCTTCCGATGTTGAGAGAGGCATTGTGATCAGAAACTTCAAGATTTTGATTGTCTCTTCAAAAGTAGCACATAGCTCATCTTCCAGAATCAACGAAAGAAATGAAACGGCACCAGAGACCGCTCTCAATTCAGGCCTAGCATAGAATACTTGCAGCTCACCCTTCAACTTTCTTTTATCAAGAAATGTATATACGCTCGTCATTTCGTCAAGATACAGGTCTGGGAAGCTTTTGATAGAATTGTCAAAATATTGAACTGCGAATAGGTTGGTAGCTGTGAGGTGTCCAGTGAACTAAAAGCGAATTTTTATATCTGAAAGGATAGCATAACATACTTCCAGAGCGTCCCTTTTTCTACACTCCTCACCAATCCTGGGTAATTTAGAAGGTAAGGATTCGCCTCTTTCGATAAAAGTCTCATTCATTATTTCATCAATATTGTCCCTGATTGCCTGTATGATACCTTCAAAATGCTGAATGTCTTGTTTCACTTTAATTGGGTCAGTAATCATCTTTTGCAGCTGATTAAAAATTATGTCAACATGAGGCATTACCTTATTGAAAAATGTTAGCCAGAAAATGGAATTCTTGTCATTAAGACTTTGCTTGTAGGCTCCAGCTTTTTCAATGGTGGAAGGCAACTTAATGGACTCATTGCTTTCGATGCATTCCATAACTTTGACGAGGTCTTCCCTATTTTCATAAATAACTTTCACAGCACGCGAATGGTAATTCCATCGTGTGAGTGATACTCGAAGCAAACTTTTCTCTATGATCTCGCGCAACACTTTCGATCTTTGTGGCGAATGTGAAAAAAGAACAAATTCCTGTGAGATGAGCGAAAAAGATGCGAGCCTGTCGATTAACGGAGGCTGCTGTGGACATTGTGAGATTAAGTTGGTGCGCATAGCAATGAATAAAATTTGCATTAGGGTACTCATCCTTGATTAACTTTTGCACACCATTTTATCCACCACTCAGAACGGATGCTCCGTCATAACTTTGGCCAATCAATTTAGTGGGTTGATCGCCCACTAAGGGGTCGATTTCACTTAAAATGCTCTCTGCGATGGCATGAGCATTTTGGCCTTCGGGATTAATAAAGTTCCAAAATCTTTCTACTGGTCTTCCTTCAACAACGTAGCGCAACACAATAACCAATTAAAAATTGCAAGACACAACAGTTGTTTCATCAGCGATTATTGCTATATTGTCAGCCTTTTTTATTTCTTTGGACACTTCGTCGTGATACACCTGGAGCATGCATTCGAGCAGTTCGCTTTGAATAGTCTAGGAGATGCCTTTAAACACAGACGATTGGCTGAGATGAACTTTCAAGTCCTTATCCAATTCAGCACTAAACTGAATCAATTCGTGAAATACGCCTTTGTTTTCGGATGTTTCTGTTTCATCATGTCCCCTAAGGGCTAATTCCAAGGCACCACAAAAGCGGATGCAGTTTATAATTAAATTTAAGACATACCTATTCTTATCTACTTGTTTGTTGTGAGTGATAATAGTTTGTCTGTACTGACTATCCAACCTGCTCTGAATGTTCGTTTTGCCCATAAATGAGAGGCTTAAAACATTATCCATATGTCGCTTTGATGATTCATGGACTTTAATTTTAGACCATATGTGTCCTATATCCCTAATACCAGTCTTACTCCAACTCCCATCACCGCCGAACAACACACAAGGAAAACAGAAGAATGCAATGTCTTCTTCGGAACCACAAATCCATTTGTTTTCGCTATAAATTTCCGGATTGAATTTGCGGCATCGATTTTTTGACTGTTGCTGGAGATTTAAATTTGGAAGTGGCCTACCCAGTTTTTTAATGTCTATTTTTTCAGTGAGGGTCCTATTGCTAAATGGAGATTTAACAACTCGCTTATTTTATTCATTGTTACACTTCCGAAAGGTGACACAGAGCTCATTGAGATTCCTACGGCTTCGTACGACGAGCTATGCGATCTTCAAACATGAAACAAATCAAATTTTATTAAGAAACCTAGCTTGCATATATCGATTCAAAAAGCACACTTAGAATAAAACAGTGTTTATATGGTCAATGCCGCATGATACACAATGCTATGCAAGTCTAAGTAACTTGTCTATATAATAATACATAAGCATGACTATTGCAAACACACAGCCTCTTTGTCTCAATTTCAGTTGCTGTCTCTAAATAAATAGATGAGATGAAATGAACACGATGACCTACCTCTAAGACAACCTTACTTATCGTACATACATATTGATTGGGAAGGATATCCCCTGCATCTAATATAAATGAACACAAAAGCTATTTATCGACGGACACTATTCATACACATTTGCAGTCAAACTTGAGAATTTGTGTTTACGCTTGGGACGTGAAACTGTGCCACCAAATTAAATTAACAAAACACAGTAAAACTCGTTGAAAACTTCCGAATGTTTACATTACAAACAGAGAACAAATAATCCCCGTCATCAATATGAGCCTAAAAAAAGTTGCTAAATGTCAAACAATAAAGAACTAAAACTATTTTGTGGTTTGAATTTATTTAATAGTCAGACACAGTGATATATCTTGTGTGTGTGTCTGTGTGTGTGCGTGCATGTGTGTGTGATTCAGAGCACAACACTGTGTATTTATATATTCTACATTTCCTAGTTTGTTTGACGATTGCATTGTACTTGATGTTATCTATCGTCAAGCTGGTACCACTGGAGGTGTGTTGTACTCTAGTGGTTGAAAGATAAAGCAGTTCAGCAGTTCTAAAGTGCAATGCGGTGTAATGTGTGCTTGTACCTGTGACGTGCTGCTATCAAGTGGATAGAATTGAAGCACCGCGTCACGGGGCCGTTGGCTCTACCTCAGGGTAATATGCGTCTCAACAAAACACAAACAAACTTAAGCCAAACTAGTCCTTATTGCAGTACAGTGTCTGATGCGGTCTGATGTTCGGAGGTAGTGCTGGTTGGCTCTGGCTCAGTAATTCAATAAAGCGCCACTAGAATGCATGTCAGTTTGCGCCCTCGTTCAAATAAATGCAGAATATGCATACAATTTCCTCAAAATGTAAATGTAATATAAACTGTTCTTGAGAGGGAAAAGTCACATATTCTCTCTTCATTACATTGGTGGTGCCATGGCAAACGGCCAACACCTCATGAGCCGCCCCTGATAGACAGTGGTTAATTTGATTTAAATCCCTCGTTGTGGGAAGGTATTCCCATTTAATTTGTACAAGAAGTGCTGAATTTCATGTTTTAAAGCCTGCTTCGATAGCTAAAGCATGACCAGAAAAATCCCTCGAAGACGGTTATTGCACAATAGTTAGCAATTCCACACTCTGTCTATAAAATTGTATTAAAAGCATTTAGCCCTTTTAAAAACCATTCAAATATGTTTAAAAACATTTGAAGTTTTGTACTTAGCTTTTTTGTATAGAGCAGGCGATGGTTCCTTGTGACCGTTGACCTAAAAAACAGACATGGCGTCTGGTTTAAAAATTTCTCATAAAGACAGGAGACTGGCACTGAGAGGGCTCTGCACTGTAAACTTGACGGCCGAACAAGAAGTGAGAACGAACAATTCCTTACACGACGGATGTAAGCGGGCGAGGGGGTAGGGGAAGGAAACAAAAGAGTTTATACAAGCATAGGAAATATTACAAAAACAAAATTCCTTGTACAAGTAAGGCTTCTTCATGGAGTAGTTAGCTGGCGACGAACACGACGCCTGGTGGATTGTTGTGGAAGTCCTCTTGACCTGAGGAGATTGAAGAACTTCAGAGGGTAGCTGTAAGATGCTGCTAGGTTGGTTCCGTAGAAGATGCACCTCTAGAACAAACTTATACAAAACATAGGCAAGTGCACAGGGAAAATAGAATGTAATGGTTCGCTGTTGGTGTCTGCGGGAAGGGAAATTAAATAAATCAATTAATATAGAAAAACAAAGGTCAGCAAGAGCTAACTCTGACTGAACGTGTATTTCGAGAAATACACCATATGGGGGGGGGGGGGGGCGGCGCCAGACACCAGCAAAGAAAATGAACACGATATTAAAGATTGAGAAGAAGAGTAGCACTGAGAGAAATGGGTCTTATAATACGCCCATTGGTGCCAAGATCTCCGCAACCCGGACCCTCCCGGGTAAAAATCCACCACCCTGCCAGAGATCTACACTAGAGGGGGGAGGGGAAGAAGGAGAACTACCTATAAGGAAATGACCAGTTGTTAAGGGATGCAAATCATCAGGGTCATTGGAATGCGGGGTCAAGGGGCGAGAATTAACAACACCTTCAATCAAAAGATAACTAGGAGTTGCGAGAGGCAAGGCTTCAATAAAGATCAGGACAAGATGTGAAAAGAGGAGAAATAACAAATTTAAACATAGAGTATAAGAACAAATACATTGATTAAGACTAATAATATACCAAATGGGTAAGGAAACTATGGGAGTAAGAGGCAAAAACGCCATAGGTACCAACAATTTAGCAGAAATAAACATTGACCTTAGATTATAAGGCGCACAAAGGGGATTAACTAGAAGAATAATTAAGGCAACAAAAAGCGTGACGTAACAAGAATAAATGCGAAGACTCAAATACGGGAAGATATAGGTTTGTTTACCAACAAGCGACAAGCGTTCACAATAGGTACGCAAAATACAAGAAATGCGCGCAACAAGGATATATAAAGATTGTATTGAACAACAATCAGAGCAAACATCGGTTACGTGTATAAAGGAGTGAACGAAATAAATAAACATAACCTAGACACACATAGTATAGCGAGATAACATAATAAATAGCTAAAGAGGTCAACGATCTGAACCGGTTTATCTGAACAAGGGAGGAAGTAACTCACCGAGTAACGGGAGCAAACCGGTTTGCCTACGGCTTGGCAGTAGTTGGCGTGTAGCCTAGTTTCAGATAAGGCGAACACATGATGACCTTTGTCATATATGGAGACAATAGATAGTGACTTGCCATGACGTGAGTCCGTAAATAAACAAGACTGCAACACAAGCGGTTGAAGATGAACAAACGAGGATTGAAGCAGAACTTTAAGTAACACACGTAGTCATACGTGGCTTGCACATGAAAAACCCATTTGAGGACATAGGAAGCAGAGCAATGAAACAATTTAATATAATTTTGAGGATTAAAAAACCCAACCATTGCCAACAGAAAAAGGCTTAATTCTCCTGAACGGCGGAGAAAATCAGGGAGGTTGAAATAGAAATTTGGCATATGTATCATCATTCTCGAAGCTAGAGAACCCAGGTTGTCAATCGGTTTCAAATACTGCTTCCGCGTGTGAGGAAGAGGGAAGGAGGCGGCCGTGGCCCTCCTACCTAACAGCGAAAGAATTGAAATACAGCTCACAGCGAAGTGATAATGACTGATAGCCATGGTTTGACGCAAAGCAAAGATGGTTTTCGATGCAAAATTTAAGCAATTGCCGGCTATGAGAAATGACCCAAGACAATAAAACAAACGGCTTAAGGCGAGGCAGGCTTGGATTGCCATTTTGTGTGAAAATAGAGCAAAAGACAATAAGTAGCTTACAGCGGTGACGTAATTGACATTAAGAGATAGTTTCGGCGAGTTGTTTTGAAATGTGCTGATATTGGAAAAGTGAGTGTTCTCTTTTTCAGAAACTGGGCTCAAGTCAGCACTAACAAAATGACATTGCGACTTAATTTGAGGACTGGGATGTTGGATTCGACCAGTTATTATCCATCCAAAATTAGAATCGCGAGCACAAACACCGCGAGCTAGGAAGCGCTTTTGAGAACGCAGACTTTGCCAAAACCATCAGTATTCAAGATTACGTCAATGGGACCTTGTACATTGAACAGAGGGTCGGCAAGCTTTAAATAAGAAGGAATGTTTAAGTGGGTAGTATCAACAGAATGGCTAGGAGTATCTTCGCCAATACTATTGAGAAGAAGGCAATTTAATTGAAAATTAGTATTTCATTTTCAAATATCTCTGAGTTTTAATTTTGAAGACTGCAAATATTATGTTTTTAAATTGTTAATGCCTGATACATTAAGAAGTGGGGTTTACTGGAAGACTCAGTTTTTAATTAAAGATTGTGAAACAAAACTGTGGGCCACGGCTGAGTCGAGGATACCTCGTGCACGAACCCAGTTGCCAGATTTATCCTGGACTTCAAATTGGACAGTGGACAACAAAACTTGCGCACTGCGAGGGGTTTTAGCATTAGAAATGCAGGAAGACGCACTCGTTTGTTCCGAGCTGCTCTGCGTAGAGTTAGAAGATGCAGGCACTGATGACCTCGATTGAAAAAAGGAAGCTTGTAGTTTAACGTGACCGTTAATCTCGCGATCATAAGCCACGGGACCTCCGTTTTACGTGGAATCCGAACCACAGGACATGGCATTTCACATCGAAAATCTCACATGCATTGACCTCGATTGATCATGAAAATACAAGAGAGTGTGATGAGTTCTTTTACAATGGAAACAGAGCTTAGTGGAGTTACGATTAGATGCGGAATGCTAAGGTGAAAGGCAGTTGAAACAATATTTGTGTTGAGAAACTAATTTCCTTTTGTCATCAATTGACAGTTCTTTAAAAGACTTTCACGAGTATAGAGCATGAGAATCTTTGCAAAGTGTGCATTTTGAGGACATGTTGAGCAGTCTAGTATGTTCTCCTTGAATATTGAAGGCAGTAGAAAGAGTTTGTTTGTTCTCGACAGATGGGAGCTTATGTCCATTTGACGAGACGAGTTTGGTATCAGAGGTGTTGTGACGTGGAAGACCTGTTACAACGCTTTCGCACTGGAATGAGAGTGCTGTGAGAAATTGACATCTGCTGTTTAAAAACATGATGAGATGTTCAAAGGAGTACTCGTCCTTATGGGCGAGTTCAACTTCCCATGCCTTTAACGTTGAGAAGTCGAATCGAGATGTAGCGAGATAAATCAAGAAAGTGTCCCAAGTTTGGACCGGCTGCTTAAGTTGGTATAATGCTCTGACATGAAATTGCATAGAGTCGACCAGGTCTCTTAAAGAGGTGATGTCATTGGGCCTTACAGCTGGCAGGTTGAACATGGAGCGCATGTGACGAGCAACACACAGGCGTACGTTACCATATCGCTCTTTGAGAAGGTCAAAGGCAATGTTCTCTGCGCTTAAAGTTAGTGATTCAACCAAAAGTCAAGGCTTGGCCTTGCAAAGACAAGCGCAGGTAATAGAACTTGAGGATATCGAGAATATCTGCGTTATTATGTATGAGGGAACAAAATAACTCATAGAAAGAGTTACATTCACATTCCTGGCCCGAGAAATGAGGTGGGCTTATCTTCGGAAGTAAAGGTTTCGGTTCGTGAATGTGCTCATAGACTGAAGCAGAATCGAACTGAGCCGGATTGATGACCTTGGTGTCCGGTTCTGTGAAACTTCGAATTAATTGGTGGACCTTAGCGATCCCCTCGAAGTACAAGGATTCGACTTAGTCCCTATCAGATTGATGTTCGAGGCAGACGGATTCGATGTCTGTTTGAATCTGATCGTAGTAATCGTATGACCGTTCGTACAGCTTTAAACGTTGAGTTAGGACATCGAACTCGCAATCCGCGGGAGTTAAATATTTCAGAAAGTTTCTGAACCTTGTAAGTTGCCCTTTATAAGAAGAGCGTCTTGGAATGAGAGTTTCATCCTTAAGAGTTGCCGGAGTAGGAGGTGCCATGATTGAAAATTACAATGGAAGTACAACTTACGATAATGGAGAGACTTTTCAATGCTGTTAGGTTGGCAGCAGCGGACAGGTTGAAAGGTGATGACACAAAAGAGGACAGGAACAACCTCTTTCATCTCTACCAGCAATGCACAGTAAAGTTATAGCTGAAAAATTCAAAATAGATATTAGTATTTTGCAAGATATTGACAAATGGATTTTCCCGGGTTTCTGGGACCAACGTTTGGTAGGATTTTTCTGAGGATTAACACTACCTAAGGGAAGATGATAACAGAGAAAAGGAGGTGGGTTTCGGCGTAGAGACAAGTATTGACAGATAGGATGAGAATCCAGCACAAAACTTTAAGTAAATTAGTTTATAAAAGGAAATTTTGCCGTGCAAAACTTATGGGATGTTTAACTTTAGAGGGGACCCGCACAAGGCAAGCGGAGAGCGCAGCATGAATTGAGGTTGTCTGCAAGCGCTTGGGAAGTGCTCTTTCCCTCCCGAGCCGATATTCCAGTACTATGGGGACGGGTGGTAGTCTGGCAATAAAAGTATGCTAAAGGAAAACGCATTACTACTTTTCCCTTCGAAAGGGTTAGATTTTGCTGAACATTTTGAAAGGCTGAAATCATTTGAATTTGCTGTGATTTTTTTTAAATTTCTGGGATCTGTTGGATTTCTGGCAAAATAGTCGAATGCTTCCAGAGTGGGAAGGGATCAGGCAACTTAAGTGCTTTTAGCAATAGTTTTTACTGCGTTTTGTGAAAATCCTACGAGAATGCCAATTGTTGCTCTGAAGCTAGGCTAAGCTTTTACCCAGCAGGTTGCCGACTAAAAGTTTAGAGCAGAGAAAGATCTCAAACCTAACTTAAACAAAATTGAGACTTTGAAAATAAAACATGATTCAGAGAGAAAATCTCTACAAATAAGTAGCTGGCGGAGCGAGCTCAATTTATTTCAATCATTTACTAGAATTAGCTGTAACAGCTAAGAGAACCTTTAAAAACGTTATTATTTTAAATTTTGTTTCAAATGCAACAAGTGGTAAATTTTTTATAGTTGTGAAGATGACTTCTTCTATTTTGAAATAAGCAATAATTTTAGGAGACTAATCAGGGAAGAGAGGGTCCAGCCTAACTGTGATTATAGCAAAAGAGGTAAAGCAGAAAATAAAAAAAAATTCATTTGACAATAAATATAAAATTTAGAAAATTAACAATGGTTAGATTTTGAATCTTATGTTTTGAATTAGAAGAACTTTTTCTTTGTTTAGTTCTACAAACATTTGAGAGTCTCAGACCCAATAATAAGAGGTTTACAATTTATTAACAATATTAAAAGGAGTACAAGATTCGAACCTGATAAAGTACTAAAATCTTACAAAGATTTTAAAAAGTGTGCTTACGATTAAGAAATTTGAAGTTTGTAACGATAATTGTAAAGCAATTTTTACTTTGAAAGTTTAATTAGGTACGATCTAAGCACCTTTAGAATACTTTTGTGGCAATCGAAAGGGCTATGAATAAATATTGGATTCCTGATTGTAACAGAAAAGAAGAACAAATTACAAGCGGAAATTACCGCGATTTTTAAACAGAAATTACTAGAAGTAATATACAAAAAATGCACAGGTCGCATTAACGAAGCCTGGATTCCACAATTAGCTAACTCCTTTATAATTAGAAAAAGTACAATTTCCCTAATTTTAGAAGGGAAAAACAATTAAATGTGGACTAGCCACAAGTTGACGCAGAGTGAATATATTTTAAATCCAACAAAATGGGAGGGAGCCTCTTTGGGCTAAGCCTCGCAGAAAACGAAAGAACCCAATAGTTAAATTTAATTTTGGTTAGTAAAAGGTATTTCGGAAAGGGTAATAGGAACCTTGGGATAAAGTCCTGGCCAGAATTATTTTCTCTCAACCGAACGCGGCGCGGAAGATATTTAGCACACGCAATTTCGAAGCACTGATAATTTTTGATAAGTTGAAAAACTTCACTATCGTAGTGTATGTAGGTTCGTAGAACAAGAGAAAGTTATTGCAGTTATGGAGAACAGTTAGTGTAATTTGAGCTTGAATCAGTTTATTGCGTTGGAAAGTTTATGAGTAGGGTAGCAAGGCCGATTCTGCCCCACCCATTTTATTTGTACCCTACTGTACATGTTAAATAATTATTATCTGGTGAACCCATGGTCGGATGTTGACAAATGAGGTGTCGTTGAACTCGGGCTGACGTCCTCTTTCCTATAGACCACTCGTTATATTTTACACAAAAAATTGAAAATTTTCGTTTTTGAAAACAGGCGATAGTTTAAAAACCAAACATGATAGAACGTTGTGTCAAGGTTCATACCTATGGTTTTTATGTCCTTTATATTTTATAATAAAACTTTTTTTATATTTGATGTTTTTTTGAAAACAGTCCAATTTTGAAATTCCTATATTTTGGAAACTAGGAATTTTACAAAAACGTTTGTTTGACGTAAATGAATGGCCCCTACCCCCTCTACACCCAAAATAAATTTCAAGTCTCTAGGATAAAAACGGGTAGTAGTGTGGTAGTTTTCGTTCTGTGACACCCCCTACTTTCATAAAAGCTTTGCCGATGTCTCCCGAACGCATGATCGGATTTTAACGAACGAGGTATTGTTGGCATTGGGATGACGTTCTCTTCGCTAAGAATGTGTGTTGGTAATTATAAAAAAATTGACAATTCTTGGTTTTGGATTTTTGATTATTTTGGAAACGGGTGTAGAAGGAAGAAAAATGATAGCCTACTTTCTCGCGAACATTGGCGAAAATTGGCGAATGGATGATCGGATTTTAACAAATGAGGTGTCGTTGGACTCTAGCTGACGGGCGCTTTGCTCTGGACCATGTATTATTATTGTGTTAATATTTTGAAAATTTTTGTTTTTCAAAGTAGGTGATAGTTCGAAAACCAAACATGATAGATCGTTGTGCCATAGTTGAAACTAATGGCCTCTATGACCTTTATATTTTATAATAAAACTTCTTTATTTTTTGAGATTTTTTGAAAACACTTAAATTTTGAATTTTTACTATTTTGGAAACTAACAAGTTTATAAATAAGTTTGTTTGACATAAATGGTTGGTATTTACCCCAGGACAAAAAACTGTGCATTTTGAAACTTTATTTTATTTCATTTTAAATAAAGAGTGTTTGTAGACAGAGAGCCGGTAGCGCTGGACATGTGTTACAACGAGGCTATGACTAGCCATGGTGAATACAGGAAATGGCTATTTCGAGAGGCAGCAAGGCGAGAGAGCTCTTTCTGATATTTTCCTATTTGACGAACGAATGAAGGCGAATATTTTCAATGAATTCCTCATCGTGATCTTCAAAACATGTTAGTAAACATTGACCAGTGACCTGACAAATTCATAATGGTATTAGACGAATAAGAGCAAGTCTTTTGTAGTCGACAACAACAACAGAACTTGCTTTGTATGTATGTACGTCTGACTGGCGGCCAGAACGGAAAGAATATCTTCTTGAGGCATGGCTAGTCAGCTAACAGAATGGAATGTCAGTCAAGCTGACAACACTGCTGTCCTATGATAACATGTTGGAACCATGTGGCAACTCTGTAAAAAGGTGATAACGGCTCGCCAGGCGAGCCGAGCAGCAGCAGGCAGGGCCCCCCGCAGAGAGGAAAGGGGGAGAGAGGGGAAAGGGAGAACACAAAGAGAGAACAGGAAATCACGTGACCACTGCAGAGTGGTGAGGGGCGGGGCCAGAGAGCCGCGGGGAGGTGAGGGGTTGGGTAAGAGAGTATTGAGCATGTCGCTGCACATTGCGCGCATTCCTATGGTAAACGTTACTGTGTTAACATAGGCTGTGTCTTACCTGTATAAAATAATTGCATTCGTGTACTTAACCCCAGTTGGTTATTATATTGGATACATTATATATTTACAGGTAAGTCTAACATTAACATTGTTTAGTTTATTTTTATGCTAATCAACGTTTAAATTATTATTGGTTTACCATTTGACTGATGAATTGTTTTTATTATGTTGGTTTTAGATATCTGCATACCAGTTGTGGGAGAGAGAAACCCCATTCCACTGAAGCCTAGGAAAAGGGAAAAGCAAGGTAAGATTTGTTGAAAATGATATATATAAAACCTGTTTTTTATATTTCATTTCATTTTATTTATTTTTGTTTATGAAAGATGATATTTGGAATGGATATACTCATGGTGATTTATTTTATTTCTTTTTAGTGTGTGTTGGGAAAAACCTTGACCACTGCTGAAAACCAGGGACGTGTGTGTTTGGGGCCATTGTTTACCAAGCAGTCTACGGCTGAAAACTGTGCTGAGATTGTTTCTTTTATACAAATTATGACTTTTACTGCTACCGATAGCTTAACTTGGGAGCACCTAGAGTCCTGTTTTAAGAAACGCGTTTGTTGTGGCCGCGTGGTGAATGTTAGAGAGAGTTTAATCCCAAAAGACTTCGTAGAATCTTTTTTCGAAATTTTTAAAGAACAAATTTGTACAGCGCAAAGTTTGCATAAGGCCTTAAAGGTCAATACACAACTCGTCTGCGATTTCATATATAAAAACAAGGGCGGTGAGCATAAAAAAAACATTTTATATTGGCAGTAAAATGCAAGAGCTTTAGATAGCCAATAGCTTGAACGGCATGGAAGAGCTTTTGATCCATAAAGTTTATACTGGCTGACAAGACCCAAAAACTCACTTTAAAGGCTGAAGTTCTGGAAAAAAAGCGTGATACCGGTGTTACTATTGTGCCCTTTTAGCATGAAATATGCAAATCAGAGTATGCCAGCAATGCTCAAATAGGGATTTTCGGGGTTATGTCATGTTCTCCCACTCTGTGACTTACACATTCTGGATTAAATAGAGGATATACTTCCAAAATAAATAAACAAAATCAACTCCTACTATAAAACATTTAATTAACCAAATATATGGCGCTGCAACAAATTAAACAAATAAAATACTGACCTAATTCTAACTTGTTCAGAGTGAACAAGGAATACATAATAAAACAAAGGTTAAATCAAATAAATGGTTTTCATAAACCAACAAACTTATATTTCTTTTCACTTCCATATAGTGTCCTTTTAAAATTCAATAAAATCAAGAGCTCCAATAGGCTCGATACTTTTCAATATAAACTGTGTTATCCTTTTACAACACATCACTATCTATTATATGAGTATTTTATAATTAAAACAATATATAATTCTTATTAAAGTACTGTTACTCATTTACTTATACTTTGGGCTTTCACACGTTCCTGCGTTACCATCTCTCTCAGTCAACAATTCACTACTGTGATTGGGAAAACATCTGCGTACTCCCGAGCTTCCGAAGACTACTTGAACATGTCAAAAATTAAGATTACTCCCGAAATCTAATTGTCTTCTCTGAACTCGTGAATTCCTACATTATATTACATTAGGGACTTATCGTTATTTGTCTTAAAAGACCATTATCTCATAATAAAGCAACGATCTGACCTTGCAAGCGGTAATCTTCAACTAAAGGAACCTCGGTTCGAAGACCGGGTCGTTTAGACCAACTCTAAACACTCTGTGAATTATAACTTCAAAACAGACGGCTATTCAAACCTACCACAACATCAATGGCGAGGGGTCTGGCCTGGCCACTTAGCGTGATTTATTGCAGGGGAGGCAGACATTACGGTCCTCGCCCACACGGGACGAACGACTCTTAGCTTTACACAGCTGTTTCATTATGTAGTTCTTTGAACAAGCATGGCTTTCATTATACTATTTTTTATTGAGGTTCACAAGACCTTATTCTCTTAAACTCGGCATTTATTAATTATGAAGTATCCTCATTGGTGGGTAAGAATAATTCAATACAACAACAAATATTTAAGGGCTTCAATAATAGACGAACCTGGGTTCGATTCCTTTCACTGCCTCGGGAACCATATCCCATACTGGAGGACTTACAACATTCGCGACTTAGGACGACCTTTGTCTATAACCTGAGCTCATAATACAACAAATATTTCACACCCTTCTACAATATAATACACACATGGCCTCGTGATCAGAGGACTTACCATAGCTCAATTACCGTGACCAACTGCCCCTCATAATTAAATTTACCGAGTATTCAAACGCGTTCCTAGCGTGACAAATTTCTTTAATGCGCTTCACAGCGCTTACATGTTACTGAGGCAAGTTGCCTTCAATAAACTGATAAACTCAAAAATCAACATTTGATTATATATCTCAATTTTATATTACTCCTCTCCCCTGACAATAATCGCTTTATCTCAAAACAATGTGTTCACCACAAGTATTAATTCATTTAAAAGAGCTCACAAACTCTTATTTTCATATAATTCATTATAAACTTTATTCATTCATATAATTGTTATTATTATTATTATTATTACGCTGGCTTTCACATATTTTAATCATTTATCAACTACACTGATATTTTATTTCCTACGTTACCCCAAAGGTATTTATTTATTTCACATAATTATTTTATACTTTCACAATTTTTATCGTTCAGATCGCGCTATTATTATATTCTTTGTTATTTAAAAACATCCCAATTCTTTTCGTTCTCAGGTGGTTTGTACGCAAATCCTCCCAACACATAACATAATGAAATGGTTACTCACATGATATGTCGGTCACCGTCCGAACTTTCCAACGATGTTTCATTTTGCCCACTTGAATGTGTTTAAGCCATCTTCCCTAATTCCATTTTACACATTAACACTTCTTGATACACAAACATATTATTTACCTTCAACACTGGTAACATATTGAATACAATTTTGTATTCTTTTATCATACACAAATAAATTCACTAAAAATGATAACACTTAAACGGATTTAACTATATTTACATTACACAGATTTTAATCACTAAGGCTTTGCTTTTTGCCTTTACACACGTGATTCCCTCTTTCCCGTTACCAAGGGTTGACACTCTTAGACGTTGGCTTCCTATCTGGCAAGATGATGAAAGTCTCAATCAATCTACCCCTCCCTGGAACGGCTATTCCTCAAATCCGGTTTCCTGACGATCGGCTTCTATTTTTTTTTTTTTTTTGCTCGAAATCGCTTCTTTCTCGACACCATTTAGTTGGTCTAGCTACAGTCTGTTCTGTTACGGCCTTTCGAATACTTTATCGGTGACCTATGATTCCCTAGCACTTATGGCTATTCCTTTAATTAGTTTCGTAGCTTAATGCTTTTACTGTTCGTTTGTCTCCTGTTAGACAATGTCTTGGATTAAATTTTCCCTTCTTATTCTTCGGCGCTCTAGTTCCTATCTTTTTGATACACTAGGCGTTACTATTTTTGTCCGACCCTGATCGGGTTCCTTAACTGTTATATAACTGTTTGTTTCTCTATCGTTGGTACTTCAAACGTTACGATACTTTCTGTCGTTTTACTGAACTGTTATTTGAAGACCTATCGCCTGTTCTTTAAGTTCGCAGCCTACTTTGACTGTAATACGGAACTTTCACTATAAAGAAGGAAGGAAGATTGTAGTTTTACGTGACCGTGACTATAAAGACTGATGCTGGCTGAACTAAATCCTGTACTAGGATTTTCCTAAGTCTTCACACGGCGATACTATGATGATACTTCTCGGCCACTCCCTACGGGTGCTCGTTGGTGATACAGAGTATCACGACCTCTCGAGGTCTAGTAGGTACTGCATGATTTGCCTGGCTCTGCCAGGACTTTTATACTTTTTGGCTAAAAAAAAGATAAAATCCTCGACTTTTTCATAACTAACTTTTGAAGCAATAGTCGCACACTATTGAAAATTATATCTCTGGAAAGCTCGTTTTCTAAACATAAACTGACCTCTTTGCACATAAAAATCGATCGTACAATTCTGAGATGTTAAATAAAATTTGGTCTTCAGATACGTGGGTGTTACATTTGATTTTTAATCCCCACCTCCTCGGGTCTCGGGGAACTTTTAATTACGTAATGCAGCGTCTGCACTTCTTTCCTGGGCAATTATTATAACATCTTTTCCCACACAAAAATCCCTATTCCTAAATGATTCACAATGATGTATTTCTTTTGTTAATTATATGCTCGCAAATGGCTTAAGTCTAATTATTCTTCCTCTTGCACAACTGCGAGGATGCCATTTTACTGCAACGTAAGCTCAATTTCCGAAACCTTCTCTCACTCACTCCGTACGGAAAGTTCCTCTCGTTCTAATTATAGCTATGATCGCTCCTTATCGGTGCGTCACGCGTGATATCATTTCCTGGCCACCTGGTCTCTTACTCTTGCACAAGATTAAACCAGTCCTCTTGCATAGAATCTTTCCAAGTCATTCTATGGACTGTATTTTTCCTTCCTTCTTTTACCAATAAATGATGGATTCGGCGCTTGAACCAACAGTACATGGGTTCAAATCTCCCCTCCTTAGATAAATAAGTTTTCGAAATTTTGAGGAAATTTATTTAAATCCCTTTGGTAAAATAACTTATTTACTTTAGTGTCGAAGCCTTCATAACATTTCTCAGTACCTTTAGTTACTATTTGCATGAAATCCCACGATAATTAGGGGTTTCCACTTTTAAAGTCATATCCGGTGATGGTGTAGGTTGAGTACGCTCGGTCCCTACCCGTTCCTCCTTTCTTACTTTTCTGGACTAAAAGTCTGCGGAACATAATTCTTTGTTACGGGTGTGGTCAATCCCTACCTGTTTCCTTATTTCCTCATTTTCCCTTCTTAAATTGAAATTTTCTTTTTCAACAAAATCAATTATTTCTCTTATCTCACAATACATTTTCTCTAATTCGCATTCGCAATTTAATGGTTGAGCTCTATTTTCTCGTTCTAGCTTACTCCTGTTTCTATCAAAAGAGGATTTATCATCTCTAAATTGTTCCATAACCAGGGCTTGTTCATTTGCTTCATCGAAGTCTTCGGGAGGGTAATATTCTTTTAAATTTGCTGAATTCATGGTCACTTCGTGATTCTTTTCACAGTGCCGAATTCTATAGGCATTATTTCTTAAATCTCTTATGATTTGATAAGGTCCGTGGTACATTTTCTGGAATTTCTTGTACACACGGTTTCCTGGATCCGAAATGGCTGGTCTTTTCACTAACACCATTTCTCCTTCTAACAGTGGTTGATGATACCTCTTGTGCCTGTTTCTTCTTTGCCTTCTATCAGCTTGAGCTTTTAGATGCTCAAGGGCTCTTCTAATTCGTACATCTCTTCCCGGCTGAGCGTCTGCTGGCCTAGGAATGACCAGATTCCAAGGTCTCTCTGGTTGCTCATTCCGATGTAACATTATTGGTATCTCTCCCGTGGACTCATGGATTGTATTATTTATACAAAATTCGATAATATCACGGATATCTATCCATTTCCAATTTTCCTCGGCACAATATATCCTACAGTACTTGGCCGTTTCCCTCATCACTCTTTCCACAGGATTTGCCTCAGGATGCGAATACTAGACAGTATCTGACGTATTCCAAGTCTCTCTAATTCCTGTCTAAATTCTGGGCTTGTAAAACAACTACCGAGATCCGACAACAAATTCTCTGGTTTGCCCAGAATAGGTATCACTTTTTCTTTAAGTCGTTTTAACACCTGTTTGGTACTAGTCTTCTGTATGGGAGCAAGGACAACCATTTTCGTGAACACATCCATAGCCACCATTATATATCTATTTCCTCGCCTAGCATTTGGCAAAGGTCCGAAATTATCAATAGAAATGATTTGACCTGGCCTTTCGGGCAACAATGGTATTGGCTTTTGTCTCATCAAAAACGCATTTGGCTTGATCCTTTGACATAGATCACATGTCTTGAGCGTATCCCTTACAGTTTATCTCAGTCTCGGCCATACAAATGCTTATTTCAGCATCGAGACTGTTTTGTCGACTCCCATATGTCCAAATGATCTATGGGCCAACCATATCATTTTCCTCTGAAGAATAGCAGGTACAACGATCTTCAATCGTTTATGGTCAGAGTCCGCAAACTTATACAATAATCCATTAAAGAACGTGTAATCCTGAGCTATCTTATTAACTTCATTATACGCAGGTGTTCCCCTTATCAAACTCCCTTCCAAGATCGATATGAGCATGTTCATCCATGGATCCTCACGTTGTCGCTGACCAATGCTACTTAATTCATTCAAAGTGCGCTGATCCCTGTCTTCCAAGTCAATAGCCATCACTTCCTCTTCTCTGGACTCTGGCTGTCTACTTAAATAATCTGGAACTACATTTTCTTTACCCGGGCAATACTCTATATTTACGTCGAACTGCTGGATATATAAAGCCCAACGCATCAACCTTTGACTGGACAAATCCGTCTCCATCAAAAAGGTTAAGGCTTTATGATCAGTCCTTAATGTGACTTGAAACCCATATACAATCTTTCGCCAACATTGCAACGCGTGCAATATCGCTAACAGCTCGATTTCGCTGATTGTATAATTTTTCTCATGTGGTTTCAATCTCCGTCTGGTGAAAGCTAGATAATTTTTCTTCTCAGGGTTATCCGGGTTTTCCTGATATAGCATTGCCCCTATTCCAATCTGGGATGCATCCGTTTGTATTACAAATCTCTGATTAAAATCAGGATATCCTAGCTTCACATAATTCAAAAGCATTTCCTTGGCTTCTATAAATACCTTTTCTGTTTCCTCCGTCCATTTCCACTTGCCCCCCTTCTTCAGAAGGTCCTGTAGTGGTGCAACAGTTTTGGTGTATGACGGACAATGTCCTGAGAAAAATCCAATCAATCCCAAAAACTGGCGAACGTTTTTCACCTTCAAAGGTCTGGGAAAATCTCTTATCGATTCTAATTTGCATGGATTGGGTTTGACACCATCCTTGTCAATCACATGCCCCAAAAACGTAATTTGTCTCTGACAAATTCAACTCATGGCTCATGAAGAAAGTGCCCGAAGAGAAAGGAAATTAGAATTTGAAAGTCAGGATGAATTTCATAAGACAGGATGGGTAGATCACCATGAACGAGGCACTAATCAAGATAGGGACTTAGGAGGGGAGAGCCCTTACAAAAACCCAGGATATCCGATGGCAATGTCAACCCCTTATATGAACCAAACCAATGGTCAGATAATAAATATCATCAAGTCAAATGAAGACAGACCGGTGAAGTTTACGGGGAATAATATGTCGATTACTCCTAAATACTGGTTGAAGGAGGTCGCAGAGTACTTGAATGAAATGAAAGTTCCTCAGGATCGGAGACTGAGAGCAATTGAGAAGCTATTGGCAGGTGATTGTCTCACCTGGTGCAGGAGCTTCAGGTATACATTTGAGACGGTGGGAGGTTTTAGAGAAGCTTTTCTGAAACGATATTGGGCAGCAGATGTCCAAGAGAATCTGAGGCTAGATCTGTACTCTAGGAAGTATAGTACAAATGCCCCCACTAAATTCTCAGAATTTTTCACCGCTCAGCTGTGTAAATTCCGGGAACTTGGCATTGCTCCTGCTGAGAACGACCTGTGTGCCGCCATTGCAAGACAACTTCCATATGAGATACAGAGGTTGTTAATCTCATCTAAAGCCAGAAGTGCTGTGGAAGTGGAGAGCGTCTTACGTCAATTAGACATGACGACTTCACACGTTACTCCCTGGCATCAAAGACAAACTGAACAAGTACATATGGCCAGCAGTCAAGAAAAAAAAGAGAAACCATTGACCAGAAATCAGTCAACTAGTACTGATACTCAGGGATTGGGTCGAGAATATGGACATCAAGAGCCTAGGGGAATACAGCCATACCATAGAGGAGGATATCGGGGAAGAAATCCTAGAAATACGGGTTATAGGCAACAAGAGAACCGATCCTATAACAATAATAATCAGAGGCATGATAACAGAAAGAGATGGGAGAATTATCCCAGCAGGAATGTGAGACCGGAGGATAGAGACGATGAATATCGGGCCGAAATAGAAGAGAGATATCAGGAAAGTCTTCGTTGTATGAACGAACGAAAAGACGAACCTGAAATGCAAAGGGTCCGTTGGAGTGAGGCAATAATGAACCGAAAATCACCCGACCGACTAGAAGGAGCTCAAAGCTTGGAGTTACAACCTCAATTGAAGAATGAGGGGAAAGGAAACCCTCAGGATAAAAAAACTCCAAATTTAAATCATCAAAAGTGGAAACATATCAGGAGCTGGGAGGAGGTTGAGATTGTGAACTGGATAGCAAGACCAGATGAATTAATTAAAGAGGAGGTGGAAGGAATCCCACCTGTTAGAAGGGAATTACCTATAATCCTGTTAAGGATTGAAGGATTTCTGGTCAGGGCATTAATTGATACTGGATCAACCATAAGTTTAATAACGCAAACCCTCCTAAATGAATTAGAAACACGAGGTCGCATATTGAAAATTCCCACCTCAAGTGTGAAGATTAAGGGAATTATTCCGGAAAAATCTTTGACATGTAAATTTCAGGTATACATTGATTTGATCATGGGTAACGCTGAAATTTCACAATGCTTTTTGCTGGTAAATCAATTGCCATATAATGTCATATTAGGTATTGATTTTATCCGTGAGAACAAGGTCATAATAGACCTAGCGCAAAATTGCATTCGGATTCAAAGAGAGGATGTGGATGGACAAAACATAAATCTGCAGGAACAGGATGCAAAAATAAGAGAACAGGTATGGCATGTGGAAGAAGTGACCGAGGAAGGTTGTAAGGACATAGAAAAGGTATTTGAAGTCCTAAACATAGAACTTGAAGATAGTTTGGAAACCGAGTTCGAGACCAACCTGTCAGGAAAAAGAGAGGAAGCTAAAGTTAACCTCGAGAACAAGGAAAAATTAATGAGAATTGCTATTAAAGTACAGGGACGTATTTGATTCCAAACCAGGAAAGATTCAAAATTTTAAATACGCCTTTCAAGTAAATGATTGGGCACCGTTCAGACAAAAACCATACCCGGTTGCAGAAAAACAATACTCACAAACAAAGAAAACACTGCAGGAGATGAGTGATGCAGGTGTTATAGAAAAGATGGCGACACCATATGTTAGTCCATTAGTTATTGTGAGTAAACCGGATGGCTCAGTAAGGGTGTGTTTGGATGCCAGGAATTTGAACGCGAAAATTATACCAGAAAATGATTCGGCACCACCCATAAAAGAAATACTGAGGAAATTTAAAGGCAAGAAGATTTTCTCAAATATTGACATGACTTCTTCATATCATCATCTCGAACTTGAAGAGAAAACCAGTCTTTTAACTGGATTTCAGTTCGACCAACAAACGTATTGCTTCAAGAGATGTCCGTTTGGCTTGAAGACCGCGGGATCAGCCTTGATAAGAGCACTTGATCGCAACCTGTCAGAGGAAGTAAAAGAATGCAATATCCGTTATGTGGATGACATATTGCTTACCTCTTTATGCCACAAAAGAACCGAAACGACACCACATTCATCTTTTATATTTATCTGTGGGAAAGGTAAATCACTAATGCCTCATTAAAAGCCTGAGTAGATTGCTAAGCAGTCAAGCGTCCAAAGATCAACATAAGAAACATATTTGTGAGCAATGCCTGCAATATTTTAAAACCCCTACACATTTGGAACGCCACAGGGTAGATTGCGTTTCTCAGGAAGCGGTGAGACTGATATTGCCACAAGGGGACAAGGCTGTGATAAAGTTTAAGGACATTCATAAGCGTGACACTGTTCCCTATGTGGTGTATGCAGATTACGAAGCTCTCTCCACACCCATGGCGGGATGTGAATCAGATCCCACCATCAGCTCAACCACACCCATTCAAAAACATGAACCCTTTGCCATAGGATTTAATGTGGTGTGTGCTTATGACAAAATACAAA
Source organism: Meconema thalassinum (assembly GCA_946902985.2). Taxonomy (NCBI): domain Eukaryota; kingdom Metazoa; phylum Arthropoda; class Insecta; order Orthoptera; family Tettigoniidae; genus Meconema; species Meconema thalassinum. Next base: position 426,349 of record CAMPQE020000021.1, read on the forward strand.
TACCGTGAGCGGCCAGATTGTGCCAGATGGTTTTTGGATGAACTTGTTAAGTAGGCCGACCATGTACAGGAATTACTGGACCACCCAGTACCCATGAGCCTATCTCCAGAACAGCAGCAGCGGTATGAGCATGCCCCGACATGCCATATTTGCGAAAAGCCACTGGTCAGTGCTGAAGATACCGTTCGTGATCACTCGCACTTTACGGGAGAGTTTCGTGGAGCTGCGCATAGTAAATGCAATTTGAACTTTTCAGCTCTTCGTTTCATCAGTGTCTTTTTCCACAATCTGGCGAATTATGACATTCAGTTTTTGATTCGTGAATTGGGTCGTGTCAACAAGGGCTCTTTTACCATTATCCCCCAAAACCATGAGCGTTTTACAGCCCTCACATGGCGGTTGAGCAACTTAAGCATTCGATTTTTGGATTCCTTTAAGTTTAAGGCATCCTCGCTAGACAGACTTGTGAATGGCTTGAATGAGGACGAATTAAAAATACCAGAATGCATTTCAATGATCCTAAGCAATTTCAATTGTGCATTCGGAAAGGTATATTCCCGTATGATTTTTGCAACAGCTGGGTCGTGTTAAAGCAAAGAAAACTCCCGCCACAAGAGAAATTTTACTCGAAACTAACACGCAGTACCGTTTCCGATGAAGACTATGCATATGCATGTCAAGTTTGGCGAGTGTTTGGTACCAAGCCGCTAGGTGAATATGCTATGCATTGCCTAAAACTGGATGTATTGCTGCTCACCGATTTGTTTGAAAAATTCCGTAACTTGTGTCAAAACATTTAAGGTCTTGACCCGGCTCACTATTATACGAGTCCTGGGCTCTCGTTTGATGCCGCTTTAAAATACACTCTAGTGGAATTGGATTTCCTCACTGATGTAGACATGGTTCCATTTTTGAAAAGGGCATTCGCGGTGGCTTTGTGTCGCTTAACCAGCGCCATGCCGAAGCGAACAATGTCTTCACACCTAATTATTCACCAGACAAACCAGAGTCGTACTTAATGTACTATGACGTGAATAATTTGTACGGCTACGCCATGAGTCAGCCTTTGCCCTATGGGAAGTTTGCTTGGCTGACAGAGAAACTAGTGTCAGAATTTGATGTGAACATGGCTAGCCATGAAACAGGTCGTGGATATGTCTTAGAAGTGGATATTGAATATCCATCATCCATGTATGTTGAACATGTCGATTTCCCATTCTTCCTTGAGCAAATGGTCCTCCCTGACATTAAAGTGAAAATTGAAAAACGCATGGGCACACTTTACAACAAAAATCGGTATGTGCTGCATATCCAAATGTTGGTGCAATGTCTAGCCCAAGGCTTGGGGTTGAAGAAACTCCATAGAGGTATTTATTTTGCTCAAAAAGCATGGCTCGAGCCATATATGCGACTCAACACAGAGCACCGGCAAATGGCAACACAGCAGTTTGAAATTAAGTTTTTCAAATTAATGAACAACTGCATCTATGGCAAGTCCATGGAGAATGTCCGCAAATACCGTGACATTAAATTGGTGAATGTCTGGGAAGGACGTTACGGTGCCCGGCGGTACATTGCCAAGCCAAATTTTAAATCGATCAACATTATCGATGAGGATTTGGCCACCATTGAATTGAGTAGGACCAGCGTGACCATGGATAAGCCCATTTACTTGGGCCAAGTAATTTTAGACTTTTCTAAATCGGTCATGTATCGATTCCACTATGAGTTTGCCAAACACCATTTTGAGGACGTCTCTCTTTTGTATATGGACACGGACTCATTCATTTACCACATTCGCCACTGCAATCCCTATGACGTCATGAGGCAGCATAGTGACTGGTTCGACACCTCTTCGTATAGCGCTGACAACGTGTTTCAGCTGCCCATAATAACAAGAAGGAAATGGACGTATTAAAAGATGAATGCGGTGATTCCAATATGACGGAATTCGTATGTTTGGCCTCGAAAATGCATGCTTATCGCACACTAGACTGTAAGGAAGCCAAAATAACAAAAGGTGTAGGTAGGGCAGTGGTAAAATCGCTACGTGTAGACGATTACTTAGCGGTTTTACGCACTGGCAAAGCTATGTCCCATACACAGTGCAGGATACAATCCAACAACCATCATTTGAGTCGCCTAGATGCAAAAGTGTCCAGGTCCTCCATAACTGGTTTTGAGAAAAAGTGGAAAATGTGGCTGGATTGGTATAAGCCTACACTGTTTGTCATATAAATAAGTATGAATTAGTACAAATCTGCTTGAGCTATTGACAAAAACCCAGGAATGCAATGCTTGCAAGATATAAGCAAAATAAAAATGGACATGGACACGTTTGCATCTCATTTTGCCGATTTGCATGCAACTGTAATGGACATGGACAGTTTTGAAACAGACTAGAGACTATGTGAAGAGAAGACATGTGATGATCATAAATCTAAATTTTTGTATTAAATTTTTAATTTATGGAATGATCATAAATCTAAATTTGTGAATTTTTTTAAAACGTACATGGTGTAATATCTGACAATCTGCCACGCACTTAGTACATCATACCTGGAACAATGTCTTGATCCTCTCCTGCTAGCCTAATAAGTTCATGTATTGTAACAGAGAGTTAATCTCCCTCCAGGACTCACCATAGTGTTTCTCGAGGAGATTTGAAACATTTTCCAGTTATTTTTCATTAATGGTCGTGGGAGAGTTTTTAAGCAGCCCGGATTTACCTGTATATAGTGTATTTCCCGTTTGCATACACCCATTGGTTCATTGATGTCAGACCTATAATTAGGCTCCCCTTGGAAGTGAATTACATTCTGTGAATTACGGATGATGATGATGATGACTCTTCTTACTTTTGTTATCTGGAAGGGGAACGATGCTGCGGATTGGATGACGTTTTGAATGGCCTTTTCCAGTCAGCTATCTCCCAGTCTCTCCCTAGTTTGTGGAGGGTCCCATACTCTTCCAAGATGCCATGGTTGAAACTATCGTTTCTCGTTTCCGCAGTTGCCTTTTGATGAGCCCAGTCACTCTATCGGAAGGCATGAATGAATATCCAGTAATGGGATAATTAACTTCTATTTTGTTGACGCTTGTTGCGTGTTTGTACATCCAGTGGCACAGCATCTAAACAACTATTGGGTTTTTATTTTGCCCAGGGCACCCATCGGCAATTAAGCCCAAAGTTTGTATGTTGCTCATGTCTGTATGGCATAAACAGTGGTAGAGAGCTGAGCATATTTCACTTGACTCTTTCTTACCTTCGCTCTCAAGCCATGTGTAGGCTACATGAAACATTATTAGTGATTAACCTTGATATGAAGAGGAACATACTATAATGGCAAGCTTGTATAGGTAAAATTGCCTACTGTAATAGACACTCTGATCAGGTATTTTAATTCCTTTGGCAGTCGAAAGACATGGGCAGAAATTGTCTCGCATTTCCTTCAGCGATGAATAGAAACAACTTGCTTCACTGATCTTCACGTTGTACTCGCTTCCTAGAACGGTCAGGTGTTGTTTCCGCAATGCCTTGATCAACATTACTGACATGTTTCATATTTATTGTGACGAAAACAGTGCGTATAAATTTCAACATAAACTTTAAAACACACACAAGGGCTCAATGTTTACATACATAAGACGGCCATCTTATATTAGTCATCTGACTTCAATCTTCATTGCGATTGGTGGAAAGGGACAAGGCAAGTTTTGAGCCTCACTTACGTATGGACATGGACCGTTTTGAATCCATCCACACTTTTCGAGAGCTGGTATTCATAGGACATGGACAGTTTTGAGCATAAATAGCATTTCAGGCATGTGTAATAAGTCTAGCTCTACACTCCAGTGTTGCCAACTCATTTTTTTTGAAAAGTGGACATGGACAGTTTTGCATCTAGGCAACTCATTTGTATCTTGTAGAACAGAGAAAACGCACCCTCGCCTCAATGGATAACAAACGTGTGTGGGCTGTTGACGTGCTCACGAGCCTGCCCTGGGGTTATGACCGCAAGGAGGAGGAGGTGTGATTTCTCTGTATGTTCGTTTAGGGAGATGGCTTTTTTTGTAACTCGTTGATTTAGTATTTTGTTAATATTGGTTTTGTCATTGTAAATAGTAGATTTTGTAAATAGTGGCAACCCACTTGGACCTTTTGCTCTTAAAAATATTTCTATGCAACCTTATTTTCTTTAAACAAAAATTTGATTGGTAAATAGTTTGATTCTTTTAAAGCTGTACAAAGTCGTAGTTTTTGTAAATATAAAATAAGTAATATTTTTTTAGTAACTTGAATTATTTATTTTTTGTAATGTAAATGTTAAACTTTTAAAAAAAGTTATTTTGGGATGAGTGTGCATGTCGAGAATGTGCTTTTCGGAATAAATAAAGTGGTTGTGTTTGTTCCCAAAGACAGGTGTGAATGTATGAGTAGAGAGAAAGCTAGTGTGTATGTATGACCAGAGCAAACACCTTGAGGTAGAGTGGGTGGAGAGGGAGAAATGGACACTTATATATATCAAATGGTCAATAGTCATTTTGTTTTGACAATAGTTTTGATTTTTTTCTTCAAAATGTAGTGGTCAATAGACATTATTTTTGTAAAACAGTCTTACCTGCAGTAGTCGTAGACCTCTACGTTTCCGCAATCCCATAAACTCACTGCAGCATCGCCATGGGCAAGCACTCACATGAACATAATTGACAAATCTCAACTTTCGACATACACCAAATGGAGAAATGTGAAAACAACAAAATGAAAAATCCATATTTCCATATCACCAAAATTCAAAAACTTAAAACGGACATTTAAAAAAACAACTGGAAATGGCCAAGTATGAAATATAAAACTTCAAACGGACATTTAAAAAAAAGTGTCATCAACAAAATGGAAAATCCATATCATCAATCAGACAAAACTTCAAACAGATATTTTTAAAATACTGTAAATTGAAAATGGCAAATTGCAATGCGTAAATTGGTCATGTGTGAAAATGTGAAAATGAACAATCAGCCCATCAACATCATTTTTAAAAAATTAAAAATCATCGTGCTCTGGTAAACCTTTGTTTTTTATTTCATAACCATACGGATTGACAAAATAAAATAGAATACTAACAAATCCCAATTCCTCAATGTTTACGCCCATGCATCATCAATTTTCCTTTATGAGCACGCATCACAATCAGGGCTGCCATCCTCTCTCCCACTGAGGCATCATAGGATGTGAAGAATTGTGTAGCTTTTTTCAATAACAATTTATCTGCCACATGTCTTAAACTAGAATGACTATGGCGATATGAAAGGTCATGTTCTTTGCATGCTTGATCCAAAAGATTGATGGGTACATCACCACGCTGCAAACGTTTTTCGAGACGAGTTCCAGGGCCACAAGAACGATAACCTGGGAGATGGATTTCGAAAGGTAAGTATTGAATCACTTTGTCAATGACGCCATTGCCAGTACAGGTCTGGCATATCCTTTTCCATGGATGGTAAAAAGGTTTCGTCTTCCTCCTCCTCTGTGGACGATGTTTGTGTTTGTTGTTGTTGTTGTTGCTGCTTTTTCTCGCCATGACACCCGTGGAATGATTCAACAAAGTCTTTACACCGACTTTATGACCGTGATACAGTTTCACTAGCTGAAAAGTCACGCACTGACTCATAGAGGGTATTTTTGCCATAGCCACTTGCTTATGATGATCGTAATCCGTACAGGGTTGCAATTCACTCAACACAGGGTCTTGAGTCAATGATTTTGGTACATGTTGCCAGATTTCTTTCACCGCGTTGCCGGCCACATAATAAATGAACAACTTGTGCAGCGCTAACAGTTCCTCTTTGGTAAAACTGTCTAGTTTCTTTTTGCACACAAAGAACTTCCCAATGGCTTTGTCCGTATCGTTGCCTTTCTCATTGGTATCACGTGTTGTAGATGTTTACACGTCGCTTGTAGACATCTCACTGGCGTCATTCACAGGTAACACTTGAGTTATAATTTTGTTCAACAACTCCCAGCAGGCATGGGTGGTTAACCAATGAAAGAGATGCCACGCATGCGCTAGGGCTGTATTGGTAATGTTGCCACAGGAGCAAGTATCCAAGAGCGTTTGCAGGGATGGGCAGCCTAACTCCATGAGGTCGATACATTGACAGTAAGACGCCAAAAATGGTTGCAACCAGTCACGTTTTTCATTACCTTTCACAAATACCACATTGGCCGAGAACAAGTGTGCTTTCATGCCCACGTCCAAATATTTATAGGAAATGGTTCCTTGATTCCAGTCTAGTTGCCTATGATTTTCAATCCACTGGGTTTGTTCACGAACTTTTTGACACAACAAATCAAAAGCATGGCGCGTTTTAAATAGTAAATGCGTAGCTTGCGATATCCAAAATGTGGTACAATCGATAATGGCCACTTGTTTAAATATAAATTTGTTGTCACCAATTTTAAACCCTTGGCAAACCACAATGAGTGTGCGCAACATGTTGACGCTTGTCTGGACCAAGTTCAACTGACCACTGACTGACCATTGACCACCCATGACAAGGACTTACTTACCATGCTAGTTTGAAAAAGAAAAATGAGGTTAGGGTCGGACAGGGGGGCATGAAAAAATAAGAATTCAAGAATTACATCATTTTATTATAGTAACACGTCTTACAGACTTTCGTCATTTTGGGATAAGGACGATACCACCTGATACAACAATATCGTCTCTTGTGTTTGTAACGTCCATAACACCGATGATGTCCCAATGTCTCTAAACTAGGCATTTTTGATGGTGAGCTGCTCAGTGAAGCACCGTTGACACCATACAGTCCACACGTATCGTAACTTGTTTTTTCATCACACAATGGCACGAGTGAGGGATAGCTTGAATGACAGGGTATATTTCCCAACTCCATTCTGCACAGGTAGGAGCAGGAAGGTGACCAGCGCTGATGTTCCTGCATGGGTTCATCGCTCTCTTGCCATTGGTCTATGATGATGGGACAAAAGGCACATTTCACTTCATCTCTTGTTTTTAAATAATAGAAGCCAGTGGCCGCCAACGCTTGAGGGTTTATGAACGGCACTGGCCATGTTGCAAAAGTCTAAAAACGTTGTTCCTCAGAGTTTAAATTCATGGATGTGACTTCTCATTGATGCATTAAAGCTAGACATGACTGGGCGGCTTGATGTGGGTTGACCTGTTATTTATACACTCGTCACTTGGTTGGTCAGTGGATAATAGTTGACTTGTTTGTGATGAATAATCAAACAGTAGGCCGTCGTATTAGCCGGTACATTGTCATGCATTTCAAAATCTAGTCGAATGTCAATATTGGATGGCTTGACAGACTCTTCCAGGTAAGAACAGTCAAAGACAGTCAGTGGTGTCCTAGCCTTAAACGCTTGGGGTAGCAGCATGGGGCTGTTCTCTTTTTGATAATACGACCATGGAAATTTAGAAAACAAGTCGTACAGGGGGCCAAACTAATTTTTTGAAATATCCAAATCTAGTCCTTCATAGGGAAACACAGCTCCGTTGAGGAAAAGACGTGCATTTCTCAATTGCAGGTGATCAAATTGCGTGGCATCTTTGGTTTTTTGATACTTGCGATTCGTTTGAAAACCCATGATCATGTAGTGAGGTCTCTCTGTATAGGGAGCTGGTTTTACAGACCAACTGTGTGTGTTGCTGGTGGGCAATAGTGGATACACATTGAGTGCCCAGCTTATAAATTACATGGGTAGAGGCATATCTCCCTTTCCCATCTTGAGTATGTCCAGTTTTTTTGCTATCGTCAAGGGTCACATGGGGCACATTATATAGCAAGTGTTGTAGTTGAATTTTTGAATCTATGGGGGTATTGTCGGCTCCCTTGAGTGCAATATTATCACTCCTGTCTCTCACCAAATAAATCACTTGCCTTTCGTTGACCACAATGCGCTGGTGATCTTCGGCAAAGCCTAAAATCAGTTTAAGAAGTAAATATCCAGTAAAGGCGCCATCGGTGTGTACCATCGAGTCATCGGTTAAGTCAGGGCACCAACCCGCCATGCAAAGTATTTTATCTTCTTCCTCACTGTAAGAGGGATATAGTTTCATGATACTGGAAATACCCACATTTCGAGTGCCATCCACCACGATATCGTTAATGACATAACGTACTTCAGAAAAACAAAAAGGCCAAACCATGGTTGGCTAATTTGGACGTGGTGGGTGTAGAGCCATATTCATTGGTGAGCCGACCTTCAATCTGAATGACACTTTCATGCGGTAGGGTGTAAATATCTAGGTTGTTGATAACAAATTGAATTTCATCATTGTTATTGAGTCCAGGTGTTTGAGCTTGATAGGAATGGAGATCAATTTTTACCACTCCTGGTAGCATCCTCGATGCGGTTCGCTAACTCTAGGATGGAATTCATCATGAGGGTTGACGTGGTAACCCAAATGCTGTAAAATCTGCTTGTCCAGAGATGTTAACGTGTATTCACGTGGCAAGCAACAAACACAATTCTTAGACGGTGTTGTTGCTTTATATACAAACTTCAAAGTGGCTTTAGCACCAACTTGTAAGTCACTGGTTTGGTAGAATCTAGATCAATGAGTTGTTGATCTCTATTCATCAGTCTTAATGTTATATTACTTATACCATTAACAGCCACAGAATGAAAAAGCACCACTGGAGGGTTTTCACGAAAATGTCACAAAAGACTCAAAAAGCGAATGCGATTGTTCTTGATTGGTGTACACTTGGCTAATAAGATTACACGTCACCGACAGATGATGGTCCTCAATGAATTTCACTTCATGGTCTGATTCATGTTTCTTATTGGGCTCTAACACGCGTGGTTTAAATCCTAGTAATGGACCAATGGAATCGGGGCGTGATTTAAAGTCAATTTTGAATGTGGACAAAATACTGCAGTGATGAGTGTAGGTATTTCCTACAAGTTCAAACTTGCGCGTTCCATCGAGAAATGACTTTAAACCATATAGATTAATCAACACCACATAAATGTTTTCATAAATATCATCGATCGTGTATCCACCAGAGTTCAGGGTGAGCACAGAATCATCATAGTAGAACTTGTTGTTCACATTTTCACGTATGTTGTATATTCGATTGAACGTTTCAAGAGAAACAAGTCCCAAACCATAAGGTCTTTCACTCAATTCGATAGGCGGGTAAAAGTCTAGGCTGACTTCAGGTCCACGTCCATGGAGTGTAAACGTTTTACTTTCTGCCGACATACTGTTGACGTTTTTGCATATGCTGAGTCTTATATAAAAAAATTAAACACAAACGTCCACACTGTTGGCTGTTAAACGTTTGCCTACGTTTCACATTATAATATATCTTGATCCTGTTTCCAAAATAGGTCACTAGTTCCTTGGGCGGAGGCAAACTCCCAAAACTGTCAAAGTACCATACGGTGGATCCCTCTTTGACATAAGCTACATGATGTGTTCCTGGTCCTCGGTGATCATCCAAATTGACAACAGCACATTCCTGTTTCCAGGGTCATGGGGGTAATTGGTTTCGCATAAACACACCTCGAAAATGAGAAAGCTTTAGTTGTTTAGCATAGCTTTCTACTTCTTCATGCGTCAAGGCATGTCTTCCTATGGCTGAGTTTTTTTTTAATATTTCGAAATGGTGAAATCCCAAATCCTTGTTGAAAAATGCTGGCTTTAAATTGGCATTTCTAGCCCCCATAGCAATCGCTTCCATCGTTTCATTATGTCGCTGATTTTCTTTGAGTTGGTGTTTGCCCTGCTGCGCGGCTTGAATGGTTTTCGCCACTACACTGGCACCGCCCAAAAGTGAACTGTCTCTGACGTTTTGGAATAACACGCCTCTGTGCTGCTCGAAGGGCTTTTCTTATGGTCAACACATTCTTTTTTATTTTTTTCTTTCGCAAGGGTTTGTCCACGAATGTCTTAAGCCCAGGCTTTGCCAAGGACAAAGTCCTTTTTTTAGTCTTTCTCACCACATACCTTTGTTTCACCATGATGATTATGACCAACAACCTTTCACAAGAAAGTTTAAGTCACAACTAACGTCAGATTGTTATTTCATGGCTGTATATTCCAATTCCACATAAAGTGGGAAATCGTTTATGGTTTTTCCCGCTTGCTTTTCATCAAATGTCCACATGAGATGAAAGGATAATTCGTCACCTGCATTGACCATTTCATGGTTATGGACCAACACCATTTGACCATTTACCTTTATTTGTAAATAGTTCTCATCGGGCATCGCGTATTTCATGTGAATGTTTCCATCATAGTGTAATCGATAGTGGTTTAAACCCGAAGCAAGCACATAGGTCAGGTGCTGGTCATGGACTAGCGGTAAATGGTTTCTGTCATTCACATATTTTTGATTTGTCAGATACACTAAAAATACAGATGGGATAAATTTATAAAGCCTTTTCATTTCATAGGTCACGTAACGCTTGGTACAGACATCGTCTTCGTCTTGCGGGTCTTCCACGTGAATAATCCGATGGTGATTAGCGCTATAGCCATTCACTGTAAGCTGGGGCACTTTGTCATAAAACTCATACACTTTGTTATCCACATACTTTTTTGTACTAACGTCTGTAGACACTTGAGGATGTTTTACATGGGATAACCGCTTTCCCTTAAAGTCATAATCTCCTTGTTTTGTGCGTAGCACTACTAACATTTCCACATAGTGTTTATTAGCAGGATCTGTTTCTTGTCTAGGATCATGTATGGGGATAGGCCTAGCTTTGGCCATCAACGCACGTCCATAGACATCCATCGTCAACCTTTAGTACGAGTCTACTGTTTCTATGACAAGGCTCGGCGTCCTGTATATAGACAGCCTGCTAGCCTGTCTAAGCTTTAGTTGATATGAAGATTATTAAGCAGCAATAGTCATTCCCCGTGGGGTACATGGTTTCCCATCTCTGTCCACATCACGTGAACAACGCCATGGTTCACTGTTTCCATCTTCTATTCGCTGCATCATTGTGGGTCCTTCCGGCTGTGGAAAGACCAATCTCTTGCTAACACTCATGACAGTGCCCAATGGTCTGCGTTTTCAAAATATTTATATTTTTGCAACATCTCTCTACCTACCCCTCTACGTGTTTCTGGATCAATTCATGTCAGGATTACAAAAAGAGAATATGGGTTATTTCACATTTTCCACGCAAGAAAATGTTATTTCACCGGATGAGGTAAAGCCTGATTCACTCATGATTTTCGATGATGTATCCACTGAACGTCAAGGCATCATTCAAAGCTATTTCAGCATGGGTCAACACAAGCATATCGATTGCTTCTATCTTGGACAAACGTATTCTAAAATGTCCAAACAGTTGATTCGTGACAATGCCAATGTCATTGTTTTATTTCCTGGTTCAAATCCTACCTTTCCATGCGTACACATAGAGTGGTCCTCGCGGATGGCTCCTCCTCAGACAGGAAATCGGTAGAAAGTGGAGTACCTCAGGGATCTGTCTTAGGTCCACTATCCTTCTCGCTATATATAAACTATGTTTCTAATGAATTCCGAAATAGTTCTGTTCATATATACGCTGATGACCTCCAAGCCTATTTTCACCTCACGCCTAACACTGCATGTGATCGTATAAATGTGTTTAATGAAGCCATTGACAGGCTTTGTGAAGGGCCCTAAATCATAATCTTAACTTGAACATATCTAAAACACAACTTATATCCATTGGATATACAACACGTCTAAATTCAGTAGATTTTAATTCACTACCACCCATCAAGATAATAATATTAAATATAGCAACACTGTCAATAATCTCGGAGTGATATTTGATAGAACACTGTCGTGGGCAGAGAATACGTCTAATGTGGTAAGGAAAGTTGTATCAACTATGCATCTCCTGAAAAGAACTGTTTCTTACACCCCACCTAACATACGTAAGCTCTTCGTCCAAACTATCATTTTTCCAATCATTGATTATGGCTCTGCTGTATACAATGATTTACCAGAAACACAGAACATCAAATTAGAAAGAGTCCAGAATGCATGTGTTCGGTACATTCTGGATGTAAGGTGAGATGAACATATCACACCTTACTACTGTACCCGTTCGTCCTGGGGATGCGATGACCCATCTGCTATAACATCACACCCCTGGAGTTCCAGGACAGAGCGGAGTTAAATGAACCTCTAGTCAAATAAGGAATGTGTCGGAAATTCAGTTGAATTCTTGAAAAAGCAGTGGGTTTCACGAGACAAAGTATCTCTAGGGTCGTTACGGGCTTAAGTTAATAAAAAATAATTCAAATATAAATGGGCGCCATCAACTGAATTCCTAGCAAAACCACTTCCTTTCCGGATAAGCCTTACTCAAGACAAGGAAAGAAAAAGGAACATCACACCATCATCAGATCACAACTAAGATAAAAACAAATTTATTTTACTTTGATAGTCAGACAGACATTTTAAATATAAATCCTACCTAAGAGTATGGTCGAATGCAAAGTTAAATTGTCCAAAAATCGAACCATCTCCTTTCTAATGCAAAATTAATTTTATCCACATAACAAGAAAAATGTATAAAGTTCTCTTGGGTTCTCAGGATCACTGTCGCACTATGTCTTTCGTCACTGACATTTGTGACACCTGAGACCTAATTCTCTTTAATTTAACATCAATGTGGATTTAATTAAGTTACTAATCTGCCTAAACATACACATATAATAATCACTCATGTTAAATATCACATAAATTATGGTTTGCATGGTATAATTTGAACGTAGAACATGTTAATCAAATGTTCCTAAACATTGACTAATTAATTTACATTATTTACATCGTCATTAATCTCTTATCTGTGAATTACAGAAAATTCAAATTCTCATTGGTCATCCTCATTATTATCAAATTAAATATTTCTCACATTAATTCTCACTTCAAAATTCCAAATATTCCTGTCAGAATCGTTAATTCATCACCATTACCTCATTTAAATTCACATTTCAAGTTGCAATTCCTTCGAATTATCTCTCAATTAAATTTATTTAATTTCATAAAAATTCATTAATCATCAGCTTCTTTAATTAATCATCACCTTCTAATTCAGTTATTCATCATCATTACAATCGTCTAATAATTCATTTCAATCAGTTTAATTAATTCAATCTTTAATTCATCCACTTATTTAATTCATCGATTTATTTCAAAATTTAATTTATCAACTTATTTAAATTTCAATCATCTGGTTATTTAGATTATTATTTCATCTAGTCATTCTGATTTTTATTTCATTAGGTCAGATCGTTAATATGCTTAAATCTCAGATTATTATTTCATTAATTATTATTTTCAGAAAATCTTGTATTATCAACTTTATTTATTTGTTTAATTTCCTAATAAATTGTTTAATAAGGTTTATAGAACGTTGTCTTACAGTTTTATTACTTCCAAGTTATATCTCGTATTTAATTATCATGCCAAAAATATTATTGTCTCCACGACATCACGTTGGATCTAACTATCCACAACGACATTATATTTCTTCAATATTCCAAATATCACATTTGAATATAAGAATTGCTACAAAAACTCCATAAATATTCAGCACATACAGCATGAATTTCAACAATAACGCTAGACTGGGTACGACGACCTCATGTCCGCTTCAAAATACATTATCAACGTTGCAACTATCAAATGGCAAATTCCACAAAATGCCTATCACAAACTTCATTTAACCACGTTGCATGATCTACAAAAATATATAAATGGCTTCAAATTATTAACGCACATAATCTCCAATGACTGTAATTACTCTGATCACTTCTAGACAACTTCTTAAACAATTGGAAAAACATTACTTCAGTAATTTAATATTTGCTTTCAAATAACATAAATTCTCTTTCACAAGTTTCATAATTCACATCGTAGAAAAACACCAATGTGCTATAATCTCTCACATCAAAATCTGCAATACTGATCTGCCTTAAAATAATTATGACCATTAATGATTAATCTTACAAGATTAAATTACTTTAAATCCTTCTCAAAGGTATCAAACACAATTATAAAAATCATCAAAGCATCAGCTGTAATAGCTGTTAAACTGAAATTACTCTCAAAAGAGTATAGCAACAAAATATTGGATTGGCAAACTAGAATTACTAAATGCAATCCTGTTGACATTTATCGTTACTTTATTTAACAAAATTTCGACTGATATGTGACTAGTAGTTCCTTGTTTAATTCACTTACATCTCGTGTACATTCGGATGATAAAATGAGTTCCTCAATGGCGAGTAAGATGTGTAACCACCGTGCAATCGTATAAATACGAAGGACCTCGCCCCGTCGACTTGGATGATAGTTCCCTGAACGGTGGGTAAGGTGAGTAGCCACCATACAATCGTATAAATACGAAGGACCCCACCTCGTAGGCTATATGAGTGAATGTACTAGAAAGGAATCAACAAGTTTCTAGTTGTCATATAAAAGCGACGTTCATTCACTAAAGTGAATAACTTCTTAATATCTCCAAACAATCCAATGGAAAAATCCCTACTGATGAATAATACACACTCGCTAGTATGCAATGAACTGACGAAGTAGTTTCTGATAATCAATTGCAGATCACGAGTTCGAAATACTCGTTACTCAAAAAAAACTATTCATGAAAAATATCCTAGCTGGAAAAATGTCTATAAGACCAAACATCTTCTTAATAAAGCCAAACAACGGTGAGAATTTCGATTAATGATGCCTGCCATATCATATGGTCACTCCATATTCTAGCAAATTCGAAGTATATAAATTCAAACCATGTCTTAATAATCAAATCACTCCTATTAGAAAAATATACATGTGTGCCCAGTATTCATGAAAATAATCGTATCAGGTAGATAGAACTCTTACAATACCTTTCATTATCAGTTGTAATATAATTTCCAAGATCGACGATTTTCCCTACCTAAAGATTTCTCGTAAGATCGGCGTGAATATCATTTCATCCATGAAATGATGATTTCCTTCGATATCCCAAGCGAATCAGCTGTTGAACTCCTCTCGTCAGGAACCGAATCCATCGCTCTGTGGTGCCATCTTGTCTCTATTCACGTTTACTCGATCATGTTGAACCTCGAATTACCCATAGCGGATATCGTCCAACTCCTTCTCGAAAAGTTCATGGAAACAGCGTACCCCCTACTCTTCTTCTAATATACGCCACTGTTCCGATAAATGTTCAGTTTGAGAATTGTAAGTCCTCTCTCAACTTACTGCAAAGTTCGACTTGAGTAAAATAAAAATTTTACTAGATAGTGTTCAAGATTACGATACACCCTGTATCTGTCTGTAATATGTAATCCATGAAAATTGTATAAGATAAAAATCTTATATATGCACGCTGTAATGTTCATCAGAGCCTATGCTAAACATTCAGTTTACTTGAAATAGTAAAAAGTCGTTTGAATGTATTATATAACAGCATGGTTATAAGGTTAATTGTGAAAGCCTGTGTTCGAACAACGTCGAAATGAAGCTTGAAACAAAGTCTTCATATGCGATCAGTGTGGTTTTGAAATACCCCGGCTATCTACAATTGTCTTCTCGGCTAGGTCGCCTGTATCAACGACCCGCTCGGCCTGCTCTGCTCGGTGATACGAGAAATGTCGCCTACTCTTGCCGTGACGGTTTACGTGTGTTGCGTGACCTTCAATGCCCGTCTCGCTGTGCTATAGAGCTGCTCTGTACTGCTCCTCTCATTGAGCTCAACTGAACTGCTCAGCGCTGTGTTCCAGCTTATGAGCTCCGTGCGGCACGTGGCTAATTCTCCCCACTACAGTGCTCCCACGTCACGAAGATAGTCTCGAACCCGACTCCTCTCGGCTGTTCTGTTATACAAAAACTTATTTCCATAAAATTATTTCCACATATAATGCATGTCATATATACTCTTCTAAGTTGTTTTAACTTATTATAATCCCATATATATTTCAATAAAGTTTCACATCTTTATTAATAATTCTATCTTCTCACAGATTTCAATGCCTCCTTGATTCTTGACCTCCTACGTCATCTTGGCTTTCTTCTTGACGCGATCGATGCGCTATCTTATTAGCTTGCTTTCCAAAACCTCAACTACAGCTTAATGTCAGCTGGCGTAGCCGATAGTCTAAAATAGGTATCGGGTACATCTCTCCCGTACATCTCCTTTTTTTTTTATCAGGATTGAGAAAAAAAAATACACTCTCAGGCATTCAATATATTATACATGTACACGATAGCTCTACAATTTCCTTTACTCAGCATGATGGTATTTCCTGATGCTAGCTGCATTAAAAGTTCCTACAACTTCATCAGTATCCATTCTGACAATCTTATAGCTATTATTCTGGTATGTTTGTTCAATACGGAACGGACCAGCGTACAATGGAGCGAATTTATGGTAGATCTTCAGCTGTAGGTTCGAAGTGACTGGCTTCCTAATCAGCACCTCATCATTTTCTTGAAATGGCTCGTGGAACCTCCTTCCTGCCTGTCTCCTGGCTCTCTTCTCCGCCTGTCTTCTGAGCCTCTCTCCTGCCATCTCGACTCTTCTTTCTTGTGTGGGTTGAGGATCTACTGGTGCCCTCACGACTCTATCCCATGGTCTATCCGGTTTCAATCCATGATGAAGCATGGACGGAATCTGTCCTGTGCTTTCATGTACTGTGGAATTCAAGCATTGGCTAATGATGGGTATCACTTCCATCCATCTATGGTGTTGCCTTGACACATATAAGCGACACAGCTTACTTATCTCCGGCATAATTCTTTCGGCGGGATTTCCCTCTGGATACCGTACAGAATTAAACACATGCCTGACTCCTAAACGTTCCATAGCATTAGAAAATTCCATGCTAGTAAATTGCGATCCATGGTCACTCAACAAAACTTCAGGTTTCCCCATGCTCGGAATAACTGTTTTCTCAAGTCGATTTATTACGTACTTGGACGTAGCTTTCTGTATAGGGCATAGAGATACGTACTTCGAAAATACATCGACTGTTACTAAAACGAATTGATTGCCTTTCGTCGAACGAGGAATTGGACCAAAAATGTCCGTCGCGAAAAGTTCTCTTGGCTTGCTGGGTAATATTGATCTGGGAACTTCTTTCATTAACTTAGATGAGTATTTACTTCGCTGACAACTGTCACAGGTCTTTATGACGTCGCGAATCGTTTGTCCCATTTGTTTCCACACAAAAGTTTCTTGAGCGAGAGCCAAAGTCTTGTCTACACCTACATGAGCTGCAGTTCGGTGTATCATCCAAATAACTGGTTTGACAAGCTTGGGTGGGATCACTACTCTAAGTCTAGTATGATCCTGGTCAATATATTGGCATATAACACCTCCCATAATATGATGTCTTCTAGCCTCTATCTCAGTTCTTTGAAAATCTGGATCAGTGTTATCCATCCTACGTGTCAGAAAACGGTAAATTCTTCGCAAAGGTGCATATCTCTTCTGAGTTTGCGATAACAACTTCAACTTTTCTAGAGTACCACTATCCTCTTGAATCAAATTTATATGGTTGACTATTACTTCTTCACAAGGGTTTCTGCTCAGCACATCTGCTAACAGATTTAACTTCCCCGGTCTATGTACAACAGTTGGGTTAAATTGCTGTAAGAACAGAGCCCATCTGGTGATGCGGTCACTCGCTAAGTCTGTCTTCATAATAAATTGGAGGGCTTTATGATCTGTGATCACTGTTATGTCATGTCCAAACAACACCTTCTTCCACGTTTTGAGAGCATGAACCACTGCTAATGCCTCTAACTCAGTTGCGTAGTAATTCTTCTCACAATTCCTAAGCTTGCGACTGGTGAAAGCTAAATATCTATGTTTCTTGTCATCATCCAGCTGATATAGGATTCCACTAATGCCTATTTTGGATGCATCTGTCTCTACAAAGAATCGTCTTGTAAAATCAGGATACTCAAGTTTGATATTTTGGATTAGCATTTTCTTGGCCGCTAAAAATGCTTGATTGCATTTATCGTCCCATTTCCATCGATTTCCCTTCCTTAATAAATCCTGCAGAGGTGCCATTGTCTCAGTATATCCAGGACAATGTGTTGAAAAGAACTGACACATGCCTAAAAACTGCCGTACCTCTTTAATCTTTCGTGGTGTTGGAAACTCTGAAATTGCCATTATCTTCTTTGGATTGGGCCTATAACCATCTCCATCGATTCTATGCCCAAGAAATTCAATTTCTTCATGAAAGAATTGACATTTATTGAAGTTCACCTTGAAGTTCGTTCTTCTAAGATCTTCAAAAAGCATTTGAAGGTGTCTGATATGTTCTTCCGCTGTCTCAGACGCTATAATCAGGTCATCAATATAGCTTACAACATGCTCTTTAACTGCATCTGACAAATTTTGATCTAGTGCTCGGATCATCACCGGACCACTATTTTTCACACCAAAAGGTAACCTATTGAATACATATGTTTTATGGTCAAACAAGAACCCTGTGTACTGTTTGCACTCTTCTGCTAGCTCAACATGATAATATGAACTAGTCAGATCGATTGTCGAGAAGACACTCTTTCCTCTAAATCGGCGTAACAATTCACGAATAACAGGTGGTCTATCGTGTTCAGGAAGAACTCTTTCGTTAAGGGATCTGGCATCTAGACATATCCTCAGCTTACCGTTAGGTTTCTTGACAACAGCTAAAGGATTCAAATAAGCAGTTGGCATTTTCTTAATTATTCCATCTGTTTCCATGTCGCTTATCATTATGCTAACTTCCTCCTTCCATTTATCCGGAATGGGATATAAATTTTTATGGTATGGTTTGTCATCCATCAACTTGATGCTGTATGTAAAATTTTCTATGAGACCTGGTTTGTCATTGAATATATCCTCATATTCTGAAATTACTTGATCAAACCGCCCCTTAATTTCTGGATTTATTTTACTAGTTATGCCAATTTTATCTTCTATAGACCTTTCAACGCTGCATACAATTTCATCCAATATATCCTCTCTACAGAATGTCATCTCCGATTCTTGATTTTCCATAACCTCTTCTTGAAAGAACATGCGCCTACTCTGCATATCTATGATCAGGCCACTCTCACTTAGGAAATCCACTCCTAGGATCATGTCAAAATGTAGTTGACCCACTACTAGGAACATCTGTTCAAAACTTCTGGTTCCAATCCCAACATCTAAAAGTACCTGACTTTTACATTTCATACTCTTGTCTGGAATCACCCCTTGAATTTTGCTAACAACAGTTGGCAACATTGTAATTCTTCCTAATAATTTCAATTCATCCAGGCAACCTATGGATATCAAGCTCACCATAGCTCCTGTGTCTACAAGTGTCTTTATTTCTTTTCCCATGACTTCCACACTAATAACTGGCAATTCATGTCTATTTTCCCGTTGTACTATGTCTTCTTCCTCGATTAAATCCTCGTCCTTGACCTGATATGTTTCTACGATGACGATTGATTCCCAATGATTTTCATTTTCCTCTGGAGTTAATTTGACGTTTTTTTTTCCTTCGCCACTCGTGCTGGCTCGATTGACATCTCTCATTGTCTCCTCGAGTGGTGCACTAGGCTGTCTATCCTCTTGTCTTGACCTTTCATGTCCACGATTGTCCCTTCTGTCGTCAGGATCGTTTCTTCGGCCTTCCTGTCGGTCGTTTCCATTAAACTGTTGCCCTTGGTTCCAGTTATTCCTTCCCCGATATCTGTTATTATACCGATTCCTGTCCTGATACCTGGAATTTTGGTTATAATTCCTATACCGGCTATCTCTCGCTTCTTGATCGTATGGCCTTTCATATGGTCCTCTATATCGATCATTTCCTCTTGCGTTACGGATGTTTCCTCGATTCCCATCGTTCCGTCGGTTTTCCCAGGAATCCCTTCTGTCCGTTTGAGCTGCATTGTCCACGACTACCGCATTTACTTCTTGCGTGTTTCTGTTGTCGTTCCTATTACTTCTCGGTGTAACCTGTGCGCTCGTATAATCCAATCTCCGCAAAATATCATCATAATGTTCCAGCGTATTGGCTCCCGATGCTATCAGAGATCGCTGTACCTCTATCGGTAACTGTCGCGCTATAGCTTGCAAAAGCTCTTCTTCTGGCAATGGAGGAATAAGGAACTGTAATTTAGCCAGTTGTGACGTGAAGTAGTTGGCGTAATGCGTCGGATGTGACGTAGAATAGCGTTTAGAGTACATCTCCGCTCTTACGTTGAGTTGATCCTCGGCACTCCAGAATCTCCTCAAGAAAGCCATGGCAAATTGCTCCATGTTCGCAAAGTTGCTTCTGAACGCTCTAAACCACGTAAGTGCAGATCCATCTAAGGCGCGTTCTACTATCCTTAGCTCTCTTTCTTTGGCTACCCTGTGTTCCGCCATGTAGTCTCGAATATCTCGCAGAAATTCTACTGGTGTAACTCCTGTATTTCCCGAAAACTTTCTCGGTTTGTCATCTAGGTTCCTTATAATTGTGACTGGACCTGAGTATCGTTCGCTTGGACTCGACGTACTCCTACTCGAACTTGGATTCTCCTGAGGGGTTGAACTGACCCTTTCGAATGTCACATTCGGTTGCATTTGACGGTCTTCTACCATGCTCGTGTCTTGATTCGTCATACTGCGGTCTATCGCTGTTTGATTCATCAATGTTTCCCCTGATGTTACATTCTGACTGGTAAAACTGTTAACTATGGATTCTAGTTTAGTCATCCTGTCTTCTGCTAATCTCTTGACCTGAGTCTTCAACTCATCTAACGATGTAACGTCCTGCGTCTTGTTATTTTCGTCTAGATCGTTCCTCAACTTGTCAATCTTTCCTTCGCACGTGTTCTTCACTAACGCGACTTGTTCTTTCAACAGATCAACATCTGTTCTAAATAGTGTTGAATCTAATTTCATCGCTTCCTTGCTTTCCGTAAACCTAGCTTCTAAGTTTGCCATACCTGCGATTAATTTTTCATCTAACCCGTCACGTTTCTCTTTTGCTTCGGCATCGACCTCATTATATCGTTCTTCAACAATTGCTCCGACTCTATTTTTAAATAAAGTTAAGTTTTCGTTAACCTTTTGCTCTATATCGTCGTCTATCTTTCTAATATCCTTCTGCAATTGATTTTCTAACGACTTTATATTAGAATTGACCTCTCCCAAGACTTCATCTTTAATGGTCCCAATTACTGTCTTCAAATCTTTTATTTCGTTACCTAGATTCGTTTCTAGACTCTTAATCTTAGTCTCGAAAGATACTTCGGTAGACCAATCTTGAATTTTTCCTACATCTGCCACTAAACCATCGATGTCGAATCTCAACTTCGATACATCTGACTTAATGTCTTTCTGTATGGTCATAACGTCTGTTCTTAAAGTAAAAATATTTTCTTCCCCTCTACTTTCTAACTCGATAATATTTTTCCTTAATATCTGAACATTTTCCTCTCCTTTCATGTTTACTGCAATGATGTCTAATTGTAAAGTTTTCAACATCTCATTGTTCTTCAAAGTTAAACTATTCTCTAATCTGGTTAACTTATTTTCTAATTCAGTATTAGTTTCTTCACTACGAGACTGTAATTTCTTTTCTAATGACTTAAAATTGTCTTCACTATTTGACTGTAATAGTTTTAAATTTTCCTCAGTACTAGATTGTAGCCTAGTCTCTAATGACTTCAAACTGTCGTTTAGATTACCTTCGTTACTAGCCTGTAATGATTTTACATTCTCTTTACATTTAGCTTCTAATCTAGCTTCTGAATTATTAATTTGTTCTTTAACTTCCGTTTCCATCTTAGAAATGGTTTCTGCAATTCCAGACATACCCGTCTGCAACTCTCCTAACACCTTCGCTAAATCCTCTGGCAACATAATTATATTTCAATATAGAATTATATAGAGACGTTAGACAACAACACATCACAATGTCTCAATTCCTGCATTCACTTGGGTATAGGGAAAAATATCTTATAACTAACATGATATTACTAATACGATTAACATGAACACTGGATTGGGCACACAAGTACATTGTCTGACTAAGTATAATAAATTTTGTAACACACTTAAATGAACTTGAGATCAATCTCTCAGTAATCTAAATCTGATGTGATTCCATAGAATTAACAAAATCGAAAAGCCCCACTAGTTGGATAAAGCCAATTCTCCCTCTCTCTCTGTACCCGTTCGTCCTGGGGATGCGATGACCCATCTGCTATAACATCACACCCCTGGAGTTCCAGGACAGAGCGGAGTTAAATGAACCTCTAGTCAAATAAGGAATGTGTCGGAAATTCAGTTGAATTCTTGAAAAAGCAGTGGGTTTCACGAGACAAAGTATCTCTAGGGTCGTTACGGGCTTAAGTTAATAAAAAATAATTCAAATATAAATGGGCGCCATCAACTGAATTCCTAGCAAAACCACTTCCTTTCCGGATAAGCCTTACTCAAGACAAGGAAAGAAAAAGGAACATCACACCATCATCAGATCACAACTAAGATAAAAACAAATTTATTTTACTTTGATAGTCAGACAGACATTTTAAATATAAATCCTACCTAAGAGTATGGTCGAATGCAAAGTTAAATTGTCCAAAAATCGAACCATCTCCTTTCTAATGCAAAATTAATTTTATCCACATAACAAGAAAAATGTATAAAGTTCTCTTGGGTTCTCAGGATCACTGTCGCACTATGTCTTTCGTCACTGACATTTGTGACACCTGAGACCTAATTCTCTTTAATTTAACATCAATGTGGATTTAATTAAGTTACTAATCTGCCTAAACATACACATATAATAATCACTCATGTTAAATATCACATAAATTATGGTTTGCATGGTATAATTTGAACGTAGAACATGTTAATCAAATGTTCCTAAACATTGACTAATTAATTTACATTATTTACATCGTCATTAATCTCTTATCTGTGAATTACAGAAAATTCAAATTCTCATTGGTCATCCTCATTATTATCAAATTAAATATTTCTCACATTAATTCTCACTTCAAAATTCCAAATATTCCTGTCAGAATCGTTAATTCATCACCATTACCTCATTTAAATTCACATTTCAAGTTGCAATTCCTTCGAATTATCTCTCAATTAAATTTATTTAATTTCATAAAAATTCATTAATCATCAGCTTCTTTAATTAATCATCACCTTCTAATTCAGTTATTCATCATCATTACAATCGTCTA
Source organism: Meconema thalassinum (assembly GCA_946902985.2). NCBI lineage: Eukaryota > Metazoa > Arthropoda > Insecta > Orthoptera > Tettigoniidae > Meconema > Meconema thalassinum. The sequence continues at coordinate 449,599 of CAMPQE020000021.1, forward strand.
ATAATTCATTTCAATCAGTTTAATTAATTCAATCTTTAATTCATCCACTTATTTAATTCATCGATTTATTTCAAAATTTAATTTATCAACTTATTTAAATTTCAATCATCTGGTTATTTAGATTATTATTTCATCTAGTCATTCTGATTTTTATTTCATTAGGTCAGATCGTTAATATGCTTAAATCTCAGATTATTATTTCATTAATTATTATTTTCAGAAAATCTTGTATTATCAACTTTATTTATTTGTTTAATTTCCTAATAAATTGTTTAATAAGGTTTATAGAACGTTGTCTTACAGTTTTATTACTTCCAAGTTATATCTCGTATTTAATTATCATGCCAAAAATATTATTGTCTCCACGACATCACGTTGGATCTAACTATCCACAACGACATTATATTTCTTCAATATTCCAAATATCACATTTGAATATAAGAATTGCTACAAAAACTCCATAAATATTCAGCACATACAGCATGAATTTCAACAATAACGCTAGACTGGGTACGACGACCTCATGTCCGCTTCAAAATACATTATCAACGTTGCAACTATCAAATGGCAAATTCCACAAAATGCCTATCACAAACTTCATTTAACCACGTTGCATGATCTACAAAAATATATAAATGGCTTCAAATTATTAACGCACATAATCTCCATTGACTGTAATTACTCTGATCACTTCTAGACAACTTCTTAAACAATTGGAAAAACATTACTTCAGTAATTTAATATTTGCTTTCAAATAACATAAATTCTCTTTCACAAGTTTCATAATTCACATCGTAGAAAAACACCAATGTGCTATAATCTCTCACATCAAAATCTGCAATACTGATCTGCCTTAAAATAATTATGACCATTAATGATTAATCTTACAAGATTAAATTACTTTAAATCCTTCTCAAAGGTATCAAACACAATTATAAAAATCATCAAAGCATCAGCTGTAATAGCTGTTAAACTGAAATTACTCTCAAAAGAGTATAGCAACAAAATATTGGATTGGCAAACTAGAATTACTAAATGCAATCCTGTTGACATTTATCGTTACTTTATTTAACAAAATTTCGACTGATATGTGACTAGTAGTTCCTTGTTTAATTCACTTACATCTCGTGTACATTCGGATGATAAAATGAGTTCCTCAATGGCGAGTAAGATGTGTAACCACCGTGCAATCGTATAAATACGAAGGACCTCGCCCCGTCGACTTGGATGATAGTTCCCTGAACGGTGGGTAAGGTGAGTAGCCACCATACAATCGTATAAATACGAAGGACCCCACCTCGTAGGCTATATGAGTGAATGTACTAGAAAGGAATCAACAAGTTTCTAGTTGTCATATAAAAGCGACGTTCATTCACTAAAGTGAATAACTTCTTAATATCTCCAAACAATCCAATGGAAAAATCCCTACTGATGAATAATACACACTCGCTAGTATGCAATGAACTGACGAAGTAGTTTCTGATAATCAATTGCAGATCACGAGTTCGAAATACTCGTTACTCAAAAAAAACTATTCATGAAAAATATCCTAGCTGGAAAAATGTCTATAAGACCAAACATCTTCTTAATAAAGCCAAACAACGGTGAGAATTTCGATTAATGATGCCTGCCATATCATATGGTCACTCCATATTCTAGCAAATTCGAAGTATATAAATTCAAACCATGTCTTAATAATCAAATCACTCCTATTAGAAAAATATACATGTGTGCCCAGTATTCATGAAAATAATCGTATCAGGTAGATAGAACTCTTACAATACCTTTCATTATCAGTTGTAATATAATTTCCAAGATCGTCGATTTTCCCTACCTAAAGATTTCTCGTAAGATCGGCGTGAATATCATTTCATCCATGAAATGATGATTTCCTTCGATATCCCAAGCGAATCAGCTGTTGGACTCCTCTCGTCAGGAACCGAATCCATCGCTCTGTGGTGCCATCTTGTCTCTATTCACGTTTACTCGATCATGTTGAACCTCGAATTACCCATAGCGGATATCGTCCAACTCCTTCTCGAAAAGTTCATGGAAACAGCGGACCCCCTACTCTTCTTCTAATATACGCCACTGTTCCGATAAATGTTCAGTTTGAGAATTGTAAGTCCTCTCTCAACTTACTGCAAAGTTCGACTTGAGTAAAATAAAAATTTTACTAGATAGTGTTCAAGATTACGATACACCCTGTATCTGTCTGTAATATGTAATCCATGAAAATTGTATAAGATAAAAATCTTATATATGCACGCTGTAATGTTCATCAGAGCCTATGCTAAACATTCAGTTTACTTGAAATAGTAAAAAGTCGTTTGAATGTATTATATAACAGCATGGTTATAAGGTTAATTGTGAAAGCCTGTGTTCGAACAACGTCGAAATGAAGCTTGAAACAAAGTCTTCATATGCGATCAGTGTGGTTTTGAAATACCCCGGCTATCTACAATTGTCTTCTCGGCTAGGTCGCCTGTATCAACGACCCGCTCGGCCTGCTCTGCTCGGTGATACGAGAAATGTCGCCTACTCTTGCCGTGACGGTTTACGTGTGTTGCGTGACCTTCAATGCCCGTCTCGCTGTGCTATAGAGCTGCTCTGTACTGCTCCTCTCATTGAGCTCAACTGAACTGCTCAGCGCTGTGTTCCAGCTTATGAGCTCCGTGCGGCACGTGGCTAATTCTCCCCACTACAGTGCTCCCACGTCACGAAGATAGTCTCGAACCCGACTCCTCTCGGCTGTTCTGTTATACAATAACTTATTTCCATAAAATTATTTCCACATATAATGCATGTCATATATACTCTTCTAAGTTGTTTTAACTTATTATAATCCCATATATATTTCAATAAAGTTTCACATCTTTATTAATAATTCTATCTTCTCACAGATTTCAATGCCTCCTTGATTCTTGACCTCCTACGTCATCTTGGCTTTCTTCTTGACGCGATCGATGCGCTATCTTATTAGCTTGCTTTCCAAAACCTCAACTACAGCTTAATGTCAGCTGGCGTAGCCGATAGCCTAAAATAAGTATCGGGTACACTACGTGCAGCTGAAATGGCTGAAACTCCACGAGCGAAGGCAGTTATCAGTTGCCATTCTGACACACACAAAATTACATACCGAGACCCCGTTATATCTCTACAATGCCTTTACACCAATGCATTCTGTTCATAATCGAGAAAATAGATACACAAAATTAACATTCCAGATTCCTATACACCGAACCATGAAGTTCAATAAATATTTTGTTTGCACCGCCTCACGCCTCTTCAACACCTTCGATTTATATAAGTTCGTCAACATTACAAGCACTGCAGCTTTCAAAAGACATCTTTCATCCTGCTTCTTGGAGCAGTATACCTCTCACATTTGATTACTGTATTATGTTAAAATACTTTTTTTTAGTTCAATTATAACCCAAGGACAATAGCTGACAACCTGTCTACTTCAATAGCTTTTCTTGTACAGTATATGGTGTTTGATTTTCGGACTGATAGTCGGTATCTACTCTCACTCTTTTGTATATAATTTTTCCATTATCATTAGTATTATTATTATTATTGTATTGTTACTATCATTTTTTACTATAATTGTTAGACTATGATTATTTATATTGTGAATGTAAGTGAACTGTTTTATTTCTATAAGCCCTAATCTTATTTAATGTAGGGCGCTACTGTAAAGGAGCTCTTAAGCTCTAAGTGTAGCCGTGAAAATAAAATCAATCAATCAATAAAATCAATCAATCCAAACCTGCGTCTCACTCCTTTACTCCATGTTAACATACAACTCGTTCAGCTATTGGCTGTCATGGGTTCTCCACTCCTCCCCTCACCTCTCCCCGCACTTCTGGCCCCGCCCCCTCACCGCTCTGCAGTGGTCACGTGATTTCCTGTTCTCTCTTTGTGTTCACCCTTTCCTCTCTGCAGGGTTGCCTGCCTGCTGCTGCTCGGCTCGCCTGGCGAGCCCTTATCACCTTTTAACAGAGTGGCCACATGGTTCCAACATGTTATCATAGGACAGCAGTGTTGTCAGCTTGACTGACATTCCATTCTGTTAGCCGACTAGCCATGCCTCAAGAAGATATTCTTTCCGTTCTGGCCGCCAGTCAGACGTACATACATACATACAAAGCAAGTTCTATTGTTGTTGCCGACTACAAAAGCCTTGCTTTTATTCGTCTAATACCATTATGAATTTGTCAGGTTACTGGTCAGAGTTTACTTACATGTTTTAAAGATCACGATGAGGGATTTTTTTTAATATTCGCCTTCATTCGTTCGTCATATAGGAAAATATCAGAAAGAGCTCCCTCACCCTGCTGCCTCTCGAAATAGCCATTTCCTGTATTCACCATGGCTAGTCATAGCCTCGTTGTAACACATGTCCAGCGCTACCGGCTCTTTGTCTACAAACACTCTTTATTTAAAATGAAATAAAATAAAGTTTCAAAATGCACAGTTTTTGTCCTGGGGTAAATACCAACCATTTATGTCAAACAAACTTATTTATAAACTTGTTAGTTTTCAAAATAGTAAAAATTCAAAATTTAAGTGTTTTCAAAAAATCTCAAAAAATAAAAAAGTTTTATTTAAAAAAATAAAGGTCGTAGAGACCATTCGTTTGAACTATGGCAAAATGTTCTATCTTGTTTGTTTTTTGAACTATCACCTACTTTTAAATACAAAAATTTTCAATTTTTTTTGTAAAAATATAATACATGGTCCAGTGCAAAGCGCCCATCTGCTCGAGTCCAACGACACCTCATTTTTTTTTAAATCCGACCATCCATTCGCAAATTTTCGCCAATGTTCGCGAGAAAGTAGGTTATCAGTTTGATTCCTCCTACACCCTTGAAACTTGCTGCCCGTCTAGAGGGCATAACCATCTTTCATTAACGTCAAACAAACTTTTTTTTCCAAAATTCACCCTTTCCTAATTAATCAAAAATCCAAAACCACGAATTTTCAAAAAAAAATACCAACGCACATTCTTAGCCAAGGGGACGTCATCCCAACACCAACAATTCCTCGTTCGTTAAAATCCGATCATGCCCTCAGGATATATCGGCAAAGTTTTTATGAAAGTAGGGGATGTCACAGAAGGAACACTACCACACTACTACCAGTTTTTATCCTAGAGACTTGAAATTTATTTTGGGAGTAGAGGGGGTAGGGGCCATTCATTTACGTCAAACAAACTTTTTTGTAAAATTCCTAGTTTCCAAAATATAGGAATTTCAAAATTGGACTGTTTTAAAAAAACATCAAAAATAAAAAAGTTTTATTATAAAATATAAAGGACATAAAACCATTGGTTTTAACCTTCGCACAACGTTTTATCATGTATGGTTTTTAAACTATCGCCTATTTTCGTAAACGAAAATTTTCATTTTTTTCTTTTTTTTTTCAAAAATATAACGAGTGGTCCATGGGAAGGAGGACGTTAGCCCGAGTTCAACGACACCTCATTTGTCAACATCCGACTATGGGTTCACCAGATATTAATTATTTAAAGTGTACAGTCGGGTACAAATAAAATGGGGGGGGGCAGAATCGGCCTTGCTCCCCTACTTTTATGGGTTGCAGTTGAATGATGAGGTCAAGTTCCCACGGTGAAAAGCAAATTAGGTGTTGACCAGTAGTTAAGGTAACATAAATTCCTCAGTGAGGAAAATATTCCCTTATTTTGGCGTGGAAAATACTAGATTGCTTGAATAGTAGAAAGATTGGTTGACATAGAAAGTTCTGGAGCCGTGAAAATAAATGAAGATGACAGTTACATGGGGTAAGAGAGATCCCGCGGTTTTATAGACAGTGGTTAATTTGATTTAAATCCCTCGTTGTGTGAAGGTATTCCCATTTAATTTGTGTACGAAGTGCTGAATTTCATGTTTTAAAGCCAGCTTAGATAGCTAAAGCATGACCAGAAATATCCCTCGAAGACGGTTATTGCACAATTGTTAGCAATTCCACACACTGCCTATAGAATTGTATTAAAAGCATTTAGCCCTTTTAAAAACCATTCAAATATGTTTAAAAACATTTGAAGATTTGTACTTAGCTTTTTCGTATAGAGCAGGCGATGGTTCCTTGTGACCGTTGACCTAAAATACAGACATGGCGTCTGGTTTAAAAACGTCTCATAAAGACAGGAGACTGGTCCTGAGAGGGCTCTGCACTGTAAACCTGACGGCCGAACAAGAAGTGAGAACGAGCAATTCCTCACATGACAGAGGTAGGCAGCCGAGGGGGTACCGGGAAGGAAACAAAAGAGTTTATACAAGCATAGGAAACATTACAAAAACAAAATTTACTGTACAAGTAAGGCTTCTTCATGGAGTAGTTAGCTGGCGACGAACACGACGCCTGGTGGATTGTTGTGGAAGTCCTCTTGACCTGAGGAGATTGAAGTGGAATATTCTCGTATTTTTTGTTGTTGTTTTTTTATTTTGATTTTAATATGACGTTATCACCAAGGAAACTAATTTTGTTTATACAGGATTGTGTTTTGTAAAAGCAAATACCGATTTTATGGGCCAGTGGAATGTTAGTGATAAGCCCTTGAAGGAACGACAACCTCACCACTATCCAAAGGAGCGCTAATTTTTAAGGGAAAAGAGGCTTCCAAAGGCCTAGGCCATATAAACCTGTGGTACGGAGAAACCCACTCTGAACTATTAAAACTAATAAAAATGTAGAATGTTAAATGCGACCTTAAATTAATGTAAAGTAGGCTATTCATCAGTATTCAGTCCTCTTCAAACAAAGCACTTTCCTCTTCTAGATCTTCGTCTATAATATTCGTGTCCCTGTTATCACATCCTAGGCCTGAACAATTACCGCATTTGCTTGAGCAGTTTAGATCACTCTTTCCGCACTCGCAATTACGGACACATTCGTCTTAGCGAGCGCACACTATGAGGGAAAGTAATTCCTGTGGAGCTGCAGGACGTGCTGTTGTAATTGGTCTCAGGTGTTCGCCAATCTTCTTCCACCCCCACTCGAGCTGATTCTTCTTCTCATTCAACCGCTGCTGCACCTGGTGGTAGGTTCCAAATGAATGCTGCCTGGAAGCTGCCGAAGTGGGGGGAAGTGCAACCAACATGAACAATGAATGTATAGGCTGCTTTGCAATAGCCTGCAAGTAACACTGGTAGCGAAAACAATCTAGATCTTCAGTGTTCTTGGCTCCAAACATCGCAAGAAGAAAATGCTTTCCAGCGTCAGCCACTGCACTGGGGTCAGCTTTGGGGTCGTTGAAGATTAGAAGTTTCGTACGAAGAGCTATGTTGGCTTGCACTTTCCCATACGGTGAAATTTTCCCCTTCTTAAAGAGAGCTGATACAGTGTCACATCCTGTGGAGGCGTATATTCCTTTCATATCCTCAATGCCTCGCTGAATGTCAGAAATAGTGTACACTTTTTCCTGCCGATTGCCTTTCTTTGGTACCACCACTTTCAATTTGTTCTCTGAGGGTGCGTGGACAGTCAACAAAACTAGTAAACCCGTGTCGTCACCAAATACACAAACGTCAACTCCTTTCTTAGCTTCATCAATCGCTGTTAAAACTATTAATAAGTCAGCGCCACCCGATGCTTGATGTTCTGTGGAACCATCTCTTTGCAAGTGCACTGTAAGGAATGAAATAAAGCCCATTTTGTTTTTAGCGTTAGCTAGATATTCACTTTGATTGATATTTACATGGATAGAGTCTTTTACTTTCACTTCAATGTTAGTGGTAGAACGTGATCTGCATAAGTGTTCTTCATGTTTTGTGTTTCCTTGTTCGTATGCAACATAAACAACAGTTGCTGGCCCATAGTGTGTAATTATGTAATCTTTGTAATGCTCACAAATCTGTCTGAAGGTAGCTGGGCGTCTTCTGTCGCGTAGACAATCCGAGGGAATCCCATACAAAGGAATAATATTATATCAATAGCCTTCATCTCATACACAGTAGCGATACTTGCTTCGCAATGAGCCCGAGCCCATCAGTCAATAGCCTGGCTGCTTTTTTGTAATCCCTAACTTGGCACTTTCCGACTAATTTACATCATTTAAAAACTATACATATCTCTTTTACTTATAATTTACATAATATATGAGGTAATGGCGCGGATGACAATAAGTAATACTGTGAATTGCTTGATATCAAAATGGGATGATTAAATTAATATAATGATTAATGATGAGGAGTGTATGTGCAGATCCAAGATCTGTCACAGTATAACCTCATAGTGGGCACAGTATTCTAAAGACGAACAATAAAATAAATGACAGCAGAACTTCACTAGAAATAACAAACGCATTCAACGGGTCTCCCAATACGAATGAGGGAAAGAGAGTAGATGGGATAGTGTATGAGTGGGAGGGGCAGGCGGCCGGAGCAGGGTGGAGGTGGTCGACCGGCCCCTTACGCACGGCTTTCTACTGGCGGCCACGCTTGTACTAAACAGGTTTTTGTTCCCAGTATTTTTACACTTCTAACCCTTTGTGGTGCCTCAGCCTCTTTTGGACTACAATACGATTGTACAATAGTACATTTTAATAAAATTGTTCAGTTATTTCTGTTTACATAGTAGTTATAATTTCATTCTTCCAAAAAATCTAACAAAATATGAAAAATTGCTACTTTCGCACCCTCCGTAACTCTTGAACTATTCACTTGAGCAAGATTATGTATGGGGCCATTTTTTGTTCGCAATGTAATGTAGACTATAGTTGAAAATGACACATTTCGCGCTAAACTCATAAGTAGGGGGGTAATGCCGATTCTAAGCCACCCGGCGTTGCTCGGGTGGCGTCCATGTTAAATAATTAATATATGGTGAACCCATGGTCGGATGTTGACAAATGAGATGTCGTTGGACTCCGGCTGACGTCCTCTTTCCTATGGACGACTTGTTATATTTTTGAATTTTTTTTTTTGGAAAATGTTTGTTTTCGAAAATACGCGATAGTTTGAAAACCAAACATGGTAGAACGTTGTGCCATGGCTCAAACGAATGGTCTTTATGACCTTTATTTTCTATAAGAAAACTTTTTTACTTTTTATGTTTTTTTGAAAAAACTTGAATTTAGAAATTCCTATATTTTGGAAACTAGGAATTATACAAAAAAGTTTGTTTGACATAAATGAAAGGTCCCTATGCCCTCTACCACCAAAATAAATGTCAAGTCTGTAGGATGAAAACCTGTAGTAGTGTGGTAGTGGGGATCTGCACCACTTCTTTTTGAACCCTCCTCGTATTTGCCCCGAAGCTGATATCTCGCTAACCAATCATGGGATTTCAACATACAGGGTGTCCTAGCACTCGTAGTGATGCCCCCTACTTTCCTATAGGCTCTTAATTTAATTAAAAGACCAAAACTAAAAGGTCATGTGCTTTTAATATCTCGCGAACCAATCATGCTAGAGGCATGTTCGACAGGTCCAAGGACTCGGGGTGACGTCCTCTTTGCTATGGACCACTCATTATAATTTTTAATAAAATTGGAAACTCGATTTTGGGGAAACACGTGTTTTTTGTGATTTTGCCGATATTTCAAGAACCAATAACGCTAGAGACGTGTACGAGGTGTCCTAGGACTCGGGCTAACGCCCCCTTTCAAATGTGGTAGATATTTTTTCCAAAAAATAATTCACAAAGGGCCTAACGCCATACATGTTGAAGAACTTTTTCTTTTTCTTTACTTGTTTATAATGTCCATGAAGCGTGGTGGTTGAGAGAGACGATACGGCTGGGTGTGTGTGTGTGTGTGTGTGTTTCAACGAACCTGTCGCTAACCATAAGGACCATGCTTAATAGAACAATCGCTATTTCGGCGGGTCGGTGTATGACAGACCGAGCGTGCGTTTTCCTGATATTTTACCTTTGACGTGTAAACGGTAATGAGAACTTGGTTCTATGTTGGTCAAAGCGAGTACAGAAAACAAACTTACAGGAGGTGAAGGTCATTTGAGCTTATTGGAAGGCGTTGATCCGACTTGACAACAGGTGCAATGGAAAAATGACCATGACGCTTCAAGGTGAAATAATCTGACCATTGTGGTGGCAGGGAAGAGCGAAATGCAAGTGAACACATGTGAAACCACATGAGGGCTAAACCAGTGACATCCTGTCTTGCTTCGTACGTGACAAAATGCAAGTTCATGTAAAATTTGATCTACCGCAGGTGTTCACTTTGGGTGTTAGCTGTCCACGTGCACGATAACTGTTAACAAGTGACATCCTGTTTTGCTTCGTACGTGACAAAATGCAAGTTGACGTGAAATTTGATCTGGCACAGGTGTTCACTTTGGGCGTTAGCTGTCCACGTGCCTGATAACAGAATGGTCAAAGCGTGGGAATCGCTGAATCAGTAAAAAGTTTGATGCAACTTGTCGGAATGATGTCACAACCAATAGATAGGCAGGAGCTGCGAACAGCAGTGGTGGGAGGTGAAGGGAGGGAAAGGGGGAGGGGTAATGTAAGAGAGAACAGAGGTGGAAAGAGAAAGAAATATGTGGGGCTGAGGACTTTACACATAGAGCTATAGGTAGTGTACAACATGTGTGAATAAATAAATTAAAAATTGCACAGGTTCACACAACATGTAATTTATTGATCCAAGAATTAAACGTAGAGTTAAACCCTAACCATTTGACATAGAGTTAAATTCCTTTTTGTTTCAACACTTTTTCCACAAGATAATGATGAGGAAATGCTGTTTTCTGATGTTCATGGAGATAAAATCTACCTTTTATGGGTTGATGGTTGAGGTCCTCGAGTAAATAGGTGACTGGAGTGTCCAAGTTGACTTGACGAATTCGAAATAGTTCAGTCCCCCACTGTGGCGTGTAGCCCTTATTGAAGGCAGACTTAAATTTGCTCACACGAACAAAATCCCCAATTTTCAGTCGGTGACGTTTAGGATCGGCTGCTTTTATGGGGTTAAACAGTTTATCCAATCGCTGAATATTTTTAGTCACGAGGCGTGGCTTGGTCCCAATCGTTCTATGGTTGGTGTCATTGAAACGTGATACTAGCTCTGGTAACATGTCCAACCAGCGATACGTGCCCTGAGCGGTAAACGCTTTCCACATATGGGTTTTCAATGTTCGGTTGAACCGCTCGACCACACTGGCTTTGAGATTGCTATACGTGGTGTAATGGTGAATATCCTTAGATTTGAGAAAACTGGAGAAGTCCTTGTTGAAAAATTCTTTCCCCTGGTCGGTTTGTAGCAGTTGAGGTTGACGTTTGGAGTGTTGAATAATATGTTGAAAGGCCCTGGTAACTAGTGGACCAGACTTGCGACGCACAGGTTCAACAAAGGCCATTTTGGAATAGACATCAATGACGGTCAACATATAGCGTACACCGTCGTTAACGCTAGCATAGGGTATCATTTCAACCAAGTCAGCCTGCCAAAGTTCATCCACACCTCGTGAAATCACCTTGAGTCGCGGATAGTGACGCCTAGCTGGGCGATGCAACTCGTGATCAATACCCATTTTAATGGGTGAGGGCTTAAACAATAATTTTGGCATTTCGAAGTTCTTGTTCAATTTCTTGAATTTCCCAATCGTGACCGGTATGGCCAGCTTGACGTGAGGCATGCAACAACTGTAGCCGCTGGACGAGCTTATTGGGATTGTGCCAGTGGGTAACATCCACAAGGGGTTTTAATGGTTTAAATGTCACTCCCGAAGCGGACACTTTACGACGAGTACTTTGACTAGTGGGAAACATTTTTGCAATGATGGTTTTATATTTTTGAGATATATTGGCATTCACTTGTTGCGTGGGATCATACTGTCTTTTGTGAGCATGGGTATCCAATAAAATGGATTTATATTTGTCAAGATCCTCTGACGTATAATCATGGGGAGAGGGGGTCCGAGAGAAAAGCAGCTTTAACAGTCCTGGCGTTAATTTATAGTTGATATTTTTAATCACAGCTTTAGTACGAGCAAATTTAATGGATGAATCGCCAGTTTTAAAACCATCATCCTCATAGCGAACACCATACGTGGTATCTGTGTTTCCAATAAATAGATCGGTGAAATAGGGTTCCAATGTTGATCCATAATATTTTATTAAAATGGTTTTCAGTTGAGCTTTATGTTGAGGGGTGGCCAAGAGTTGTGAAAACGGAGACGCTCTGGAAGGGCAAGGTGTTTCGACCATGGCCAAGGATTTATTTTTTCTCAAAAACTCTGCAAGGGGTGCGGCCTTTTTTTTGAGGCGTAAACACTTGTTCCTCCTCATCCTCAACTTCGCTAACACTAGTCAAATCTTCCTGTTCCTCTTCCTCTTCCTCAGGGTCCTCGTGCAGCGTCTGCGTGGCTTGAGAAACGGTGGGTAGCGTTTCAGATGGCTTGAAAGAGGGTTTCAACATGGCTTTTAGCGGAGGTGCTAAATATTGCTGAATAAACAAAGCATGATTGGCACGTGATTGTTTCAATTGACGAAACTTTTGGCGAATAGTATTTTTTGCTCTAATAATATGCTTTTTCAATTGACTCTCTGCTAACGCCATGGTGTCTTGACAAATGACTTGCCGGGGAATGAGACAGGGCCTTAAATAGCAATAAAATGATCAAACCCTAAGCGATACCGTCCTTGGTTGAGTTCACTTTGTTTGTAAATCACTAAACAGGCATGACGTTGAGTGTTCCAGCACTTGGCACACAATTCTGTAAACATTTGAAAGGTCATATCCGGATTCACATGTTCATTATAAATGTGACGACTGTTCCTCTCGTCCTGGCGAAATAAAACAATGACATTGGCATTGTCACGAATCAACTGTTTGGACATTTTAGAATACGTTTGCCCAAGATAGAAGCAATCGATATGTTTGTGTCGACCCATGCTGAAATAGCTTTGAATGATGCCTTGACGTGCAGTGGATACATCATCGAAAATCATGAGTGAATCAGGCTTTACCTCATCCGGTGAAATCACATTTTCTTGCATGGAAAATGTAAAATAACCCATATTCTCTTTTTGTAATCCAGACATGACTTGATCCAGAAACACGTAGAGGGGTTGGTAGAGAGATTTTGCAAAAATATAAATATTTTGAAAACGCAGACCATTGGGCGCTGTGATGAGCGTTAGCAAAAGATTAGTCTTTCCACAGCCGGAAGGCCCCACAATGATGCAGCGAATGGAAGATGGAAACAGTGAACCATGGCGTTGTTCACGTGATGTGGGACAGAGATGGGAAACCATGTCCCCCACGGGGAATGACTCTTGCTGCTTAATAATCTTCATTTCAACTAAGGCTTAGACAGGCTACCAGGCTGTCTATATACAGGACACCGAGCCTTGTCATAGAAACAGTAGACTGGTACTACAGGTTGACGATGGATGTCTTTGGACGTGCATTGATGGCCAAAGCTAGGCCTGTCCCCATACATGATCCTAAACAAGAAACAGATCCTGCTAATAAACACTATGTGGATAGGTCAGTAGTGCCACGCACAAAACAGGGAGATTATGACTTTAAGGGAAAGCGGTTAACCCATGTAAAACATCCTCAAGTGTCTACAGACGTTACTACGAAAAAGTATGTGGATAACATAGTGTATGAGTTTTATGACAAAGTGCCCCAGCTTACGGTGAATGGCTATAGCGCTAATCACCATCGGATTATTCACGTGGAAGACCCACAAGACGAAGACGATGTTTGTACCAAGCGTTACATGACCTATGAAATGAAAAGGCTTTATAAATTTATCCCATCTGTATTTTTAGTGTATCTAACAACTGAAAGACCTGTGAATGAGAGAAACCATATACCGCTAGTCCATGATCAACACTTGACCAATGTGCTTGCTTCGGGTTTAAGCCACTATCGATTACACTATAATGGAACCATTCACATTAAATATGCCATACCTGATGAGAACCATTTACAAATAAAGATAAATGGTCATAGGATGTTGGTCCATAACCATGAAATGGTCAATGCTGGTGACGAATTATCCTTTCACCTCATGTTGACATGGAATGAAAAGCAAGCTGGAAAAACCATAAACGATTTCCCACTTTATGTGGAATTGGAATATACAGCCATGAGATAACCATCTGACGTTAGTTGTGATTTAAACTTTCTTGTGAAAGGTTGTGGGTCATTATCATCATGGTGAAACAAAGGTATGCGGTGAGAAAGACTAAAAAAGGACTTTGTCCTTGGCAAAGCCTGGGCTTAAGACATTCGTGGACAAGCCCTTGCGAAAGAAAAAAGAAAAAATAATGTATTGACCATAAGGAAAGCCTTTCGAGCAGCACAGAGACAGGTTATTCCAAAACGTCAGCGACAGAGTTCAAACCAAGGGCGAGTGATTCCCGTCCCCAAACGAGCGGGATTTTTACCTGCATTATTTGCCGGTTTGGCTGCTCTGGGCTCACTTTTGGGCGGAGCCAGTGCAGTGGCGAAAACCATTAAAGCCGCGCAGCAGGGCAAGCAACAACTCAAAGAAAGTCAGCGACACAATGAAACGATGGAAGCGAATGCCATGGGGGCTAGAAATGCCAATTTAAAGCCAGCCTTTTATCAACAAGGATTTGGGATTTCACCATTTCGAAATATTAAAAAAAAAATAACCTCAGCCATAGCAAAACATGCCCTGATGCATCAACAAGTGGAAAGCTATGCTAAACAACTAAAGCTTTCTCATTTTCGAGGTGTGTTTATGCGAAACCAATTACCCCCACGGGCCGGCCTCGTGGTGTTGGGGTAGCGCGCCTGCCTCTCACCCGGAGGCCCCGGGTTCGATCCCCGGCTCCGTCAGGGATTTTAAAAATGACGTGAGTGTTGGAACGGGGTGCACTCAGCCTCGTGAGGACAATTGAGTAGCTGTCTGACGGTGAGACAATGCCCCGGTCACGAAAACCAAGATTATCGGCCGAGGGGACTCAACGCGCTGACCACGCGTCACCCCAAAATCTGCAGGCCAATTGGCTGGGCAGCGGTCGCTTGGTAGGCCTAGGACCTTCAAGGGCTGTAGTGCCACGGGGTTAGTTTTTTTTTTAAATTACCCCCACGACCCTGGAAACAGGAATGTGCTGTTGTCAATTTGGATGATCACCGAGGACCAGGGACGCATTATGTAGCTTATGTCAAAGAGGGATCCACTGTATGGTACTTTGACAGTTTTGGGAATTTGCCTCCGCCCATGGAACTAGTGACCTATTTTGGAAACAGGATCAAGATATATTATAATGTGAAACGAGAGCAAACGTTTAACAGCCAACAGTGTGGACGTTTGTGTTTAATTTTTTTATATAAGACGCAGCATAAGCAAAAGCGCCACCAGTATGTCGGCAGAAAGTAAAACGTTTACACTGCATGGACGTGGACCTGAAGTCAGCCTAGACTTTTACCCGCCTATCGAATTGAGTGAAAACCCCTATGGTTTAGGACTTGTTTCTCTTGAAACGTACAATCGAATATACAACATACGTGAAAATGTGAACAACAAGTTTTACTATGATGATTCTGTGCTCACCCTGAACTCTGGTGGATACACGATCGATGACATTTATGAACACATTTATGTGGTGTTGATCAATAAATATGGTTTAAAGTCATTTCTCGACGGAACGCACAAGTTTGAACTTGTAGGCAATACCAACACTCATCGCTGCAGTATTTTCTCTACCTTCAACATTGACTTTAAAACACACCCCGATTCCATTGGCCCATTACTAGGATTTAAACCACGTGTATTGGAGCCCAACAAAAAACATGAATCGGACCATGAAGTGAAATTCATTGAGGACCATCATGTGTCGGTGACGTGTAATATTATTAGCCAAGTGTACACCAATCAAGACCCATCGCATTCGCTATATGACTTTATTGTGACATCGCCCAATGGGTATATTATTCGTGAAAACCCTCCAGTGGTGCTTTTTCATTCTGTGGCTGTCGATAGTATTAGTAATATAACATTAAGACTGATCAATAGAGATCAACAACTCATTGATCTAGATTCCACCACACCAGTGACTTACAAGTTGGTGTTAAAGCCACTATGAAATTTGTGTATAAAGCAACAACACCGTCTAGGAATAGTGTTAGTTGTTTGCCACGTGAATACACGTTAACATCTCAAGGCAAGCAGATTTTACAGCATTTGGGTTACCACGTCAACCCTCATAATGAATTCTATCCTAGAGATAGCGAACCGCATCGAGGAGCAACCAGGAGTGGTAAGAATTGATCTCCATTCCTATCAAGCTCAAACACCTGGACTCAATAACAATAATGAAATTCAATTTGTTATCAACAACCAAGATATTTACACCCTACCGCATGAAAGTGTCATTCAGATTGAAGGTCGGCTCACCAAAGCCGATGGCTCTACACCCACCACATCCAAGTTGGCCCACCATGGTTTGGCCTTTCTGTTTTCTGAAGTGCGGTATGTCATTAACGATATCGTGGTGGATAGCACTCGAAATGTGGGCGTTTCCAGTGTCATGAAACTATACCCCTCTTATAGTGAGGAAGAAGGTAAAACACTTTGCATGGCAGGTTGGTGTCCTGACTCGACCAATGACTGGATGGTACACACCGATGGGACCTTTACTGGATATTTACCTCTTAAACTGATTTTAGGCTTTGCTGAAGATCACCAACGCATTGTGATCAACGCAAGGCAAGTGCTTTATCTAGTGAGAGACAGGAGTGATAATAATGCACTCAAGGGAGCCGACAATGCCCCCATCGATTCAAAAATTCAACTACAACGCTTGCTACGGAAAGTCCCCCATGTGACCCTTGAAGATAGCAAAAAACTGGACATACTCAAAATGGTAAAGAGAGATATGCCTCTACCCATGGAATTTAGAAGCTGGGCACTCCATGAGTATCCGCTATTGCCCACCACCAACACACACAGTTGGTCTGTAAAAACAGCTCGCTATACAGAGAGACCTCTCTACCTGATCGTGGGTTTTCAAACGAATCGCAAGTATCAACAAACCAAAGATGCCACGCAATTTGATCACCTGCAATTGAGAAATGCACGTCTTTTCCTCAACGGAGCCGTGTTTCCCTATGAAGGACTGGATTTGGATTTTTCAAAAAATAAGTTTGGCCCCCTGTACGACTTGTTTTCTAAATTTCGATGGTCGTATTATCAAAAAGAGAACGGCCCCATGCTGCTACCCCAAGCGTTTAAGGCAAGAGCACCACTGATTGTCTTTGACTGTTCTTACCTGGAAGAGTCTGTCAAGCCATCCAATATCGACATTCGACTAGATTTTGAAACGCATGACAATGTACCAGCCAATACGACGGCCTACTGTTTGATTATTCATCACAAACAAGTCAACTATTATCCACTGTCCAACCAAGTGACGAGTGTATAAATAACAGCTCAACCCACGTCAAGCCGCTCAGTCATGTCTTGCTTTAAATCCTCAAGAGACGTTACATCCATGAATTTAAACTCTGAGGAACAACGTTTCAAGACTTTTGCCACATGGCCATTGCCTTTCATAAACCCTCAAGCCTTGGCGGCCGCTGGATTCTACTGTTTAAAAACAAGGGATGAAGTGAAATGTGTCTTTTGTCCCATCATCATAGGCCAATGGCAGGAGGGCGATGAACCCATGCAGGAACATCAGCGCTGGTCACCCACCTGCCCCAACCTGTGCAGAATGAAAGTGGGAAATATACCCTGTCATTCAAGCTATCTCTCCCTTGTGTCTCTGGGTGATGAAAAAAAACAAGTTACGATACATGTTGGCCGTATGGTATCCATGGTGCTTCGGTGAGCAGCTCACCATCAAAAACGCCTAGTTTAGAGACATGGGGACATCATCGGTGTTATGGACGTTACAAACACAAGAGACTATATTGTTGTATCAGTTGCTATCGTCCTTATCCAAAAATGAGAAAAGCCTGTAAGACGTGTTATGATAATAAAATGATGTAATTCTTAAATTCTAATTTTTGCATGTCCCCCTGTCCTACCCTAACCTCAAATTGAAACTAGCGTGGCAGGTAAGTCCATGACATGATCACACCTGATCGTCAGTCAGTCGTCAGTTGAACTTGGTCCAGGCAAGCGTCAACATGTTGCGCACACTCATTGTGGATTGCCAAGGGTTTAAAATTAGTGACAACAAATTTATATTTAAACAAGTGGCCATGATCGATTGTACCACGTTTTGGATATCGCAAGCTACGCATTTGCTATTTAAACCACCCCATGCTTTTGATTTGTTGTGTGAAAAAGACCGTAAACAAACCCAGTGGATTGAAAATCATAGGCAACTAGACTGGAATCAGGGAACCATTTCCTATAAATATTTGGACGTGGTCATGAAAGCACACTTGTCCTCGGCCAATGTGGTATTTGTGAAAGGTAATGAGAAACGTCAATGGTTGCAACCATTTTTGGCGTCTTACTGCCAATGTATCGACCTCATGGAGTTGGGCTGCCCCTCCCTGCAAACGCTCATGGATACTTGTTCCTGTGGCAACATTACCCATACAGCCCTATCGCATGCCTGGCATCTCTTTCATTGGTTAACCACCCATGCCTGCTGGGAGTTGTTGAACAAAATTATAACTCATGATTTACCTGTGAATGACGCCAGTGAGATTTCTACAAGCGACGTGTAAACATCTACAGCACGTGATACCATGGAGAAAGGCAATGCTACGGACAAAGCCATCGGCAAGTTCTTTGTGTGCAAAAAGAAACTAGACAGTTTTACCAAAGAGGAAGTCTTGGCACTCCCCAAGTCGTTCATTTATTATGTGGCCGCCAACGCAGTGAAAGAAATCTGGCAACATGTACCAAAATCATGGACTCAAGACCCTGTGTTGAGAGAATTGCAACCCTGTACGGATTACGATCACCATAAGCAAGTGGCCATGGCAAAAATACCGTCTATGCGTCAGTGTTGCGACTTGCCAGCTAGTGAAACTTTATGACGGTCATAAAAGTCCATGTAAAGACTTTGTTGAATCATTCCACGGGTGTCATGGCGAGAAAAAGCAACAACAACAACAAACACAAACATCGTCCACAGAGGAGGAGGAAGACCAAACCTTTTTACCGTCGATGGAAAAGGATATGCCAGACCTGTACTGGCAATGTCGTCATTGACAAAGTGATTCAATACCTACCTTTCGAAATCCATCTTCCAGGTTATCGTTTTTGCGGCCCTGGAACTCGTCTCGAAAAACGTTTACAACGTGGTGATGTACCCATTAATCTTTTGGATCAAGCATGCTAGGAACATGACCTTTCTTATCGCCATAGTCATCCTGGTTTAAGACATGTGGCAGATAAATTGTTATTGAAGAAAGCTAAACAACGTTTCACATCCAGTGATGCCTCAGTGGGTGAAAGGATGGCAGCCCTAATTGTCATGAGTGCTATGAAAGGAAAGTTGATGATGCATGGACATAAACATTGAGGAGTGAGGAATTGGGATTTGTTTGTATTCAATTTTTCTTTTGTCAATTCACTATGACTATGAAATAAAAACAAAGGTTTACCAGAGCACGATGATTTGTGTTTTTATTATTTTTAAAAATCATGATGTTGATGGCTGATTTCTTATTTTACACATTTCACACATGATGAATTCACACACTGCCATTTGTCATTTTGCAATTTACAGATTTTAAAAATGTTCGTTTTAAGTTTTGAGTTTTTGATGATATGGATTTTTCCAGTTTGTTGATGACACATTTTAAACAATGTCCGTTTGACGTTTTTGAATTTTCATATTTTACACATGGTTTTTCCAGTTTTTTTTAATGTCCGTTTTAAGTTTTGCGTTTTTGGTGATATGGAAACATGGATTTTCCATTTTGCTGTTTTCACATTTTTCCATTTGGTGTATGTCGAAAGTTGAGATTTGACAATGATGTTCATGCGAGTGCTTGACCTTGATAATACTGCAATGTGTTTATGGGTGTTTGGAGAAACGTCGAGGTCTACAACTACTGCAGGTAAGACTGTTTTTACAAAACTAATGTCCTTTGACTGCCACATTTCAATGAAAACAAAACTAATGACATAACAAAATGAGTATAAAAGTGACAATTTCCCACACACCCACCCTACCTCACCGTGTTTGCTCTGGTCAAACATACACATCAGCTTTCTCTCTCCACTCATACATTCACACCTGTCTTTGGAAACAAACACAACCACTTTATTTATTCCCAAAAGCAGATTCCCGATATGCACACTCATCCCAAAAGAACTTTTTTAGTTTACCGTTTTACAATTTCGAAAAAAAAAGCTACTAGAAATCTTACTTATTTCATATTTACAAAAAAACTCAACTTTGTACAGCGTTAAAATAATCAAACTATTTACCAATCAAAAATAAAAAATAAAGAAAGGTTGCATAGAACTTTTTAAAGAGCAAAAGGTCCAAGTGGGTTGTCACTATTTACAAAATCTACTATTTACAATGACAGAAACCAATATTTACAAAATTCTAAATCTACATGTTACAAAAAGCCATGTCCCATAAACGATTAAACAATGAAATCACACCTCCTCCTCCTTGCGATCATATCCCCAGGGCAGGCTGGTGAGCAGGTCATCAGCCCACACACGCTTGTTATCCATGGAGGCGAGGGTGCGTTTTCTCTGTTCCACAAGATACAGATGATGGTTGCTGGATTGTATCCTGCACTGTTTGAGACATAGCTTTGCCAGTGCGTAAAACCGCTAAGTAATCGTCTACACGTAGCGATTTTACCACTGCCCTACCTACACCATTTGCTCTTTTGGCTTCCTTACAGTCGAGTGTGCGGTAAGCATACATTTTTGAGGCCAAACCTACGAATTCCGTCATAATGGAATCACCGCATTCATCTTTTACAACACCCATTTCCTTCTTGTTTTTTATGGGCAGCTGAAACACATTATCAACACTATAGCAAGAGGTGTCGAACCAGTCACTATGTTGCCTCATGACGTCATAGGGATTGCAGTGGCGAATGTGGTAAATGAATGAGTCCGTGTCCATATACAAAAGAGAGACGTCCTCAAAATGGCGTTTCGCAAACTCATAGTGGAAACGATACATGACCGATTTAGAATAGTCTAAAATGACTTGACCCAAGTAAATGGGTTTATCCATGGTCACGCTGGTCTTACTCAATTCAATAGTAGCCAAATCCTCATCGATAATTTTGATCGATTTGAAATTTGGCTTGGCAATATACCGCCGGGCACCCCACCGCCCCTCCCAGACATTCACTAATTTAATGTCACGGTATTTGCGGACATTCTCCATAGACTTGCCATAGATGCAGTTGTTCATTAATTTTAAAAAAATAATTTCAAACTGCTGTGTTGCCATTTGTCGGTGCTCTGTGTTGAGTCGCATGTATGGCTCAAGCCATGCTTTTTGAGCAAAAGAAATACCCCTGTGGATTTTCTTCAACACCAAGCCTTGGGCGAGGCATTGCACCAACATATGGATATGTAGCACATACCGATTTTTGTTGTAAAGTGTGCCCATGAGTTTTTCAATTTTCACTCTACTGTCAGGGGGGACCATTTGCTCAAGGCAGAATGGAAAATCGGCATGTTCATCATACAAGGATGAGGGATATTCAATATCCACTTCTAGCACATATCCACGGCCTGTTTCTTGGCTAGCCATGTTCACATCAAATTCTGACACTTGTTTGTCTGTCAGCCAAGCAAACTTCCCATAGGGCAAAGGCTGACTCATGGCGTAACCGTACAAATTATTCACGTCATAGTACATTAAGTACGATTCTGGTTTGTCCGGTGAATATTCAGGCATGTAGACATTGTTCGCTTCGGCATGGCGTTGGTTAAGCGACACAAAGCCGCCACGAATGCCCTTTTCAAAAAATAGAACCATATCTACATCAGTGAGTAAATCCTATTCCACTTGAGTGTATTTCAAAGCGGCATCGAACGAGAGCCCAGGACTCGTATAATAGTGAGCCGGGTCAAGACCATAAATGTGTTGACACAAGTTACGGAATTTTTCAAACACATCAGTGAGCAGCAATACATCCAGTTTTAGGTAATGCAAAGCATATTCACTTAGCGTGTTCATGCCAAACACTCGCCAAACTTGACATGCATGTGCATAGTCTTCATCGGAAACGGTACTGCGTGTTAGTTTCGAGTAAAATTTCTCTTGTGGTGGGAGTTTTCTTTGCTTTAACA
Source organism: Meconema thalassinum (assembly GCA_946902985.2). Classification (NCBI taxonomy): domain Eukaryota; kingdom Metazoa; phylum Arthropoda; class Insecta; order Orthoptera; family Tettigoniidae; genus Meconema; species Meconema thalassinum. The sequence goes on from CAMPQE020000021.1 coordinate 471,819, forward strand.
CGTCCCAGCTATTGCAGAAATCATACGGGAATATACCTTTCCGAATGCACAATTGAAATTGCTCAGGATCATTAAAATGCATTCTAGTATTTTTTAATTCATCCTCATTCAATCCATTCACAAGGCTGTCAAGCGAGGATGCCATAAACTTAAAGGAATCCAAAAATCGAATGCTAAAGTCGCTCAACCTCCATGTCAGGGCTGTAAAACGCTCATGGTTTTGGGGGATAATGGTAAACGAGCCCTTGTTGACATGACCCAATTCACGAATCAAAAACTGAATGTCATAATTCGCCAGGTAGTGGAAAAAGACACTGATGAAACGAGGAGCTGGAAAGTTCAAGTTGCATTTACTATGCGCAGCTCCACGAAACTCCCCTGTAAAGTGCGAGTGGTCTCTTACTTTTTCCTCTCCACTTAAAATAGGCTTTTCGCAAATATGGCATGTCGTGGCATGCTCATACTGCTGCTGCTGCTCATGGGTACTGGGTGGTCCAGTAATTCCTGTACATTATGAGCCAACTTGATAAGTTCATCCAAAAACCATTTGGCACAATCTGGCCCCTGACGGTATTTGTAAACGGATTGTGTGGGGTCATAGGCACACACCACATTAAATCCAATGGCAAAGGGTTCATGTTTTTGAATGGGTGTGGTTGAGCTGATGGTGGGATCTGGTTCACATCCCGCCATGGGTGTGGTGAGTGCTTCGAAATCTGCATATACCACATAGGGGACAGTGTCACTCTTGTGAATGTCCTTAAACTTTAACACAGCCTTGTCCCCTTGTGGCAATATCAGTCTCACCGCTTCCTGATAAAAACAATCTACCCTATGACGTTCTAAGAGCATGGGGGTTGTAAAATATTGCAAGCAACGATCACAAATATGTGTTTTATGTCCATGCTTAGACGTTTGACTGCTTAGCAATCTACTCAGGCTTTTAATGAGGCAATAGTGATTCACTTCTCCATAAGACAGATATAACAGATGAATGTGGTGTCGTTTCGGTTCTTCTGTGGCATAAAGAGGACCCACAATCTCATCACCGTCAAGGCCATACACCATGAACGAAAAGTCGTGGTTGTCTTGTTCAAACCTATGGATCTCGGTTAAGTCCATAGGGAACGATACTCGAGTTAGATTTAAAGTTTGTTTCAATTCATCAAACTTGGCCTTGTACTTTCCTGGTCTGTAACAGTGCTGTTGTACTGGCTGCAAATACGCAGCCACAGACCACAGAAAGCAATCATTGTCATGGTTCTCAATATTCACCACTGCCTTTTTCGAAGCTATAGCTGGCGGTGTTTTAATATAGCTAGACCCAGCATTCAACGGGTTGAATTGACAAATGTTGATTTGCAAATGATGAATTTTGTCTAAGGCTAGACCACTCGGTCCTTGTTGCAGTTTATCAAATTTTGATAGCAAGGCATTCACCACATGGCTTTGATACCACTGTTCCAAATTATGGGCTATCAAAAGCTCTTGCATTTTACTGCAAATATAGAATGTCTCTTTATGCTCTACGTCCTTCTTTTTATATATGAAATCGCACACTATTTCTGTATTCACCTTTAAAGCCGTATGCAACCTTTGCGCTGTACAAATTTCAATTTTAAAAATTTCAAAACAAGATTCTAAAAATTCTTTGGGAATCAAACTTTTTCTAACATTGACTACGCGGCCTGAGCACACACGTGATTTGAAACAAGACTCAAGGGGCTCCCAAGTTAACGTATCCGCAGCCGTAAAAGACATTATTTTGAAAGATCACTCTGACCTGAGTTTTCAGCTGTAGAACGCTTGACAATGGTTCCACTCTAAAGCCACTTGGTTTTCAACTGTATTTGCTATAGCAGTGAACCCTTTTTTTTTTTCAAATATCTAAAAAGAAATAAAATAAACCACTATAAGTATATCCATTCCATATAGTTTATGCATTTCATATACAAAACAAAATCAAACAGGTTATATATATAAAAAACAAATCTCACCTTGACGTGTAATGCTTTGCTATATTCCCGTCTCGTGGGCTAGTGTGGAAATGGTTTCCTCTTCTATCTGTCTGTCTTTCTCTTTCTTTAATATATTTCCCACAGACACACGACAGGTAGGCTATACACGTTATCTGCAAACAAATAAATAAACAAAATCATTAATTACCTAATCAATAAATAATTGCATATATTTATATAAAAATCAATAAATATATAAATAAATAAATATATACCTACCCCACAACAAGGTTAAGTATTTTCCACCAACACCAAAACTGATAAACAAGACCAGGGGTTTCATGCAACGCAGTGTGTTCAAAGGTAGTCACCTAAGTGAGCATGGAAATGATAACGACATGTCTTTATATATGCTACGTTACATGTATAATCTTTTTTTTTCCCACGCTTTGACCATTCTGTTATCAGGCACGTGGACAGCTAACGCCCAAAGTGAACACCTGTGCCAGATCAAATTTCACGTCAACTTGCATTTTGTCACGTACGAAGCAAAACAGGATGTCACTTGTTAACAGTTATCGTGCACGTGGACAGCTAACACCCAAAGTGAACACCTGCGGTAGATCAAATTTTACATGAACTTGCATTTTGTCACGTACGAAGCAAGACAGGATGTCACTGGTTTAGCCCTCATGTGGTTTCACATGTGTTCACTTGCATTTCGCTCTTCCCTGCCACCACAATGGTCAGATTATTTCACCTTGAAGCGTCATGGTCATTTTTCCATTGCACCTGTTGTCAAGTCGGATCAACGCCTTCCAATAAGCTCAAATGACCTTCACCTCCTGTAAGTTTGTTTTCTGTACTCGCTTTGACCAACATAGAACCAAGTTCTCATTACCGTTTACACGTCAAAGGTAAAATATCAGGAAAACGCACGCTCGGTCTGTCATACACCGACCCGCCGAAATAGCGATTGTTCTATTAAGCATGGTCCTTATGGTTAGCGACAGGTTCGTTGAAACACACACACACACACACCCAGCCGTATCGTCTCTCTCAACCACCACGCTTCATGGACATTATAAACAAGTAAAGAAAAAGAAGAAGTTCTTCAACATGTATGGCGTTAGGCCCTTTGTGAATTATTTTTTGGAAACAATATCTACCACATTTGAAAGGGGGCGTTAGCCCGAGTCCTAGGACACCTCGTACACGTCTCTAGCGTTATTGGTTCTTGAAATATCGGCAAAAATCACAAAAAACACGTGTTTACCCCAAAATCGAGTTTCCAAATTTTTTTAAAATTACAACGATTGGTCCATAGCAAAGAGGACGTCTGCCCGAATCCTTGGACCCATCGTACATGCCTCTAGCGTTATTGGTTCGTGAGATATCGGCAAAATCACAAAAAACACGTGTTTACCCCAAAATCGAGTTTCCAATTTTATTAAAAATTATAATGAGTGGTCCATAGCAAAGAGGACGTCTCCCCGAGTCCTTGGACCTGTCGAACATGCCTCTAGCATGATTGGTTCGCGAGATATTAAAAGCACATGACCTTTTAGTTTTGGTCTTTTAATTAAATTAAGAGCCTATATGAAAGTAGGGGGCATCACTACGAGTGCTAGGACACCCTGTATGTTGAAATCCCATGATTGGTTAGCGAGATATCAGCTTCGGGGCAAATACGAGGAGGGTTCAAAAAGAAGTGGTGCAGATCCCCACTACCATACTACTACAGGTTTTCATCCTAGAGACTTGACATTTATTTTGGTGGTAGAGGGCATAGGGACCTCTCATTTATGTCAAACAAACCTTCTTTGTATAATTCCTAGTTTCCAAAATATAGGAATTTCTAAATTCGAGTTTTTTCAAAAAAACATAAAAAGTAAAAACGTTTTCTTATAGAAAATAAAGGTCATAAAGACCATTCGTTTGAGCCATGGCACAACGTTCTACCATGTTTGGTTTTCAAACTATCGCCTATTTTCGAAAACAAACATTTTCCAAACAAAAATCAAAAATATAACAAGTCGTCCATAGGAAAGAGGACGTCAGCCGGAGTCCAACGACATCTTATTTGTCAACATCCGACCATGGGTTCACCATATATTAATTATTTAACATGGACGCCACCCGAGCAACGCCGGGTGGCTTAGAATCGGCATAGTTTTCGAAATATTTAAGAAAAACTGATAAAAACTACTAATTTACCAACTTCTCCCCTCAGTCCCCCCTGAAACCCGACGCTCAAAATGGTGTAACCTTTTACGAAAAAATATGTGGGCTGTATAGAACAATTTGGGCTTGGAGGGAAACTTTTACTTTGGATGTTGTGGTTAGGCCGTTCTTAGGACTAAATGCACCGTACTATTGTTGCTTTGAACAATCTGCTAAATGTGCACCTCACGAGGGCAACTGTAGTTGCGCAACGAGCAGTTGAACAATCCACAAATCTTCAAACATCTTCATCAATAATTCTATGACAGTGACGACATCAAAATATCTGGCTTTCTATTTTTGGAGGTAGCTTTCCGCAGTTTGCAGTTTCGAACAAACCATTCTTCTGCATGTTGAGATTGCGTGAGTCATTAGGGAAATAGAGGTTTCTCATACGTCACAACCTTGCATATTGGAACACTCCATGCCTCTCAACATGGCTGACCTCATATTGATCATTTTGTGAGCAGCTTCGGCTTCTTTGTTACATATGTAAGTGAAGTCACGCTTACCTACTGTAGTTAATGCGCCTATGCCGCGGGGTAGAATAATTATCATTTATCACATCGTACATCATATCATATATCATAATATCATATAACATATATCACATCGTAGTTCATATTATAGCATACATCATATCTTTTTTTTACGTATGGCTTTTAGTTTCGGGAGTGTCCGAGGGCATGTTAAGCTCCGCAGAGTTTGTAGCTGCTTCTATGCGGACACCCATGGGGTGAGCTACAAGTACCGTTACGTGTGGAGTGTTCTCTGGGGAGCAAAGTGTGAATGGCAGGACGATAAATAGGAAGGTAGCGGCTGTGGCCTACAGTTAGGGACCAACCCTGGCATTTGCCTGGAAGGAAGATGGGAAAGCTTAGAAGACCATCTTCAAGGTTGCCGGCGGGGGGATTCGAACCTCCTCGCCTCCCGGATATGAGCGACTGCCTGCACCCGGTATACATCATATAATTTACCATATATCATGGTATATAACATATCATTAAACATGTATCATATCGTATATCACATGAGGTGCCTAGAAGCAAAGTCAGCAATCTCCATCAGTGGCGAAACTTACTTTATCGCAGAAATGGATTCTCCTTGGTGCTCGCTAGCAATGTCCAATGGTTATGAGAAGCAAATGCAGCAAACTCCATGATCATTTCTTACAATCTGTGGAGCAAAGCCTGCAATATCCACTTTGGCCATGTGACACTCAGCCATCTCTTGTATTTTGTTTACATAACAGTATGACTTATAGTGGTATGGATTGAATTTTATTGTGCTAAATTCATTTATAGTTCACTTTAGACCATCCTCCCTTTTCAACACTTTTAACACCTTAGCTTATTGAAAATATGTCATTTATGATATACATACCTTTCGGGGAGTTGTTGGGAGTCGTTTCACAATCTCTTCATACTCAATAGCCACTGTTGCACCGCAATAATTGTTATTTCACGGAAATAATGCAATTTTCCTTCACTTACGGACGCCATCTTGGACAGTCATGTGACACCCGAATGTCGATGATGTGACTACGTTACCAACTTGAATAAAGAAATTCACCACACGCCTTCGCAACTAAGTTAGGCACTGTCTTGCGGAAAATTACTGCTAGTACAAGAAGCAAGGGGGTCTGGGGCGTAAGCCCCAGGTTAGGTCTGTTTTTGTATGTAAAACATTAATAAGATAGAATGTATGTCCGCTACTAGGTTAGGTACTGCCTGGTCGAAAATTAATGCTAGTAGCACAAGCAAGGGGGTCTGGGGTTAGGTCTGTTTTTGTATGTAAAACATTATAAATACATAAATACATAAATAAACACCGTAATTGAGTTCACTTTCCACTGAGTATAGTGATTTCATAAATCACGTGCGAAATAGTACTAAACGCGTGGGGTTGGCATTACTGACTCAGTGAGAGAGATGGAGGTCGGAAGTTCGATTTCAGCTATATAAGTCGTGTTGCTATTTGGGCGGGATGGTGGGTCTATGACAGCGGAGCAGTGAACATCTAATTCTCAATCCTCTCCTGATATCCTCCCGACTATTAAGTCAGGTAATTTCAGTTTTTAAATTTTTTTATACAAAGGATGGTCTAATATGAACTCTTACCTTAATTCAGGATTGCAGCTATTATAAGTCCTGTAAAATGAATAACCACGAAGGAATAACACCAGCGTCGCGGTCATGTAGCCCCGTGTACTCTGGGTGTGTGTAGAATCTGTCGGATAACCGGTGTTGTGATGGCTGTATTAGTGTGTGTTATCGTTTTTTTAAATTCAAGTAAGCACTGCAGACGATGATATCAAGTAGATCCTAATTTCGCTACCGAATGCTACCTTCCACGACAACTAGCTGTGAACTTGGCTACTACTAGATGCCATCGCAACCAGTGCCTGGTGACGAACGTTGGAACTTACGAGCATTAATCAAACCTAACCAACAAATTTTCCTTGACACAAGTTTTGTTAGTGGAAGGTTCGTTTACATGCCATAAATCCACGATATGGGCCGGTCGGCTTTACTTCCCCCTCCGAAGGAACTCATCCTAAGGGATTTTAAACGCTCTTAAAAATCCGACGACTTATGCCGAGTTTGAACCCGTGACCTTGGGAATAGAAGCTCAGGCCGACCAAGCGACCGCTGCCCAGCCATTTGGCCTGCAGATATTGAGGTGACGCGTGAGCAGCGCATCGGGTCCCCACGGCCGTTAATCTTGGTTTTCGTGATCGGGGCGCTGCCTCACTGTCAGACAGCTACTCACTTGTCATCACGAGGCTGAGTGCACCCCTTTCCAGCCCTCACGTCAGTTTCTAAAATCCCTGATGGAGCCGGGAATCGAACCCGGGGCCTCCGGGTGAGAGGCAGGCGCGCTACCCCAATACCACGGGGCCTGCATACTACCAACTACGACACCGAAGCCGCCTTGAATAAGGTTTAGCCTGGTTTTCATCCTCATCTGAGCAAAATCCACGTATGAGAAGCAAAGACAGCAATCTCCAATATCTTGTCTCACAGTTGCTTAACAATAAAAATAATATGTAAAATTGCTGTTCTGATGTCAATTCACGTAATCAAATAGTTCAAGATCGAATTTTCATTCCATGAATACCTCTAAACGTTTTTTGATTCTACTGTAAAATTTTCCAAACTGGAGATTTCTGACTTTGCTTCTAGGCACCTCACATATAATATCGTATATTATCATATATCACATCGTATATCACAGGGACGGTGCGTCATTAAGGGCCGAATGGGCGCTGCTCACCCAAGGGCGTAAGGCAGCATTGCAAAGAATTTGTTTAATTAATGTCTTTCAAAATTACTTTATATTACAGATACTCAACTTAAAATAAGTGTTTTACACTTCTACAATCTCTAAAGAGAATTCATTATAAATAATTCATTCCTAGCTTAAGATCCTGACAGTCTCGTACGGTGTATCGTCTTAGCGAGGGCCGCTCAACAGCAAGTCCCTTGTAAATTATGTGGCTTCATGGGCCGGGTGAGGAAACAGTTGACATAGCACTGTCTTGCACGCGAATTCTTCAGTGCTATGAAGGGAATTTTCTCTCTCTTCAAGGGCCAGCAGATTGGGCCCATAGCGTTGCTTTGAAGCTTCCTGCTTCTGTCTCTATCCAACAGGATTACGGGAGAAGGGTTCACCCCACCCCCACGCTCTTAAACAGGTCTTCAGCTATTGTTCGCAGATTGCTGACATAAGACAAACATTAAAGGTCTGATATTCCAAGTACAGTACAAATGTGTTAGTGAGTTCTGTCGATGAAGCTGTAATTTCTACTGTATAAATGTTTCTTTTTAAATTTGTGGCACGGTACGTAGTTATTTAATATGCCGATTGTATGCCGAAATAGGAAAATGAAAGTGGAATTTTTAAACAAATCCATTTTCTTCTATAGCTCTGAACACAAAGTTAGAAATTAAAGAATTATGACCTCATCAACCAAGCTGATGGATAAATTTGCTTCATCAAAGCACAGGAGAGAATATATGTATTAATAAAGAGCCATGTGGGTACAGTTTTTAATGCATCAACTATTCATTAAAACTCGTTACAAATTTTGTGTTGTGTAGAATTATGATAATGGCTATATTGGCAACAATAAATGCCAAATATCAAACAATATTTAATATGTAACAACAATAGTATCATCTGGCTCATCCTAGAATTTTAATCAGGAGCCGCCTCTGGTATATCATATAATTTATCAAAGCATTTATCATATTGTTGCACCCTCATCCCCTTCTATGCACGACACATACTTCTATCCCCAAACAAACGCCTTCGGAATACATTATAAAATTCTACTACACATCTAAGCCTAATACTTCTGCAACAACCTCCAATAACCCCGCCACTTGAACTTCATCGACCCTGCCAGCACCTCACATCCGGGGAAATGTGCAATTGTGCACACTCAACACTCAAAAGGATATAAAGCTGTAGAGGTGAGGTAACTCGGGGTCAGTCTTCCTCAGTGTCACCTTGTGCCAGACCGCTGCCGAGAGCCGCTCCGACGACCGCCGAAGGGTAAGTGTCTAGCGAACGTATCTCCTCACACAGACATCCACACTTTCACCCACTAGTGCTTGGATTGTAATAAGCTTCTTGTTTATTAACTGCTCTGCCTATTCTAGGAGTACTTCAAGTCAGAAGTACCTATTAAACTCAGACATATTAGAAGCAACTGGTCTTTTAGTTTATTTCTTTAATTGTTAAGATCCTGCCCTTCATCCCTCGTCCCGGTAGGATCCAGGTAACACTTAGTTAATTGCTCCGTTGCTTCCGCAGCCAGCCACTCGTCTACGTCACATTGCTTGTCTCGCTTATTAGCGCGAGCCGCCCGCTGCCCACGTTAGCAGTATTCCAAGCAGCAGCTCAGCTGTTCAGAGATTCCAGCACCAAACCGCCCTTAATCCCGATATCGCATCCTCGAACTACCCAATCAAACAGTACATTTGGGAGTTCTCCTTTCGAGCCACTTCCACGCTCTCGAACCAGTCCATAACCGACACCTCTTACACTCGTATTCCAAGCAGCCCCCAGGTACTCGTATTTCATCCCCCCAAATATTACATTGTGGAGGGCACCACCTCGGGTCCCCTACAATTGGTGGACGCACGAGGTACCGCAACGTTGTTTTAGGACAACGCCCAAGGGATTACTTAAAACGTAATTCCGCGGCAAAGATCCCAAAATTACCTTTTACAAGCCAAGCATACGCCACTCAAAATTGAGAAAAATTTTCAGAGTACGGGTCAGGTTGTATTTAGTACCCACCCAAGCCCACCCCATCTGATATATGATTTCCACAGCCACCCTTATATAGAAGCAAGCAATTTACCACCCCATAGTGATTTACAGCCGCCCCATACGATAGAAAGGGGCCACATTATTTAATTACCCGCCCATTCAGATCCCCAGTGCCTTAAGCAGGATAGCGACGGTGATATCTAATTCACCACCCCCGTAGAGAAAAGGGGAGATTAAACACAAACAGAGACACTACGCCCACAGTTCCGATAACCCATACATATTTATTCAGTCACCACTTTAGAGGCCTTAGCACACTCGTAATATTTAATGCCACCCTACAAGAATCCCCCCCCCCCCGAACAAGATAGGCATAGTTACCGACATTAGCAGCCCCACACCAGGATAGGATATACCTTTATACAGACACAGCCTGTCTTTTACACATATATTATGGCACCTCATGCCGAAACACCGGATGTACCACGCACACAGGGGAGGAGGTACATCCTGCACACTGATAGGGAATCGGAATTACTCTTTACGCTCCTCAGAAGCCGCCAGCGCCGATTGTACAAAGTGCAGGTACATATACAGGCCTTGCAGGCGAGGGTAAGAGTGGCACAGGATAAATACATCTGCACCCCCACCGATACACGGAAAGCGCTCCTCACCCGGTCACATCGAAATTTGAACGACATCCATAGGGCATTACAGACAAAACATATTAAACACACAGAGGATCCATAAAAAATTAACATGGTTTATGGTCACCTCCCTCCCAACGCGACCCTCCAACGCATAAGGGCGCAGCATGCGATTTTGCATCGCCATTTCGCACAGCTTGTTGCCGAATATAGGCGGCTGAGCGCCCAGTTAATCGAGATATATATACAGCCCACTCCAATAAGGAAGGAGGGCGGCGTGGCCATTACATACATGCCACATACCGCATCCTCGCTTCTCGGGCACACACAATTACATACATTTAAGCCTCCACGTCCACATATTCCACCCTCCACGCTTATACTGCCCCTTAGTACGTTACTACATTTGCGGGCGAACAACGGTCCTACGTCCCGCCGAAAAGCCATACTGCTACACAGGCCAATCCCACTTACACCCACAGAGGAGCCAAGGCGGCTTAAACCTAAAATCAGCCTCCTCCAAACGCCCCGAACACCATATACATCCCCTGCGTGGATTCCGGGAGCTAAAACTACATTGGCCATCCGAGGGCAAAAGAGGTACTCCTTACGGTAGAAACCCGCTCAGGACATAGCATTATAGATCACACACCTAGCACCTAGGGCCATTTTCCTTTTAGGCACCTAATATAGGTATACATAGAGAGTATGACCTGTCGAGGCAAGCTGCACATGTAGCAGCTAAACGTGTCTCACCATCCCCATAAGTCCCCAGGGACATAATCTACCAGGACAGCATGGGCAAAAGCGCCAAACGCTCTATGGCATCTGGTAGCCATATTCACAGCAAGTGTCGGTTCCAATCCCCCACAATGCCAATACACGACCTAATTATAAGCTGCATGTTTAATTGTTAAGGATGTACTACCATATATTGTATTATTTTAATTGTGTACTTGTATTATACTTGGTTCGGACGACAATCGCCAGAGTTAGGATTGTCTGTACAGTGAAACACATGTTTCTACATCAGCTATCAGACCAGGTCATTCCCACACAACCGGATACTGTCACCCGAACCACAACGCTGACACAGCGACTGCCACGCTTTCATAGCAACAGACGTGCAGTGCAAGTCACGCGCCCAGGCGAACGCATACACAGCCATGCGTACTTCCGAACATTCACCCGGAGTACAGGCGTAAGATCGCGGAAAGCTCACTTCAAGTGCACGACCACACATACACTATAGGTCACATCTTAGTATGAAAGGAAAAATATTCACCTCACATATCCACACTAAAAACCACACCCAGGCACAGGTCCATTAGTTGACCGACGGAATATTCAATTACCTTAAAACAGGGTCCGTAGGACATACATGCCTTCACAGAATACCTGTATAAACATTCTGTACTAATAACGTTATACATACGGCATAATCGTATACACATTCGGTAGCGACCGACAGAAGATGAAAATACCATAGTATAACAATTAGTTGCACCACATAACATAGCAACAGCCATTTTATACAGACACAGATCCTAGAATCACCGCGAAAGATAATGATGCACGTAGCCATACTTCCCACACAAACACGAGGTGCACGGATTACGGAAGCGACCTCACACCGAGGCGAGGTTACAACCTCCTTCCACTTAATTATCACCGAGTCAGATAGTACTCTAGCAGGATTTATTCCATATAACGTGTCCACACACGATAACAAACTAACTTATGGTTCACCTTATGGACACCACAATAACACAGGTTAGTGGCCTTCTGCACAGGCCAAGACTCCCTACTACAATAACACAGGTTAGCATCCTTCACTATAGGCAAAGACTCCTTACCAAACCAACACGAGTTCGATGCATCCATAATGCTACCTACAAGCTATCACAATAACACAGTTTAGCGGCCTTCCGTACAGGCCAAGAAACCCTACAATTGGACACAACAGGTCATCAGGACCACACACTTGTCGGAGATAGGATAGGGAAATACTTGCATAGGTCATACAGTATTCTACGCAATAAATTCCTGGCACATTGTTTAATACCTCTCACTAGCCACTGTGGACAGACAGCCGCACTGATTATAAGCAGTGATGCGCGGTCCATAGACGCTCTGCCGGAAGCAGAAATGCCACCGCAGCATCTCGGCATGCAAGGAGCAGGGCATCCATCACATACGGGCCACATATGGCGCTGAGACTATCCACACAGGCCCTTTTATATCTTTTTTTCCTAATATGGGATCTTTCATTTTTCTTTTTGTTCAACGGTGGCATTGACCACACAATAACGTCATAGGGACATGCATAACAAACAGTTCTCCAACGAGGCGTCATCATTCTTAGCCAACGATTAGTGACATGCAATCAAAATTTAATTATTTCATCCATTTTTTTAGCCTCCGAAGGATCGGACTCACAGATAGTCTGTGGGGTTGGGGCGATTCCTCTAACGGTCCACGTAGGGCACCATTCTTTCATCCCTACGCCGAGTTATGATCTGTTCGTCATAGTCTGCCATATGCCGACATAACATTCAACAATGAAGTAACTACATACCTTAACAAGAGCCACAAGGCTACCAAAGGACCCAAAAGTCCTTATAGCGATCCCATTAAATATATATACCCATTAGACACACACTTGTAACCACAATCATTAGTTGGCCAAAATAGACATGTGTATTTTCACTCAGGCGCCGACTTAAACCAATGTACATATTACCATATGTATACACGGGTATCATTAACGACAAGGCTCATAATTATTTTATGTTCTGCGGGGTTAAGCACTGTAGAGTCTACATTAAAACAATCTTGCCACAAAAAACAATATAAGATAAATATCCAGCCTTAAGACATATATATACAGGCAGCCACTGCGTCCATGGTCCATAAGTACCTTACGTTATCTTAAGAGAGTACTGTACAGTGTACATTAAAACACACCCTCCTAGGGTCACAATATAAGGTAAATATCAGCCATGGGCATAGGAATGCCAAGTTTTGTAGAAAATAGTGAACGAAGGCGCAATGATTTGCTTCCTTAAAACACTAAATATGCACTTGTGTACACAAACATTTTATACACGTTAAGAGAACATACTCCCCATGTTAACACATTGCATAACAGTGCTACAACATACAGCTGTCACTTCCATACAGCAGGTTGTCCGGTAGACATAGCCCATTACGCTACCACACGGACATTCAGGCATTTGCGGAATACAGTAGAAATAGTACTGACTACACTTAAATATCCCTAGTTTATACACCCCGAGGGAACTATTATTGATCCCCATAGCATTTCTGCATTTTCCCGGAGTAAGTGGGACTAAACCACGGAAAGTGTTTATCTACGGGAAGACAAACAGGACCTTACACGCGAATAGGGTCGCAACAGGCCTAAATACATTACCAATACTCTATATACAGCAGGCGCAGTAGGCCCAGAGTTTTTTTTATTATCTTTTGCCCCATTTTATCACGCTTTTATGACAGCGAATTTCCACAAACTTTCCCCACCTTAGAGGGAAATACTTCGCTTTCCCATTGCATACACAATGACACACTGCAGTCTCACCCACACTCTGTCATATACAGGCTATCTCGCATGCCAACTTTGCGTACTCGTCACTTACTCGTGTCACCAGACCACACGTGCGCTTGACATTCAGCTCGCGCAACGTCAACAAACACCGCCATTTCCTTCAGTAGCTCACAGAGCTCCTGTCCAATCAGCATAGCGCGCAAGTAGACAATACTCCCACAGAGCGCCGTAGCCAATTAGCACAGAGTATTCAGCCCAGCGATAACCGCTATCTGACACTCCACATACATACCACTTATCTCGGTTCTGACGTCACTCATCATCTACTACACGTGACCCAGGGCAGTCATTATTTCCGCATGGCGAATCATTACACGCGCACGCCATTCGAATGCCATTGCGACCGGAAAATCTACTTCCCGTAGTATACACTGCCTACCGGGGTAGTCCCATATTTTTATTTTTATTCACCCCCTCACACACTACCTACCTAACACAGAGAGCGCATATCTCACGGCGAAATGCCATTATTATCAGTCCTACACACGGAGCGCAAACATACATACACACCGTTCTATCTTTTGTCCTTCTTCACAAAACACTTGCCCTTTAATACACCCTCGCAAAGACACCGCCCTCCGCTATAGACAGGCACGGGCATTCCCCCACGGACGTATATAGATAAATATCCTTCCAACTCAGAAATTTTTATGCTAGGCATAACAAATATTCCAGGCTCGGACGAGAAAAATCGTTCACAGCGGTGGAACAATAATATTCCCGCCAAACGCATCTTACCCCCTCTTGGATTCTCACGTTACAAGCCTATATCTATTGGGATTTATAGATACAGATGACACATGTTTAGCATTAATATTCACACCCCCAATATTAGGGTGGCAAGACACACTTTTGCTCCCACACACTTCCGCGTAGCGGATGATATGGTTTTGACCAATATCCCCCTTCAGGGTGGATTTAGTCCACAGGAAAGGATACTTAATAGAGCCCGCAGAGGTGGCATTTTAGTTTACATATTCATAGATGATCCGATTTGTTAAGAGCAAGACGGCACACAGAGGTGCAGCCTGCTATCTAGGATTAAAATATTCATCCACACAGCGACAGTCGGCAGTGCCAACACCGATACACCACTCGCGGACGCGAATTTTCAGACAGCGCCCGTTACACTTTGGTGTTGAGATTCCTAACACATATATAGCAAGCTCATACCTACCAATTGATTTTGCTGAGGGCATACTAGAGACGATATGCCACGGGAGGGAGATATCAATCACAGGGTATCCTGACATATCCCCGTGACCCTTCCAGGAATGTATAGTACAGTGTTACTATGATTCCAGGTTATTTCTATTTAACTGACCAGTATTAGTCTATAAGGTATCTAGAGTATAAGTACAGGTTGTGTATTATACAGTGCAGACAGCAGTATACTACGTTGTACGGCCGCAGATGCCACAGATTGCAGCAAGTTGATCCAAGCTCAACAATATCCCCCCATGACACAGCATTTACACTCTACATCTTACACATAATTCCCCCGTCCCCGTCCCCTATTAATGCGAGGCACTTGGTGGTCATGCAACCGCCAAGGTGCACCCCAAGCTTTTTCGCTCTAGGCTACATGTTATTCAACATTTTGGAACAATAAAGCTAACAGCTTAGCGTAAAATAATTACCTGCTAACATGATTGTATCAGATATTGTATTTTTCTCCCGCATGCCATTTTTTACCCTAATAGGGATCTTTAACGTTGCATGCGACAGGAGGTCAGCTATAGCTCATACGTACCCATACCTATTTCAGTACGGACTCTAACAACCGCACTGTCAACCCAGTTCCTGGCCAATTACAATCCTAACCCTCACCAGTAGAGCGTTCCTTACATTTTACGGTTGTCCCACATCCACTTAGGACCACAATTCCTCGGTCCTAATTATCCATCCGATCACCCAACTACTAAAAACTTTAACATGTATACATTCTCCCACTAGCAGGAGAACACCCTCCCTCATCCTCAACTTTATCGACTAATGTGTCAGGGAATAAACGCAGCTGAAACTAGCTAGCAATCTGAAAGCCAGGCGCAACGAGGTGCACTGTGCCAAAACAGTCCCCCCCCCCTACCCAGAATAAATACCACCCCCACACAAACATACACTTGCTTGACACTATAATCATAAGGTTTGTGCACAGAGGTGCACTTTGGAAAATGTGACGCTATTTTCCTTGGGAAAGTAGGATATTGTAAGGTGTTGACCTGAACAGAGGGCCACCATTGCCCATGACGTGGACTCTGACGATCGACGGAAAGTCGACGCGGCGATGACGTAGTGCGGGCAAGCGCCAAAGTTGTCTGTCCCCGACGCTGCGGAGAGCTACACCCATTATGCACTACTGTCAGCAAAGCCCGACCTGCAAGTGGACTCTTGAAAGTTCGACAGGAGAACTGACCAACTCAGAGTCGGACAGGATGGACCATCCACCTACGGACGACCCACTTAACTTGACTATTAGTTAGCATGTAAGTAAGTAATAAGCTTCATTGCGCGAAGCTAAGTCCTTTTCACGAAACACAGGTGAAGAAATAATGAATAATGAATAATGAATGATGAATAATGATGGATATACTATATACGATTATCTCCCGGGCCGAGGTATTGGTCACCGATGATCTCTTTGACCATACCCCCGAGAACGATTATACATGATAGACGATGAATTGCGATGCGATATGATATGCGATATGCCGTACTGCTACTATGGTCCCGAGCCTATTTCCCAGTGTTTTCACGATCGCGGGATCATTACCAATGCGCCTGGGAGGTCACTCAGTACGGAGGTAACTCCTTAAAGGCAAGGTAAAGCTGACCAAACCACTATACGTATGGGTCCACTGGATAAGCCCGTTTAGGCAGATCAATTGCAGTTTTCCCATACCACAATCCGCATTCGTTGATCACTCGGGCCCCACACCCTTTAGGGTACTAGTCATTCCGATACCACATTGCAAATTGGACGAAGGTCACTAGGATTACTGTGCGCACATTTAAGGCCCCATACCATGTTACGTATTTGTCCGGTCCAAGGGTTAAAGTAAGACCTGATAGGCACTCTGAGTCCTGATACCACCCTACGTATTGGACAACACATGACAGATACGTATGTTTCTCCATGCACCTACACATGGATGGTGCGATTGACGAGATGCGATATATGATTTGCGAGATGCGAGATGCGATGCAATTGACGAGATGCGATATATGATTTGCGAGATGCGACATACGAGATGGGATTAACGAGATGCAACATGCGATTTGCGATATGCGAGATGCGAGATAAGAGATGCGATTTGCGATATATGATGTGCGATGATCTGCGAAATGCGATAACCCGACATTTTGAACATGCACCTACACTCACGAGAAGAGACACTTATACTGGAGAGATCAATCATCGATCCGCCTCGGCCTGCGATTTTACGCAGCCGTGTAAGCCCGACGACACGATACTTCGGTATCACACAATATGATTCTTTACCGTTATAAGATGCGCCGGCACGAGGTCGCGACAGGCGACGACATGACGATGCCATACGACGACGACAGTGCGATCTGTCTACAGGACCGATCCAGCGATTGGCGATCAGCGTCCTCTTATTCTTTCATGGCAACTACTAATATGTCCATACTTTGTTTACAGACTGAGCTCCGCCGTGAGACGATAGCTGAAGGCATAGAGTGCCTAGAGATACTATCTCTACTCGTGGCAATGAGTAGCTCCACTCACTATGATTTGTTCTTTTTCCCAGCTTATAATTTACGTTTGTGGTTTTTTTTTTCTCTTCGCAGCTTAATCTAACATTATTACTTGTGTATACACTACTTGATACAGGTCACCAGGGTGACAAATACTGATCAATATATGTCTTCCAGGACCATGAAGCAGCTAGCCAGCGGGATAACTTTACACCTTCATTCTCACTTCTCTCCTTCCCCACAGGTGGCAATTTTGTATATAGTCCCATGTATATATCTTGCCAACGCCCTGACACGCGCTCGTCGCACCCTCTCTCGCACACACAAAGCTAACACCCCCAGATCTCACACCTTTTCCTCACACTTGTTTTCACGATAATTCACAGTATCTCCGTCCCACAGTTAGGGATAACTGTGGGATATCCACTCCCGCTCGGCGGACTCACACACACCTGAAATGAGAGGTGGACTACGGCGGCGAGGGTCGTGCCCACAGTCTGTAAGGGGCGACCTTCCCTGCTAGGATGGAACGACCTCTCACAGGCGACGATCCATTGATGTATCAATAGTTTGCCATGGCATAGATTAGCTCTTGAATAAGATAGTTGTAATAATTTAGCGCGCTTAAGTTCAGGTTGTAATGTATCGACATGGGTGGAAATAATTATGCGTAATTTGTAAGCCAACATATTGGTGCTACGGCACAAGCGAGTTCATCTGAACTTACGCCACAGAGTACGAGGCCGACACCATTCCATATTGTTTGTATTTCAACTGTATCTTTGCTACACACGCACTACACTGTTTTATTTTATTTTTCCTTACGCTCCTTCTAAAATCACATTTGTAAAAATGCCTCCTTTCTCCCCCACACAATAAACAAATTTTTCTTACCCCCTTAACTTACACATCGAGGCATTTCTTTTCCTCTTTTCTCCTCTATCTGTTCTTTTACATTGTTCATTTTGTGTATTTTAACTACCAAAGGGCACTTTTTTATGCCGTCCAGGATTGAAAGGACGAAGGGTACGCTAGACCCTACCGATGTTTTTTCCCCTTGGGATGGCTCACATTGTTCGTATTACTGATTATATAGGGCCAAATACCCAACATGAATATTTCACCGATGATAATGTCACCTTGTTTTGTTTTTGTTGATTGTGTTTCATATTGTACCATGTTTTGAATAATGTCCATTTGTATGTGCCAAGGGCACCGAAGCTGTAATGATGAACGTAATATGTGATAGAATTATTGTCCCCCCCAAACCAACACACCTACACATGATCGCTAGACACGAACCGGAGGCAAACCCATTCTACGTGGCACTATCCAAAAGACTCACCCCACTCTTCAGTCTACGCTACACCCCACCTTTCCATCTACGAGATTTTCACTTCTTCACCTCACCTCACACGGGGATAACCACACACCCCCACCGACATCACCACCTTCCTTCCGAAGGGATCTAATACAAGAGTGAAAGAAACCAAGAGAAGAAAAGAAGAGAGAAGATATTTGAAGAAAGAAGCAGATGACCCTTCACACACACGAGAAAAACTACCCCTACGGCCAAGTCTTCGTCCCGTCATCGAGGACGATGCCTAGCTCCGTCGAAGGAGTTGTTGCATCCGGGGGATGCACCCTAATCCCCTTCTCTCTACGACACATATATCTATCCCCAAACAAACGCCTTCGGAATACATTATAAAATTCTACTACACATTTAAGCCTTATACTTCTGCAACAACCTTCACTTGAACGTCATCGACCCGGAAAAATGTGCAATTGTGCAACTCAACACTCAAAAGGCTATAAAGCTGTAGAGGTGAGGTAACTCGGGGTCAGACTTCCTGAGTGTCACCTAGTGCCAGACCGCTGCCGAGAGCCGCTCCAACGACCGCCGAAGGGTAAGTGTCTAGCGAACGTATCTCCTCACACAGACATCCACACTTTCACCCCCTAGTGCTTGGATTGTATTAAGCATCTGATGTATTAACTGCTCTACCAATTCTAGGAGTACTTCAAGTCAGAAGTACCCATTAAACTCAGACATATTAGAAGCAACTGGTCTTTTAATGCATTTCTTTAATTGTTAAGATACTGCCCATCATCCCTCGTCCCGGTAGGATCCAGGTAACACTTAGTTAATTGCTCCATTGCTTCCGCAGCCAGCCACTCGTCTACGTCAAATTGCTTGTCTCGCTTATTAGCGCGTGCCGCCCACTGTCCACGTTAGCAGTATTCCAAGCAGCAGCTCAGCTGTTCAGAGCTTCCATTACCAAACCGCCCTTAATCCCGATATCGCATCCTCGAACTACCCAATCAAACAGTACATTTGGGAGTTCTCCTTTCGAGCCACTTCCTCGCTCTCGAACCAGTCCATAACCGACACCTCTTACACTCGAGTTCCAAGCAGCCCCTAGGTACTCAATTTTCATCCCCCCAAATATTACATTGTGGAGGGCACCCTCTCAGGTCCCATAAAATATCATATAATTTCATGTCACGTATCACATCATAACATATCACATCATAGCATATACCCAATCAAATCATATCATGTCACATCATATCTTATATCATACATCATGAAAATAGTAAACTAACAACTTGCCACTAGTCTACCATACGGAACAGTCACTTGCATCGACTGCCTGATTGAAAACTCAGGAAGATGAGCTAAGAAGTTATTAGGATCACCATGTATGATCAGCATTCAACCCCATGGCGTAGCCGTTCTAGATATATCGTGCACCAGGGCCGCGGGGGGCAGAAGCAAATCCGAAGATTCCAGGTTCGAATTCCGCGATTGACAGTCGCTAGGCTGAGTGTGGTTTTCCCCGTTTTTTCCACACTCACTGCAGGAAAATGCCGGGAAAACCTTACCACAAATCCCAGGGAACCTACCTCACATACTGTGACAGTCATCACATCAATAGAGGTTATTCGACAAGTTCAGCAGATACCCTACTACACGAAGCTAATGACCAAGTCCCTCAAATGAACTAACTAGTTGCAAGTTGAGTTTCCCGTCATATCTATTCATATAGATTGTAATGTTAAGTTGCGCCTCACATGACTTCCTATGGCTATTGACTGCAATATTAAGTTGTGCATCTGATGGCTTCCTATGGCTATTGATTGTAATGTTAAATTGTGCCTCACATGGCATCCTCTGGCTGTTGACTGTAGTGTTAAGTTGTGCCTCTGATGACTTCCTATGGCTATTGCCTGTACTGTTAAGTTGTGCCTCACATGACTTCCTATGGCTAATGACTGTAGTGTTAAGATATGCTTCTGGTGACTTCCTATGGTTATTGACAGTAGTGTTAAGTTGTGCCTCTGGTGATTTCCTATGGCTATTGACTGTAGTGTTAAGTTGTGCCTCTGCTGACATCCTATGGCTATTGACTGTTGAGTTAAGTTGTGCCTCTGATGACTTCCTATGGCTATCGACTGTAATAGTAAGTTGTGCCTCTGATGGCTTCCTATGGCTATCGACTGTAATGTTAAGTTGTGCCTCTGATTGCTTCCAATGGCTATTGACTGGGTGTAAAGTTGTGCCTGTGATGGCTTCCTATGGCTATTGACTGTAAAGTTAAGTTGTGCCTCACATGACATCCTATGTCAATTGACTGTAATGTTAATTTGTGCCTCACATGGCTTCCTATGGCTATAGAATGTAATGTTAAGTTGGGCCTCTGATGGCTTCCTATGGCTATTGACTGTAATGTTAAGTTTTGTCTCTCATGGCTTCCTATGGCTATTGACTGTAGTGATAAGTTGTGCCTCACATGACTCCTTATGGCTATAGGCTGTAGTGTTAAGTTGTGCCTCTGATGACTTCCTATGGCTATTGACTGTAATGTTAAGTTGTGCCTCACATGACTTCCTATGGCTATTGACTGTAATGTTAAGTTGTGCCTGTAATAACTTCCTGTGGCTATTGACTGTAGTGTTAAGTTGTGCCCCTGATGACTTCCTATGGCTATTGACTGGGGGTGTTAAGTTGTGCCTCTGATGGCTTCGTATGGCAGTAGTGGTTTTGGGAGAGTTCAAGGCCCACCGCCACCTCCCCACCTCACAAGATGGTGACCATGTGATATCTCTCGAACGCATGGTCGGATTTTGACGAATGAGGTGTCATTGAACATGGGCAAACACCCCATTTCCAGTGAACAACATATTTCCACCCCAAAATAAAACCTACCCCTACTAGGGGGTGAAATTTAAATTTTTAGAAAATTTCGCTTTTCATGTAAAACATGTATGCGGTTCAATGCAATAATGAAAGTTAAACGTAGTTCCACACAAGAGACATGTGTACGGTGGAAAGCCTATGTGAATTAACATGTTTGTTTCTTGTTTTTACGCATGCCCACTCATAGTTTTTGTAAGAGGGCGGGCTTTTTAAAGATGGCGGCTGTAGTGTAATTTAACCTAACCCTTCCCACGACGGGTGAACAAAAAGTATTCCAAGCAGCGCTTGTCGATAGACAAACCAATAATTAAAGAGAGGCATGTCAGGCCTTGAGGCGAGAGCCCTTTTCATTGTTGACGAGTCCCTGTGGACGGGTCCCTGTTGACGAGTCATTGTTGATGGTTCATTGTTGATGGGTCATTTTTGAAGGTCATTGGTGACAGATCCTTGTGGACGAGTCCTTGTTGACGAGTCCCTGTGGACGGGTCCCTGTTGACGGGTCCCTTTTGACTGATCCCTTTGGACCGGTCCCTTTGGACTGGTCCATGAATTTATCCAATTTGTACCAAAGGGCATAACTACATTTTTGTTAATATCTCACGGACCAATAAGGCAAGGGACTTGTTTGAGGTATTGTAGGACTTGGGATGACGCCCCTTTTTTTGAATGTATTTTTGAAATTTTGACAAAGGGCCTAACTGCACTTTTGTTAATATCTCACGAACCAATCATGCTAGTGACTTGTATGAGGGGTCCTAGCAATTGGGGCGATGTCCCCCTTAGGGGGGTGAAACTATCCTCCCCCAAATTGAAAAATCGATATCTTGGAAACTAAGAACCCTAAAATTATGTGTGATAGCTTTAAAAATATGTCATAAGATACGCCTTTAACACGATAGGTCATTTCACCCCTAAAATAGTAAATAGTAATTTTACAGGGAAAAAAGGTGTTAAACACCCAAAAATGATAAATGAACCTAAGATATGTTGTTTTTGATGAAAAATAGTAGGGAGGTGAAAAGTACCCCCAAATTGAAAAATCGACATCTTGGAAACTAAGAACCCTAAAATTAGGTGTGATAGCTCAAAAAATTGGTCATTAAATACTCTTTTACCATGATGGGTCGTTTTACCCCTAAAACAATGAATGTAGATTTTACCGGGAAAAGGAGGGAATCAATAATCAGATTTGGACACTTGAGGTGTTATAAGACTCAGGATGACAATCTCTTCTTGAATTTATTAATGATTTTTTTTTTAAATTTTGACAAAGGGCCTAACCACAGATTTTGAAAATTTAGATTTTAACTTTTGAATTATTTTAATATTTTTTAGTAGAGAACGACAGTACCGATTGTGTTTAAACGAGCATGTCGCCGACCACGGTGGCCATGTCCAATGGATGAATCGATATTTTGTGAAGCATTGATTGAAGAGGGTCATGCGACGACTTGTTTTAAGAATATTTTTTTGATTTTTCCTATGATGCATGCATTTATTTAAATATCTCAAAACGGCAAGGTTACTTACTGATTTGAGATTTCACAAACTAATAATGGGATTTGGACACATAAGGTGTCCTAGAACTTGACATGACGCTTTCTTTTTATGGCTTATGAATTTTCCCAAAAAGATTGAAAACAACAAGGTTTCTCTTAATATATTGCAAACCCATAATGTTAGATGTTTATGGTGAGTGATGAAACATAGCTAGGTATAAAAAGAATTATTGTAGGCTACACGTATGGTGACTGACAAGTCTTTGGCCATTGAAACTTGTTTTAAACCTGACCGCAGTACTTAGGGAGTATAGGTTACAGGCATGACATGACAAACGGTGTGTACAAAATCCAATTTATCGATTCCAGAATTAAGAGTAGACTATCTTTAATTGATTGGTTAAAGAGGGTAGCTAAGAAAACAAGAAGGTGACTACACTGAACCAAACCGAAACAATACAATCCTTTTTTGGGATGTCTAATGTTACTTGCTAAACGTTTTGTGCTGCAGTGACAAGCACTTTTGGCTCTTGCACTAGAGGTCTTAACTCGATTTTTAGCTTAAAGGCTTAGAACGAACCAAATAAGAAAGACGGTTATGGTGGTGCAGTGGTTAAGCTGTTAGCCATTGACTAAGGTAGACCATGGTTTGATTTTAGGTTAATACGCATGTCAAAAACATATAAAAAACAAGGATAATGCTTTAAGACTGTTTACACTTGTATTTCTTTTCAAATTATTACTTGGATTACAAATACAAAGGTGGACTGGGTTCAATATACAGTTAATGCAAATAAGATTTTTGACTTGTTTTTGATTTTAGATTTTATATTATAGAATTTACATTTTAGATTTAAGATTTAACAAAAATACTTAACCATAACGTAATGACTTTAAATTTTCGTTAACTAATTATAAGAGAAAAACATATAAGGATTTGTATTACTTGCAATTATGTTTTCTATATTATATTTTTTTGGTTTTAGATTTTAGAAATTTCATATTGGATTTTAGATTTTAGGTAAACACCAAACTAATATTGACTATTCATTAGACACTGGTATGTAGATAGAAATATTATTAGAATCTATGTTCAGATGAATTTTTGGGTGTTGACTGGCCTCGCAATAAGAATTGACTAACCAGACATGAGTTAACTACCAACGAAACACTTTGGCGACTATGCTTGTTATTGACCAGTGACTAGGGTTTTAGAAAAACTGTTTGCTATTTTGGGTTATATAAAACAAATGCATAGACCTACTGAGCGACTATGTTTGCTAAACAACACATTATACCAGAGACGATTAGGATTCTTATGTAGCTCAGGCAAGGAAAGCATTTCTACAGAATTTGTTGACATTGAATGTAGATTTAGGTATTAGGAAGTCATTTTTGAAGACCTTTGTCTGCAGCGTGACACTCTATGAAAGTGAAACTTGGACTATTGGTGTAGCAGAAAAGTGGAGAATTGAAATGTTTGAAATGTTGTGTTACAGGAGATTGATGAAGATTAGATGGGTTAATAGGGTTACAAAGAAAGAGGTATTAAGACAAGTGGGAGAGGAGAGATGTTTCTGGTGACTGCTAATGAAGTAAAGCGATAGGTTGGTAGGACACAAACTAAGACACCCAGGAATAGCAAACTTACGTATGGAAGAAAGTGTTGAGGATAAGAACTGTTGGGGATAGACCAAGGTTAGAATATGTTAAACAGATAGCCTTAGATGTAGAGTGTGGTAGCTATATAGATATGAAATTATTAGATCAGGACCGGGAGTCATGGAGAAATGTATTAAACCAGTCAAAAGGCTGAAGACTCAAACAACATGTAGTGCTTACCAAAATAATGTTGTGTAATGGTAAATTCTAGTCAACAAACAGTAATGCATTACTAAAACCCATGACACGATACCCGAGATCTTTTCTAAAATTATTTTAAGATGCCTTTAACCCAATATTAAACACCCAGTTCTCAATATTCATAACTACAATGTTATAAAAAAAACAAAAAAATCTACATTTAAAAACGAGCAAGTGGTTGAGTCAATGTACACTGGAAAATGTTGTAAACACTCAAGTGCACAAAAAAAATTACATTATTAACTGTCAGGTTGGCCGAGTGGTTAAGGCTTTGACTTATGTTCACATTTTCAATATAAGAAAGCAAGGATTTGAACCCCTTACCTGACATAACTATTGCTTTAACATTGCTTAGCGATACTGTATTATTATGATACTCGATACACAAACCATAGATAGAGTGTATCTCTTTCTAAACATAGCTAGAGACTGTCGATGGTTAACAATTGCATTAATAGTGGGAGGATCTAGAGTTTAGTGCTTTTCAGTCGGTCAACACGAATGTACCCAAAAGAGATGGGTTATGCCCTAATCCTGAAATAAATTACATGAGATTAATAAAACACAAGGATGACCAGTTTCGATCGTCAAGCGATCATCATCATATCCAATACACTTAGGATATAAAATTTTATAACGTAAGTGTATTGGATCTGATGATGATCGCTTGACGATCGAAACTGGTCATCCTAGTGTTTTATTAATCTCATGTAATTTATTTCAGTATTAGGGCATAACCCATCTCTTTTGGGTACAATCGTGTTGACCGACTGAAAAGCACTAAACTCTTGATTACTAAGGCAACACTGAAAATATGGCTTCAAACACCACAATAGTGGGAGGATGTAGTGATAGTAATTAAGAAGAAGCAGACAATAACAATAAAATATTTTTATTAAATTCATTTTATAATAGATACACACTGAATACAACTCTCTCTATTTACCATTGTTTGATATAGATATTTTAAACACAGCGCTTGTTGTAGAACCTTTTATAACTCTCTCCAGGTACTCTTGTTCTTAAAAACTGGAGAAGTCGCAATGGTTTTATAGACATAAAACCCTCATCCTCTTCTTTTTCATCATTATCATCATCATCATTATGAATATTATCAACAAAATTATGATAGTCATTGTCACCATCATTATCATCATCATCATCCTCGACATTACTAGAACTATCCAATTCCTCTTGTTCCTTTTCCACAGGGACCTCTTGTAAAGTCTGCGTTGCTTTTGATAGTGTTAAGGGTTTCTTAGACGTTGACAACTGTTCTAACATGACTTTTTGAGGACATGATAATTGATTTTGATCAAACACAGCACCATCTTGAGCAGCAATATTTTTTTCTTGGACTTGCTTTTTTACCTTGGTTAGCGTCTTTTGTTCATTTAAATGTGTATTAATTTGAGATTCACAATGATGCTCGTTTGAAGTAAGTACGTTGGAGTCTTTTGTTTTAATCATTCCTCGACACTTTCTAGATCGTTGTTTTGAACATCGCCAAATAACAGTTCCATCTTTATTTGTTGTTTTTACAATATATGTATATCCTTTATAGTAGACACATGGCCTACCATGGCTGGTTGTTGAGACATCCATATTAACTAATACACATGAATTAAATTTTAGTAAAGTCACTTTAGTAATAATAACAGTAAAATAAATGAAGTGGATTGATATTTTTAATGGTGGAAATTTCAAAGTACTGTCAAGAATAATAATTACATGAACAATTTTTAGACTACAAGTGATTTACACACACATTGCTCAATGTCATGATTTATACTGAACACAATTTATAGTGATTATGATTTTTATTGACTGTAATTAATAGTAGCCATGGTTAGTAGGAGCAATGTATACTGGGTGCGTTTTATAGCACGCTCAATTTATAGTAGGTACGAATAGCAGACTCGTTTGATACTGGGCGCGTTTTATACTGATTATGATTTATACTGAGCGCAATTTTTACTAGAAGAGATTTCTACCAGGTGTAATTGATAGTAGGCGTAATTGATAGTAGGCACAATTAATAGTAGGTGCGATTGCTAGTAGGCTCAATTGATAGTAGGCGCAATTAACAGTAGGCGCGATTGGTAGTGGGCGTAATTGATAGTAGGCGCTATTGATAGTAGGTGCAATTAATAGTAGGTGCAATTGATATAGACGCAATTGTAGTAGGCACAATAAAAAGTTGGCGCGATTGGTATTAGGCGTGATTGGTAGTAGGCGCAAATGACAGTAGGCGCGATTGGTAGTAGGCGCGATTGGTAGTAGGCACAATTAATAGTAGGCGCGATTGGCATTAGGCGTGATTGCTAGTAGGCGCAATTGGTAGTAGGCTCAATTGATAGTAGGCGCAATTAACAGTAGGCGCGATTGGTAGTGGGCGTAATTTAGAGTAGGCGCTATTGATAGTAGGTGCAATTGATAGTAGGTGCAATTGATTTAGACGCAATTGGTAGTAGGCACAATTAATAGTAGGCGTGATTGGTATTAGGCGTGATTGGTAGTAGGCGAAATTGACAGTAGGCGCGATTGGTAGTGAATGTAATTGATAGTAGGCGATATTGATAGTCGGCGCAATTGACAGTAAGCGCGATTGATAGTAGGCGCGATTGATATTAGGCGCGATTGGTAGTAGGCGTAATTGATAGTAGGTGCGATTGATAGTAGACGCGATTGATAGTAGGCGTTATCGATAGTAGGCGCAATTGATGGTAGACGCAATTGACAGTAGGCGCGATTGATAGTAGGCGCGATTGGTAGTAGTCGTAATTGATAGTAGACGCGATTGGTAGTAGACGCGATTGGTAGTAGACGCGAATGGTATTAGGCGCAATTGATAGTAGGCGCGATTGACAGTAGGCGCGATTGATAGTAGGCGCTATTGATAGTAGGTGCGATTGATAGAAGGCGCAATTGAAAGTAGGCGCGATTGGTAGTAGGGGCGATTGGTAGTTACTCATACAACAGACGAGTGAGTTCATGTTTCGCTGACGTAATCCTATGTTCTCACACACTTCCTGTGTTGCACGCGCCGTAGTGGCTAAATTTGAAACTCTAGATGAGATGTTTCGCTGACGTAATCGTATGTTCCCACGCACTTCCTGCACCGCGCGTGGGCCGCGCTATGCTGGCGCACACGCTTTTGGAACTTTTTGATCCCGCCACCCGTACGGGTTCAAGGCCCTCCTCCTCCTCACCCTCCTCACAAGATGGTGGCCTTACCTTAACTTAACCTAGCCTAACCTAACAAGATGGCGGCCATAGCTTAACTTAACCTAGCCTAACCTAACCTAACCTAATCTAACCTAACCTAACCTACGAGGTGTGAACACAAAGTTCCAAAATGGCTGCCGTAGCTCAACTTAACCTTTGATTGATCCCTGTTGATAGATCCCTTTTGATTGATCTCTGTTGATGTATCCCTTTGGACTCTTCCCAGTTGACTAGCCCCTTTGGACGGTCCTTTTTGAAGGGAGTCATATTCACGGGTCCCTGAGGTCGGGTCCTTGTTGACGGATCCCTGTGGGCGGGTCCTTTGGACTGGTCTCTATGGACAGGCCCATGCACTTTTTCAAAATTATGTCAAAGGGACCCGCCCACAGGGACCCGTCAACAAGAACCCGTCAACAAGGACCCGTAAAAAATGACTCCCTTGAAAAGGGACCCGTCCAAAGGGGCTAGTCAACAGGGGCTAGTCAACAGAGACCAGTCCAAAGGGATACATCAACAGAGATCAATCAAAAGGGATCAATAAACAGGGATCAATCAAAGGTTAAGTTAAGCTACGGCAGCCATTTTGGAACTTTTTGTTCACACCTCGTAGGTTAGGTTAGGTTAGATTAGGTTAGGTTAGGTTAGGCTAGGTTAGGCTAGGTTAAGTTAAGCTATGGCCGCCATCTTGTTAGGTTACGCTAGGCTAAGTTAAGCTACGGCCGCCATCTTGTGAGGAGGGTGAGGAGGAGGAGGGCCTTGAACCCGTACGGGAGGCGTGATCAAAAAGTTCCAAGGGCGTGTGCGCCTGCATAGCCCGCCCCCGCGCGCGGTTCAGGAAGTGCGTGGGAACATACGATTACGTCAGCGAAACATCTCATCTAGAGTTTCAAATTTAGCCACTACGGCGCGCGCAACACAGGAAGTGCGTGAGAACATACGAATACGTCAGCGAAACATGAACTCAATTGTCTGTTGTATGAGTAACTACCAATCGCGCCTACTATCAATTGCGCCTATTATTAATAGCCTCTACTAACAATCGTGCCTACTAGCAACTGCGCCTTCTATCAATCGCACCTACTATCAATAGCGCATACAATCAATCGCGCCTACTGTCAATCGCGCCTACTATCAATTGCGCCTACTATCAATTGCGCCTACTACCAATCGCGTCTACTACCAATCGCGTCTACTGTCAATTGCGTCTACTATCCACTACGCCTACTACCAATCGCGCCTACTATCAATAACGCCTACTATCAATCGCGCCTACTGTCAATTGCGTCTACCATCAATTGCGCCTACTACCAATCGCGCCTACTACCAATCGCGCCTACTATCAATCGCGCTTACTGTCAATAGCGCCTACTATCAATTACATTCACTACCAATCGCGCCTACTGTTAATTGTGCCTACTACCAATCACGCCTAATACCAATCGCGCCTACTATTAATTGTGCCTACTACCAATTGCGTCTATATCAATTGCACCTACTATCATTTGCACATACTATCAATAGCGCCTACTCTCAATTACGCCCACTACCAATCGCGCCTACTATCAATTGAGCCTACTACTAATCGCGCCTACTATCAATCGCGCCTACTGTCAATTACGCCTATTAACAATAGCGCCTACTATCAATTTACATCCACTACCAATCGCGCCTACTGTCAATTGCGCCTACTACCAATCGCGCCTACTATTAATTGTGCCTACTATCAATTACGCCTACTATCAATTACACCTGGTAAAAATCGCTTCTAGTAAAAATCGCGCTCAGTATAAATCATAATCAGTATAAAACGCGCCCAGTATCAAACGCGACTGCTAATCGTACCTACTATAAATTGAGCGTGCTATAAAACGCACCCAGTATTCATTGCTCCTACTAACCAGGCTACTATTAATTACAGTCAATAAAAATCATTATCACTATAAATTGTGTTCAGTATAAATCTTGACATTGAGCAATGTGTGTGTATATCACTTGTAGTCTAAAAATTGTTCATGTAATTATTATTCTTGACAGTACTTTGAAAATTCCACCTTTAAAAAATATCAATCCACTTCATTTATTTTACTGTTATTATTACTCCGTGGCTTAGGCGGCAGCACGCCGGCATCTCACCGCTGGGTCCGTGGTTCAAATCCCGGTCACTCCATGTGAGATCTGTGCTGGACAAAACGGAGGCAGACAGGTTTTTCTCCGGGTACTCCGGTTTTCCCTGTCAAAATTTCATTCCAGCAACATTCTCCACTATCATTTCATTTCATCTGTCATTCATTTAATCATTGCCCCAGAGGAGTGCGTCAGGCCTCGGCAGCCGGCACAGTTCATATCCTCGCCGCTAGATGGGGGCTTCATTCATTCCATTCCTGACCCGGTCGGAGACTGGAAGCAGGCTGTGGATTTTCTTTCATTACTAAAGTGATTTTACTAAAATTTAATTCATGTGTATTAGTTAATATGGAAGTCTCAACAACCAGCCTTGGTAGGCCATGTGTCTACTATAAAGGATATACATATATTGTAAAAACAACCAATAAAGATGGAAGTGTTATTTGGCGATGTTCAAAACAACGATCTAGAAATTGTCGAGGAATGATTAAAACAAAAGACTCCAACGTACTTATTTCAAACGAGCATCATTGTGAATCTCAAATTAATACACATTTAAAAGGGCAAAATACGCTAACCAAGGTAAAAAAAAAGCAAGTCCAAGAAAAAAAATGTGCTGCTCAAGATAGTGCAGTGTTTGTTCAAAATCACTTATCATGTCCTCAAAAAGTCATGTTAGGACAGTTGTCAACGTCTAAGTAACCCTTAACACTATCAAAAGCAACGCAGACTTTACAAGAGGTCCCTGTGGAAAAGGAACAAGAGGAATTGGATAGTTCTAGTAATGTCGAGGATGATGATGATGATGATGATGATGATGATAATGCTGGTGACAATGACTGTCATAATTTTGATGATAATATTCAAAATGATGATGATAATGATGAAAAAGAAGAGGATGAGGGTTTTATGTCTATAAAACCATTGCGACTTCCCCAGGTTTTAAGAACAAGAGTACCTGGAGAGAGTTATAAAAGGATCTACAACAAGCGCTGTGTAAAAAAATCTATATCAAACAATGGTAAATAGAGAGAGTTGTATTCAGTGTGTATCTATTAAAAAATGAATTTGATAAAAATATGTTATGGTTATTGTCTGCTTCTTCTTAATTCCTATCACTACATCCTCCCACTATTAATGCAATTGTTAACCATCGACAGTCTCTAGCTATGTTTAGAAAGAGAGAGTGGACTTAAACAATACACTCTATCTATGGTTTGTGTATCGAGTATCATAATAATACAGTATCGCTAAGCAATGTTAAAGCAATAGTTATGTCAGGTAAGGGGTTCAAATCCTTGCTTTCTTATATTAAAATGTGAACATAAGTCAAAGCCTTAACCACTCGGCCAACCTGACAGTTAATAATGTAATTTATTGTGCACTTGAGTGTTTACAAAATTTTCCAGTGTAGATTGACTCAACCACTTGCTCGTTTTTTAATGTAGATTTTTTTTGTTTTTTTATAACATTGTAGTTATGAATATTGAGAACTGGGTGTTTAATATTGGGTTAAAGGCATCTGAAAATATTTTTAGGAAAACTCTCAGGTATCGTGTCATGGGTTTTAGTAATGCATTACTGTTTGTTGACTAGCATTTACCATTACACAACATTATTTTGGTAAGCACTACATGTTGTTTGAGTCTTCAGCCTTTTGAATGGTTTAATACACTTCTCCATGACTCCCTGTCCTGAGCTAATAGTTTCATCTCTATATAGCTACCACACTCTACATCTAAGGCTATCTGTTTAACATATTCTAACCATGGTCTATCCCCTACAGTTCATATCCTCAACACTTTCTTCCATAATTAAGATTGCTATTCCTGGGTGTCTTAGTTTGTGTCCTACCAACCTATCGCTTTACTTCATTAGCAGTCACCAGAAACATCTCCCCTCTCCCACTTGTCTTAATACCACTTTGTTTGTAACCCTATTTACTCATCTAATCTTCATCATTCTCCTGTATCACCACATTTCGAACACTTCAATTCTCCACTTTTATGCTACACCAATAGTCCAAGTTTCTCTTCCATAGAGTGTCACGCTCCAGACAAAGGTCTTCAAAAATGACTTCCTAATACCTAAATCTACATTCAATGTCAACAAATTCTGTAGAAATGCTTTCCTTGCCTGAGCTACATAAGAATCCTAATCGTCTCTGGTATAATGTGTTGTTTAGCAAACATAGTCGCTCAGTAGGTCTATGCATTTGTTTTATATAACCCAAAATAGCAAACAGTTTTTCTAAAACCCTAGTCACTTGTCAATAACAAGCATAGTCGCCAAAGTGTTTCGTTGGTAGTTAACTCATGTCTGGTTAGTCAATTCTTATTGCGAGGCCAGTCAACACCCAAAAATTCATCTGAACATAGATTCTAATAATATTTCTATCTACATGCCAGTGTCTAATGAATAGTCAATATTAGTTTGG
Organism: Meconema thalassinum; assembly: GCA_946902985.2. NCBI lineage: Eukaryota > Metazoa > Arthropoda > Insecta > Orthoptera > Tettigoniidae > Meconema > Meconema thalassinum. Next base: position 504,633 of record CAMPQE020000021.1, read on the forward strand.
TCTTTACCTAAAATCTAAAATCCAATATGAAATTTCTAAAATCTAAAACCAAAAAAATATAATATAGAAAACATAATTGCAAGTAATACAAATCCTTATATGTTTTTCTCTTATAATTAGTTAACGAAAATTTAAAGTCATTACGTTATGGTTAAGCTTTTTTGTTAAATCTAAAATCTAAAATGTAAATTCTATAATATAAAATCTAAAATCAAAAACAAATCAAAAATCTTATTTGCATTAACTGTATATTGAACCCAGTCCACCTTTGTATTTGTAATCCAAGTAATAATTTGAAAAGAAATACAAGTGTAAACTGTCTTAAAGCATTATCCTTGCTTTTTTATATGTTTTTGACATGCGTATTAACCTAAAATCAAACCCTGGTCTTCCTTAGTCAAAGGCTAACAGCTTAACCACTGCACCACCATAACCGTCTTTCTTATTTGGTTCGTTCTAAGCCTTTAAGCTAAAAATCGAGTTAAGACCTCTAGTGCAAGAGCCAAAAGTGCTTGTCACTGCAGCACAAAACGTTTAGCAAGTAACATTAAACATCCCAAAAAAGGATTGTATTGTTTCGGTTTGGTTCAGTGTAGTCACCTTCTTGTTTTATTAGCTACCCTCTTTAACCAATCAATTAAAGATAGTCTACTCTTAATTCTGGAATCGATAAATTGGATTTTGTACACACCGTTTGTCATGTCATGCCTGTAACCTATACTCCCTAAGTACTGCGGTCAGGTTTAAAACAAGTTTCAATGGCCAAAGACTTGTCAGTCACCATACGTGTAGCCTACAATAATTCTTTTTATACCTAGCTATGTTTCATCACTCACCATAAACATCTAACATTATGGGTTTGCAATATATTAAGAGAAACCTTGTTGTTTTCAATCTTTTTGGGAAAATTCATAAGCCATAAAAAGAAAGCGTCATGTCAAGTTCTAGGACACCTTATGTGTCCAAATCCCATTATTAGTTTGTGAAATCTCAAATCAGTAAGTAACCTTGCCGTTTTGAGATATTTAAATAAATGCATGCATCATAGGAAAAATCATAAAAAATATTCTTAAAACAAGTCGTCGCATGACCCTCTTCAATCAATGCATCACAAAATATCGATTCATCCATTGGACATGGCCACCGTGGTCGACGACATGCTCGTTTAAACACAATCGGTACTGTCTTTCTCTACTAAAAAATATTAAAATAAATTCAAAAGTTAAAAAATCTAAATTTTCAAAATCTATGGTTAGGCCCTTTGTCAAAAAATTTCAAAAAAAATTCAAGAAAGGCTTTGTCACCCTGAGTCTTAAAACACTTCATGTGTCCAAATCTGATTATTGATTCCCTCCTTTTCCCGGTAAAATCAACATTCATTGTTTTAGGGGTAACATGGCCCATCGTGGTAAAAGAGTATTTAATGACCAATTTTTTGAGCTATCACACCTAATTTTAGGGTTCATAGTTTCCAGGATATCGATTTTTCAATTTTGGGGTACTTTCCAGTCCCCTACTATTTTTCATCAAAAACAAAAGATCTTGGGTTCATTTATCATTTCTAGGTGTTTAACACTTTTTTTCCTGTAAAATTACTATTTACTATTTTAGGGGTGAAATGACCTTTCGTGGTAAAAGCGTATCTTATGACCTATTTTTAAAGCTATCACACATAATTTTAGACTTCTTAGTTTCCAAGATATCGATTTTTCAATTTGGGGGAGGATAGTTTCACCTCCCTAAGGGGGACATCGCCCCAATTGCTAGGACCCCTCATACAAGTCACTAGCATGATTGGTTCGCGAGATATTAACAAAAGTCCAGTTAGGCCCTTTGTCAAAATTTCAAAAATACATTCAAAAAGGGGGCGTCATCCCAAGTCCTACAATACCTCATACAAGTCCCTAGCCTTATTGGTGCGTGAGATATTAACAAAAAATGTAGTTATGCCCTTTGGTACAAATTGGATAAATTCATGGACCGGTCCAAAGGGACCGGTCCAAAGGGATCAGTCAAAAGGGACCCGTCAACAGGGACCCGTCAACAGGGACCCGTCCACAGGGACTCGTCAACAAGGACTCGTCCACAAGGATCTGTCAACAATGACCCGTCAAAAATGACCCATCAACAATGACCCATCAACAATGACCCGTCAACAGGGACCCGTCCACAGGGACTCGTCAACAATGACAGGGGCTCTCGCCTCAAGGCCTGACATGTCCCCCTTTAATTATTGGTTTGTCTATCGACAAGCGCTGCTTGGAATACTTTTTAATCACCCCTCGTGGGTAGGGTTAGGTTAGATTACACTACAGCCGCCATCTTTAAAAAGCCCACCCTCTTACAAAAACTATGAGTGGGCGTGCGTAAAAACAAAAAACAAGCATGTTAATTCCTATTGGCTTTCCACCGTACACATGTCCCTTGTGTGGAACAACGTTTAATTTTCATTATTGCATTGAACCGCATACATGTTTTACATGAAAAGCGAAATTTTCTAAAAAATTACAAACACCCCCTAGTAGGGTAGGTTTTATTTAGGGGTGGAAATATGTTGTTCATTGGAAAGGGGGTGTTTGCCCGAGTTCAATGACACCTCATTCGTCAAAATCCGACCATGCGTTCGAGAGATATCACATGGTCACCATATTGTGAGGTGGGGAGGTGGCGGTGGACCTTGAACTCTCCCAATACCACTACTTATGGCTATTGACTGTAGTGTTGAATTGGGCCTCACATGACTTCCTATGGCTATTGACTGTAGTGTTATGTTGTGCCTCTGATGGCTTCCTATGGATATTGACTGTAGTGTTGAATTGTGCCTCACATGACTTCTTATGGCTATTGACGGTAGTGTTAAGTTGTGCCTCTGATGACTTCCTATGGCTATTGACTAGGACTCGGAATATTCGCGTATTCGCATATTCGAATAGTATTCGAATATTCGAATTGCGTATTCGGTATTCGAATTATTCGAGTCGTGTTCGAATTATTCGAATACCGAATATCGCAATTCGAATACCAAAACGCAATTCGAATATTCGAATACCGAATGGTGCGAATACAGCGAATATTATTGGAACATTCGCAACCCCACGAATATTAAAAAATTAAAAATGAGGATGACGACTCACAGAGCAAGACATCCAAAACTCTAGAATCGACAATTTCTGAGGCTCTTAAAAGACGATTTCACATTAGTGATGAAGAACCGACCACAGGTGTAAGTTTAACCCAATTAGCGTTTGCTGTGGATTCACGTTACAAAGATCTTTTACGCGAAAATGCCCAAGACACGGAAAAGATTTGGGTGGAACTACAAGAGCAGATGCTTTCTTGTGATACCGGAGAAGATTCGGATGCTTCACAACCACAACCTCACTCACTCTCGTCCAGCTTCGAAAGGGACCTCTACTTCATTTTCAAGCATCCATATACGTCCTCCCGCAGGAAAACTGTGGCCGAAGAGCTGGAAAACTTTAGGAACGCCCGTGAAACTGTAGGTGACCCCTGAAATGGTAGAGGGCTAATGAAAAGGTATACCCCAGAATAAGTCAGTTGGCGAGAAAGTACTCATGCATTTCCGGCACCTCCGTTCAATCAGAAATATTTTTTTCCACGGGTGGCAATATTGTTAATGCCAAAGAACATGCCTTGATCCTGACAATGTTGACAAATTGAAATTTTTCGTGCGAAATAATCTTTGGGTTAAAAGCCTGTTGACTCTGAAATGTCTTATTTTTGTTTTCCTTTCAAGTACTCGTGTCGATAATGTTGTGCTTATGTTGATGGAAATGTGCATTTGCACGGCGCTAAGAGAAGACACGAAGAGTTTCTTATTTTTAATATATGGTTTTGTAAAAACATTAGGCAATATATCGTCATTTACCCAAACACGGGTTAGCTTGTATTCTGTTTTCTTCCCTGAATTAAAGAATTGACATGTGATTGAAAATTCCGTGGTTTTTCATTTTTAAATACCATGGGTCAAAGAATTCTTTGCATGCTACTTTTGTCTTATTTGGCCGAACTAACTTTATTTGCTGAGTACAAAAGTTGTACTTCTCTACATATCTCCAAATCATAGTGCGCGTTTCCTCTAAACGGTAACAGTATTGCTTTTCAAGCCTTAATTTAATTTCTTATCATTGTTGCACAAAACTTGTAATTACGAAATTCACTCATATAAAAGCACTGACATACTAAATAATTTGCAAATGCATAACCTGTTCCGCAATAACTTACAGCAAAAACCCATTTAAGACGAGAAAAAGTCGCATAATAATCGGAATAGCGTAGTAACCGGGCAAGGCTGAAACGCACGCTTGAAGGTTGAATCCATAGATAGATGAATGAGACAAATACCGTAATTCGAACGATACGCATAGAATATTCGTACGAAACAGTCAATTCAAATAATGAACAAGAAGTTCCGTGACGAACTAAAGAACCGTCTTTTCTTAAATTTAAGATTCATGCCAATGATTAATCTATATGGACCCATCTAGAATATGCTAATGACGAAATTAAGTTGGTAATATCGACATTTCTAATTAGTTCGAAATATACCTGCTATAATGTAGCCTAATAGAGCACTACAGTTGGCAGCCATGGTGACTGAATATTTTCTTAGTTCATCACTTAAGGTACCAGTACAGAATACAACATTTGGTTGAAGTCCAATGGATAGCATGGATGTTACATGCAGTTAGACATTGGATCTATCAGCGCGCGTAAAATCATGTTGGCAGCAATGTCATGGATGTGTTGGTCAGAAATAATCTGACACTTTATATCTATTGTTGGGCTAATTTTGGATTAAATCCATTTGTTAGTATAGAAGTTACATGTATTTAAAAATTGGTCCTATCAGCAGGCTTAGACTCATGTTGGTAGCACTGACGTATACTAGTTACTCCAAATTAATATATGATGTCAGGTACTGTACGTGTGCATAGTTTAAAACTGTTGGCTTGCATACTTTCTGATATATTGGTATTTGGATTTTAAAAAAATAGAGAGAGCATTTATTAACAGTTGGCAACCCTGGCGGCTCTTAAGAATACGCTCACTCATATCTGGTTATGTACACTTAGTACATATGAAATTTGGTTGAAATCCAATTGATAGTGTAGAAGGTGTGTGCATTTAACAATTGGATCTATCAGCACATGGAGGAAAGAACGGAAGGAGATGCCTTCGCTGCGCTGCCTAGTGCAAGCTGCTGAAGCCAAAAGGCACGCCCACTTTGGGTAGCAAGAAAATGGCTGTTCCTATGCTTAGAGCCGTAAACCACTCCAACTAGTCTTGGAATTTAGTGACATAAAACTGCTAAGACAAGTCAAGTTTTTTTTTTTTGGATATGCAGAATACACTCTGTTCGTCACGGTACTTGGCACAAATAAGCTGCGTTATTGTTTTAAAAGCCAATTTAAATAGAAATCTCAGATCACCTATGCAGGCTAGTTTTGTAAGAAAGACGTGGCAAAACGTAATAATACGCTGAAGCAGCGATTAAATCGAATAGCCTACATGTGTCTAAAGGTGCGAGTTTTACCAAAGAAGGAACATCTTGGGAACTATCATATTGATGCCGAACTAATCACGGTATTTAGGCCTACCCAAATTGCTTTTTAAGTTCTTATTGGTTTTCAGGCATTCGTCAGTTTTTAGGCCTAATTCCGAGCACAGACACTTTCACTCATTGTTCATACACATTTTGATATTCAAGAATACGAACCATAAAATTAATAAACAGAACACTTATTCGATTCGTACAACCAAATGCAAGTCACGGAACACCGAATACAATTTAAGGTTACACCCACTTTGGACGCAGCGCTTGGCTCCACTCAAACGAGCTCAGGGCATCTCCTCTTATTCTTTCCTCCATATATCAGGTGGCTTAGAATCATTTTGGCAACACTGCCATGTATGGCCTCCTGGAAATTAAACTGAAATATTATTAGGCTATCTATATGTGTGCCAATTTTGGAATAGCTCCCATGCTTACCTTCCAAGATATTCAACATGGAGCTCAAATTTCAATTTTGATTTTTAGCAGTTGGTAGCGCTGACATCATTTTCAAATATGGGCTTGAGATATTCAGGTATAGGTCTTTACTCACACCAAATTTGGAGGGGGAGGGGGGAGGAGGAGAGGAGGAACAGACAGACACACATTTGCCCGGATCGATCTAATAAGTATACTTTTTCATTTTTACTTTTTAATTTTTCTGTGAAAAGTAGGCTAAAAACAATGTGCATACCTTTCAAATTATTCGAATACAATATATTCGAATGTGCACGAATAAGTTATTATTCGAACACAGCGAATCGAATACCAGAATAACAATGGTATTCGAATAATATTCGAATATTCGACAATTATTCGCGTATTCGCGAATTATTCGTGTCCCTCGAATATTCGAATGTTCGAATATTCGAATAGTGCCAAATAATTCGAGTCACAGTCCGAGCCCTACTATTGACTGTAGTGTTAAGTTGTGCCTCACATGACTTCCTATGGCTATTGACTGTAGTGTTAAGTTGTGTAACACATGGCTTCCTATGGCTATTGACAGTAGTGTTATGTTGTGCATCACATGGCTTCCTATGGCTATTGACTGTAGTGTTGTGTTGTGCATCACATGGCTTCCTATGGCTATTGGCAGTAGTGTTAAGTTGTGCCTCACATGACTTCCTATGGCTATTGACTGTAGTGTTATGTTGTGCATCACATGGCTTCCTATGGCTATTGACTGTAGTGTTATGTTGTGCATCACATGGCTTCCTATGGCTATTGACAGTAGTGTTAAGTTGTGCCTCACATGACTTCCTATGGCTATTGACTGTAGTGTTAAGTTGTGCCTCACATGACTTCCTATGGCTATTGACTGTAGTGTTAAGTTGTGCCTCACATGGATTCTTATGGCTATTGACTGTAGTGTTAAGTTGTGCCTCACCTGGCTGCCTATGCCTATTGACTGTAGTTTTAAGTTGTGCCTCTGATGGCTTCTTATGCCTATTGACTGTAGTGTTAAGTTCTGCCTCTGATGGCTTCCTATGGCTATTAAGTGTAGTGTTAAGTTGTGCCTCACATGACTTCCTATGGCTATTGACTGTAGTGTTAAGTTGTGCCTCAAATGACTCCCTATCGCTATTGACTGTAGTGTTAAGTTGTGCCTCACATGACTCCCTATGGCTATTGACTGTAGTGTTAAGTTGTGCCTCACATGGCTTCCTATGGCTATTGACTGTAATGTTAAATTGTGCATTACATGACTCCCTATGGCTATTGACTGTAGTGTTAAGTTGTGCCTCACATGACTCCCTATGGCTATTGATTGTAGTGTTAAGTTGTGCCTCACATGGCTTCCTATGGCTATTGACTGTAATGTTAAGTTGTGCATTACATGACTTCCTATGGCTATTGACTGTTGTGTTAAGTTGTGCCTCACATGGCTTCTTATGGCTATTGACTGTAATGTTAAGTTGTGCCTCACATGACTTCCTATGGCTATTGACTGTAGTGTTATGTTGTGCCTCTGATGGCTTTCTATGGCTATTGACTGTAGTGTTCGTTGTGCCTCTGATGACTTTCTATGGCTCTTGACTGTAGTGTTTAGTTGTGCCTCTGGGCTTCCTATGGCTATTGACTGTAATGTTAAGTTGTGCGTCTGATAGCTTCCTATGGCTATTGTTTTTAGTGTTAAGTTGTGCCTCTTATTACTTCCTATGGCTATTGTCTGTAATGTTAAGTTGTGCCTCACATGACTTCCTATGGCTATTGACTGTATTGTTACGTTGTGTGGTATACTGCACGGCACATTGCCACCTATGTTAAGGTATTTGTGTCTTGTGGCATGTTGCATTTCTCATGAGCTCTTCTGAATGTTGTGACAAGTTGCCCTTTTCTTTGGTTCTCTATAGCTGATGTTATTGACTGTGGTGACTCTCCTTCTAGCTGGCTGGTATCGTCCTCGCGCTTCTCATGGCCTCCTCCATAAAGAATTCTGAAGAAAAGTGAAGCCACCCTAAAATATAATAGCGCACTAGAATAGTTTGCTGAACACTCAGTCATGTTTCACAGACGCTATTTCTGCTACAGGCAGCAGATGACTCCAAGCACAAAGACATCCAATCATTGTTCAATTTGCCTCATTAGTAAATGCATTTTAATCAAGCCAAACCAAAGTCGTTGTTCTGAACAAGCGACGATCTGAGAAAAATTAAACGAAATGTTTGGAAGATAAGGAAACCATATTTAACATTTTCAATAATATCGAAGAATAGCAATGGGCAGGATTGGTAGCTGTACCACACTGGACGTATAGGATTAGGGAGTATCTGTGCACAATGTCTACTAGATGGCCTCCAAATTTCCTATCAACCTCTGTTCTTTGTCAATATTCAGAGGTTCCTTATTACACTACCTGTGTGTAGTAAAGTGGTGTTATAACATTTGTTTGCTGGAAGTGATGAACGTAATTGATAATTAATAAATGTTGTTCTAAATGGCATTGTCTACTTACTTGGAGTAAATTTATACGATATATAAATCTTTCTGTCAGAATATTTTCTGGAATTTTCGGCTAAAACTCAGGATTATCCTGAACGAGGGGGATGTACCTTCAGATTAACTTTTGTCTGGCCTGTATTATAAGGTGCGTTCAAAAAGTAACTAGCCGGAGGCATAATTACAGAAACCAGTACCTGTATGTTAGAAGTATTGGCCCTGGTTGTTGAGGCACTTGTCCCACTGTGACACGAGGCGGTCAATGGCTGTCTCATGAAATTCCCTGGGCTGCGATGTGAACCAGTTCCGCACGTACAGCTGGACGTCGAGGTCCGAGGTGAATCGTTGGCCCCGCAGAGCCCTTTTCAGGGGACCAAACATGGCGTAATCACAGGGAAAGAGGTCTGGACTGTATGGAGGGTGGCCGAGAACCTCCCATTTGAATTTTTGCAGGAGTGCCGCGACTGTGTTGGCCGTATTAGGTCGTGCATTGTCGTGGAGCAGAATGACACCACGGGTGAGATTGCCTGGTCCTTCTGTTTTGATCGCTTGGCGAAGGGTGGTCAAGGTTTGCGAGTAACGCTGGGCATTCACTGTTGTCCCGTGCGGCACATAGTGTATCAGAAGGGGGCCATCTTGATCAAAGAAGAACGCCAGCTTTACCTTTCCTGCACTCGTGTGGATGGCCTTACCATTTTTGGGTGGTGGTGACCCTGGTTGCTTCCACTGGAGGCTTTGTCGTTTGGATTCTGGTTCGAAGTGATGACTCCCTGACTCATCTCCAGCCACCACTCGTGAAAGGAACCCATTCCCTTCCCTCGCATAGCGCTGCAGATGACCAAGACAGTGGGCCATTCATCAACCTTCCTGGTGTGGTCGAAGACTGTGGGACACCCATTGGGCACTTTACGCAAGTGCAGTCGTTCCTTGATGATGGTGTGCGCACTTCCGACCCTCATTGCGACCACGGCGGCTATGGCGTTCACTGTCACTCGGCGGTCCTGGGTAATGGGTGCATCAACCAGATGGACGTTGTCATCGGTAATGCAGGGGGGTGCCCCAAACCGGGCATCATCGGCTAACGACACCCGTCCTTCCCTGAAGCACTTGTGTCAGGCCTTGACCCTTGCAAGGGACAGGCAGTGTTCGCCGTACACTTGTGACATTCGGCGATGAATGTCCGTGTCCCCTACTCCTTCCGCTGTCAGAAACCGAACAACACCTCTTTGCTCTTCGTTTGACGCCTCCATGACACTGTTTGCAATGCGACTGGCAGCGTTGGACGATTGATGCATGCTGCTACTCCCTTTGTATCGTCACGCGACGTGCAAGCGTGCCTACTAGCGACGGGCAGTGACCTTCCACGCTCTGGTCGGAACCACACCTCGTTACACACGCCACGATTAGCCGATGTCGTCACCGGCTTGAGCATTCCAGCCTCCCGCTCGTTACTTTTTGAACGCAACTTATTTTTTTTCCACACCGTAATGCCCATATAAAAAGAGGGAGAACTCGTTTAGCAAATGATGTTGATCTTTTCTTTTCCCAAAATCTCTTCATCTGGGCACTGAAGAGTTTCTTCCGTTCTTCAGTCCATGGTTTCCTGGTACTGAGTAGATAGCCTTGAGGTGTCTAAACACACCCGTAGCCAAGAGCGTTGGAGGACGCACCGCAACTGTATGTTACCGCCCGACGTTAGCCGATATCTCCTGAACCAATAATCGGAGAGAGTTTAGTGACGACTCGTTTTTATGTGCTCTTTTGTCCGCTTTACCGTGGAACACTTATTTTTCCATATTTGTACCCAAAAAAACTAACTACTAGGTCATTAACTTTCTTTCCAATATCTTGCGAACCAATCATCGGAGACGGTCGTGCGAGGGCTCATTTTACTCGGCATTAAGCCCCCTTTCCCCATAAACCAGTTATTTATCCAAATGTTGGCAAACAACTAAGTCATCGGCCTGAGATTTTCGAAACAAATAATCGTATTTATTTGTGTGAAGATTCATTTTACTCATGATTAAGCCCCCTTTTTCCATGGACCACCTATTCTTCCAGATTTTGCCAAGGGGCCTAAATGCACATTTTGAAAATTTGCCTTTTGAACTTTTTAATTCCTACTTTATGTTTTATTCTTTTAATTTATAATTTTTAAGACTTTTTATTTCTAGGACCAAACTACTAGGCCATTGACCCGAGATCTCTCAAACCAATAATCAGAGAAAGTTGTGCGACAACTCAAACGAAAGGGGTTTTTACAATTTATGTTTAGCAAATCTTAGTTCTTAATTTCACTAAGGGCCCTAACCGTAAATTTTGAATTTACAGTTTTATTATTTAATAAGGATTTTATTACGTATTTATTTAATTTCTCTTTTCCTCATTTTCTTTAATCGAGTTTACCCTCCAGGTTGGTGGAACTCACGGACTCAGCGAGGGATCTCACCCCTACTGCCTATGCGGGCAGTGTCCTAGATCAGGGAACATCAGGTCGGAGTGGATACAACTGAGGAGGTGTGATCAGCACCTCGCCCAGGCGGCCTCACCTGAAAAGCGAACAGGGACCTCATGAGGGATGGGAAGGGAGAGAAAGATTGGGAAGGATAGGCAAGGAAGCGGAAAGGAGGCGGCCGTGGCCTTACAGTAGGTACTGTACCCGTAATTACCTACCAATACCGGATGAAATCCCTCGATGACAGCTGGATTGTAGAACCTGAAAATCCCCGGCTAGAAAAACCCCCAAGTTCTGCCACCAGGTAAAGGAGTAATAGGGTAATCAGCGATCCTAACAGGTTGTATAAAGATTGACCACAGCTTCAAAAAATCACTAGCTCTAAGATCACAAGACTCCTCCAATAGAAGACTATCTCGAAGGGTGGTATACCCTGAAAATACCTAGCGATGACCTTCTTAACACGACCTCCCATCACCTCGATAAAATATCGCCCAAAACGATTTAAAAATAAGAAAACAAAATTTATTCATTAAAGAAACATGACACAAAATCAATAGACACTGTCGTCATCACGACCAATATTTCATTTATGAAATTCATGAGAAAGAAAATCTATGAGTGAATCGAATAGTTCACCACCAAAATATGGTGTCCATAATTGGAAATGAGTTCCAATAAAAAAAACAATTACTTAACAATGAACTCGGAAGAATAAAAAGAAACATATATTGGACTGAACACCTGACAAATATGTGATCACTCACATGATAACTTGAATTAGAATGTCAATTATTTCATAAATATCATTCGTGGCGATTAATAAATGCTGTGGCATTATTTAAATGTTACTTACAATATCTTACAAAATTGTATACATAATTATAACCAGGACAATCTAAGTTGATCCAAAAACTGACTTCGATCATAGCATCATCGCATCTGTAGAATTTATTAATTCGTGGTAAATGTATCTCAATTCTGGATTGATTCTACCGAGCGATCAAGCTTAGTAAAATATCTGGTCAAAATCCACTTTTAATAAAAATATCATGATCTCATTAAATTGTATAGGCAACGTTATTAACATACACACATCAAAAAAAGTTTTGCATCACCTCGGTTCCAAGAGTTCCGGAACCGTTAAATACAAAGGGAATAGAGATCAACACAAACAACATTTCAGCTCGTTTTATTGCTCATGAGACCCACACATTGCATGTTGTACCATCATACAGCTAGACTTTCAGCATTTGTGGTCCAGATTGCAGTACACACCACTACCTCTAATACCCAGTAGCACGTCCTCTTGCATTGATGCATGCCTGTATTCGCCGTGGCATACTATCCACAAGTTCATCAAGACACTGTTGGTCCAAATTGTCCCACTCCTCAACGACAATTCGGCGTAAATCTCTCAGAGTGGTTGGTGGGTCAAGACGTCCATAAACAGCCCTTTTCAACATATCCCAGGCATGTTCGATAGGGTTCATGTCTGGCGAACATGCTGGCCACTGTAGTCGAGCGATGTCGTTATCTTGAAGGAACGCATTCACAAGATGTGCACGATGAGGTCGAGAATTGTCGTCCATGAAGACAAATGCCTCTCCAATATTCTGCCGATATGGTTGCACTATGGGTCGGAGGATGTCATTCAGGTATCGTAAAGCCGTTTCGGAGCCTTCCATGACCACCAGTGGCGTACGTCGGCCCCACATAATGCCACCCCAAAACATCAGGGAACCACCACCTTGCTGCACTCGCTGGACAGTGTGTCTAAGACGTTCAGCCTGACCAGGGTGCCTCCAAACACGTCTCCGACGATTGTCTGGTTGAAGGCATATGCGACACTCATCGGTGAAGAGAACGTGATGCCAATTCCGTGGGGTCCATTCAGCATGTTGTTGGGCCCATCTGTACCGCGCTGCATGGTGTCGGGGTTGCAAAGCTGGACCTCGCCATGGACGTCGGGAGTGAAGTTGCGCATCATGCAGCCTATTGCGCACAGTTTGAGTTGAAACACGACGTCCTGTGGCTGAACGAAACGCATTATTCAACATGGTGGCATTGCTGTCAGGGTTCCTCCGAGCGGCAATCCGTAAGTAGCGGTCATCCACTACAGTAGTAGCCCTTGGGCGGCCTGAGCGAGGCCTGTCATCGACAGTTCCTGTATCTCTGTACCTCCTCCATGTCCGAACAACATCGCTTTGGTTCACTCTGAGACGCCTGGAAACTTCCCTTGTTGAGAGCCCTTCTTGACACAAAGTAACAATGCGGACGCGATCGAACTGCGGTATTGACCTTCTAGGCATGGTAGAACTACAGACAACATGAGCAGCGTACCTTCGTCCTGGTGGAATGACTGGAACTGATCGGCTGTCGTACCCCCTCCGTCTAATAGGCCCTGCTCATGCATGGTTGTTTACATCTTTGAGCAGTTTTAGTGACATCTATGAACAGTCAAAGGGACTGTATCTTGGATACAATATACACAGTCAACGTCTATATGCCGGAGATCTGGGAACCGAGGTGATGCAAATTTTTTTTGATGTGTGTAGTTTGATTATCCATACAACTTATCCAAACATTGCTTAGAATGAGTTAGTTTCATCACATAGGTCTGATTTAGCAATAATAAACAGCTGACTATGCCTCAAGGGACATTTAATACCCAAACCACCATTGGTTTTAAAATGCACCAAACATCAGGTGTGAGGCTACACAAAGTCTAATAATGATTGGCACTCAATGGCTCAAAGGCACTCACTGGCTCAATATGCAATACAAAAATGCTTCACCAAAAAACAGCATTATCTAAAAATATGCCTGATATACACAACTGTGCGCCTTGAATAGGTTATAACAACCTTTAAATTGCTTGTTATAAATCCAAGTTGCTTTCTAAAAACCCTATATTCGTGCTTGAGAATACATACCTTGACTGTAGCTCGTAGTTCATCAATATGGAATCAAAATATTCCAATATCCTACAAATCTCGCCTAAAAATAATTTCTACAACATGTGATATGATTAATACATTGACTTAAAGTCATTCCTCCCTGGGATTAATTTGTTCAAAAACTTGGATGGTATTCATAAATATGCTGCGGTAATTCCACATACAATTGCATTAAAAGCAATCATTTACTTTATGTTACTTAAATATTCATGTCTCAGCAAGAAATCACAATACCAAATTCCACTCAAAACGTTGCCAAATAGAAAGTTAAGATTGATCCTTCCCAAGACTGAGATTGCCTCTGACTTCAGTGAACTCGGAAATACTAATAGACAACACCTACACCATGAATGCAGGTCAACAACTAAAGCTGAACAACTGATCATCCAGTAGGGAAATCCACCAATAAATCCTTGTACACAAAACTAAGTGCTCTCCACAAAATAATTGAGAAGAGAATCAAAACTGTCAAGATATCAAGCTTCGAAAACTTCCTAATATCAAGCTGATGTGAGGTAAAGCTAAGTTCCTCATCCAAAACAACAATGCAATAAACGAAAATGCACATACAAATATGCACTTGCCACAAGGAAATGACTATCAGTGTTCTCAACACTGTTTTAAGAAATCGCAATTAATAATATTCGTATATAGCATTCTGGAGATCTTCCCGCAAATGGTCTTCTCGACAATGAAAATAGACATATCTATTTAAATTACTACTGTGAATTTACCAAAATTTAATCATCAAATCTATAATCACACAAGGGATGTATTCATTTAATTGAACCAAAATCCCGGAGATAAGACAGGTCGGTTTCGAAAGAAACATCGAACCTGGACCCGTGTACGTCCATTTACACTACAAAAGAAAACTATGGCAATTGTGATTGCTTACAAATGCTTCACTAAGCTATCGTAAAAAGCCGACTTTCCAGTACCTTGCGTTGAATCTTGGAGCGACGTAAAAAGGATATATACTTGTCATGTTCGCCTTCATGCTAAAACAAGACAAAGTATTCTCCTAAATCAGTAGTTCTGAACCCGTAGAAGTCTGCAGACCACTCAGCTAAAATTTAATCATGTACCCCCCCCCCCCCCCCCTCCGCCCTTTCCCCCAAAACACCTTGTTAGTTGTAACCCTTCCTCAATAACACTTATTTTAAAGATATTTCAATTCAAAACCTGATAGTCATCGATGCAAATACATTCGGACGATTCTCGTTCAGCGCACATCGTTTTCGAAATCCCCGTTTATTGGACACGTTTGCATACGTGCTGGTGGACCCTTTTCTCCAGCGAACCACGCCCGAGGCCCTTGCGGACCACCTGTGGTCTGCGGACCACCGGTTAAGAACCACTGTTCTAAATCATCGATGTCTCACCTCGAACCCAGGAACACGCCATGGTCAATCAGCTGCCGGCCTAGCCTCACGTTTCCTCTCGGCCTGGCGAACACCGATCGCACGCACTCGCAGGAACATGCTTGCCCCAGATCAAACCTGCCGGAATTTTACAGCTTGTAAAAGCACTCGTGAACAACCACTAACGAATTCCATGCTAAAGGAATCGTTTCCTGACCGGATGATACAGGTAGTGGTATGCGCGATACATCTTGCTTTCGCTTCGACAGTAGATCCCCATTCAATTTAGCCTGCCATAATGCCAGCTATTAAATTCATGTTAAAGTTCCCCTCCGACGTCTCATTCAAAATACGTCGTTCATAGTGGCATAATCCACTAGGAATATAGTCCTGATACTGACATGTGTTCTGACAACGAATACACGCTGCCGTATCTCGAAAATGTTACAGAATATTTCACACAATGGCCGCATGAAAACAGGACACCACTCGGATATGAATATGTATCAATCCGCGTGTCGTTCATTGACTGTTCGTTTTATCACAACTATATATGCTGCACATGGTTTCAACACAGCGTTTAAACTCCATTGCATTGTCCTTTCGATGCCTTACAACAGATATGTCATTATCACACGTTAACGCGAACACTCGCGACTTCATAAGAAACGGATCGGCGAAATGTAGCTTGCCTCGTGGCTACAAGTTTATCGTAGCTAGTTGTAACTGTGTGTGTGGAAACGTCCCTGCTTGCACGCTGCCATGCGGAGGTAAATCATCCCCACTCTTTGACGTCACATTTCGATATCTATCGCTGCTGTTTGGGGTAAATACATGCTATTACTTAAATTCACTTGATAATATTAAATCTACATGTATTATAGAATTCTGCCATTGAAATATGTATTCTAACATCTCCAGTATTTCATATACAGCTCTTATTCTCTTCAAAATATTATAAAAGTATCTCAGGTTGAGGTCGATGCGTCATTGATTGAATTATTGATTGGTTGCTGCTTCGTTCATCCCTTCGGGAATGTTCGTTGGCTGTCATGTGGTAACGAAGGAGCTGTTCCTGCTGCATCTCAGCTGTGAAGGATGGCCTGGCGTGCGCTCGCAACTATTTCACGCCACGTCAAGTAACTGTACACACTACTCGTACTTAAAACCTTAAAAATAACGGCAAATCTCCCCACTGATGTCTCAAATAAAAGACATCTTAGCTTTTATTTACACCATTCTAGGTATTTTCGACATATGTATCGTTATATTATTAATCTTTAAACAACCTTCTTTACGTATCTTTTAAGGTTTTTAGAATTGAAACGTCCTATGACTTCTCTGCCATCTGTGCTCACAATCTCGTAGCAGTTATTTCCAAATGCTCTAGCAATCCTATAGGGGCCTTGAAAGATATTTGAAAATTTCGTGTAGACCTTTTTAACATCCGCTTTCGAGGGTTTCTTGATAAGAATGAGTTCATTCACACTCAACGGTGGCCGATATATTTTATTCCTTATTCTTTTCTGCCGCCTCTCGGTTGCATCCATCAGGCTTTCCCTTGCTGAATCTGTCCTTTCTTGCACTGTGGGCTAAGAGTCCTTGGGCATATATCTTACAATTTCCAACCATCCACTCTCTGGCTTTCTTCGTCCCTCTTCAGTGGACCTATCTCGCCCTCTCTTCAGCTTATCCTGTTGTTTCCTTTTGTTGTACTCCTCTATTCTATAATTCTTGTATCTGGAGTACCCTTGGTTCTGCCGGCTCTCTCTCTGATCTCTATTATATGGAGTTTCTCTCCGATCATTCCTATTCTGGTTGCATCCCCGACGACAGAAGTTTCTGTCGTCGTAGCGACGTTGCCAAGGTCTGTCGCGATAATCTCGACGTTGGTCATCCCATCGCCTATCATTCAGGCAGTTATTCCTGATCGGACCTGATCTATTGTCGTTTCTTTGTTTAGGACGGGCAGTTTGTTGAATGCGGTTCATCAAAACCGTATTAATGGTCTTAGATTCCTGTCTAGGATTCTTGGTAACCGTCACCGTCGGTTGTGCCATTAGACTCATCCGGTCTAAACGACGTAAGAGATCATCCATCGACGCTTAAGTCGAGATTCCAGAGGTAATGAGTGATCTCCTCACTTCAGCGGGCAGTTGATGTGATATTGATTCCACCAAGTCAGCCTGTGAAAACGGTGGCTGAAGGAAGCGAGGTTTTGCCAACTGACAAGCAAAATATTCAGCGTATCTGGTCGGTCCCGTATTAGAATATTTCCTCGAATAGATTTCGGATCTAATATTCTGTTGGACTTCTATCGACCAAAATCCCTGAATGAATGCTTCTGAAAACTGATCAAAGTCCTCAAAAGTGTATCTGGATGCCATAACCACTGCAAGGGTGCATCAGATATAAACCTCTCGACGACGCGTAGTTCTCGTTCACGTAGTACGTGAGATTCCACGAAATAATCCTGCAGTCCTCTAATGAACACTATAGGCGTGGTTTTGTCTAAGTTGTTGAAAGTAGGGGGGTAATGCCGATTCTAAGCCACCCGGCGTTGCTCGGGTGGCGTCCATGTTAAATAATTAATATGTGGTGAACCCATGGTCGGATGTTGACAAATGAGATGTCGTTGGACTCCGGCTGACGTCCTCTTTCCTATGGACGACTTGTTATATTTTTGAATTTTTTTTGGAAAATATTTGTTTTCGAAAATAGGCGATAGTTTGAAAACCTAACATGGTAGAACGTTGTGCCATGGCTCAAACGAATGGTCTTTATGACCTTTATTTTCTATAAGAAAACGTTTTTACTTTTTATGTTTTTTTGAAAAAACTCGAATTTAGAAATTCCTATATTTTGGAAACTAGGAATTATACAAAAAAGTTTGTTTGACATAAATGAAAGGTCCCTATGCCCTCTACCACCAAAATAAATGTCAAGTCTCTAGGATGAAAACCTGTAGTAGTGTGGTAGTGGGGATCTGCACCACTTCTTTTTGAACCCTCCTCGTATTTGCCCCGAAGCTGATATCTCGCTAACCAATCATGGGATTTCAACATACAGGGTGTCCTAGCACTCGTTGTGATGCCCCCTACTTTCCTATAGGCTCTTAATTTAATTAAAAGAAAAAAATAAAGGTCATGTGCTTTTAATATCTCGCGAACCAATCATGCTAGAGGCATGTTCGACAGGTCAAAGGACTCGGGGCGACGTCCTCTTTGCTATGGACCACTCATTATAATTTTTAATAAAATTGGAAACTCGATTTTGGGGTAAACACGTGTTTTTTGTGATTTTGCCGATATCTCACGAACCAATAACGCTAGAGGCATGTACGAGGGGTCCAAGGATTCGGGCAGACGTCCTCTTTGCTATGGACCACTCGTTGTAATTTAAAAAAAATTGGAAACTCGATTTTGGGGTAAACACGTGTTTTTTGTGATTTTTGCCGATATTTCAAGAACCAATAACGCTAGAGACGTGTACGAGGTGTCCTAGGACTCGGGCTAACGCCCCCTTTCAAATGTGGTAGATATTTTTTCCAAAAAATAATTCACAAAGGGCCTAACGCCATACATGTTGAAGAACTTTTTCTTTTTCTTTACTTGTTTATAATGTCCATGAAGCGTGGTGGTTGAGAGAGACGATACGGCTGGGTGAGTGTGTGTGTGTGTTTCAACGAACCTGTCGCTAACCATAAGGACCATGCTTAATAGCACAATCGCTATTTCGGCGGGTCGGTGTATGACAGACCGAGCGTGCGTTTTCCTGATATTTTACCTTTGACGTGTAAACGGTAATGAGAACTTGGTTCTATGTTGGTCAAAGCGAGTACAGAAAACAAACTTACAGGAGGTGAAGGTCATTTGAGCTTATTGGAAGGCGTTGATCCGACTTGACAACAGGTGCAATGGAAAAATGACCATGACGCTTCAAGGTGAAATAATCTGACCATTGTGGTGGCAGGGAAGAGCGAAATGCAAGTGAACACATGTGAAACCACATGAGGGCTAAACCAGTGACATCCTGTCTTGCTTCGTACGTGACAAAATGCAAGTTCATGTGAAATTTGATCTACCGCAGGTGTTCACTTTGGGTGTTAGCTGTCCACGTGCACGATAACTGTTAACAAGTGACATCCTGTTTAGCTTCGTACGTGACAAAATGCAAGTTGACGTGAAATTTGATCTGGCACAGGTGTTCACTTTGGGCGTTAGCTGTCCACGTGCCTGATAACAGAATGGTCAAAGCGTGGGAATCGCTGAATCAGTAAAAAGTATGATGCAACTTGTCGGAATGATGTCACAACCAATAGATAGGCAAGAGCTGCGAACAGCAGTGGTGGGAGGTGAAGGGAGGGAAAGGGGGAGGGGTAATGTAAGAGAGAACACAGGTGGAAAGAGAAAGAAATATGTGGGGCTGAGGACTGTACACATAGAGCTATAGGTAGTGTACAACATGTGTGAATAAATAAATTAAAAATTGCACAGGTTCACACAACATGTAATGAATGCTGAGGAAATGCTGTTTTCTGAAGTTCATGGAGATAAAATCTACCTTTTATGGCTTGATGGTTGAGGTCCTCGAGTAAATAGGTGACTGGAGTGTCCAAGTTGACTTGACGAATTCGAAATAGTTCAGTCCCCCACTGTGGCGTTTAGCCCTTATTGAAGGCAGACTTAAATTTGCTCACACGAACAAAATCCCCAATTTTCAGTCGGTGACGTTTAGGATCGGCTGCTTTTATGGGGTTAAACAGTTTATCCAATCGCTGAATATTTTTAGTCACGAGGCGTGGCTTGGTCCCAATCATTCTATGGTTGGTGTCATTGTAACGTGATACTAGCTCTGGTAACATGTCCAACCAGCGATACGTGCCCTGAGCGGTAAACGCTTTCCACATATGGGTTTTCAATGTTCGGTTGAACCGCTCGACCACACTGGCTTTGAGATTGCTATACGTGGTGTAATGGTGAATATCCTTAGATTTGAGAAAACTGGAGAAGTCCTTGTTGAAAAATTCTTTCCCCTGGTCGGTTTGTAGCAGTTGAGGTTGACGTTTGGAGTGTTGAATAATATGTTGAAAGGCCTTGGTAACTAGTGGACCAGACTTGCGACGCACAGGTTCAACAAAGGCCATTTTGGAATAGACATCAATGACGGTCAACATATAGCGTACACTGTCGTTAACGCTAGCATAGGGTATCATTTCAACCAAGTCAGCCTGCCAAAGTTCATCCACACCTCGTGAAATCACCTTGAGTCGCGGATAGTGACGCCTAGCTGGGCGATGCAACTCGTGAGCAATACCCATTTTAATGGGTGAGGGCTTAAACAATAATTTTGGCATTTCGAAGTTCTTGTTCAATTTCTTGAATTTCCCAATCGTGACCGGTATGGCCAGCTTGACGTGAGGCATGCAACAACTGTAGCCGCTGGACGAGCTTATTGGGATTGTGCCAGTAGGTAACATCCACAAGGGGTTTTAATGGTTTAAATGTCACTCTCGAAGCGGACACTTTACGACGAGTACTTTGACTAGTGGGAAACATTTTTGCAATGATGGTTTTATATTTTTGAGATATACAGAGGTGGCCAAATTATTAGACTAAAGGTCTGAAAATGCATTACTCAATTTTGCTGAGTTCAAATTTATTGGTTTTTCTATGGGAATTGACACTGGTGTTGTTACAATGATATAGCGACATTTGCATAATGATTTTAGGATTTTCTGTCTCATAGTTTGGCAAAACGGTTACAAATAATTGCCTGCTGTCTCAAAGAACTATTTATTTCTGTGCACATGTTGTTGTTTGTTTGAAATTTACCAAGAATTTAGTGACTGTTTAGTTACTATTTTCACTTAATACCATCAGCAGAGCTTCGGTGCTTTATGCTGACATATTTAATCCTATATTTGCGACGTGATTAGAAGACAGTGCATAACATCGACCTATCAAGAGAATTTTATGTTTTTGGGTAGGAAAAAGTGTTATGTCCTCAAGAAAAATTGGGATTACAAGAGCATTGCTTACTGAAGGATACTGCACACAGCAGGAGACAGCAACAAGACTTAATTTTGCACAGTAATCAGTAAGTAGAAGTAAGAAAATGGAAGAAAACCGTGAAGTTTGCCAGTCACAACGAAAAGAAAAACGTGGTAGGAAAAGTAAATTAAGCCCTAGAGTTGTACGAAAACTGATGTCAATTTCACGAAACCATCGCCCAGCTACTAGCAATGAACTAAGAAATAATTTGAAGAGTAGTGGCATAGATATATCTGCAAGTACTGTAAGAAGAACATTGTACAATAGTGGATTAAAATCTAGACGACCCAGAAGAAAAGCAATGATCACTCCAGTTTTGGCAAAAAAGAGATTGGAAAGGGCAAAGGGCCTACAAGTTTGCTCTACAGATGACTGGAAGGTACATGTAACATCAAAATAATAGTTTTTCACACATTAACTACTCTTATCATAGATTTAACAATGCTCACTGGAAACTTTAAAAAATTGTTGTTATTATTGTTCCTTGATTGATTGTAATAATGCCGCCAATGCACTACTAAAATGAAAATTTGACCCTAGGATTGCTTCAGTGATGAATCTATACTTGAAGTAAGTGAAAAAACGAGTCAGTATGTTCGTAGGAGGCCAGAAGAAGAGTTTCATCACCAGTGCATACAACAGACAGTAAAATATCCAATAAAAGTTATGGTCTGGAGTATGATGTCTGTGTATGGAACCGGAAGATTATATATTGTCAAGGGTACCATGATGCAGGACCAATATATAAAAGTCCCTGAGAAGTGTCTCTTACCTCAGATAAGAGATTGGTTTGGAGAAAATCCTTGTGTCTTCATGCATGATGGTGTTCCCTGTCATGTGGCCAAGAAAGGGGCTCAATTCCTCAGTGATAAAAACATTTCTGTGCTTCCGTGGCCCGGAAATAGCCTGGGCATGAACCTCGTTGAAATTAGTGGGCTATTGTCAAGAAGAAAATCAAGAAAACCACTTTTACAACAAAAATTGGTCTGATTGAAACTTTGGTACGGATTTGGCACCATGACAATGACATCAAAAACAAATGCCAAACACTCGTTAGAAGTATGCCCAAAAGGATGAAAATGCTTATTTCCAACAAAGGAATGCATACAAAGTAATGAGGCACATGCATGTTTAATTTTCATTTGTAAGGCTAGCCAGAAAAATTCAATATGTTATTTTGCAAGTTTTAGTCTAATAATTTGGCCACCTCTGTATTGGCATTCACTTGTTGCGTGGGATCATACTGTCTTTTGTGAGCATGGGTATCCAATAAAATGGATTTATATTTGTCAAGATCCTCTGACGTATAATCATGGGGAGAGGGGGTCCGAGAGAAAAGCAGCTTTAACAGTCCTGGCGTTAATTTATAGTTGATATTTTTAATCACAGCTTTAGTACGAGCAAATTTAATGGATGAATCGCCAATTTTAAAACTATCATCCTCATAGCGAACACCATACGTGGTATCTGTGTTTCCAATAAATAGATCGGTGAAATAGGGTTCCAATGTTGATCCATAATATTTTATTAAAATGGTTTTCAGTTGAGCTTTATGTTGAGGGGTGGCCAAGAGTTGTGAAAACGGAGACGCTCTGGAAGGGCAAGGTGTTTCGACCATGGCCAAGGATTTCTTTTTTCTCAAAAACTCTGCAAGGGGTGCGGCCTTTTTTTGAGGCGTAAACACTTGTTCCACCTCATCCTCAACTTCGCTAACACTAGTCAAATCTTCCTGTTCCTCTTCCTCTTCCTCAGGGTCCTCGTGCAGCGTCGGCGTGGCTTGTGAAACGGTGCGTAGCGTTTCAGATGGCTTGAAAGAGGGTTTCAACATGGCTTTTAGCGGAGGTGCTAAATATTGCTGAATAAACAAAGCATGATTGGCACGTGATTGTTTCAATTGACGAAACTTTTGGCGAATAGTATTTTTTGCTCTAATAATATGCTTTTTCAATTGACTCTCTGTTAACGCCTTGGTGTCTTGACAAATGACTTGCCGGGGAATGAGACAGGGCCTTAAATAGCAATAAAATGATCAAACCCTAAGCGATACCGTCCTTGGTTGAGTTCACTTTGTTTGTCAATCACTAAACAGGCATGAGGTTGAGTGTTCCAGCACTTGGCACACAATTCTGTAAACAATTAAAAGGTCATATCCGGATTCACATGTTCATTATAAATGTGACGACTGTTCCTCTCGTCCTGGCGAAATAAAACAATGACATTGGCATTGTCACGAATCAACTGTTTGGACATTTTAGAATACGTTTGCCCAAGACAGAAGCAATCGATATGTTTGTGTCGACCCATGCTGAAATAGCTTTGAATGATGCCTTGACGTTCAGTGGATACATCATCGAAAATCATGAGTGAATCAGGCTTTACCTCATCCGGTGAAATCACATTTTCTTGCATGGAAAATGTAAAATAACCCATATTCTCTTTTTGTAATCCAGACATGACTTGATCCAGAAACACGTAGAGGGGTTGGTAGAGAGATTTTGCAAAAATATAAATATTTTGAAAACGCAGACCATTGGGCGCTGTGATGAGCGTTAGCAAAAGATTAGTCTTTCCACAGCCGGAAGGTCCCACAATGATGCAGCGAATGGAAAAATAGAAACAGTGAACCATGGCGTTGTTCACGTGATGTGGGGCAGAGATGGGAAACCATGTCCCCCACGGGGAATGACTCTTGCTGCTTAATTATCTTCATTTCAACTAAGGCTTAGACAGGCTAGCAGGCTGTCTATATACAGGACACCGAGCCTTGTCATAGAAACAGTAGACTGGTACTACAGGTTGACGATGGATGTCTTTGGACGTGCATTGATGGCCAAAGCTAGGCCTGTCCCCATACATGATCCTAAACAAGAAACAGATCCTGCTAATAAACACTATGTGGATAGGTCAGTAGTGCCACGCACAAAACAGGGAGATTATGACTTTAAGGGAAAGCGGTTAACCCATGTAAAACATCCTCAAGTGTCTACAGACGTTACTACGAAAAATTATGTGGATAACAAAGTGTATGAGTT
Organism: Meconema thalassinum; assembly: GCA_946902985.2. Classification (NCBI taxonomy): domain Eukaryota; kingdom Metazoa; phylum Arthropoda; class Insecta; order Orthoptera; family Tettigoniidae; genus Meconema; species Meconema thalassinum. The sequence goes on from CAMPQE020000021.1 coordinate 529,015, forward strand.
TTATGACAAAGTGCCCCAGCTTACGGTGAATGGCTATAGCGCTAATCACCATCGGATTATTCACGTGGAAGACCCACAAGACGAAGACGATGTTTGTACCAAGCGTTACATGACCTATGAAATGAAAAGGCTTTATAAATTTATCCCATCTGTATTTTTAGTGTATCTAACAAATGAAAGAACTGTGAATGAGAGAAACCATATACCGCTAGTCCATGATCAACACTTGACCTATGTGCTTGCTTCGGGTTTAAGCCACTATCGATTACACTATGATGGAACCATTCACATTAAATATGCCATACCTGATGAGAACCATTTACAAATAAAGATAAATGGTCATAGGATGTTGGTCCATAACCATGTAATGGTCAATGCTGGTGACGAATTATCCTTTCACCTCATGTTGACATGGAATGAAAAGCAAGCGGGAAAAACCATAAACGATTTCCCACTTTATGTGGAATTGGAATATACAGCCATGAAATAACCATCTGACGTTAGTTGTGATTTAAACTTTCTTGTGAAAGGTTGTGGGTCATTATCATCATAGTGAAACAAAGGTATGCGGTGAGAAAGACTAAAAAAAGAACTTTGTCCTTGGCAAAGCCTGGGCTTAAAACATTCGTGGACAAGCCCTTGCGAAAGAAAAAAAGAAAAAATAATGTTTTGACCATAAGGAAAGCCTTTCGAGCAGCACAGAGACAGGTTATTCCAAAACGTCAGCGACAGAGTTCAAACCAAGGGCGAGTGATTCCCGTCCCCAAACGAGCGGGATTTTTACCTGCATTATTTGCTGGTTTGGCTGCTCTGGGCTCACTTTTGGGCGGTGCCAGTGCAGTGGCGAAAACCATTAAAGCCGCGCAGCAGGGCAAGCAACAACTCAAAGAAAGTCAGCGACACAATGAAACGATGGAAGCGATTGCCATGGGGGCTAGAAATGCCAATTTAAAGCCAGCCTTTTATCAACAAGGATTTGGGATTTCACCATTTCGAAATATTAAAAAAAAAAAATTAACCTCAGCCATAGCAAAACATGCCCTGCCGCATCAACAAGTGGAAAGCTATGCTAAACAACTAAAGCTTTCTCATTTTCGAGGTGTGTTTATGCGAAACCAATTACCCCCACGACCCTGGAAACAGGAATGTGCTGTTGTCAATTTGGATGATCACCGAGGACCAGGGACGCATTATGTAGCTTATGTCAAAGAGGGATCCACTGTATGGTACTTTGACAGTTTTGGGAATTTGCCTCCGCCCATGGAACTAGTGACCTATTTTGGAAACAGGATCAAGATATATTATAATGTGAAACGAGAGCAAACGTTTAACAGCCAACAGTGTGGACGTTTGTGTTTAATTTTTTTTATATAAGACGCAGCATAAGCAAAAGCGCCACCAGTATGTCGGCAGAAAGTAAAACGTTTACACTGCATGGACGTGGACCTGAAGTCAGCCTAGACTTTTACCCGCCTATCGAATTGAGTGAAAACCCCTATGGTTTAGGACTTGTTTCTCTTGAAACGTACAATCGAATATACAACATACGTGAAAATGTGAACAACAAGTTTTACTATGATGATTATGTGCTCACCCTGAACTCTGGTGGATACACGATCGATGACATTTATGAACACATTTATGTGGTGTTGATCAATCAATATGGTTTAAAGTCATTTCTCGACGGAACGCACAAGTTTGAACTTGTAGGCAATACCAACACTCATCGCTGCAGTATTTTCTCTACCTTCAACATTGACTTTAAAACACACCCCGATTCCATTGGCCCATTACTAGGACTTAAACCACGTGTATTGGAGCCCAACAAAAAACATGAATCGTACCATGAAGTGAAATTCATTGAGGACCATCATGTGTCGGTGACGTGTAATATTATTAGCCAAGTGTACACCAATCAAGAACCATCGCATTCGCTATATGACTTTATTGTGACATCGCCCAATGGGTATATTATTCGTGAAAACCCTCCAGTGGTGCTTTTTCATTCTGTGGCTGTCGATAGTATTAGTAATATAACATTAAGACTGATCAATAGAGATCAACAACTCTTTGATCTAGATTCCACCACACCAGTGACTTACAAGTTGGTGTTAAAGCCACTATGAAATTTGTGTATAAAGCAACAACACCGTCTAGGAATAGTGTTAGTTGTTTGCCACGTGAATACACGTTAACATCTCAAGGCAAGCAGATTTTACAGCATTTGGGTTACCACGTCAACCCTCATAATGAATTCTATCCTAGAGATAGCGAACCGCATCGAGGAGCAACCAGGAGTGGTAAGAATTGATCTCCATTCCTATCAAGCTCAAACACCTGGACTCAATAACAATGATGAAATTAAATTTGTTATCAACAACCAAGATATTTACACCCTACCGCATGAAAGTGTCATTCAGATTGAAGGTCGGCTCACCAAAGCCGATGGCTCTACACCCACCACATCCAAGTTGGCCCACCATGGTTTGGCCTTTCTGTTTTCTGAAGTGCGGTATGTCATTAACGATATCGTGGTGGATAGCACTCGAAATGTGGGCATTTCCAGTGTCATGAAACTAAACCCCTCTTATAGTGAGGAAGAAGGTAAAACACTTTGCATGGCAGGTTGGTGTCCTGACTCGACCAATGACTGGATGGTTCACACCGATGGGACCTTTACTGGATATTTACCTCTTAAACTGATTTTAGGCTTTGCTGAAGATCAGCAACGCATTGTGGTCAACGCAAGGCAAGTGCTTTATCTAGTGAGAGACAGGAGTGATAATAATGCACTCAAGGGAGCCGACAATGCCCCCATCGATTCAAAAATTCAACTACAACGCTTGCTATGGAAAGTCCCCCATGTGACCCTTGAAGATAGCAAAAAACTGGACATAATCAAAATGGTAAAGAGAGATATGCCTCTACTCATGGAATTTAGAAGCTGGGCACTCCATGAGTATCCACTATTGCCCACCACCAACACACACAGTTGGTCTGTAAAAACAGCTCGCTATACAGAGAGACCTCTCTACCTGATCGTGGGTTTTCAAACGAATCGCAAGTATCAACAAACCAAAGATGCCACGCAATTTGATCACCTGCAATTGAGAAATGCACGTCTTTTCCTCAACGGAGCCGTGTTTCCCTATGAAGGACTGGATTTGGATTTTTCAAAAAATAAGTTTGGCCCCCTGTACGACTTGTTTTCTAAATTTCGATGGTCGTATTATCAAAAAGAGAACGGCCCCATGCTACTACCCCAAGCGTTTAAGGCAAGAGCACCACTGATTGTCTTTGACTGTTCTTACCTGGAAGAGTCTGTCAAGCCATCCAATATCGACATTCGACTAGATTTTGAAACGCATGACAATGTACCAGCCAATACGACGGCCTACTGTTTGATTATTCATCACAAACAAGTCAACTATTATCCACTGTCCAACCAAGTGACGAGTGTATAAATAACAGCTCAACCCACGTCAAGCCGCTCAGTCATGTCTTGCTTTAAAGCCTCAAGAGACGTTACATCCATGAATTTAAACTCTGAGGAACAACGTTTCAAGACTTTTGCCACATGGCCATTGCCTTTCATAAACCCTCAAGCTTTGGCGGCCGCTGGATTCTACTATTTAAAAACAAGGGATGAAGTGAAATGTGTCTTTTGTCCCATCATCATAGGCCAATGGCAGGAGGGCGATGAACCCATGCAGGAACATCAGCGCTGGTCACCCACCTGCCCCTACCTGTGCAGAATGAAAGTGGGAAATATACCCTGTCATTCAAGCTATCCCTCACTTGTGTCTCTGGGTGATGAAAAAAAAAACAAGTTACGATACATGTGGGCCGTATGGTATCCATGGTGCTTCGGTGAGCAGCTCACCGTCAAAAACGCCTAGTTTAGAGACATTGGGACATCATCGGTGTTATGGACGTTACAAACACAAGAGACTATATTGTTGTATCAGTTGCTATCGTCCTTATCCAAAAATGAGAAAAGCCTGTAAGACGTGTTATGATAATAAAATGATGTAATTCTTAAATTCTAATTTTTGCATGTCCCCCTGTCCTACCCTAACCTCAAATTGAAACTAGCATGGCAGGTAAGTCCATGACATGATCACACCTGATCGTCAGTCAGTCGTCAGTTGAACTTGGTCCAGGCAAGCGTCAACATGTTGCGCACACTCATTGTGGATTGCCAAGGGTTTAAAATTAGTGACAACAAATTTATATTTAAACAAGTGGCCATGATCGATTGTACCACGTTTTGGATATCGCAAGCTACGCATTTGCTATTTAAACCACCCCATGCTTTTGATTTGTTGTGTGAAAAAGACCGTAAACAAACCCAGTGGATTGAAAATCATAGGCAACTAGACTGGAATCAGGGAACCATTTCCTATAAATATTTGGACGTGGTCATGAAAGCACACTTGTCCTCGGCCAATGTGGTATTTGTGAAAGGTAATGAGAAACGTCAATGGTTGCAACCATTTTTGGCGTCTTACTGCCAATGTATCGACCTCATGGAGTTGGGCTGCCCCTCCCTGCAAACGCTCATGGATACTTGTTCCTGTGGCAACATTACCCATACAGCCCTATCGCATGCCTGGCATCTCTTTCATTGGTTAACCACCCATGCCTGCTGGGAGTTGTTGAACAAAATTATAACTCATGATTTACCTGTGAATGACGCCAGTGAGATTTCTACAAGCGACGTGTAAACATCTACAGCACGTGATACCATGGAGAAAGGCAATGCTACGGACAAAGCCATCGGCAAGTTCTTTGTGTGCAAAAAGAAACTAGACAGTTTTACCAAAGAGGAACTCTTGGCACTCCCCAAGTCGTTCATTTATTATGTGGCCGCCGACGCAGTGAAAGAAATCTGGCAACATGTACCAAAATCATGGACTCAAGACCCTGTGTTGAGTGAATTGCAACCCTGTACGGATTACGATCACCATAAGCAAGTGGCCATGGCAAAAATACCCTCTATGCGTCAGTGTGCGACTTGCCAGCTAGTGAAACTGTATCACGGTCATAAAAGTCCATGTAAAGACTTTGTTGAATCATTCCACGGGTGTCATGGCGAGAAAAAGCAACAACAACAACAAACACAAACATCGTCCACAGAGGAGGAGGAAGACCAAACCTTTTTACCGTCGATGAAAAGGATATGCCAGACCTGTACTGGCAATGGCGTCATTGACAAAGTGATTCAATACCTACCTTTCGAAATCCATCTTCCAGGTTATCGTTTTTGCGGCCCTGGAACTCGTCTCGAAAAACGTTTACAACGTGGTGATGTACCCATTAATCTTTTGGATCAAGCATGCAAGGAACATGACCTTTCTTATCGCCATAGTCATCCTGGTTTAAGACATGTGGCAGATAAATTGTTATTGAAGAAAGCTAAACAACGTTTCACATCCAGTGATGCCTCAGTGGGTGAAAGGATGGCAGCGCTAATTGGCATGAGTGCTATGAAAGGAAAGTTGATGATGCATGGACATAAACATTGAGGAGTGAGGAATTGGGATTTGTTTGTATTCAATTTTTCTTTTGTCAATTCACTATGACTATGAAATAAAAACAAAGGTTTACCAGAGCACGATGATTTGTGTTTTTATTATTTTTAAAAATCATGATGTTGATGGCTGATTTCTTATTTTACACATTTCACACATGATGAAGTCACACACTGCCATTTGTCATTTTGCAATTTACAGATTTTAAAAATGTTCGTTTTAAGTTTTGCGTTTTTGATGATATGGATTTTTCCAGTTTGTTGATGACACATTTTAAACAATGTCCGTTTGACGTTTTTGAATTTTCATATTTTACACATGGTTTTTCCAGTTTTTTTAATGTCCGTTTTAAGTTTTGCGTTTTTGGTGATATGGAAACATGGATTTTCCATTTTGCTGTTTTCACATTTTTCCATTTGGTGTATGTCGAAAGTTGAGATTTGACAATGATGTTCATGCGAGTGCTTGACCTTGATAATACTGCAATGTGTTTATGGGTGTTTGGAGAAACGTCGAGGTCTACAACTACTGCAGGTAAGACTGTTTTTACAAAAATAATGTCCTTTGACTGCCACATTTCAATGAAAACAAAACTAATGACATAACAAAATGAGTATAAAAGTGACAATTTCCCACACACCCACCCTACCTCACCGTGTTTGCTCTGGTCAAACATACACATCAGCTTTCTCTCTCCACTCATACATTCACACCTGTCTTTGGAAACAAACACAACCACTTTATTTATTCCCAAAAGCAGATTCCCGATATGCACACTCATCCCAAAAGAACTTTTTTTAGTTTACCATTTTACAATTTCAAAAAAAAGAAAAAAAAAGCTACTAGAAATCTTACTTATTTCATATTTACAAAAAAACTCAACTTTGTACAGCGTTAAAATAATCAAACTATTTACCAATCAAAATAAAAAAGAAAGAAAGGTTGCATAGAACTTTTTAAAGAGCAAAAGGTCCAAGTGGGTTGTCACTATTTACAAAATCTACTATTTACAATGACAGAAACCAATATTTACAAAATTCTAAATCTACATGTTACAAAAAGCCATGTCCCATAAACGATTAGAAAATGAAATCACACCTCCTCCTCCTTGCGATCATATCCCCAGGGCAGGCTGGCGAGCAGGTCATCAGCCCACACACGCTTGTTATCCATGGAGGCGAGGGTGCGTTTTCTCTGTTCCACAAGATACAGATGATGGTTGCTGGATTGTATCCTGCACTGTGTATGAGACATAGCTTTGCCAGTGCGTAAAACCGCTAAGTAATCGTCTACACGTAGCGATTTTACCACTGCCCTACCTACACCTTTTGCTCTTTTGGCTTCCTTACAGTCGAGTGTGCGGTAAGCATACATTTTTGAGGCCAAACGTACGAATTCCGTCATAATGGAATCACCGCATTCATCTTTTAAAACACCCATTTCCTTCTTGTTTTTATGGGCAGCTGAAACACATTATCAACACTATTGCAAGAGGTGTCGAACCAGTCACTATGTTGCCTCATGACGTCATAGGGATTGCAGTGGCGAATGTGGTAAATGAATGAGTCCGTGTCCATATACAAAAGAGAGACGTCCTCAAAATGGCGTTCCGCAAACTCATAGTGGAATCGATACATGACCGATTTAGAACAGTCTAAAATGACTTGACCCAAGTAAATGGGTTTATCCATGGTCACGCTGGTCTTACTCAATTCAATAGTAGCCAAATCTTCATCGATAATTTTGATCGATTTGAAATTTGGCTTGGCGATGTACCGCCGGGCACCCCACCGCCCCTCCCAGACATTCACTAATTTAATGCCACGGTATTTGCGGACATTCTCCATAGACTTGCCATAGATGCAGTTGTTCATTAATTTAAAAAAATTAATTTCAAACTGCTGTGTTGCCATTTGTCGGTGCTCTGTGTTGAGTCGCATGTATGGCTCAAGCCATGCTTTTTGAGCAAAAGAAATACCCCTGTGGATTTTCTTCAACACCAAGCCTTGGGCGAGGCATTGCACCAACATATGGATATGTAGCACATACCGATTTTTGTTGTAAAGTGTGCCCATGAGTTTTTCAATTTTCACTTTACTGTCAGGGGGGACCATTTGCTCAAGGCAGAATGGGAAATCGGCATGTTCATCATACAAGGATGAGGGATATTCAATATCCACTTCTAGCACATATCCACGGCCTGTTTCTTGGCTAGCCATGTTCACATCAAATTCTGACACTTGTTTGTCTGTCAGCCAAGCAAACTTCCCATAGGGCAAAGGCTGACTCATGGCGTAACCGTACAAATTATTCACGTCATAGTACATTAAGTACGATTCTGGTTTGTCCGGTGAATATTCAGGCATGTAGACATTGTTCGCTTCGGCATGGCGTTGGTTAAGCGACACAAAGCCGCCTGGTGTATTCTTTGAATACACGGTACGAGAGATATAATGTCTATTGCTCTTTGCATGTTCATTTCTTCCTTCCTCTTTGCCAAACACCAACAGTGATCATCTGTTTTCTCCTTGTTGGGTATATCTCTTATGTCTTCATAAGTATGTTTCAGATATATAACTTCTGTGATCCACCTAGCGTCATCTAGTAGCAAACCTCTGAAGCTACTCAATTCCTCATCGTGCAAGAGGACTTACTTATCCATTTGGCTACCAGATCTCGTTACCACCGTCAGCTATTTTCTCCTTGAGCAAGAGGACTACGTCTACTGTTTCACTCACCATGCTGCGCTAATATCGCCTACTATCAACTCTTAGAAGACCATCCATCAAGAAGAAAATTATTTTTTGCTAAGTTGGTTATGCTGATATGTATACCTTTTGTTTCCTACCCCCACTCTCCCCTTCCTAGGACCTTCCGTGCTTCGTTGAGCTGCTCTCACTTCTCAGTCGGCAGTTGACTTGATCAGTCAGGGCTCAACTAGAGCAGGTCTCCTCAGACCAAGAGACACTCTCTACGTTCTACGCCATGTTGGCGCATTAAGTATCGGTTAAGGGAACTTCACCTTCGCCATGCAACAAAGATAAGTACCTGCTTCAAGTTTTAACCTCATCTTCATGATTTTACCTACCACATGCTTTTAACTATCTTTTATAGGCAGTGTGAAATTACTTATTTTGGGGCAAAATCATCCTCCGCGGGATTTTCCATGTTGAGCTTTTGTTTAATCAAGCTAATCTTAGTGAAAAGCAGCATTTCTTATGCTTGCCAAATGAGAAATCTTCTCACTACGTGGGATATTATCTAATACCCACTGTCTATAATTTACAAAGCAAGTTCCTCCGCTGGATTTACTTTGGCCCCAATTTTCTACTAAGATCGTTCTGGAACCTTCCAGATCTTGTACTTTATCTGCAAGTCCTACCGTCATGTATTTCTCACTTACTTGTGAGAACGCTATTTAAAATTGAAGAATCTCACTTCTAAATTACTACAATAGTGAATTTTCGTCCACCGCTGGAACATTCTATGGCGCATTTAATTGTAAATTACAACTGTTTCAAGAAATAGACTCTCACCTATATAGTGCAATCGGTTCTTCCTATAATTGCAATAACTTTCTTTTCCATAAACTTTGTGTCTCCACAGTGAACATTTCATATGTTTCAATGAACTATAGTGAAAACCAGTGCTTGCTCAACTTTTCTACCGCGTCGCGATCGTCCGCTTATATTCAAATAAGGCCATGAACATTTTCCTTAATTCCCATTTCTCTTTCCTAAACCTCTCACTAACAATCTGCAATAAACCTTTAATCTAGGTCTGTTCCAATAAGGTGTCATTCCAAGAAGTGCCCTTCCATTTTTGTTGGTTTATCATTAAGTATCTCTGTATAATCTTTGTGATACGTGTCCAGCACACGTTTCAAACTTACATTGTTCCTCCCTTCAAAAGCAGGGAAAACAATTCTCTCAACTCTTGAGTGAGTTATTTTTTGGTCTCGCTAAATGAAAACTGCCTCATTTAACTTGCGAGTCTTATTCAAAGTATAAGAGGTCTAGAACCTTCCTTTTGATTAACTCTTCAGGTTCACAGTAAGTGACCTGCTCTCTTTGTATAAATCTCACAAAGTAATTCTGTTTAAATATAAGAAGTTGTAGGAACTTCCTTTTTGTTCTTTATGTTTTACAGTTTGTTATCTTCGAAGTTGTTATTCTCGTTAGAATGTTCTTTCGGAGGTTTCGTATAGTACACTGCCTGTACTCCTGTAAATGTTAAAACTTTAATTATTCCATTTTGCCTATTTATGAAATCTTACCAAGATTTTTATACACGGTTTAAAAAACCTTAAAAATTGTCAATTGCCTGGAGCAACTGTTTGATGTTAAGAGGTCTGCGACCCTATTTGTTAAAAAGTTCAAATGAACTATGTTTATTAAAATTATATTACGTAATTGTTAATTTCCTCAAACTTCCTGCATTGTTAAATAAATTAAATATTTGTTTTTGGATTCATCATTTCTCTGATACTACAGTTAGGCAGGATCCTGGCTTTCCTAGCTCTTCCTAGGTTTATGCCCTCGTTCATATACAATAAATCGTTTACTATCTGTCTGGCCAGATCATCACCCTTCCCTATAGTACTTTCATTCATGCTTGGAAGGAAACACACTAAAGCCTCTCTCTGGCAAACTGCCCAAGCCTTAGCTGCGGTTCCCGTCAGCTTCGACCAAGCTCGTACCCACTTTAGGTATCCGAGCACATATTTGCGGTGGCAATCGCTTCTAAATGGATTAAAAGTCAAATTAATAACTTTTGTGGGACTCTCCTCCTATTCTTCTATCCTTCTTTTCCAATCCCAAATCTACTTCCTTCTCTTAATCATCTTCCCTTGGTGGGTGGGTTATTCCCTAGCCTATAATCTACCCACCGCCACGAATGCCCTTTTCAAAAAATAGAACCATGTCTACATCAGTGAGTAAATCCAATTCCACTTGAGTGTATTTCAAAGCGGCATCGAACGAGAGCCCAGGACTCGTATAATAGTGAGCCGGGTCAAGACCATAAATGTGTTGACACAAGTTACGGAATTTTTCAAACACATCAGTGAGCAGCAATACATCCAGTTTTAGGTAATGCAAAGCATATTCACTTAGCGTGTTCATGCCAAACACTCGCCAAACTTGACATGCATGTGCATAGTCTTCATCGGAAACGGTACTGCGTGTTAGTTTCGAGTAAAATTTCTCTTGTGGTGGGAGTTTTCTTTGCTTTAACACGTCCCAGCTATTGCAGAAATCATACGGAATATACCTTTCCGAATGCACAATTGAAATTGCTCAGGATCATTAAAATGCATTCTAGTATTTTTAATTCATCCTCATTCAAGCCATTCACAAGGCTGTCTAGCGAGGATGCCATAAACTTAAAGGAATCCAAAAATCGAATGCTTAAGTCGCTCAACCTCCATGTCAGGGCTGTAAAACGCTCATGGTTTTGGGGGATAATGGTAAACGAGCCCTTGTTGACATGACCCAATTCACGAATCAAAAACTGAATGTCATAATTCGCCAGGTTGTGGAAAAAGACACTGATGAAACGAGGAGCTGGAAAGTTCAAGTTGCATTTACTATGCGCAGCTCCACGAAACTCCCCTGTAAAGTGCGAGTGGTCTCTGACTTTTTCCTCTCCACTTAAAATAGGCTTTTCGCAAATATGGCATTTCGTGGCATGCTCATACTGCTGCTGCTGTTCTGGAGATAGGCTCATGGGTACTGGGTGGTCCAGTAATTCCTGTACATTATGAGCCAACTTGACAAGTTCATCCAAAAACCATTTGGCACAATCTGGCCCCTGACGGTATTTGTAATCGGATTGTGTGGGGTCATAGGCACACACCACATTAAATCCAATGGCAAAGGGTTCATGTTTTTGAATGGGTGTGGTTGAGCTGATGGTGGGATCTGGTTCACATCCCGCCATGGGTGTGGTGAGTGCTTCGAAATCTGCATATACCACATAGGGGACAGTGTCACGCTTGTGAATGTCCTTAAACTTTAACACAGCCTTGTCCCCTTGTGGCAATATCAGTCTCACCGCTTCCTGAGAAACACAATCTACCCTATGACGTTCTAAGAGCATGGGGGTTGTAAAATATTGCAAGCAACGATCACAAATATGTGTTTTATGTCCATGCTTAGACGTTTGACAGCTTAGCAATCTACTCAGGCTTTTAATGAGGCAATAGTGATTCACTTCTCCATAAGACAGATATAAAAGATGAATGTGGTGTCGTTTCGGTTCTTTTGTGGCATAAAGAGGACCCACAATCTCATCACCGTCAAGGCCATACACCATGAACGAAAAGTCGTGGTTGTCTTGTTCAAACCTATGGATCTCGGTTAAGTCCATAGGGAACGATACTCGAGTTAGATTTAAAGTTTGTTTCAATTCATCAAACTTGGCCTTGTACTTTCCTGGTCTGTAATAGTGATGTTGTACTGGCTGCAAATACGCAGCCACAGACCACAGAAAGCAATCATTGTCATGGTTCTCAATATTCACCACTGCCTTTTTCGAAGCTATAGCTGGCGGTGTTTTAATATAGCTAGACCCAGCATTCAACGGGTTGAATTGACAAATGTTGATTTGCAAATGATGAATTTTGTCTGAGGCTAGACCACTCGGTCCTTGTTGCAGTTTATCAAATTTTGATAGCAAGGCATTCACCACATGGCTTTGATACCACTGTTCCAAATTATGGGCTATCAAAAGCTCTTGCATTTTACTGCAATTATAGAATGTCTCTTTATGCTCTACGTCCTTCTTTTCATATATGAAATCGCACACTACTAGTTCTGTATTCACCTTTAAAGCCGTATGCAACCTTTGCGCTGTACAAATTTCAATTTTAAAAATTTCAAAACAAGATTCTAAAAATTCTTTGGGAATCAAACTTTTTCTAACATTGACTACGCGGCCTGAGCACACACGTGATTTGAAACAAGACTCAAGGGGCTCCCAAGTTAACGTATCCGCAGCCGTAAAAGACATTATTTTGAAAGAACACTCTCACCTGAGTTTTCAGCTGTAGACTGCTTGACAATGGTTCCACTCTAAAGCCACTTGGTTTTCAACTGTATTTGCTATAGCAGTGAACCCTTTTTTTCCAAATATCTAAAAAGAAATAAAATAAACCACTATAAGTATATCCATTCCATATAGTTTATGCCTTTCATAAACAAAACAAAATCAAACAGGTTATATATATAAAAACAAATCTCACCTTGACGTGTAATGCTCTGCTATATTCCCGTCTCGTGGGCTAGTGTGGAAATGGTTTCCTCTTCTATCTGTCTGTCTTTCTCTTTCTTTAATATATTTCCCACAGACACACGACAGGTAGGCTATACACGTTATCTGCAAACAAATAAATAAATAAAATCATTAATTACCTAATCAATAAATAATTGCATATATTTATATAAAAATCAATAAATATATAAATAAATAAATATATACCTACCCCACAACAAGGTTAAGTATTTTCCACCAACACCAAAACTAATAAACAAGACCAGGGGTTTCATGTAACGCCGTGTGTTCAAAGGTAGTCACCTAAGTGAGCGTGGAAATGATAACGACATGTCTTTATATATGCTACGTTACATGTATAATCTTTTTTTTTCCCACGCTTTGACCATTCTCTTATCAGGCACGTGGACAGCTAACGTCCAAAGTGAACACCTGTGGTAGATCAAATTTCACATCAACTTGCATTTTGTCACGTACGAAGCAAAACAGGATGTCACTTGTTAACAGTTATCGTGCACGTGGGCAGCTAACACCCAAAGTGAACACCTGTGGTAGATCAAATTTCACATGAACTTGCATTTTGTCACGTACGAAGCAAGACAGGATGTCACTGGTTTAGCCCTCATGTGGTTTCACATGTGTTCACTTGCATTTCGCTCTTCCCTGCCACCACAATGGTCAGATTATTTCACCTTGAAGCGTCATGGTCATTTTTCCATTGCACCTGTTGTCAAGTCGGATCAACGCCTTCCAATAAGCTCAAATGACCTTCACCTCCTGTAAGTTTGTTTTCTGTACTCGCTTTGACCAACATAGAACCAAGTTCTCATTACCGTTTACACGTCAAAGGTAAAATATCAGGTAAACGCACGCTCGGTCTGTCATACACCGACCCGCCGAAATAGCGATTGTTCTATTAAGCATGGTCCTTATGGTTAGCGACAGGTTCGTTGAAACACACACACACACCCAGCCGTATCGTCTCTCTCAACCACCACGCTTCATGGACATTATAAACAAGTAAAGAAAAAGAAAACGTTTTTTCAACAGGTATGGCGTTAGGCCCTTTGTGAATTTTTTTTTTTGGAAAAAATATCTACCACATTTGAAAGGGGGCGTTAGCCCGAGTCCTAGGACACCTCGTACACGTCTCTAGCGTTATTGGTTCTTGAAATATCGGCAAAGAGGACGTCACCCCGAGTCCTTGGACCTGTCGAACATGCCTCTAGCATGATTGGTTCGCGAGATATTAAAAGCACATGACCTTTTAGTTTTGGTCTTTTAATTAAATTAAGAGCCTATAGGAAAGTAGGGGGCATCACTACGAGTGCTAGGAAATCCCATGATTGGTTAGCGAGATATCAGCTTCGGGGCAAATACGAGGAGGGTTCAAAAAGAAGTGGTGCAGATCCCCACTACCACACTACTACAGGTTTTCATCCTAGAGACTTGACATTTATTTTGGTGGTAGAGGGCATAGGGACCTTTCATTTATGTCAAACAAACTTTTTGTATAATTCCTAGTTTCCAAAATATAGGAATTTCTAAATTCGAGTTTTTTCAAAAACACATAAAAAGTAAAAAAGTTTTCATATAGAAAATAAAGGTCATAAGGACCATTCGTTTGAGCCATGGCACAACGTTCTACCATGTTTGGTTTTCAAACTATCGCCTATTTTCGAAAACAAACATTTTCCAAAAAAAAATTCAAAAATATAACAAGTCGTCCATAGGAATGAGGACGTCAGCCGGAGTCCAACGACATCTCATTTGTCAACATCCGACCATGGGTTCACCATATATTAATTATTTAACATGGACGCCACCCGAGCAACGCCGGGTGGCTTAGAATCGGCATTACCCCCCTACTGTTGAACTTCCTAGGCTTGTCCTCAAAGTTTCTAATTATGGTTACGTTCGACGTCCTCTCGGTCGATCTCGTAATGTAACAATTTACACCGACGTTGGGGTTCGGAGAATTAAATTCCTCCCTACAAGGTTGAAATTCTTGGCTGATTGGTTGAACCCTATTCGACTGTTCCCTCGGACTATGTTGAACGGAGGCTTCAGTGTTAGGAGATTCCTGCACATTAGGTCCCCTCCTACCCTGTACTGTATTGTCAGGTTCATCCACGATAACCCAAAAATCTGTATTTAGAAGCAATCGCAATTGGTCCTTCAGTGTTTCTAAATTGAAATGCCCCCCAAGATTAATACACTCAAGACCGTTCCAGATCTCGTTGACTTCGGAAGTTTTCTTCTTCCTAATTTCATTTAATTCAAATTGGCCCTGATCAATCTTGACTTCCACGGCTTTAATTCGTTTCTCAAGACTTGTAACATTATCGACTTATGTATCTTGAATTACATCCAACCTGTTGTTTAAATCAGTCCTTACATCTATTATTTCCTTATTAACTGCATAGAGTAGGCGGAGCGAGTGGTGCAACATGCATATATTGTGACAACATCGATGATGTACTTCACACCTTCTTCGTGTGCGGCCATTGGATGATAAGGAGAGAATATGTGGAAACTGAATTGGGAGAACTGACACCAGATAATATTATTTCTGTGATGTTACGGAACCAGCAATCATTGGATCATGTAGCAGTGTGTGTGGAGAATGTCCTTCGCCAGAAAAAGCGGGATCTGGAAGCGTACGAACGTCCTTAAGAAGAAATTAAGAAAGAAGAAGTCTGAAAGGCTAAGTAAGCACGACATCACCCTGAAGAAATGCGAGAGCGGTTCCGGGGTGATGAAAGCATCGTGGGAAAAGGGATGTGGTTTTTAGTGGGTAAGAATCCCCCACTACTGTGGAGTGCGGACCCTTCACAAGTGTCTTTTGAAGATTTTCCACAGTCCCTCGTAAAAAAATTAACTGTAGAAAGCTTAATGGCGAGCCCTTTCTCTATTTCGGATTTAGCATCCTTAAAGCTATCCTCATTTATTTGGATAAGATATTTTCTCATAATAATGACATTTTCTTTAATAATACTCTTAAGGTCGACGTCGAAGTCTTCTCTTTTATGTTTATTATGGTATTTTACTTGAGTCTGCAGTGTACTCATTTCACCCTTCAATTGCTCTAAACATTCCTGCGTTTGACTGGTGTCGTGAGTAAACTGCAACTGTAGTGCATCTATGTTATCCTTATTTCCCTTTTACTTTTTCAAAGTCTAACTTGATTTCACTACGAAAGTCCGTGTTTGACTGTTCTATCTCGGTCAATTTGACCTCTGTTTGAGATTGACTTGACTCGATCTTATTAACCTGTGACTGGATTGTATCCTATTTTGACTCAATCTGATTGACGTCATTCTGTATACTCTTAACTTGAGTTTGAATTTCCTTTAGTGTGGTTTCAACTAAACTAACATCTGTCCTGAGATCGTTTACTTGAGCTTGTATTATCCTAATATTAGTGCTAACGTCTTTAACAGTCTCTTCCATTTCTTTTTGCCACTTTTCTATAGAATCTTGGCTAGTTTGAACTTTATTCAAATTAACACCCATTGATTGTTGACTATCATGGATCTTATTAACATCAGTTTTAATGGACTGTTGACTGATCCTAACATTATTCTTTTCAGCTTTAACATTATAAATTTCAGTTTGAATAGACTGTTGGCTGGTGCTAACCTTATTAATTTCAGTTTGAATGTTGGTCTCCATTGACTGTTGACTGGTCCTAACATTATTAACATTAGTCGGAATTTTTGAGAACTATCCTTAATTTCATTCATTGACGTTTGGATGGTATCAAGTTCACCATGGATGCTTTCAGCTACTGCATCCTTTATAATACTATGATTTCGTGAAGAAGTTTCCTAAATATTATCAAAAGTGTTTTTAGTTTGAGTCTTAATGTTCTCAAGGTCCTGATTGAGGTGATGAAATTTGCCTTCAATCATTTCAAACATTTTTTTAAAAACCTCATACAGTTACTGTTTGGTTATCAGCCATAATACACAAAAATACACTTCACTGAAAAAAAACATGGGAACACTACATGTCAAAGCATAGCAAGAACATCTGCAAACAACTTGCCATAAAATGCATATATTCATTGTCTATTGCTACCTTAAACATAATCTTAAAATAAATTCGGAGTGTCCAATATTATTCTGAGATCCCTTATATACTCATGCGTGATATTTTAAACCGGTGATGGTCCATGATTCTACCGAAAAAACTAAGTTTACAGAAAACCTTCTACATTTAAGACGATATCAGCAATTACCATCAGCCGGAGTAAAATAGGAATGATCACTTGTCCGTAACTCAAACGTGTATTACAATAAGCATCAAACTCAACAGAACATGTCAAAGAAGATAACTATGAATAACTTGCATTGAACAAGTTGTAGGCGTTTATCACCAATACAATAAAATCAAAACCTGATAATGGTCGCAACTACATAAATATATCAAGTAGTTCGAGTATCCTCGTAATTGCTTTGTCCCAAAGGTATCCCAATAATTTGTGCCAAAAATGTTGGTTCACCATTATCCATGTGCCTTCATCACTACCACAAAATAGACACGGTGTCCTAATTCGTGCTCTGTGTAGCATGATCATAAAACTGGTCTCCACTCTCTGGTATTCCAATTTTATTCTAGGCCTACATGTTGGTACTCCAAGTCACTATCTCTCTGGTATTCCAGTTTTTCGAGCTCCTGAGTTGGGTGCCAAATCACTGTACCAGTAATTACCTACCAATACCGGATGAAATCCCTCGATGACAGCTGGATTATAGAACCTGAAAATCCCCAGCTAGAAAACCCCCAAGTCTCCCACCAGGTAAAGGAGTAATAGGTTAATCAGCTATCCTAACAGGTTGTATTAAGAATGACCATAGCTTCAGAAAATCACTAGCTCTAAGATCACAAGACTCCTCCAAAATATGACTCGAAGGGTGGTATACCCTGAAAATACCTACAGATGGCCTTCTTAACACGACCTCCCATCACCTCGATAATATATCACGCAATTAGATTTTAAAATATGAAAACAAAAATGTATTCATTAAAGAAACATGACACAAAATCAATAGACACTGTCGTCATCACGACCAAAATTTCATCCATGAAATTCATGAGAATGATTATCCATGAGTGAATCAAATAGTTCACCACTAAAGTATGGTGTCCATAATTGGAAATGAGTTCCAATACAAAAACAACAATTACTTAACAATGATCTCAGAAGAATAAAAAGAAATATATATATATAGGGTCCCAGGAATAAACCTGGGAGGAGTATTCATGACTCTGGCAAATGGGGGTGAAATGCGTCTGCAACATGAAACTATTGGATTCAGCAAGAGAATCCAACTTAGTCTCTTTCACTCCAACTCCAGCATGTAACCTACACGAGGTGCCCCTGTTAAGTCGAGCAACCCAGTGGAAGGTTGGGTAACCAATCCCAGCGGGAAGCTGGGTCGACGAACCGATCAGTGCTGGGGGACTCCCAGGCTTGAAGCCTTGGTAGTATAGAGAAGCCAGAAAACTCCTTGAGGCAACCTCTAGGGCTAACAACCTTAGTTGCAACATAGATGCGTACGCGTCCAAAACAAACTCAAGTCAAGTGAGCATGATGGCAAAACATTTCAACATTTCTTTTACCCCAGGGGATTAGTCTTCGGATAAATCCTTCGTCGTGAAACCTGCGACGCACGAGTCTCATTCGGATTCTGGGGGAGACTCGACATCATGCGAGGGACGAGTCTGAGCATCTCGGTGTATCCCAACCAGTCAGAAACTCAGAACCAAATCAAAAACCTTTCTAGCAACGTTCAACATTAACACCCTTACACAAATTGGCAAACTGAAAACGCTCACCGACGCACTACATGAAAATCAGATATGTATCATTGCCTTACAAGAAACACGTTACCCAGACGAAGAGACTTTCGAATCTCAAGGTTACCGCTTTTTCAAGAGCAGAGCTCAAAAGAGGGTTCTCAATGGATCTGTGATGCTTGGAACAGCGTTCGCTGTGAGAACCAGAATCCTTAAGTCGGTCGCAAATTTTGAGCCAGTAAACGATCGATTATCCATATTAACAATCAAATGCGCCAACAAAACCTACAGCCTAGTTAACGCACCTGCCCCCACAAATGACAAGAATAGATCTGACCCGGATGAAGTGGATAACTTTTGGGACCTACCGGATGAAAAGCTCGCCAAACTTCCTAAACACCATGTTAAACTTCTTATGGGGGATTTCAATGCTCAACTTGGTCGAGAACACAAGTATAGGAAAACCATTGGAAACTATCCTGCCCACCAAAGAACCAATCAAAATGGTGAGAGATTGGTCTCCATTTGCGAAAAACATAACTTGCAGATCATGTCGACACACTTTCGCCATCTTTCCAGAAAGCAGACAACATGGCGATCTCCTGTCGACGCAATCGGAGAGTTCCAAATAGATCACGCCGCGGTCTCTCGGAAAAGCAGTCCTGAAATTATGAATGTTAAGGTTAAAAAGGCAAAAACGTGACCTCAGACCACTATATGTCCATAATTAAATTCAAACCGGTCCCTGCAAACACCAACAAGACGCCCAAACAAATTATTCGCTTCGACACTGATAAACTCAAACAGAATGTAACCGAGTTCCAGGAAAAGGTTCGACCTATAGACTGTGACTTTAACAACACAAGAAACCGCCTGATCGAGGCTGCCAAGGAAATAGCTGAAATAAAAAGAAGAAAGAAACATGCCTGGTGGAATGATACATGTGTTTCAGTTCTCAAGAAAAGCCTCGATGCATGGAAACAATATTACTCAACAAAATCGCAAACTAATTGGGAAACCTACAAAGCCCAACGAGCCCAGACAGCTAAAGTGATCCGAGCTGAGAAACGTAAATATGAAAAGTCACTTATTGAGAAGATCGACCAAGACTTTAAAAGAAACAACACCAGAGAGTATTACGGAACGTTCAAAAGGAAACTTACGGGTTATAAACCCCCGTCGTTGTGCTTTCAGCGGAAGGACGGTACACTGGCGACCTCAAATGAAGAAAATTGTACCACCCTAGCTGATTACTTTAAGAATTTACTAAATTTCGATCAACCAAAAAATCCCATCAAGACCAGGGAACCCATTCGCATATGCTCAGAATCGAGACCACCCAACGACGACGAAATCAAGTGTCACATTGCTCGACTAAAAACAACAAAGCGCCCGGGGAAGACTCTGTAGTTGCAGAACTTTGGAAATATGCTTCTGAAAAAGCAGTTGAAATCTTTCAGAAGCAAATAGAACAAATTTGGAAAAAATGAAATTCTACCAGAAGATTGGAAAACGGCCTTGATCCATCCGTTACACAAGAAAGGCAGCATGAAAAACGTCAACAATTATAGAGGAATATCCCTCCTACCGGTACCGGTAACATACAAAATTCTCTCACTTGCTATCCTGGAGCGATTAGAAGCCGAAGTCGAGCATCAAATAGGAGAATACCAAGAGGGATTCAGAAAGGGTCGTTCAACAGCCGAACAGATCCACAACCTCAAAACGATTATTAGATATTGCAATCTCAGGTCCAAATCGTACGTATCAGTCTTTGTGGACTTTAAGAAGGCTTACGATTCGATAGACCGCGAAGTTCTGTTGAACATCCTCAACGAATTCGGGGTAGACCTGAAACTGCTGGCATTAATTAGATCCACCCTAACTGAAACAAAATCCAAAGTAAAGTTCCTGGGATGTCTGTTGGATTCCTTTGAGGTCAAAAGGGGAGTCAGACAAGGTGACGGGCTCTCTCCAATGCTTTTCAACTGCGTCCTCGAAAAATGTCATTCGGACCTGGCGAACAAAATTATTAGAAACTGAGTATAGCCCTCTGAGAATGGGAGCAAAATCCAAGGGGATCATAATCGACAGTCTAGCATTCGCTGATGACATCGCCATTCTGTCGAGCGACGTAGAAACTGCTAGGATGCAAATCGACCTTTTAAAAGAAATCACTGAACAAACTGGCTTGCAGATATCATTCGAAAAAAAACAGAAGTAATGACTAACATCAAAGACGCCCCAGCAAAACTACAGAGAAAATACCGGAATAACAACAGAGTGGAAAAATTTAAGTACTTGGGAGAGATCATCATAAAAAGACGACTGGACAAAGAAGCACTCAAGGAACGAGTACGCAAACTCGAAATAGCGCTCAATATACAACAAAAAATGCCTGTCCAAAAGTACTGAACTACGTCATTATGAAACTGTTCTGAAACCAGTAGTTATGTATGCATCCGAAACCTTATCCCTGAATGCTAATAAAGGACTCCTTGAAGAATGGAGAAAAAAAGAGCACAAAATCGTCAGAGGTATAATGGGATCAAATTACAAGAATGGCATCCACTATAAAAATTCCAACACAAAAGTATACAGTGAAATAGAGAAAATTACAGAATCGATCCGTAAAAGGCGGGCACGGTATTACGGTCATCTCAAACGAATGGACGGAAACAGACTGACTAAAGAGATTTTTCATTTCATGAACCCCAAACCCAAAACCAAAATTCCCTGGTTTATGAATACCAAAGACGACCTCAAAATACTGTATCTTACCAGCTAAAAATTTTGTGCTGCAGTGGCAAGAACTCGCGCCTCTTGCACTGGAGATCTTAACTCGATATCCAGCATAGAGGCCTAGAACGAATAAAACTAAGAAAGAAGGCCAAGGTGGTGCAGTGGTTAAGCTGTTCACTAAGGGATACCAGGGTGTGATTTCAGGTTAATATGCATGCCATAAACATATTTTAAAAAAGCAGAGATAATGTTTAAAATTGATTACACTTGTCTCTTTTCAAATTATTACCTGGATTACAAATACAAAGGTGGACTGGGTTATATAGAGTTAATGCTGCCTATTGCATACTAGACTGTAAGAAAGCCAAAAGAGCAAAAGGCGTAGGTAGAGCAGTGGTAAAATCGCTATGTGTAGAGAACTACCTAGCGGTTTTATGAACGGGCAAAGCTATGTCGCATAAACAGTGCAGGATACAATCCAGCAACCGTAATTTTTATCTTGCGGAACAGAGAAAATGCACTTTTGCCTTAATGGATAACAAATGTGTGCAGACGAATGACCTACGCATTAGCCTACCATGGGGTTATAACCACGAGGAGGAGGTGTGATTTCTATATTTTATTGTTTAGAGACATGGCTTTTTGTAACCAGTAGATTTAGTATATTTAGTATTTTGTAAATATTAATTTTTGTGATGGTAAATAGTTAATTTTTGTAAATAGTGGAATCCATTTTTTTGTAATGGTAAATAAGAGTTTAGTGCTGTCCAGTCGGTCAACACGAATGTACCCAAGAGAGCTGGGTTAGGCCCTACACTAGCATGTGTATTTATTAATCTCATGTAATTTATTTCAGGATTATGGCATAACCCATCTCTTTTGGGTACATTCGTGTTGACCGACTGAAAAGCAGTAAACTCTTGTTTACTAAGGCAACACTGAAAAATGGCTTCAAACACCACAGCAATAATGGTAAAAGGTAAATATATAACTGAAAGTTCTTTGGGATGAGTGTGCATGTCAAGGATGTTTTTGGAGATAAATAGAGTGGTTGTGTTTGTTCTCAAAGACAGGCATGGTTGTGTAAATGTATGACTACACAGAAAGAGAGAGAGAGAGAGAGAGAGAACGCTTGTGTGTGTGGATAGCATTGATTGTTTAACCAGAACAAACACGGTGAGGTAGGGTGGGGGGAAATCAACACTTATATATAAATGGTAAATAGTAATTTTGTTTTTTCAATAGTTTTGTTTCTTTGAAATGTAGCGGTAGATAGGCGTTATTCTGTAAAACAGTCTTACCTGCAGTAGTAGTAGTAGTAGACCTCTATGTTTTGCAAACACATAGACATGGTCAAGCACTCACTTTAACACCATTTACAAAAACCTAAAATGAAAAAAACATGTTTCGCAAATATGAACTTTTGACATAAACAAAATGAAAAAAAAGTGTAAACAACAAATTGGAAAATCCATATTTCCATATCATGAAATTCAAAAACATTAAACTAACATTTAAAAAATGCAAATGGACAATTGACGAATGGGAATATGTGAAATGTGAAAATGAAAAAAATAATGAACAAATAGCTATCGTCATTTTAAAATTAAAAAACATGGTGCTCTATGGTTGAGGTGTGAATCAAACCCCCTCTACTTATTTGGACGACCCGAGACTGAGTAGACTAGTTTTAGTCCTCATACCACTTTTAAACATTTATTTTAAAGCCTGGGAATTGAAGCCAAGAGCTTTGGAATGCCAGCTAACTATGCTAACCACAACACTAAAAAGGCAACTTTACGGTACTCTTAATGAATATTAGATTTTAAATTTTACATTTTAGATTTAATAATTTACATTTTATATATTTTTTATTTTAGATTTCGTGAAAAGACCAAACCATGATGTCATTTGAGAGAAAAAGTTTGGTAACTAATTATTAAAGAAAGACATATAAGGATTTGTATTAGTAAGGCCGATTCTAAATAGTGACACGAGCCGCTCGGCTACACTGACCTTTCATGTATATTTCGCGAAACCATGAGCATGAGACATGTCGTTGGACTCGGGCTGACGTCCTCTTTCCCATGGACGACTTGTTATACTTTTCAACATTTTTTGAAAATATTTGTTTTTGAAAATTGGCGATAGTTTAAAAACCAAACATGATAGAACGTTGTGCCATTGTTGAAACGAATGGTATTTATGTCCTTTATTTTTTATAATAAAACTTTTTTACTTTTCATATTTGTTTTGAAAACAGTCCAATTTTGAAATTCCTATATTTTGGAATCTAGGAATTTTACAAACAAGTTTGTTTGACATAAATAAATTTCAAGTCTCTAGGATAAAAATGCAAAAAGAGTAGTGGGATAAGGACAGTTCTGCTGCCTCCCCTACTTTCATATAAACTTCGCCGATATCTCCCGAACGCATGGTCGGATTTTAACGAACGAGGTATTGTTGGCGTTGGGGTGACGTCCTCCTTCCTAAGAATGTGTGTTGGGATTTTCATTATTTTTTTTTTGAAAATTTTTGTTTTTTGACATTGGAGCTATTTTGGAAATGGTGAATTTTAGAAAAAATGTTTGACGTTAATGAAAGATGCCTTTGCCCTGTAGGGGGACAGCAAGTTTCAAGTGTGTAGGGCAAAAAATAATGATAGCCTACTTCCTCTCGAACATTGGCGATAATTCGCGAACGCATAGTCGGATTTTAATACATGAGGTGTTGTTGAAGTCGGGATGACGTCTTCTTTGCTATGGCCGACTTTTACTATTTTTCAAAAAAAAATGTTTTTGAAAGTAGGCGATAGTTTGAAAACCAAACTTGATAGAACGTTGTCAAATAGTTCAAACGAATTATCTCTAGGTCTTTTTTATTTTTATAATTTTTTTATTTTATTTTTTTCTATTTTGATGTGTTTTTTAAACATTCTAATTTTGATATTCTTATATTTTGGATACTAGGAATTTTACAAAGGAGTTTCTTTGACATAAATGAATGGTCTTATCCCCCTCTACCACGAAAATAAACGTCAAGCCTCTAGGACAAAAACTATGCATTTTTAAACTTTTTACCTTTTTTTATAAAGAGTGTTTGTAGACAGAGAGCCGTTATCGCTGGGCGTGTGTTACAACGAGGCTATCACTGACCATGGTGAATTAAGGAAATGGCTATTTCGAGGGGCAGCAGGGCGAGGGGTCGCATTTTTTATATATATTTTATGACGAATGAATAAAGGCGAATATTTCGAAAATCCCTGATGGTGACCTTTAAACATGTTAGTAATGAGTGAATTGCCAAATAATAATAATAATAATAATAATAATAATAATAATAATAATAATAATAATAATGGTATGAGACGAATGAAAGCAGGGCGTTTGATACTTGTCATTAAGAACTTGAAGAACTTGCATTGTATGTGTCACTAACAGCCTAGTAAGAAAAATCCGCTTGAGGCTGGCTAGCCGGCTAAGAGAATTGAATGTGGGTGAGAGCAAACAACACTGCTGTCACGTGATAACAGGTTGGAACAATGTGGCAACTCTGTAACTGAAATAACATTTCACATGCTCTCAGCCAGCCAGGCCCCGAGCAGAAGCGGGTGAGAGGGGAGAGGTAGGAATCCTCTACACAACAGGAAATCACGTGACCACTGCAGAGCGGTGAGGGGCGGGGCCTGAGGTGCTTTGGAGAGGTGAGGGGGAGGAGTGGAGAACCCACGACAGTCAATAGCTGAACGAGTTGTATGTCAACATGGAGTCGAGGAGTGAGAAACAGGTGTGGAGAGAGAGAAAGAGAAAGATGTGTTGCTGATGAGATGTGTGGGCATGCCTAAAGTGTTGAGCGCCGTACACAGGGCTCTTGTACAACATGATTCAATTAATAAATAAATAAAACGTGCACAGGTTCACACAACATGTAATTTATTGATCCAAGAATTAAAGGTAGAGTTAAATACCAACCATTTTACATATAATTTATTTCCTCTTTGTTTCAACACTTTTTCCATAAGATAATGTTTAGGAAACGCTGCTTTCTGAAGTTCGTGGAGATAAAATCTGCCTTTTATGGGTTGATGGTCGAGGTCCTTGAGTAAATAGGTGACTGGACTGTCCAAGTTGACTTGACGAATTCGAAATAGTTCAGCCCCCATTGAGGCATGTATCCCTTATTGACGGCAGACTAAAATTTGCTCACACGAATAAAATCCCCAATTTTCAGTCGGTGAGGTTTAGGATCTGCTGTCTTTATGGGGTTAAACAGTTTATCCAGTCGCTGAATATTTTTGGTCACGAGCCGTGGCTTGGTCCCAATCGATCTATGTTTGGTGTCATTGTAACGTGACACTAGCGGTGGTAACATGTCCAAACAGCGATAAGTGCCCTGAGTGGTAAACGCTTTCCACATATGGGTTTTCAATGTTCGGTTAAACCGCTCAACCACGCTGGCTTTGAGATTGCTGTAAGTGGTGTAATGGTGAATATCCTTAGATTTGAGAAAACTGGAGAAATCCTTGTTGAAAAATACTTTCCCCTGGTCGGTTTGTAGTAACTGAGGTTGACGTTTGGATTGTTGAATAATATGTTGAAAGGCCTTGGTGACTAGTGGACCAGACTTACAACGCACAGGTTCAACAAAGGCCATTTTATAATAGTCATTAATGACGGTCAACATATAGCGTACACCGTTGTTAACACCAACATAGGGTATCATTTCAACCAAGTCAGCATGCCAAAGTTCATCCACACCTCGTGAAATCACCTTGAGTCGCGGTTAGTGACGCCTAGCTGGGCGATGCAACTCGTGAGCAATGCCCATTTTAATGGGTGAGGGCTTAAACAATAAATTTGGCATTTCGAAGTTCTTCTTCAATTTCTTGAATGTCCCAATCGTGAGCGGTATGGCCAGCTTGACGTGAAGCATGCAACAACTGTAGTCGCTGGACGAGCTTATTGGGATTGTGCCAGTAGGTAACATCCACAAGGGGTTTTAATTATTTAAAATGTCACTCCCGAAGCGGACGCTTTACGACGAATACTTTGACGGTTGGGAAACATTTTTGCAATCATGGTTTTATATTTTTGAGATATATTGGCATTTTCTTCTTGGGTGGGATCATACTGTCTTTTGTGGGCATGGGTGTCCAATAAAATGGACTTATATTTGCCAAGGTCCTCTGGTGTATAATAATGGGATGAGGGTGTTCGAGAGAAGAGCAGCTTTAACAGTCCTGGCGTTAATTTATAATTGATGTTCTTAATGACAGCTTTAGTACGAACAAATTTAATGGATGATTCCCCAATTTTAAAACTATCATCCTCATAGCGAACACCAAACGTGGTATCTGTGTTTCCAATAAATAGATCGGTAAAATAGGGTTCTAGTATTGATCCATAATATTTAATTAAAATGTTTTTCAGTTGAGCTTTATGTTGAGGGGTGGCCAAGAGTTGTGAAAACGGAGACGATCTGGAAGGACAAGGTGTTTCGAACATGACTAAGGATTTCTTTTTTCTCAAAAACTCTGCAAGAGGTGAGGACTTTTTTTGAGATGTAAACGCTTTTTCCTCCGCATCCTCAACATCGCTAACACTAGTCAAATCTTCCTGTTCCTGATCCTCTTCCTCTTCCACAGGGTCCTCGTGTAGCGTCTGCGTGGCTTGTGAAACGGTGGGTAGCGTTTCAGATGGCTTGAAAGAGGGTTTCAACATGGCTTTTAGCGGAGGTGTTAAATGTTGTTGAATAAACAAAGCATGATCCGCACGTGATCGTTTCAATTGACGAAACTTTTGGCGATTAGTATTTTTGCTCTAATAATATGCTTTTTCAATAGACTCTCTGCTAACGCCGTGGTGTCTTGACAAATGACTTGAGAGGGAATGAGTCAGTGCCATAAATAGCAATAAAATTATCAAACCCTAAGCAATAACGTCCTTGGTTGAGTTCACTTTGTTTGTCAATGACCAAGCAGGCATGACGTTGAGTGTTCCAGCACTTGTCACACAATTCAGTAAACATTTGAAAGGTCATATCCGGATTCACATGTTCATTATAAATGTGAGGACTGTTCATCTTGTCCTGGCGAAATAAAACAATGACATTGGCATTGTCACGAATGAACTCTTTGGACATTTTAGAATACGTTTGTCCAAGATAGAAGCAATCGATATGTTTGTGTCGACCCATGCTGAAATAGCTTTGAATGATGCCTTGACGTTCAGTTGATACATCATCGAAAATCATGAGTGAATCAGGCTTTACCTCATCTGTTGAAATAACATTTTCTTGCGTGGAAAATGTGAAATAACCCATATTCTCTTTTTGTAATCCTGACATGAAACACGTAGATGGGTTGGTAGAGAGATTTTGCAAAAATATAAATATTTTGAAAACGCAGACCATTGGGCACTGTGATGAGTGTTAGCAAACGATTGGTCTCTCCACAGCTTGAAGGTCCCACAATGATGCAGCGAATAGAAGATGGAAACAGTGAACCATGGCGTTGTTCACGTGATGTGTGGACAGAGATGGGAAACCATGTCCCCCACGGGGAATGACTCTTGCTGCTTAGTAATCTTCATATCAACTAAGGCTTAGACAGGCTAGCAGGCTGTCTATATACAGGACACCGAGCCTTGTCATAGAAACAGTAGACTCGTACTACAGGTGAACGATGGATGACTTTGGACGTGCGTTGATGGCCAAAGCTAGGTCTGTCCCCATACATGATCCGAAACAAGAAACAGATCCTGCTAATAAACACTATGTGGATACGTCAGTAGTGCCACGCACCAAACAGGGAGATTATGACTTTAAGGGAAAGCGGTTAACCCATGTGAAACATCCTCAAGTGTCTACAGACGTTACTAAAAAAGTATGTGGATAACAAATGAATTTTATGAGAATGTGCCTCAGCTTACGGTGAATGGCTATAACTGTAATCATCACCGCATTTTTCACGTGGAGGACCCGCAAGACGAAGACGATGTCTGTACCAAACGTAACGTGACCTATGAAATGAAAAGGCTTTATTAATGTATCCCATCTGTATTTTTAGTGTATTTGACAAATGTAAAACCTGTGAATGAGAGAAACCATATACCGCTAGTTCATGACCAGCACTTGACCTATGTGCTTGCTTCGGGTTTAAGCCACTATCGATTACACTATCGATGATGGAACCATTCACATCAAATATGCCATACCTGATGAGAACCATTTACAAATACAGATAAATGATCATAGGATGTTGATCCATCACCATGAAATGGTCAATGCGGGTGACGAATTATCCTTTCATCTCATGTTGATATGGGATGAAAAGCAAGCGGGGAAACCATAAACGATTTCCCACTTTATGTGGAATTGGAATATACAGCCATGAAATAACAATCTGACGTTAGTTGTGACTTGAACTTTCTTGTGAAAGGTTGTTGGTCATCATCATTGTGAAACAAAGATATGTGGAGAGAAAGAATAAAAAGACTAAATATAAGACTCTGTCATTGTCAAAGCATGGGCTTAAGGCATTCGTGAAAAGCCCTTGCAAAAGAAAAAAATTAATGTGTTGACCATAAGGAAAGCCCTTCGAGCAGCACAGAGACGTGTTATTCAAAAACGTGGGCGACAGGGTTCAAAACAAAGGCAAGTGATTATCGCCCCAAACGAGCGGGATTTTTACCTCATTATTTGCCGGTTTGGCTGCTCTGGGTTCACATTTGGGCGGTGCCAGTGCGGTGGCGAAAACCATTAAAGCCACGCAGCAGGGAAAGCAACAACTAAATGAAATTCAGCGACACAATGAAACCATGGAAGCGATTGCTATGGGGGCTAGAAAAGCCAATTTAAAGCCTGCCTTTTGTAACAAGGATTTGGGATTTCACCATTTCGAAATTTAAAAAAATTAACCTCAGCCATAGCAAGACATGCCCTGACGCATCAACAAGAGGAAAACTATGCTAAACAACTAAAGCTTTCTCATTTTCGTGGTGTGTTTATGCGAAACCAATTACCCCCACGACCCTGGAAACAGGAATGTGCTGTTGTCAATTTAGATGACCACCGAGGACCAGGAACCCATTATGTAGCTTATATCAAAGAGTGATCCACCGCATGGTACTGTACCCGAAACCACTTACCAATACCTGGTGAAATCCCTCGATGGTCACTGGATCGTAGAACCTGAAAATGCCCGGCGAAAAACCCTCCCAGGTCCTACCATCAAGTACAGGAGTGAATGGGGAACTAGTCATCCTAACAGGCTGTCTTAAGTATGACCATGGCTTCGAAGGAGAAATGAATTTAAAAAAACTAGCTCAAGAACACGAAAAAGAAATCTAAAGAGAACTATCTCAAGGGTGGAATACCCTGAAAATTCCAAGCGATGGCCATCTTAAAACGACCTCCCATCTCTTCGTTAAAATATCACGCCATGATTTAAAATTGGGAAAACAAACTTTATTCCAAAAAGGACAAGACAACTGAACATGAAAAGAAATCAAGCACCCTGTCGTTTAACGACCAAAGTCACAGTTACCAAAACTGTGTCAAGAAAACCTAAGGAAATCCAAGAATGGATTATAATAATCACCTACCCACTGGGGTGATCCTAGACATTATAACGAGCATTATATTACAAGAATATTACGTGTCAATCTCACAATGATATTTAGTAGATTGAATAATAGACTGGACGATGAATAAAAATGAATTAACATCAATAGATTATATGTGTATCGTCTTAAACGATTTTCTAATGCTGTAGCATTTATCAAGATTATGTACAATGAATTTACAAGGATTTATACAGAAATGTGCATTTGGACACTCAAATGTTTCAGTTTAACAGCTGATCTGGGTCATAGCATTCGCATCGTTACATATTATAGAAAGAAATACTCATTACACCGGGTTTCATTTTACCAAGCGATTAAGCTAAGTAGAATATCAATGGTCTACGTTCATGTTTCATGTAGAAAGTAAAATTGTGTAAGAGTGTAGAGGTTTTGATTATTAGCTGTGGAAATGCCATAAGTCACACAAACAGATTATCCAAGCATTGCTCATGATTAGGTGAAGAAAAGCATGTAGGCTCCATCCAGCAGATCAACAACACCAATGTCTCAAAGAGACATGGAATTAAAAGAAAACCTCACCAAGGTTCATATAACACCAAACACGGGAGTTGGACTACTTGAAGTCAAAAACAGATTGGCGCTCGCCGGCTTAAAAAGCTCTTATTGGCTCAATCCAAAACTGGCCTAATGCTTCAACAAGCATAAAATCTCAAAAATACAGCATAATCCCGGATATGCATTCGAATCACAAAAATAAGGTTATAAGAACCCTCAAACACCATTATTAAATCTCATTACTATCACAAAACCTACAAAACATGCTTAAACCACACACTAACCTCAATCACGTTGTTCAAAGTCATGAAACTCAAACATTTCACTAGCAAAATTAAACTGTCTTGCCTCACAATAATGTATAACAAGTATACTGCTTGATTCTCTTGACTCAAAGTCAAGCTTCCCTGGAATAATGTAATCAAAATTCAGGATGGTGTTCAAAAATGCTGTACTTATATCTCACTCACTCAATTGCACTAAATGCAATTATTTACGTTAGTCATATAGAAAATAAATTGCTCGGAATGACATCAAATGTTAAGTTACTCTCAAATTAATACCTAATAGAAAGTGAAACTGATCCTTCCCTAAATCAGGATAGCCTCTTACTTCGGTGGGCTTCTAAATATCAGTGGATAAGAACTACACCATGAAAGCAAGTTAACTTATCAGAAAAGTATGATAAACTCCACCGGGAAATTGAAACTCTGAAAAAAGAGAGAAAAACCGTCAAGAACGCAGAAATGGCAGCATCTAGAGCTATCAACGAATTGGAGGAACTAAAACAGTACCAGCGCAAGAACAACTTGATAGTGTATGGAATACCCACTGAAAGAAAGGAGGAAGTATTTCACAAAATCTCGGACATTGGCAAGGCGTTAGGTGTTGAAATAACCATGGCAAACATAGACGCAGCTCACCGCCTCCCGTCAACAAAGCCTGGGCCTCAACCGATAATTGTTAAATTAAATAATAGGTGGAAGAAGGAAGAGATTCTCAGTAGCAGAGGACAAAAGAAGACCCTGAAGACGAGTGAAATTGGTTACAGTGATGGTGGTAATATATATATATCAATGAAAACATGACCCCAATAAATTAAACCATCGCCAAATGTGCCGTGAATTGAGACAACAGGGAAAAATCTTTGCAACTAGGGTCAGAGACTGCAAAATATACATTCGGAAAAATCAAAATGGACCCTCAAAGCTTATATCAAGTGCTGAAATATTGGATGAACTCGCCCTCTCAAACTAAAATCTATGTAATAGTAAGATATCTACTAATTATCCCATATGGAACTAGAATTACAGAAATTAAATTTTTTAGGTAATGCAAATAATAATACACTAGAATTAACCGAGTGTAACTGTAATACACTTAGCGATTATTATAAAATTAAGGACAGTAAACAGATAATAACCTATACCAGTACACTAAAATGCGTACACAGAAATGCACATAGCATAAAAAACAAGTTCGATGATATCCAAATAATTTTAGGCAGAATCAAAGGGGTAGATGTCCTAGCAATCTAAGAAAATTGGTTAATAGAACAAACAAAAATATTTTTCAATATTAAGAAATATGTTGCATATCACATAGTTAGAAAGCAAACTGGAGGGGGAGTATCTTTGTATATTTCAATCAAATGTAGCAGTACCCTTGTAAAGGAAATAAATTCCACCCACAGCATACTGCATATTACTGTGAGAAAAGGCCTTCAATAATACAATATAATCACTGCTTATAACCCTCATAAAAGCAACATTCCACACTTTCTAACTGATGTCGAAGTAATTATTAGTTCTTACTCAACGAATCCTGTTATAATACTAAGTGATATGAATATCGATCTATTATTTGGGGACAGATATACTAGTAGTTATATTAACCTAGTCAAATCGTTCGGTCTAGTCTTATGTAATGCAAAATATCCAACTCGTGTAACACAAACTAGCTCTACTCTAATTGATCATGTATTGATGAACGACTGTGACAAAATATGTAATGTCTATAATATTGATACTGATTTGAGTGATCACCATTTAATAATCTGTGAAATGAGAAACAAAAAGATAAACAGGAACTCAATATGTGATGATAGGCCAATAGAAAAGGATAAAATAAACTACAAAAAACTTAATAAATATTTAATAACTCAAGAATTTTATGCAATGAAACTAACATCAATGACTACTACAATAAATTCTGTGATTTTATTAATAAAGGAATAGGAGCCTGTACTATGAAATATACGAATAAGGAGCCAAGTGCCCCACCAATAAAACCCTGGATCACACAAGATCTTTTAGCACTAATACACAGGAAAGATAAGATATACACAAAAACTAAAGTTAAAAAACCATCTGCAGAAATTTTAGAAGAATATAAAATTATTAGCAACCAAGTTACAAAACTTAAGAGAAACCTACAAAGAAACTACTTTGATCAAAAAATTCAAAATGCAAATAATCAGAGGGAAGTGTGGAGTGTTGTTAATGAGATGTTAAATAGGCCAAAGAAGGGGAAAAATGAAATTGTCAAACGTATAGTCGACGGCACAAATATCGAAAAAAAGGAAAATATATGTGATGAAATTAATAAATATTATGTCAATATTGATAACAGTATATGGGAAAATCAAGGAAACGGTTCTACCTCGGGCATTACAAGCTACAAAAATACTACTAGCACTAAGACAATCTTTATGTTACCTACAGATGCTAATGAAATACAATCAATTATAAACTCCCTAAAACACAAAAACAATATAAGTGAGGACAACACTACTAATGTCATGCTACAATTGTGTCTTGAGGGCCTTACACCATATCTTGTCAAAATAATAAATCTTTCACTGATGACTGGTATATTCCCCGATGACTGTAAAGTCTCTAGGGTGGTCCCGATCTACAAAAAAGGAGACAAAACCCACCCATCAAATTACAGACCCATTAATATTATATCTGCCATCAGCAAGGTACTAGAAAGCGTTGTTGAACGAAGACTTATGAATTTCTTCATGAAAAATGATTACTTTGCAAACTGCCAATATGGGTTTATCAAATATAGGAGCTAATAGTGCTATATTTGAAGTAGTAACTGATGTAGAAAAGGCATTAGATGAAAACAAACTAGCTGCTGGTGTACTAATTGACCTTCAAAAAGCCTTCGATCGGGTTAACCATAAGATTCTCCTTAATAAACTAGAATTTGCAGGCATCAGAGGAGTGGCACATGATTGGTTCAAGAACTATCTCACAAGCAGAAAACAATATGTTGCAATCGATAATGTAAAAGGATCTCAAATGAGAATTGACACAGGAGTACCTCAAGGTTCTGTCTTAGGACCAATTCTTTTATTGGCCTATATTAATGATATAGTATTATTAGAATTGAAATGCAAGCTTAAACTATTTGCATATGATATTTTTATACTCCATCCGGGAACATCTGAACAGGAAATTATGCTAAATATTAATTATGATCTCAATAAGCTGGTGGGTTGGTTGAGAGCACACAAAATGGTTATCAATATCACTAAAACAAAATATTTATTCTTCCATAAACCATCATACAAGATTGAGACCACAAACATAGTCAACATAGCCAACAAAGAAATAGAAAGGGTTAAATCGGCAACATACTTAGGTATCACACTAGATAGTACACTAACCTGGGAAAATCATGTAGAAAATGTAAAACATAAAATCAGCCCTATAATTGGTATTATTTTCAGATTAAGATATAGCTGTCTTACTAGCCAACAATTGAAAAATATATACTTTGCTCTGATACATTCACATCTAATGTACATGAATTTCATATGGGGGTATTGTAAGAAGGAGCTGATATAAGAACTTGAGATACTCCAGAAACGTGCCATAAAATCTATCTTTGGATTTCCTTGGCTCACACCCTCAAATGAATTATACTCAAGAACTAAAATTATGCCACTGCAAAAACAAATAGCTATGTCAGAAACAGTATTTGTATACAAATTAGAAAACAAATTGATACACACACACATCCATTTTACCCATGCAAATGACATTCATCATTATGCAACAAGGGGAGTAAATCGAATATTCACCAGCCATTCCCAATCCATTA
Source organism: Meconema thalassinum (assembly GCA_946902985.2). NCBI lineage: Eukaryota > Metazoa > Arthropoda > Insecta > Orthoptera > Tettigoniidae > Meconema > Meconema thalassinum. The sequence goes on from CAMPQE020000021.1 coordinate 563,624, forward strand.
AATTTGGAACTAAAGGAATTATGTCATCTATAATAAAGGAATACAACTCGCCACCATTAGGCATAAGGGAAAGTTTCTCTATAAAAACATTTAAGATGAAAACAAAAGACTTCCTATTAAGGAATGAATAGCCCATATACAATACCTTAAGCAATGCAATGGATCATACCGAATCATCTCTGTAAAGTTAGCCACTAGCAATCTAATATTAGTTACTATTAAACTAAACAATATAATGTTACAAAAATAATACATATGCCATGCTGTAACTATGTTACTTGATTGTCCCTAACACGAGCTCAGGCTCATTGGGACCTATGTAAATAAATAAATAGATAAATAAATAAACTTCACCGGTTAATCCAATGACAATCATTAAGTAGATCCACTAATAAATCTTCACGCTCAAAAGCGAAGTTCTCTCCATGAAAATAATCCAAAAAGTGGATTAAAACTATAAAGGCATTTAACACCAAGAAAAGTTTTCCAAGATTTAAATCGCTGCGAGAAAACAGAGTTCCTAACTCATCAGTAGTACATGAAAATATGTACTGGCCACAAAGAAAATAGTGTTCCAAACACTATTAAACAAAACGCGATTAAAACTATACTTATACAAAATCTGGAGATCTTCTCCTAATCCTGCTTCACGGCAAATAAAAATACGCACTACTAAATAAAAGACATTACTGAATTTACTGATAAAATATCAAAACTATTAATACGCAAGCGATGAATTCATTAAGTGAATACAAAACCCCGGATATGCAACAAATCAGTTAGCTTCAAAACAGTAAAGATAATCCTCTAGCCTTGGTCGATATATGACATGACGTCACATATGGATTTATTGATCGGCCGGGCTATGGGTCAGTCCACTCTGAAATGCTCGTAACTCCCGATCTCTAACCGAACGATACTTCTCATAATCTCTGCGCTGAAAAGCATGGCTTGTCTCGCGTGCTCAACTGCTTCGTGCCTCCTGACGTCTCTATTAGAGTATCTGGACAAAAACCTTATGGAAAAAACGGTACAGTACTTTGACAGATTTGGGAATTTGCCCCCGCCCATGGAACTAGTGACCTATTTTGGAAACAGAATCAAGATATATTATAATGTGAAACGTGAGCAAACGTTTAACAGCCAACAGTGTGGACGTTTGTGTTTAATTTTTTGATATAAGACACAGCAAAAGCAAAAACGTCAACAGTATGTCGGCAGAAAGTAAGACGTTTACACTGCATGGACGTGGACCTAAAGTTATTCTAGACTTTTATCCGCCTATCGAATTGAGTGAAAGACCTTATGGTTTAGGACTTGTTTCACTACAAACGTACAATCGAATATACAACATACGTGAAAATGTGAACAACAAGTTTTACTATGATGATTCTATGCTCACCCTGAACTCTGGTGGATACACGACAGATGACATTTATGAACACATTTAAGTGGTGTTGATCAATGAATATGGTTTAAAGTCATTTTTCGATGGAACGCGCAAGTTTGAACTTGTAGGAAATACCAACACTCATCGCTGCAGTATTTTCTCTGCATTCAACATTGACTTTAAAACACGCCCCGATTCCATTGGCCCATTACTAGGATTTAAACCACGCGTGTTGGAGCCTAACAAAAAAACATGAATCAGACCATGAAGTGAAATTAATTGAGGACCATCATGTGTCAGTAACGTGTAATATTATTAGCCAAGTGTACACCAATCAAGAACCATCGCATTCGCTTTATGACTTTATTGTGACATCGCCCAATGGCTATATTATTCGTGAAACCCCTCCAGTGGTGCTTTTTCATTCTGTGGCTGTTAATGGTATTAGTAATATAATATTAAGACTGATCAATAGAGAGCAACAACTCATTCAACTGAATTCTCCCACACCAGTGACTTGCAAGTTGGTGCTAAAGCCACTATGAAGTTTGTGTATACAGCAACAACACCGTCTAGGAATGGTGTTAGTTGTTTGCCACGTGATTACACGTTAACATTTAAGGACAAGCAGATTTTACAGCATTTGGGTTACCACGTCAACCCCCATGATGAATTCTATCCTAGAGGTAGCTAACCACATCGAGGAGCAACCAGGGGTGGTAAGAATTGATCTCCATTCCTATCAAGCTCAAACACCTGGACTCAATAACAATGATGAAATTCAATTTGTTATTAACAACCAAGATATTTACACCCTACCGCATGAAAGTGTCATTCAGATTGAAGGTCGACTCACTAAAGCCGATGGCTCTACACCCACCACAACCAAGTTAGCCAACCATGAATTGGCCTTTCAATTTTGTGAGGTACGGTATGTCATTAACGATATCGTGGTGGATAGCACTCGAAATGTGGGTATTTCCAGTGTCATGAAACTATACCCCTCTTATTGTGAGGAAGAAGGTAAAACACTTTGCATGGCATGTTGGTGTCCTGACCCAACCAATGACTGGATGGTACACACCGATGGCACCTTTACTGGATATTTACCACTTAAACTGATTTTAGGCTTTGGCGAAGATCACCAGCGCATTGTAGTCAACGCAAGGCAAGTGCTTTATTTGGTGAGAGACAGGAGTGATAAAAATGCTCTCAAGGGAGCCGACAATGCCCCCATAGATTCAAAAATTCAACTACAACGCTTGCTAAGGAAAGTGCTCCATGTGACCCTTGACGATAGCAAAAAACTGGACGTACTCAAAATGGTAAAGAGAGATATGCTTCTACCCTTGGAATTTAGAAGCTGGGCACTCCATGAGTATCCACTATTGCCCACCACCAACACAGACAGTTGGTCTGTAAAAGCAGCCCGCTATATATAGCGACTTCTCTACATGATCGTGGATTTTCAAACGAATCGCAAGTATCAATAAACCAAAGATGCCACGCAATTTGGTAACCTGCAATAGAGAAATGCACGTCTTTTCCTCAACGGAGCTGTATTTCCCTATGAAGGACTGGATTTGGACTTTTCAAAAACTAAGTTTGGTCCCCTGTACGACTTGTTTTGTAAATTTCGATGGTCGTATTATCAAAAAAAGAACAGCCCCATGCTGCTACCGCAAGCGTTTAAGGCAAGGGCGCAATTGATTATCTTTGAGTGTCCTTACCTGGAAGAGAGTGTCAAGCCATCCAATATTGACATTCGACTAGATTTTGTAACGCATGACAATGTATCAGCCAATACGACGGCCTACTGTTTCATTATTGATCACAAACAAGTTAACTCTTATCCACTGTCCAACCAAGTGACGAGTGTATAAATAACAGGTCAACCCACATGAAGCCGCTCAGTCATGTCTTGCTTCAAAGCATCAAGAGGTGTCGCACTCATGAATTTAAACTCTGATGAACAACGTTTCAAGACCTTTGCGACCTGGCCGGTGCTTTTCATAAACCCTCAAGCCTTGGCGGCCGCTGGATTCTTTTATTTAATAGCAAGAGATGAAGTGAAATGTGCATTTTGTGCTTTTACCATAGACCAATGGCAAGAGAGCGATAAACCCATGCAGGAACATCAGCGCTGGTCACCCGCCTGCCCCCTACCTGTGCAGAATGGAGGTGGGAAATATTCCCTGTCATTCAAGCTAGCCCTCACTCGTGCCTCTGAGTGATGAAAGAACAAGTTACGATACGTGTGGACTGTATGGTGTCAACGGTGCTTCGGTGAGCAGCTCACCGTCAAAAACGCCTAGTTTAGAGACATTGGGACATCATCGGTGTAATGGACGTTACAAACACAAAATACTGTATTGTTGTATGAGTTGGTATCGCCCCTATCCCAAAATGACAGAAGCCTGTAAGACGTGTTATGACAATAAAATGATGTAATAAAAAAATAGGTGGTTGTTCTTGTCATTCTTATTTTTCATGTCCCCCTGTCCTACCCTATCCTGATTTATTTTTGAATCTAACATGGTCCATGTCACGGTCACACTTTAGTCAGTCGTCAGTTGAACTTGGTCCAGGCAAGCTTCAACATGTTGCGCACACTCATTGTGGATTACCAAGGATTTAAAATTGGTGACAACAAATTTATATTTAAACAAGTGTCCATGATCGATTGTACCACGTTTTGGATATCGCAAGCTACGTTTATGGTATTTAAACTGCCCCATGCTTTTGATTTTTGTTGTGTGAAAAAGACCGTAAACACACCCAGTGAATTGAAAATCATAGGCAACTAGACTGGAATCAAGAAACCATTTCCTATAAATATTTGGACGTGGTCATGAAAGCGCACTTGTCCTCGGCCAATGTGGTATTTGTGAAAGGTAATTAAAAACGTGAATGGTTGCAACCATTTTTGGCGCCTTACTGTCAATGTATCGACCTCATGGACTTGGGATGCCCCTCATTGCAAACGCTCATGGATACTTTTCCCTGTGGCAACATTATCCATACAGCCCAAGCCCATGCATGGCATCTCTTTCATTGGTTAACCATCCATGCCTGTTGGGAGTTGTTGAACAAAATTAAAACTTAAGATTTACCTGTGAATGACGCCAGTGCGATTTCTACAAGCAACGTGTAAACATCTACAAAACTTCATGCCATGTAGAAAGGCAATGCTACGAACAAAGCCATCGGCAAGTTCTTTGTGTGCAAAAAGAAACTAGACAGTTTTACTAAAGAGGAACTATTGGCGCTCCCCAAGTCGTTCATTTATTATGTGGCCGCCAACGCGGTGAAAGAAATCTGGCAACATGTACCAATATCATGGACTCAAGACCCTGTGTTGAGTGAATTGCAACCCTGCACGGATTACGATCACCATAAGCAAGTGGCCATGGCAAAAATACCGTCTATGCGGCAGTGCGCGACTTGCCAGCTGGTGAAACTGTATCACGGTAATAAAAGTCAGTGTAAAGACTTTGTTGAATCATTCCATGGGTGTCATGGCGACAAAAAGCAACAACAACAACAAACACAAACATCGTCAACAGAGGAGGAGGAAGATCAAACCTTTTTACCATCCATGGAATAGGATATGCCAGACCTGTACTGGTAATGGCGTCATTGAAAAAATGATTCAATACTTACCTTTCGAAATCCATCTCCCAGGGTATCGTTTTTGTGGCCCTGGAACTCGTCTCAAAAAACGTTTGCAGCGTGGTGATGTACTGTGCCCAATTACGGAAGCCACCGTAATTATATTTTGTATTTCGGATGAGCAGAACGCTAGCTTGAAGTTTTGAACCGAGCGCGAAGTCAGCTAGTTCGCCGAGCGACTCAGAAGATACGCTAGGAGAGGTACCTGTGGCGCTAGCGGACGAGTTGCTGAAACTTATTGATGAGAAATATTAAGCGACGACTTGAGGTCTAGAATCTAGTGGATAATATTGGCTATGGAATTCCAGGAATGACAGAAGAAATTTGAGAACAATCGGACCAGTCGTTTGGAAATTATAGGTATTTTCGTAAAGCACACGTTTTAACAGGAAGTAGGATGTGTGCTGCAGTTTTGAAGAGCGAGGCGTGCTCGCCGCCCGGAACAGCGAACGCACGGCGGTTCAGCTCTGCACCTGTATATATAGCCGTGAGTCTGAAGCATGAGTATGTCATTATTACATCAGTCTTCGAAGAGATACAATCGTAACGTCACCATACCACGTGCTACGCTGTTATAGACCGCCATTATCGCCGATCGAGTGGGACTTAGTCTCTGGAGCTAAGCTTGCGGACTTAGTCTTTATAGCTGCGCCAGTTGTCTCGAGTGAAAAGTACTCAGAGTTATCACGTCATACCGGTCTGGAGATGGAACTTAGTTTATGACTTCGGGGTCATTTGTTTCAAACAAACAGTGTTGGAAAATATTCCATCTATGTTTCCATATACTCCACTGTCTGTAAGAGTATGTTCGCAGATGTTGAGTAACTTTTTCATCTTTGAGTGGCATCAGAATCAGACTAGACGGTATATTTTTCATGTTGTTATAAACATTGAGCTGTTTAAACAAGTGTTTAAAATAATAGGACAGTCAACGATAACGTTAATAGTCATGTCGAACAGTTGTGTAAATTATCACGGAGTGGAAAAGTGCGTATTCTTGAACGCGAATATGGGTCTCTAGATACCACGTGGATAGGATCCAAATGGAGGGACCCGAAGGTTAGCCGAACGCGAGGCGGATGACTAAGGACTGGTGCCATGCTAATGGAGGGAGGAATGTTCCATTAGATTTCGACATCAACCAAGGATCTGCAACGATGTGAACTTCAAGAATATGTAAGCTACATTCTTGTATACTTTTTCTAGAATAGAGTAGTTGAGAAGTTAAATTTCTATTTCGCTTAGAAATTACCAACACTTTAATTTAATTTGTTTTTGCTTCGTTCTGACAGCTAAGTCTATCGAGACTATAGTCAGAGAAACCAGTGGTAGTTGACAACGATAGTACAGTCATGAGAAAATTTATTTCAGTCCAAGTAACATAAATAAAGAGGTTTTTCGTTGATTTAAATATTTTTGTAGTAGGAGGTAGCTTGGATCTTCAAATTATTCAACTTAAATATTTAAACAGTATTAAAGACAAATTACATAACGATCATGAATAAATCCATTTGAAAATAATAATAATAATAAAATATTTCTATAATAATCATAAACAAATTATAAAATAATTATAAATAATCAAATTCAGGGAAGTGATAAAACACTTTTTGTTTAATGCAGTAATAATAATAACAGATGAGTTTATTTAACATTATAAACAGTTGAAGATTTCAGAATGTATAGTTTAATAATAATAATAAATCCGAGTAAATATTATAAACCATTGAGAAGTTGAGGAGTTGAGTGTATAGTTAGCGGTAATAATAATAATAACAGTGATTATTTGAAAATGTTTGTAGGGAATAAATATCATATCAGTCAGTAAATAAATGGAGAAGTTAATGGCATATTTGTGAAATGCACCACAATATTAAGAAAGAGTAGAGGAACGGTAAGTGAATTAAGGATGAACATGTATAAAATAGGGCGTGGAGTTGTTAAATGAAGGTAGAAAGAAAATGACCAGAAAAAAATATTAACAATATTTCCTTATGAAAAATTTTTGTTTAAATCAGATGTTGGAAAAGTTGAAGACGAATGCGTGTTGTTTAAAGGCAGGTTAGCAACCCTTCTCAACTACCAGTGCCGATCACGGCACAAGATGTCCTAATTGAGATAAACAACCGCGCAGAAAAGAAAGCATGTGGTCCAGATACTATTCACTACGAGCACCTGAAGATGACAGCACCGCTGTTAAAAGGGCTATGGGCAGAGCTCATGAACGAATGTTTACTTCAAGGTCACATACCGTCAAACTGTAGAACCTCGACTTTGAAGATGCTATATAAAGGAAAAGGTAATACAGGAGACTCGAATTCATATCGTGGTATCGCTTTGGAAAACACAATCTTGAAGATCTTTACGAAAATACTCACTAGAAGACTCACAGATTTAGTTGACAACAATATACCTGAAGAACAGTTTGGCTTCTGGAAAGGAAGGAATACACTACAAGCCGTTAACTGTCTTTTAACGAATGTAAAAGACGCGCTAAGACAGAAAAGAGGAAAGCTACATGCAGTAATCGTCGACTATGCCAAGGCGTTTGATCTAGTGAGTAGAAACACTTTGCACAGGAAACTTGAAAATATGATCGGAAAAGAACCTTTTTGGGATAATAAGGGACATTCTCCACAAAAACAGCCTACAAATAGATGACAGTATAGTTCAATCAGAACGAATAGAACAAACAAATGGTGTACTTCAGGGTGACCCTTTGAGCCCGTTATTATTTAACATCGCTACAGCTGATGTCATTGAGGCTATTTACCTTGAGGGAGCGAAAATTTACATCTACGCGGATGATATGGTTGTGGCATCGACATCAAAGGAAACCTTGCAATCGTCCAATGATAAACTTACCACATGGGCTCAACAAAATGATATGACGGTAAACTGCACCAAGACAGTAATGCTGGCATTCCGTAAAGGCGGGAAACTATCCGCAGATGAGCATATACTACTAAATGGAGAACCCCTAGTCAATGTAAACCATTTCAAATACCTAGGAGTAGTAATGCAAATGCAAGGGAACGTATTCACGCGACATGTCAGGGATAGAACAACATCCGCCATAAAAGTAATGCAACTGGGAAATCTATCTTTACAAACAGCAATGAATTTATTCAGAACGAAAATAACTCCAATAGTGACATACGGCATTCAAATTACTTGGGATCATTTGACACAAAGTAACCTTTGAGAGATAGAAAGAGTTAAGTCTACTTTTCTAAAGAAAATTCTGTACTTATCAAAATACACGCCATCTCGTCTAACGTACGTCCTAGCAAGGGAGACTTTCTTCATAGAATACCTGCGTTTGGAGAACTCCCTACCATCAACAGTGCAATACCAGAGACTGATCGAAGAACTAAACCTCAAGCGTAATGACATATGGCCTGATTTCTATTTCACAGAAGCTCTTATGTCGACGGACTGGATGAATGCCAACTTTGAACTACGGCATACGATCACCCGTTCTGCAGTCCACGGTTTTCATTTTAAGATATGCACAACAAGATGATTTCATGACCCAGGCCCCCAATGCACCTGCTCTCTGTGTGGTAGTGCTATCACGCCATTTCCTGCGCCTAGAGGAAAGTATCGCTATCACGCTTCCGCTGCGAATAACTATATATATAACAAACAGAACCTGTCAGACACTTTGTATATAGACACTTTGATGAGTAAGATTTAAGTTATCAGTATTAGTTTTGTATCTCGGCATGGCTATTTGCTGCAATAAATGATTATTATTATTATTTAAAGGCAGGAATAGTGCACAGAATAAAAAGAATAAATCATGTGTTGATTTAAATATTGAAAAATATATATATAAATAAATAATTATGCGACTTGAAGGTCGGCATTTAAAGAAAGAGTGTGGAGGCTAGAGGCCGTCCATTGGAATATGTATTTCCATGTTGTTAAAGTGATGTGGGAGCATTTCCTGCTTAATTGTGAAAAGAAGGGTTGAGTCGGGTAACCGCCCCATATTTCTGTCCAACTCCATTTCCGTCAGACACATTATCGCCTAAATACCTGGGTCAATCATTCTAATTTTCAATCATGGAGCCTACTGATTATTTAGTTTTGTTAAAGCCTAGCCGGATCCTCAAATGAAATAAAATAAATACAGATATGTGAGTGTATAAAATAAATTTCGAATTACAAGTTGAATAGGAGTGATGCTTATGTAGTGATAAATAATGATAACTGTTGATATTCCTGAGCTTAGATATTGTTTATAAAAGAAAGATAATTACCGATGTTCTTTTTGAATATTAATAATAATAATAATAATAATACTGATAATTTTGAAAGTTTAATAGTTGTGTGAATTTATGGTATGTAACATTTAAAAATTTAAAGGAAAGAGTAAATGACATGATGTCAAGAACAATTAACACATTGAGTCATGCAATATGGTTATTCAAAAAAAAAAAAGATGAAAATTCAATTTTTTTTTACAATGTTAAATTGAATTATGAATATGTGAGCATGAATTAAGACGACAGTCCATAGAAACAAATGTTTTGAAAAGAATCAATTAAGACATTGAGGTCATATAAAGAATGTTAATATTCTGACGTCATGTTGTCGAATATTGATGTTTTCTTACAACCCAATGTTCCTACACGAAAGAACTCTAATTATTCTAACACTGATACATTTCGATATCACATGAGGTGATACCTTTTACCGTGTTTATAAACAATTAATTTTCAACCTGAGCCATGAATGAACAATGATTTTCAAAACCATGAGTGATTTTGTTTTTGTGAAAACACAAAGAGGAAGTGAACAGTGTACGGGTAGGGGTCTATAAACAATGAGCCGCCTATCGTGTAAATACAACAATTTAGAGTAGGGACCGATACACAGATGGACTATTAATTTCTGGTTATCCAAAATTTAGAGTATGGAGTGTTTTGGTATGTGTTGGTATTTTTCTGGTGAAGTTTTTTTTGAGTGCTTTTGCATAATATCTTAGTATTTTAATTGTTAATAAAATGAGATAATTTTAAGGAATTGTGATATTTCATTTCTCCTTTCCCGTCTCCCTTGATTGTTAATTGCCATAATCGGTCATGCCAGCGATTAATTTAGTTTTGCCCGGATGGACCCTGAGATTTTAGTACTTGTGCTAGACTGATTTTGGGAATTGGCTAATGTGTTCGTTAGACTTCCGTCGAAACGGGCACATAAAGGTAGATGAAAGAGAAATGGCGCCGTAGACTTAGGGGCTCGAGCTGTTTTGTCACTTGCTTTCACAATTGACATTCGCTGGTAATTATTTTTATTAAGTGGGAGTTGAAAGTCTGAGTAGAGAGGACTTATTAAATTTGTATTTTGGAAATAAGCTTAAATGAGTAAATATTTTGACGGCGTATCCGTTTGGGAGTAAGTTTTGTTATGGTATGGGATTTTTATTTTGTTTAATATGATAGAGGGAGGTTTCTTTGTTAGGGATGAAATACGCAATTCCGTAGCATCCAGATGGAGGATATTTGTGAATTTTGCTTAAAGGTTGTCATTGTTGTAAGTGGATTTTTTTTATTAACTAGTAGATTTTTTTTTTCATCAAACATCGACGTAGGGTAATATCTCATTTTATTTTTGACTTCTCAACTATTCTAGGCTAGTACATGTTAGTTTTAATAATCTTCGGTATCCATTGGAATCCTATCCTGTATTATCAAATTTTGAAATGGGTAAAGTTTTGGAGGCGTTGGCTAGGATGGAAGCAGACATAAAGATCAATATTGAGAAAAATTCTCAACTTGAAAGAACATTTGTAGAAAATTCACAATCTTTGGAGAGTAAGCTAACTGAGAATATTAAATTATTGAGATCAGAAATGAACACTAATTCTAATTATTTGGAGAATAAATTAACAGAGAAATTAACTGAGAATTCTAACTCGTTAGAATGTAAATTAATCGAAAATTCTAATTCTTTAAGGGAAACATTAGAAGAAAAGATTTCAGAAAATTCTAAAACTCTTGACCATTTAACTGAAAGCAATAAAATTATGGAATTAAAAGTATTGCAAAACGCTTAAACAATGAGGTTAGATTTAAATGAACATTCTAAGAAATTAGAGCAGATATTAACAGAAACTTTAGAAGCTAAATTAACGGAAAAATAAAAATATTTGGGAGTAAACTCGATGAATTGTTTGATAAATCCAAGAATTTAGAGGAGAGAGTAGGCGAAAATTATAGTTCTTTAGAAAATAAAATTTCTCAAGGCAATACATCACTTAATGATAAACTATCTGAGTCGAATGATAGGTTTAGAGCGTTCGAAAACTTATTCGAAGTAAACACAAAAAGAATTGCAGAGGATTTGGCAAACTTAGAGATCAAGATTTCTCAAGAATGTAACGTCACTGCCAGACAGGTATTACAGAAAGTAGTGACAGACTTCCAAGATACTATTGTCGAACAATTGAGAGAAGAAGAGGCTGTAAAAGAATTGAGAGACATTCAAGAATCATTGGTAAAGAATACTCAAGGAAAAATACAAGATGTAACAGATTCTTTTTCATCCCATATTAAGGTAATTTCAGGAGATGTTAATCAAATCCAGAAGGACGTTTCGAATGTACACAAGATCGTCAAAAATCATGAAACGATTATTGTAAAGATAGTTCAGGATATTAAAAACAATGTTCCGAATATGAATCAAGCCAGAGAACAGGGAAACGAAGCGGTAACCAAGGAATATGTGAAAGAGCAAATAGAAGAAATGTTGGAACAAGTGAAGAAGAAAACAGATGACGATGAGACAAAGAAATCTGTAGAAAAATTGGAAAATGAATTAACCAAATACCGATCTCAACTTGAGGAGCAGGCATCAGGAATGATCCAGATGTCGACCACAGACAGGAAGGGGAATTCACTAAGAAGCAATGAGGAAGTTGCTAAGTTGACAAGCACTTCACATATTGCCATCTACAAGGAAAAGGAGGAAAAACCCAATAAGTTTACTGGTACCGGAAATATTCCACCAGCGGAATTTTTGAGGGAAGTAAAAGATTACCTCCGAGATTCGAAGGTCACTAAGGAAAGGGAAATACGAGCAGTTAGTCGTTTTCCTGATGGACCTGCACTTTCGTGGTTCAGAGCTTTTCGCTCGAGTTTTCACACCTTCGAAGAATTCTCACAAGCACTTCTGAGAAAATTCTGGTCTCCAGAGACACAACAACAAATTAGGGCAGATTTGTACTCCAAACGATATTCCACGTCTCTTCCTACCAAATAGTCGGCTTATTTTGCACAGCAATTGTCAAAACTGCAATTTTTGGAACCCCCAATGCCTGACTTTGAACTAATTTCAGCATTAACATGGCAATTTCCGATAGAAGTTCAGAGAACTCTGATAGCGGCAAGCATAGGTAACATGGAGGAATTTGACGAAGTTTTGCAGAGGCTTGATCACTCAAATACCCATTTTTTTCATCAACGAGGTGAGAAGAATGGAAACCCAGTAGTTAACACTGTTATGGCGGATCGTCAATGTCAGACAAATCCGACATGGAAACAACACGGACGAGATGAAAGGGATGGAAATGACAGGAGAGATTCACAGTATCAAAACAGACCTTGTATCAGACCATACAGGTACGAAAATAGATGGAACACATGGAGAAGGCCTGGTTTTCAATCCAAACCGTACGACAAGCAACAGTATGACCAACAACAGCAACAACAACGATACAATCCACAAGATAGAAGAAATCAGAATTATGACAAGGGAAAGGAAGATTTCCAGCAAAAATCTAGAGAAAATCTCGAAAATAGACATCAAGAGAGTAAACAATACTTGGACGAGCTGAAGAATCAAACCAGTACTTCCAGTTTGCAACAGTCCAAAGGACTAGATCAGGAAAAAACGTCAAATTCGAATCAAAATCAATGGAACAAATAGATGGTTACATATCGAAAATCATTCATTGGCAAGTTCATGATGAAGGTCTAATACAAACCAATCAAGAAAATAGAATATTAGAACCAAGATCAAAACTACCCATTATCATTTGTGAAGTTTATGGAATGCAAATACATACATTAATTGACACTGGAGCAAAGCTTTGCCTAGTCTGTGAAAAACTATACGCCTTGTGGAAACTTACCGAATGCCTAGAGGAAATCCCTGTATCAAAAATCAAAATACAAGGGATTATCCCAAATAAAGTAACCACGTGCAAGGTACAACTATACTTAAAGGTGAAAATTGGAGAATGTTACTTTGAACACATTTTGTAGTCATGCGTGATATAATACACGACATGATATTGGGCAATGATTTCATAACCAAGTATAAAGCCATCATTGATACGCAATCTGAAACTATACGTTTTCACCAGACTGAGGATATCAATCTCACAAGTGATGAAGAGAAATTCACCAAGGGAGACATCCGATGGTCGCATATTTTCCAGAGAATAGAACCAACTGAGGAAGTGGAGGAATTGAATCTCAACCCTGAACTGAAGAAGATTTTGGAAGAACATAATGACATTTTTTGACACGAAACCAGGAGAAATAAGAGATTTCGAGAATAAAATCCAAGTTACAGATGAAATTCCATATCACTGTAAATTATATCCAGTTGCAGAAAAGTATCGTGGACAAGTTAAAACCATCATTTCAGATCTAGAGAAGAATGGAATTGTTGAAAAATTTACCACAACTTATGTCAATCCATTGGCTGTAGTGGCGAAACCCGATGGTAGTCTAAGGATTTGTTTAGACGCCAAATCCTTGAATGCTAAAATTTTGCCCGAATATGACCGTCCTCCAGTCATCAAAGAACTTTTGAGAAAGTTTAAGGGGAAGCAATGGTTCTCAACAATAGATCTCACATCCTCATATCACCATATCAAAGTGAGTGAAGATACAAAGAAGTACACCGGTGTCATGTTCGAACAACAGACTTATATCTTCAAAAGATTACCATTCGGCATGAAAACTTCAGGATCTGTCCTGATAAGAGCTCTAGACCAACACCTTAGCCCAGAGGTAAAAGAGTCTGTGATATGCTATATTGACGACATTCTAGTAGCATCTGAGGATGAGCAACAACATCTTTTGCATTTGAAAAATCTTTTCCGAGACTTGAGGAAATCCAACTTCAAGGTCAATTTGAAAAAGTGCCAATTCTTTCAAAAAGAGATAAAGTTTTTAGGACATATTTTGGATGGGCAGGGGTATCGTCCTAATGAGGCAAAGATACAAGCCATCTCAAACTTTCCGAGGCCAACAAGAGTAAAACATGTCCGCAGTTTCCTGGACACATGTCAATTTTTCGCTGGACATTGCAACAATTACACAAACATTGTGGCACCCTTACATGATCTTCTGAAGAAGGGAAATAAGTGGAAATGGGGTGATCAGCATGAAAATTCTTTCAGAGAAGCAAAAGAACTATTAAAAATAGTGTGAAATTAGAGTATCCAGATTTTGGAAAAAAAATTCATCATTGAATCCGACGCATCTACAGTGGGGATAGGAGCGATACTCCTACATGAAGATGATGATCATTCCAGACATTATCTATAATTTATCAGTCGGAAATTGAGGCCTTCCGAAAGGAACTATTATACGACAGAGCTTGAGGTTTTAGCCATCATCTACGCTCTGGAAACCTGGAAAAGATACTCATTGGACACTCAGTTATAATCCGAACGGACCATCATGCATTAGAATTTATTCTGAAAACAAACTTTGCCAGCGAGAGGATTACTCGTTGGGCACTTTTCATTCAGCAGTTCAAACTCACCATTGAACATAAGCCAGGGAGGCAAACATAGGAGCCGATCTGTTAAGTCGAGCGGTAGAACCGACTTTTCAGACGATGCAGATTGAATTAATTCAAGAGGATGAAGACACATTGAGACGTTTAGAACGTATCGAGTTATCTCAAAGGCGAAACATACATTTGAGAAATATATACAGATTTTTACATGGAGATATTGCTGACAGGGTGTATATTGAGACTGAGAAGATTTCAAGAGATTATGTCTTACTCCATGGAATTGTTTACAAATTCATAGAATTTGATCACACGAAGCTGAGAGTAGCAGTACCACCGGCGTTACAATCCAAGATTATATGGTTAGCACATAGAAGATCGGGACATACCGGAGGCGACAAGACGATGCACCTCTTGCAAAAGAGATATTCGTGGGAACACATGAGGGACACCATCAGAAATATTATACGGGAATGTGGCTTATGTCAAAGGAATAAGCACAATTCTAAACTTCTGAGAGAAGCACCTCGAACTATCATACCCACCAAACCATGTGAATTGTATGCGGCAGATATTTTTGGGACTTTACCCAAATCCAAAAGGGGAAATAGATACATTCTTGTAACTATGGATGTGTTTAGTAAATTTACAATGCTACACCCCATACAAAGAGCTAATGCACGCTATGTCTTGAAAAGAATCCAAGAAGGAGTGATACCGGAAGCAGACAAACCCGCATATCTATTAACTGATCATGGATCTCAGTTTACGTCATATGAGTTTAGACATTCAATGGAAGTTTTAGATATCAAACAGATATTATGTTCGATCAGGCACTCCGAAAGCAACCCGGCAGAAAGGGTTATGTCTGAAATTTCAAAATTCTGCAGGTTATTTTGCTCAACAGAACACTGCAAATGGATGGATGTGCTACCTATCGCATCCCATTCCATAAATTCCACTATCCATGAAAGCACCGGTCAGATACCCCTAGTATTACATCATGGGAACAATCCTGAAAGAACATGGGACAGAATAATCCATATACCCCCAGAGATTGAACAAAGTAGGCAGATGAGAGAAACCGATGCTTTAGGTAAGATCAGAGCTCAAACTGACAAGAGAGAGAGAGAAGAGTGCGAGGAAAGAAACTTAGATCACCGCTGAGAGAAGGATGCTAGACCAACTCAATCTGATGTAACTAATAGAGTATATTCGAAGTTTGCAAGTCTCTACCATGGACCGTTCCCAATATTAGAGAGCTATGGCAATGGAAGCTATAAACTCATCGATGTAGACACTGGCAACATCGTGGGAACGTTTAACGCCGCGAGTTTGAAGATTTTCTAATCAAGAGCCAAATATTGAAAAAATGCAAAATGAATATAAAAAAATATATATTTCGATATATTTTTTACGGCGTGAAGGGTGGATGTGCCCAATTACGGAAGCCACCGTAATTATATTTTGTATTTCGGATGAGCAGAACGCTAGCTTGAAGTTTTGAACCGAGCGCGAAGTCAGCTAGTTCGCCGCGCGACTCAGAGGATACGCTTGGAGAGGTACCTGTGGCGCTAGTGGACGAGTTGCTGAAACTTATTGATGAGAAATATTAAGCGACGACTTGAGGTCTAGAATCTATTGGATAATATTGACTATGGAATTCCAGGAATGCCAGAAGAAATTTGAGAACAATCGTTTGGAAGTTATAGGTATTTTTGTAAAGCACATGTTTTAACAGGAAGTAGGGTGTGTGCTGGAGTTTTGAAGAGCGGGGCGTGCTCGCCGCCCAGTTCAGCTCTGTACCTGTATATATAGCCGTGAGTCTGAAGCATGAGTATATCATTATTACATCAGTCTTCGAAGAGATACAGTCGTAACGTCACCATACCACGTGCTACGCTGTTATAGACCGTCATTATCACCGATCGAGTGGGACTTAGTCTCTGGAGCTAAGCTTGCGGACTTAGTCTTTATAGCTGAGCCAGTTGTCTCGAGTGAAAAGTACTCAGAATTATCGCGTCATACCGGTCTGGAGATGGAACTTAGTTTATGACTTTGGGGTCATTTGTTTCAAACAAACAGTGTTGGAAAATATTCCATCTATGTTTCCATATACTCCACTGTCTGTAAGAGTATGTTCGCAGATGTTGAGTAACTTTTTCATCTTTGATTGGCATCAGAATCAGACTAGACGGTATATTTTTCATGTTGTTATAAACATTGAGCTGTTTAAACAAGTGTTTAAAATAATAGGACAGTCAACGATAACGTTAATAGTCATGTCGAACAGTTGTGTAAATTATCGCGGAGTGGAAAAGTGCGTATTCTTGAACGCGAATATGGGTCTCTAGATACCACGTGGATAGGATCCAAATGGAGGGACCCGAAGGTGAGCCGAACGCGAGGCGAGTAGTGGTTTTTGATCGGTTCTAGCGCCTCCTCCTCCTCACCCTCCTCACAAGATGGCGGCGACGCGATATCTCTCGAACCCCTGGTTGGATTTTGACGAATGAGGTGTCGTTGAACTCGGGCTGGCACCCCCTTTCCATTGGACAACATATGTCCACCCCAAAAAAACTACCCCTACTAGAGGGTGAAATTGTAATTTTTTAGAAAATCTCTCTTGCAACATGTGAGAGTTTGAATGCCAATATGGAATTAAGCGTTGTTCCGCAAACCAATAATCAAAGAGGGGCATGTTAGGCCTTGAGGTGAGAGCCCCTGTCATTGTTGACGAGCCCCTGCTGTCGGGCCCCTGTTGATGGGTTATTGTTGACAGGTCCTTGTGGACGAGTCCTTGTGGACAAGTCTTTGTGGACAGGTTATTGTTGACAGGTCATGGTTGACGAGTCCTTGTTGACGGGTCCTTGTGGACAGGTCCTTGTGGACGAGTCCTTGTGGACAGGTCGATGAGTCCCATAGGACTGATCCCTTTGGACCGGCCCCTTTGGACTGGTCCATATGGACTGGCTCATGATTTTATTTAAATTATGTCAAAGGGCCTAACTACAATTAGGTGTGTTTAACTGACGTTGTTCTCCAGTCCCCACTACTATAATGGGATAATGATATGAAAGGAAAGTGACGAAATACATGTGAACACGTGTGAGATGTCATTATTACCATTCTCCTTGTGAAACAGGTCACATCCTGTTTTGGTTCATACGTGAGAAAATGCAATGTCATGTGTAATATGACCTAACACACAGGTGTTCACCTGTGCACGTGCACGATAAGATCTAACAAGTCACAACCTGTTTTGACAGTGGCGGGAGGTGAAGGGGAGGAGAGGGGGAGAGTCAGTGTAAGAGAGAACACAGGTGAAGAGAGAAAGAAATATGTATTGCTCATAATACATGTGGAGCTAAGGACTGTACATAGGGCTGTAAGTAAAGTACAACATGAGTGAATAAATAAATGCATGGCTCACAGGTTCACACAACATGTAATTTATTAATCCAAGAATTAAAGGCTGAGCTAAATCCCAACCATTTTACATATAGTTTATTTCCTTTTTGTTTCAACACTTTTTCACAAGGTAATGTTTAGGAAACGCTGTCTTTTGGAGTTCTTGAAGATAAAACCTGCCTTTTATGGGTTGACGGTTGAGGTCCTCGAGTAAATAGGTGACTGGACTGTTCAGGTTGACTTGACGAATTCGAAATAGTTCAGTCCCCCAATTTGGTGTGTAGCACTTGTCGAAGACGGACTTGAATTTGCTCACACGAACATGGTCCCCAATGTTAAGGCGATGACGTTTAGGGTCTGCTGTTTTTATGGGGTTAAACAGTTTATCCAGTGGTGGAATATTTTTAGTTACAAGTCGTGGCATGGTCCCAATGGTTCTGTGTTTGGTGTCATTGTAACGTGACACTAGCTCAGGTAACAAGTCCAACCAGCGATAAGTGCCCTGAGCGGTAAACGCTTTCCACATATGGGTTTTCAATGTTCGGTTGAACCACTCGACCACGCTGGCTTTGAGATTGCTGTACGTGGTGTAATGGTGAATATACTTAGATTTGAGAAAACTGGAGAAATCCTTGTTGAAAAATTATTTTCCCTGATCGGTTTGTAGCAGCTGAGGTTGACGTTTAGATTGTTGAATAATATGTTGAAAGGCCTTGGTGACTAGTGGACCAGACTTGCGACGCACAGGTTCAACAAACGCCATTTTGGAATAAACATCAATGACCGTCAACATATAGCGTACACCATCGTTAACGCTAGCATAGGGAATCATTTCAACCAAGTCCGCTTGCCAAAGTTCATCCACACCCTGTGAAATCACCTTGAGTCGCTGATAGTGACGTCTAGCTGGACGATGCAATTCGTGAGCAATACCCATTTTAATGGGTGAGGGCTTAAACAATAATTTTGGCATTTCGAAGTTCTTCCTCAATTTCTTGAATTTCCCAATCGTGACCAGTATGGCCGGCTTGACGTGAAGCATGCAACAGCTGTAGTCGCTGGACGAGTTTATTGGGATTGTGCCAGTAGGTAACATCCACAAGGGGTTCTAATGGTTTAAATGTCACCTCTGAAGCGGACATTTTACGACGACCACTTTGACTAGTGGGGAACATTTTTGCAATGATGGTTTTATATTTTTGAGATATATTGGCATTCACTTGTTGAGTGGGATCATACTGTCTTTTGTGGGCATGGGTGTCCAATAAAATGGATTTATATTTACCAAGGTCCTCTGGCGTATAATCTTGGGATGAGGGAGTCCGAGAGAATAGTAGCTCTAACAGTCCTGGTGTTAATTTATAGTTGATCTTTTTAATGACAGCTTTAGTACGACTAAATTTAATCGATGAATCACCAATTTTAAAACTATCATCCTCATAGCGAACACCATACGTGGTATCTGTGTTTCCAATAAATAGATTGGTGAAATAGGGTACCAGTGTTGATCCAAAATATTTTATTAACATGTTTTTCAGTTGAGCTTTATGTTGAGGGGTGGCCATGAGTTGTGAAAATGGAGATGATCTGGAAGGGCAAGGTGTTTCGACCATGGCCATGGATTTCTTTTTCCTTAAAAACTCTGCAAGGGGTGTTGCCTTTTTTTTAGGCATAAACACTTGTTCCTCATTATCCTCAACTTCGCTAACACTAGTTAAATCTTCCTGTTCCTCTTCCTCTTCATCAGGGTCCTCGTGGTGCGTCTGAGTGGCTTGTGAAACGGTGGGTAGCATTTCAGAATGGCTTGAAAGAGGGTTTCAACATAGCTTTTAGCGGAGGGGCTAAATGTTGTTGAATAAATAAAGCATGATCCGCACGTGATCGTTTCAATTGTCGAAACTTTTGGCGAATAGTATTTTTTGCTCTAATAATATGCTTTTTCAATTGACTCTCTGCTAACGCCATGATGTCGTGACAAATGACTTGAGAGGGAATGGTACAGTACCTTAAATAGCAAAAAAATGATCAAACCTTAAGCGATACCGCCCTTGGTTGAGTTCACTTTGTTTGTCAATCACTAAACAGGCATGGCGTTGTGTGTTCCAGCACTTGCCACACAATTCTGTAAACATTTGAAAGGTCATATCAGGATTCACATGTTCATTATAAATGTGACGACTGTTCCTCTCGTCCTGGCGAAATAAAACAATGACATTGGCATTGTCACGAATCAACTGTTTGGACATTTTAGAATACGTTTGTCCAAGATAGAAGCAATCGATATGTTTGTGTCGACCCATGCTGAAATAGCTTTGAATGATGCCTTGTCGTTCAGTGGATACATCATCGAAAATCATGAGTGAATCAAGCTTTACCTCATCCGGTGTAATAACATTTCCTTGCATGGAAAATTTCAAATACCCCATATTCTCATTTTGTAATCCAGACATGACTTGAGATCCAGAAACACGTAGAGGGGTTGGTAGAGAGATTTTGCGAAAATATAAATATTTTTAAAACACAGACCATTGGACGCTGTAATAAGTGTCAGCAAAAGATTGGTCTTTCCACAGCCGGAAGGTCCCACAATGATGCAGCGAATGGAAAAATGGAAACAGTGAACCATGGCGTTGTTCACGTGATGTGGGGCAGAGATGGGAAACCATGTCCCCCACGGGGAATGACTCTTGCTGCTTAATTATCTTCATTTCAACTAAGGCTTAGAGAGGCTAGCAGGCTGTCTATATACATCGCACCGAGCCTTATCATAGAAACAGTAGACTCGTACTACCGGTTGACGATGGATGTCTTTGGACGTGCGTTGATGGTCAAAGCTAGGACTGTCCTCATACATGATCCTAAACAAGAAACAGATCCTGCTAATAAACACTATGTGGATAGGTCAGTAGTGCCACGCACAAAACAAGGAGATTATGACTTTAAAGGAAAGCGGTTAACCCATGTAAAACATCCTCATGTGTCTACTGATGTTACTACAAAAATGTATGTGGATAACAAGGTGTATGAGTTTTATGATAAAGTGCCTCAGCTTACAGTGGATGGCTATAGCGCTAATCATCACCGCATTATTCACGTGGAAGACCCACAAGATGATGATGATGTCTGTACCAAGCGATACGTGACCTATGAAATGAATAGGCTTTATAAATTTATCCCATCTGTATTTTTAGTGTATCTGACAAATGTAAAACCTGTGAATGAGAGAAACCATATACCGCTAGTTCATGACCAGCACTTGACCTATGTGCTTGCTTCGGGTTTAAGCCACTATCGATTACACTATGATGGAACCATTCACATCAAATATGCCATACCTGATGAGAACCATTTACAAATAGAGATAAATGGTCATAGGATGTTGGTCCATAACCATGAAATGGTCAATGCAGGAGACTAATTATCCTTTCATCTCATGTTGACATGGGATGAAAAGCAAGCTGGAAAAACCATAAACGATTTCCCACTTTATATAGAATTGGAATATACAGCCATGAAATAACAATCTGACGTTAGTTGTGACTTAAACTTTCTTGTGAAAGGTTGTTGATCATCATCATCATGGTGAAACAAAGATATGTGGTGAGAGAGACTAAAAATATGACCCTGTCCTTGGCAAAGCCTGGGCTTAAGACATTCGTGGACAAGCCCTTGCGAAAGAAAAAAAGAAAAATAATGTGTTGACCATAAGGAAAGCTCTTCGAGCACCACAGAGACATGTTATTCCAAAACGTCAGCAACCGGGTTCAAAAAAGGACGAGTGATTCCCGTCCCCAAACGAGCGGATTTTTACCTGCATTATTCGCTGGTCTGGCTGCTCTAGGCTCACTTTTAGGCGGCGCCAGTGCAGTGGCAAAAACTATAAAAGCCGCGCAGCAGGGCAAGCAACAACTCAAAGAAAGTCAGCGACACAATGAAACAATGGAAGCCATTGCTATGGGGGCTAGAAATGTCAATTTGAAGCCAGCCTTTTATCAACAAGGATTTGGAATTTCACCTTTTCGAAATAAGATAAAAACATCTTTAACCTCAGCCATAGCAAGACATGCCCTGACGCATCAACAAGTGGAAAGCTATGCTAAACAACTAAAACTTTCTCATTTTCGAGGTGTGTGTTATGCGAAACCAATTACCCTCACGACCCTGGAAACATGAATGTGCTGTTGTCAATTTGGATGATTACCGAGGACCTGTAACACATTATGTAGCTTATGTCAAAGAGGGATCCACTGTATGGTACTTTGAGAGTTTTGGGAATTTGCTCCCACCCATGGAACTAGTGACCTATTTTGAAAACAGGATCAAGATATATTATAATGTGAAGCGTGAGCAAATGTTTAACAGCCAACAGTGTGGACGTTTGTGTTTAATTTTTTTATATAAGAAGCAGCATAAGCAAAAACGTCAAGAATATGTCGGTGGAAAGTAAGACGTTTACACTACATGGACGTGGACCTGAAGTCAGCCTAGATTTTTACCCGCCTATCGAATTGAGTGAAAAACGCTATGGTTTAGGACTTGTTTCTCTTGAAACGTACAATCGAATATACAACATACGTGAAAATGTGAACAACAAGTTTTACTATGATGATTCTGTGCTCACCCTGATCTCTGGTGGATACACGATAGATGACATTTATAAACACATTTATGTGGTGTTGATCAATGAATATGGTTTAAAGTCATTTTTCGATGGAACGCGCAAGTTTGAACTTGTAAGAAATACCAACACTCATCGCTGCAGTATTTTTTCTACATTCAAAATTGACTTTAAAACACACCCCGATTCCATTGGTCCATTACTAGGATTTAAACCACGCGTGTTGGAGCCCAACAAAAAACATGAATCAGACCACGAAGTGAAATTCATTGAGGACCATCATGTGTCGGTGACGTGTAATATTATTAGTCAAGTGTACACCAATCAAGAACCGTCGCATTCGCTTTATGACTTTATTGTAACATCGCCCAATGGCTATATTATTCGTGAAAACCCTCCAGTGGTGCTTTTTCATTCTGTGCCTGTCGATGGTATTAGTAATATAACATTAAGACTGATCAATAGAGAGCAACAACTCATTCAACTGAATTCTACCACACCAGTGACTTGCAAGTTGGTGTTAAAGCCACTATGAAGTTTGTGTATACAGCAACAACACCGTCTAGGAATGGTGTTAGTTGTTTGCCACGTGATTACACGTTAACATCTAAGGACAAGCAGATTTTACAGCATTTGGGTTACCACGTCAACCCCCATGATGAATTCTATCCTAGTGGTAGCTAACCACATCGAGGAGCAACCAGGGGTGGTAAGAATTGATCTCCATTCCTATCAAGCTCAAACACCTGGACTCAATAACAATGATGAAATTCAATTTGTTATTAACAACCAAGATATTTACACCCTACCGCATGAAAGTGTCATTCAGATTGAAGGTCGACTCACTAACGCCGATGGCTCTACACCCACCACAACCAAGTTAGCCAACCATGAATTGGCCTTTCAATTTTGTGAGGTACGGTATGTCATTAACGATATCGTGGTGGATAGCACTCGAAATGTGGGTATTTCCAGTGTCATGAAACTATACCCCTCTTATTGTGAGGAAGAAGGTAAAACACTTTGCATGGCAGGTTGGTGTCCTGACCCAACCAATGACAGGATGGTACACACCGATGGCACCTTTACTGGATATTTACCACTTAAACTGATTCTAGGCTTTGGCGAAGATCACCAGCGCATTGTAGTCAACGCAAGGCAAGTGCTTTATTTGGTGAGAGACAGGAGTGATAATAATGCACTCAAGGGAGCCGACAATGCACCCATTGATTCAAAAATTCAACTACAACGCTTGCTATGGAAAGTGCCTCATGTGACCCTTAACGATAGCAAAAAACTGGACATACTCAAGATGGTAAAGAGAGATATACCTCTACCCATGGAATTTAGAAGCTGGGCACTCCATGAGTACCCGTTATTGCCCACCACCAACACACACAGTTGGTCTATAAAAACAGCCCGCTATACAGAGAGACCTCTCTACATGATTGTGGGTTATCAAACGAATCGCAAGTATCGACAAACCAAAGATGTCACGCAATTTGATCACCTGCAATTGAGAAATGCACGTGTTTTCCTCAATGGTGCTGTGTTTCCCTATGAAGGGTTGGATTTAGATTTTTCAAAAAATAAGTTTGGCCCCCTGTACGACTTGTTTTCTAAATTTAGATGGTCGTATTATCAAAAAGAGAATTGTCCAATGTTGTCACCTCAAGCTTTTAAGACAAGGGCTCCACTGATTGTCTTTGACTGTTCCTACTTGGAAGAGTCTGTCAAACCATCCAATATTGACATTCGACTAGATTTTGAAACGTATGATAATGTTCCAGCCAATACCACAGCCTACTGTTTGATCATTCATCACAAACAAGTCAACTATTATCCACTGTCCAACCAAGTGACAAGTGTATAAATAGCAGGTCAACCCACGTCAAACCGCTCAGTCTTGTCTTGCTTTCAAGCCTCAAGAGAAGTTACATCCATGAATTTAAAATCTGAGGAACAACGTTTCAAGACCTTTGCGACGTGGCCGGTGCCTTTTATAAACCCACAAGCCTTAGCGGCCGCTGGATTCTACTATTTAAAAACAAGAGATGAAGTGAAATGTGTGTTTTGTCCCATCATCTTAGACCAATGGCAAGAGAGCGATGAACCCATGCAGGAACATCAGCACTGGTCACCTGCCTGTCCCTACATGTGCAGAATGGAGCTGGGTAATATACCGTGTCATTCAAGTTACCCCTCACTCATGCCTCTGAGTGATGAAAAAAGTTATGATACATGTGGACTTTATGGTGTCAACAGTGCTTCAGTGAGCAGCTCACAGTCAAAAACACCCAGTTTAGAGACATTGGGATATCATCGGTGTTATGGACACTATAAACACAAAAGACTTTTTTGTTGTATGAGTTGGTACCGCCTCTATCCTAGAATGAAAAAAGAATGTAAACTTGTTACGCTAATAAAATAATGTAATAAAAATTGGTTGTTGTTGTTATATTATTATTTCTTATACCCCCTGTCATATCCTAACCTTCAAAGTGACTACTCAATGTTTTTTTTTACTAGAATGGAACCGGGTGAGTTAGCCGAGGTCGTTATGGCATGACTAATGGCAGTCGCTCACATCCGGGAGGCGAGGAGGTTCGAATACCCCCGCCGGCAACCTTGAAGATGGTCTTCTGTGGTTTCCCATCTTCCTTCCAGGCAAATGCCGGGGTTGGTCCCTACTATAGGCCACAGCCGCTACCTTCCAACTCCTCGCCCTTCCCTTCCAAATTTCCTCCCCAACGGTACTTGTAGCTCACCCATTGGGTGTCCGTCTCGAAGCAGCAACAAAACTGGCGAGCCGAACATGTCCTCGGACACTCCCGGCACTAAAAGCCATACGCTAAAAAAAACTAGAATGGAATGTAAGTAAATGACATGGATACACCTTACTGAACAATTGTCAGTCTGTGGTCAGTTGGACTTGATCCAGACAAGAGTGAACATGTTGCGTACACTAATATTCGACTGTCAAGGGTTTAAAATTGGAGATAACAAATTTATATTTAAAGAAGTGGCCATTATCGATTGTTCCACTTTTTGGATATCGCAAGCTACCAATTTGGTGTTTAAACCACCTTATGCGTTTGATTTGTTGTGTGATAAAGACCGTAAACAAACCCAGTGGATTGAAACTCATATACAGCTAGACTGGAATCAAGGAACCATTTCATATAAGCACCTGGACATGGTCATGAAAGCCCACTTGTCTTCTGCCCATGTAGTATTTGTGAAAGGTAGTGAAAAACATCAATGGCTACAACCATTTTTGGCGTCTTATTGTCAATGTATCGATTTAATGGACATGGGCTGTCCCTCGCTGCAACCACTCATGGACCGCTGCCCCTGTGACAACATTACCCATAAAGCCATGGCACAGGTGTGGCAATTGTTTCATTGGCTAACCACCAAGCCTGCTGGGAGTTGTAAAATAAAATTAAAACTCTAGGTTTACCTGTGAATGACACCAGTGAGATTTCTACAAGCTGGTGTATTCTTTGAATACACGGTACCTGAGATATAATTTCTATTGCTCTTTGCATGTTCATTTCTTCCTTCCTCTTTGCCAAACACCAACAGTGATCATCTGTTTTCTCCTTGTTGGGCATGTCTCTTATGTCTTCATGAGTATGTTTCAGATATATAACTTCTGTGATCCACCTAGCGTCATCTAGTAGCAAACCTCTGAAGCTACTCAATTCCTCATCGTGCAAGAGGACTTACTTATCCATTTGGCTACCAGATCTCGTTACCATCGTCAGCTATTTTCTCCTTGAGCAAGAGGACTACGTCTACTGCTTCACTCACCATGCTGCGCTAATATCGCCTACTATCAACTCTTAGAAGACCATCCATCAAGAAGAAAATTATTATTTTTTGCTAAGTTGGTTATGCTGATATGTATACCTTTTGTTTCCTACCCCCACTCTCTCCCCTTCCTAGGACCTTCCGTGCTTCGTTGAGCTGCTCTCACTTCTTAGTCGGCAGTCGTAGTAATCAGTTAAGGCTCAACCAGAGTCAGCCTCCTGACCTAACGAGGCATTTTTTAAATTCCACGCCATGTTGGAACTTTAAGCATCAGTGAAGAACTTCACCCTCGCCATGCAACAAAGATAAGTACCTGATTCAAGTTTTAACCCCATCTTCATGATTTTACTTACCACATGCTTTTAACTATCTTTTATGGGCATTGTGAGGTTACTTGGTTTTGGGCAGAATCATCCTCCGCGGGATTTTCCATGTTGAGCCTTTGTTTAATCAAGCTAATCTTGGTGAAAAGCAGCATTTCTTATGCTTGCCAAATGAGAAATCTTCTCACTACGTGGGATATTATCTAATACCCACTGTCTACAATTTACAAAGCAAGTTCCTCCGCTGGATTTACATTAGCCCCATTTCACTACTAAGATTGTTCTGGAACTTTCCAGATTCGGTACTCAATCTACGAGTCCTGCCGTCATGTATTTCTCACGTACTTGGGAGAATTCTGTTTAAAACTAAATTACTACAATAGTGAACTTTCGTCCACCGCTGGGACATTCTATGGCGCATTTAATTGTAAATTACAACTGGTTCAAGAAATAGACTCTCACCTACATAGTGCAATCAGTTCTTCCTATAATTGCAATAACTTTCTTTTCCACAAACTTTGTGTCTCCACAGTGAACATTTCATATGTTTCAATGAACTATAGTGAAAACCAGTGCTTGCTCAACTTTTCTACCGCGTCGCGATCGTCCGCTTATATTCAAATAAGGCCATGAACATTTTCCTTAATTCCCATTTCTCTTTCCTAAACCTCTCACTAACAATCTGCAATAAATTTGTAATCTAGGTCTGTTCCAATAAGGTGTCATTCTAAGAAGTGCCCTTCCATTTTTGTTGGTTTATCATTAAGTATCTCTGTATAATTTTTGTGATACGTGTCTAGCACACGTTTCAAACTTACATTGTTCCTCCCTTCAAAATCAGGGAAAACAATTCTCTAAACTCTTGAGCGAGTCATGTTCAGGTTTCACGAAATGGAAACTGCCCCATTTTCTCGTGATTCCTAATTAAACATAGGAAGTCTAGAAACTTCCTTTTCACTTTCGCCAGGTTTCACAGTAAGTGACCTGCCCTCTTTGTATAATTCCCATATATTAACTCTGTATAAATATAAGAAGTTGTAGGAACTTCTATCTTATTTTCACGTTGTTATTATTGTCCTTTTCAAAATTGTCATTTTCTCTAGAACATTCTCTCAAGAATTTCTTAAGGTACACTCTTGTACTCCAATTCACGTTCAAGCTTTAATTATTTCATTGTTTATTGGTTTAACTTTTATAAAGATTTATAAACATGTAAGGTTTGAAACCTTGTAAATTGTTAATTGCCTGGAGCAACCGTTTAATGTTAAGAGGTCTGCGACCCTATTTGTTAAAAAGTTCAAATGAACTATATTTATTAAAATCATATTGCATAATTGTTAATTTCCTCAAACTTTTTCTAATTGTAAAATAAACAAATCTTTTCCCTTTGCTTTTTTATTTGCGAATATAAAGTTTAGGCAAAATCCTGTCTTCCTTGACTCTCCTCACTCAATGACATTAAAATCTTTAATAGGGCTTTCACCATTTGTTGCATTTGAGCAAGAACTCTTAATTTTCACCTTACCAAAGTTCTTCTTAGCGATAATAGCTAATTCTAATTGGCCAGTAAGGCAAGTAAAGTTCGCTCAGCCAACTACCTGCTTGTGGAGACCCTCTCCGAAAACTTATGGTCAGTTTTCTAAAAAATAAGTGTTTCTTTTTGTCTAAACTTTTAGCCGGCTCCTCGCTGAGTAAAAGCTTAGCCATTGTTCAATGCAACCATTGGTTCATTTACCAAGATTACCCAGTAAGGCATAATCTTTTATCGTATTCCTTCTTAGAGACACTTGGTCTCCTTTACAGGAACTCCATAATTTTGGAAATTGAAAATACCAAGCTTGAGTTAAATCATTGGCATTCTTCGAATTACTTTGTAAAACCTAATTTCTTTGAGAAAACATACAGTAAATTTGTTCCTCTAAGTCTTGCCAGACCATCACCCTTCCCCATAGTACTTTTATACATGCTCGGGAGGAAATGTACTAAAGCCTCTCTCTTGCTAACCGCCCAAGTCCTAGCTGCGGTTCCCGTTAGCCTCGACCAAGCTCGTACCTACTTTAGGTATCCGAGAGTTAATTTCCATTGGCAACTTCTTCTAAGTGTATTTAAACCTCAACTTATTAATTTTGTGGGACTCTCCTCCTATTTTTCTATCCTTCTTTTCCAAATCCCAAATCTACTTTCTTCTCTTAATCATCTTCCCTTGGTGGGTGGGTTATTCCCTAGCCTATAATCTACCCAAAATTTGGTCCCAGAAACCCGGGAGAGCCCATTTTTTCTTCTCTCTCTTTAAAAAAGTGTCATTTGACAATATTTTGCATATTTCTAATATCTGTATTGAATATTTCAGCTATAACCACATCGTGCAAAGCCTGTGAACGGGAAAGAGGCCGCTCCTGTCTCCTATGGTGTGTCCCATTCTTTCTACTCATTCGCTGCTGCCAGCTTGACAGCATTTCCAAGGTTCCACAGTTGCGTGAGTTACATTTTCATTTATCTTCTTTAATAAATATGGCTCCCACTGATAAGGATAAGGATGAAAAACTTACTTCTAAACGAGCATCCTATAAAGGGCAAATTACCCGATTCAGAAGGTACATAAAAGAATTAGATCCCTCAGACGCGCAATTAGATTTGTTGAAACATCGTGTAAAGGATTTTGAACGTTCTTATGAAAACTACTGTAACATTCAAACTGAAATTGAAACTTGTATGCTCAATCAAACAGAAGATCGTGTCGAAGTAGAGAACTTATATTACGAAGGCATAGGTTCTGCTTTCAAAATAATACGCCAACTCGAAGAGGAGCAGAAAAAGGACGCTTCTGTTCTTGGTTCCCTTCACGAACCCCAAACTTCTTTCCGTGAGAGCACTCACAAGCCCAAACCTACTTTACCGAAAATTGATTTACCCCATTTTTCTGGAGATGAATCCACTTGGGATTCTTTCTATGAATTATTTTGCTCTCTTGTTCATGACAATGAAGACATTCAAGTCATTTACAAGTTTCATTACTTGAGATCTATCCTTCGAGGTCAAGCTTTGCAGTTAGTTGAAGCACTTCCTCTGCGTGCCGAAAATTACCCCATTGCCTTTAACTTATTAAAAGAAAGATATGGAAATTCACGTTTACGTATTCAACGCCATATTAAGGCTCTATTTAACCTACCTGCGTCACAGCACAATGACGTCACTAGTTTGCGTACTTTAATTGACACTACCCAACTCCACGTTAAAGCTTTGTCCCAATTAGAGCAGCCTACTGAACATTGGGATACTTTCCTAATACATTTAGTAGTCTCTAAAGTTGATGCTGCTACCCTCAAAGCTTGGGAAATTGAACTTTCTAAGGAAGACGACTACTCTTACGAGCATTTAGTCACTTTCATAAACGCTAGATGCCAACTTTTAACCGCGCTAGCTAATCAGAGCGAACCTTCATCTCCTAGTTCCAAATTCGAATTAATGTCCATCAAACCCAAAAGCGAACGCTCAGCGTTTAATACCCAAAAACCAGGATCCAGCTCATCCAAATTCAAATCAAACATTACTGGTTACCCAACTAGGTCTAGTGAACGTCGTGTTGCTAGCTCTATTGTTTTAAACACGCAAGGTGAACCTCGCAAAAGTTTAAACGAACCGGTAAAGTGCATACTTTGTAAAGATCCCCATGCCCTATACCTCTGCAAATCCTTTAAAGAAATGTCAGTCGATGACAGACGAAAATTAGTCGCTCAAAACAAACATTGTTTCAACTGCCTAGCGCCCACGCATTCTGCTTCTAACTGTAAGTCCACAAGACTTTGCTACCATTGTGAAAAGGCTCATCATACTCTGCTACATCGTCATGATCAGGCAAGGTCATCGACAGCATCTACTTCGCCGAAAAATGATAGTGTTAACAGTTCTAATGCTTCATCATACATTCAAAATGCTAAGTCCATTCGCAGTGCTCAAGTATTGTTGTCTACTGTCCAAATTGACGTTCAGGATAATTTTGGCAACTGGGTCCGTGCACGCGGTCTTCTAGACTCAGCGGCAACTCATGATTTTGTGTCCAATTCCTTGATTAGAAAACTAGGCCTACCCGTAAACCCCACTTCTATCAATGTTTCAGGCATCAACAGCTCAAAATCGCAAGCTTTACAATTCTCAAAACTAACCATAAGAGATACTTGTCATAGAAACAACTTTCTTAAACTTAATTGTCTAATTCTTAATAGCATTGGAGAAGACACTCCTAGTCACTCGGTTGATATTTCGGGGTTAAACATTCCCTCGCATTTAAGGTTAGCCGATCCTTCGTTTAACATACAAAATCCCATTGACATACTCTTTAGTGCCAATGTCTTTTGGAACTGCCTTCGGAAACAGGTTCGCAAGCTATCCTCAAACGTGGTCGCTAGAGACACTAATTTTGGATGGATTGTCACAGGGCAACTTCCCCATTATTCTCCTCAACCTGCATCGCAATGTTACTTCTCCAATACTGATCTGGAACAGTTTTGGAGGCTTGAAAATGTTGATTCTCCTAATGTAACTTCTTCAGAAAATGAATTCTGTGAGCAACTTTTTTTGAACACGACCACTCGTTCTTCTGATGGCCGGTTCGTTGTTCAAATGCCAAGATCAAACAATCCCCCCAAACTTATTAACTCTCAGCCTAAAGCTCGAAAAGCTCTCTTTGCTATCGAGAGCAAATTCAAAAAGGAACCCCTCGTCAAAAAGCAGTACACTGAGTTCATGGATGAGTATGAAAGCTTGGATCATATGGAGGTTGTTAACAAATCCGATGATGAATTGCACCCCCCAATCGAAACGGTTTATTTAAATCATCATCCTGTGTGGAAAAACCCTTTTGTACAAGATAAAATCCGAGTTGTTTTCAATGGTTCATCACCCGACGTTAATGGCAACAGCCTTAATGACACTCTTTATTCTGGTCCTGCTATTCAATCAGATTTATCTGCTATACTTTTAAACTTTCGATTATTTCCCCTAGCTGTCATAGCCGATATAAAACAGATGTACCGTCAAGTGTTAATTCAACCAGAACAGCGAGATCTTCAAAGAATCTTGTGGCGTGATGAAACCAGTAAGCCCATTAAGGTATTTCGCTTGAAAACGGTTACTTATGGCTTAAAACCCTCTGCTTTCATTGCTATCCGATCCCTACACTTGCTAGCCTCTCAAGATGGTCATTTATTTAACCCCAAAGCCTCTGAAGCACTAACTACGTCATTCTATGTTGACGACTACTTGCAGTCCTTCTCTACTTTGGAGGAAGCTTCTTTTGTATCTTTAGAACTTCAGGCATTACTAAGGAATGGAGGTTTCCCACTTCATAAGTGGAACTCCAACTCCCCTGAGTTTCTCGCCCAATTTCCCATCGAAGACGTAGATCCCTCTTCTGTCGAAATTTGTGGAAACTCCGAATCTATAAAAACTTTGGGAGTTCATTGGTGCACTAGCACTGACACTCTTATCTATAAAGTTACGCTCGCAGAAGAGCTTCCTAATACAAAAAGACAAATCCTCTCTGAAATTGCAAAAATTTTTGATCCGCTTCAATTTCTTGCCCCAGTTATTGTCATAGCCAAACTCTTCATGCAAGAGCTGTGGTCACTTAAATGTGAATGGGATGACGCTGTCCCTCTTTCTTTTCTTAATCGTTGGCTCTCGTTTCGCAGCAATTTGTTGGATCTTTCCCTTATTGAAATTCCCAGGAATTTAATTAGCTCTCATTCTAATGCATCTTTTTTCCTTCATGTGTTCGCGGACAGTTCCGAAAAAGCTTATGGTTGCTGTGCATATTTAGTTTATCACGATTCACTCTATGGATCTCCAGTTTCTAACCTTGTTTGTGCCAAATCGAAGGTCGCTCCTCTTAAAACTATCACTTTACCTAGGCTCGAACTGTGCGCTGCACTAATGGCTGCAGAACTTGTCAAGAAATTACGGGAAGTATTAAAGGTCGAATTTTCGCAAATCTATCTCTGGAGCGATTCTATGATCGCCCTTTCTTGGATCGCCAAAAACCCCTCTCACTGGCAAACTTTTGTCGCAAACAGGGTTTCTAAAATTCAAACTCTTTCTTCTGGATGTCAATGGAGGCATGTTCCCAGTGCGGATAATCCAGCTGATATCATCTCTCGTGGTTGTTTACCCTCTCAATTGGCAGCTTCCCAATTGTACTGGCATGGGCCCTCGTGGCTAATCGACGAATCTTCCTCATGGCCTTCTAAACCTCCAGCTCCAAACTCCAACTTGCCTGACGCTAAAGTACCTCTGTCTATTGCCTCGTGTCTGGTTTCTAATGCTTCTTATCCTTTGTTGTCACGCTATTCTTCCTTCCATAAATTACTACGGATTGTTGCCTATCTCCTTAGATGGAAATATCTTGTGGTTGACCAACCTCTTCTCCCTAAACCACACCTTACCAATCATGAATTGAATCTCGCTACCATTAAGATTTTACAACTGACACAGCAAGAAGCCTTTTCTTCTGAGTTGTCTTTGCTTTCTTCTAAAAGAGATCTTCCCAAATCCAGTCGTCTTCGTGCTTTAGCCCCGTTTCTTGATGACCATGGATTACTTAGGGTAGGTGGAAGGCTCTCGCAATCTTTACTCTCTGAGGACAAAAAGCATCCCGTTATTTTGCCTTCCAAACATCACGTTACTTCTTTAATTATACGTGACTTTCATTACCGTAATCTTCATGTTGGTACACGTACTCTGCTCTGCCTCTTAAGAGAAAAGTACTGGATTATAAATGGAATTCATGAAGTTTCTTCTGTAATTCATAAGTGCATTCCTTGTTTCAAAACGAAACCTAAAATCAACACTCAATTAATGAGCGATCTGCCCTCTTTTCGTTCTTCTCCTATACGCCCATTTGCTTTAACTGGCGTGGACTATATGGGTCCGTTCCAATATCAACGAAACTCTCCTGAAGCTAAGCGCAAATTGTTTGGCAAGCTTTATGTTTCTCTCTTTGTTTGCATGGTTACTGGCGCAATCCACTTGGAACTAGTAACGAATGCTTCTACTTCTTATTTTTTATCAGCTGTCTCTCGTTTCACCGCTAGGCGTGGTGTTCCTTCTGAGATGTTCTCTGATAACGCTTCCACCTTTCAGGGCGCAGCTTCCCTGTGGAAGAAAGCTCTCACTTCCTCTCCTGCCATGGAACAAATCTCTAATTTTTCTTATTCAAAAGGTTTCAAATGGCGCTTCATACCTCCTTACGCTCCGCATCATGGTGGTAGGTGGGAATCTTGCGTAAAGCTCACTAAACGTCATTTAAGAAAAGTCTTAGGTAATCGAATTCTGACTTACGAAGAATTCAATTCACTGTCTGTTTTGATTGAAGGTGTTGTTAACTCTCGCCCTTTAACTCCACTTTCCAATGACCCTGATGACCTACTTCCACTCACTCCTGGTCACTTCCTTATCGGCACTTCTCTTTCTGCCCCTCCTCCTCTTCCTAATTCTTACAGGGATTCTAATCTACCTATCGCTTGGCGGAAACTTGAAGCCCTCCGTAATTCTTTTTGGAAAAGGTGGAACTTGGAATATTTACCTTCCTTGCAACGGAGGCAGAAGTGGTTTCTTTCCAGTCCCGACATTAAAGTAGGGGACTTGGTCTTGGTTAGGGATATTTCACCCCCCCCCCCTAGTATGGATTTCTGGTAGGGTGACCGATTGTTACCCTGGAAGAGATGGGAGAGTCAGGGTGGCCAGAATCTTGACTACAAGTGGACCGATCACAAGACCACTGTCTTTGATCGCTCCGCTTCCAATAGATGTGTAACTGCTTATTTGCTCTCTGTTGGTGTTTGTCCCCCCAGTATGGTGTATTCTTTGAATACACGGTACCTGAGATATAATTTCTATTGCTCTTTGCATGTTCATTTCTTCCTTCCTCTTTGCCAAACACCAACAGTGATCATCTGTTTTCTCCTTGTTGGGCATGTCTCTTATGTCTTCATGAGTATGTTTCAGATATATAACTTCTGTGATCCACCTAGCGTCATCTAGTAGCAAACCTCTGAAGCTACTCAATTCCTCATCGTGCAAGAGGACTTACTTATCCATTTGGCTACCAGATCTCGTTACCATCGTCAGCTATTTTCTCCTTGAGCAAGAGGACTACGTCTACTGTTTCACTCACCATGCTGCGCTAATATCGCCTACTATCAACTCTTAGAAGACCATCCATCAAGAAGAAAATTATTATTTTTTGCTAAGTTGGTTATGCTGATATGTATACCTTTTGTTTCCTACCCCCACTCTCTCCCCTTCCTAGGACCTTCCGTGCTTCGTTGAGCTGCTCTCACTTCTTAGTCGGCAGTCGTAGTAATCAGTTAAGGCTCAACCAGAGTCAGCCTCCTGACCTAAAGAGGCATTTTTTAAATTCCACGCCATGTTGGAACTTTAAGCATCAGTGAAGAACTTCACCCTCGCCATGCAACAAAGATAAGTACCTGATTCAAGTTTTAACCCCATCTTCATGATTTTACTTACCACATGCTTTTAACTATCTTTTATGGGCATTGTGAGGTTACTTGGTTTTGGGCAGAATCATCCTCCGCGGGATTTTCCATGTTGAGCCTTTGTTTAATCAAGCTAATCTTGGTGAAAAGCAGCATTTCTTATGCTTGCCAAATGAGAAATCTTCTCACTACGTGGGATATTATCTAATACCCACTGTCTACAATTTACAAAGCAAGTTCCTCCGCTGGATTTACATTAGCCCCATTTCACTACTAAGATTGTTCTGGAACTTTCCAGATTCGGTACTCAATCTACGAGTCCTGCCGTCATGTATTTCTCACGTACTTGGGAGAATTCTGTTTAAAACTAAATTACTACAATAGTGAACTTTCGTCCACCGCTGGGACATTCTATGGCGCATTTAATTGTAAATTACAACTGGTTCAAGAAATAGACTCTCACCTACATAGTGCAATCAGTTCTTCCTATAATTGCAATAACTTTCTTTTCCACAAACTTTGTGTCTCCACAGTGAACATTTCATATGTTTCAATGAACTATAGTGAAAACCAGTGCTTGCTCAACTTTTCTACCGCGTCGCGATCGTCCGCTTATATTCAAATAAGGCCATGAACATTTTCCTTAATTCCCATTTCTCTTTCCTAAACCTCTCACTAACAATCTGCAATAACTTTGTAATCTAGGTCTGTTCCAATAAGGTGTCATTCTAAGAAGTGCCCTTCCATTTTTGTTGGTTTATCATTAAGTATCTCTGTATAATTTTTGTGATACGTGTCTAGCACACGTTTCAAACTTACATTGTTCCTCCCTTCAAAATCAGGGAAAACAATTCTCTAAACTCTTGAGCGAGTCATGTTCAGGTTTCACGAAATGGAAACTGCCCCATTTTCTCGTGATTCCTAATTAAACATAGGAAGTCTAGAAACTTCCTTTTCACTTTCGCCAGGTTTCACAGTAAGTGACCTGCCCTCTTTGTATAATTCCCATATATTAACTCTGTATAAATATAAGAAGTTGTAGGAACTTCTATCTTATTTTCACGTTGTTATTATTGTCCTTTTCAAAATTGTCATTTTCTCTAGAACATTCTCTCAAGAATTTCTTAAGGTACACTTTTGTACTCCAATTCACGTTCAAGCTTTAATTATTTCATTGTTTATTGGTTTAACTTTTATAAAGATTTATAAACATGTAAGGTTTGAAACCTTGTAAATTGTTAATTGCCTGGAGCAACCGTTTAATGTTAAGAGGTCTGCGACCCTATTTGTTAAAAAGTTCAAATGAACTATATTTATTAAAATCATATTGCATAATTGTTAATTTCCTCAAACTTTTTCTAATTGTAAAATAAACAAATCTTTTCCCTTTGCTTTTTTATTTGCGAATATAAAGTTTAGGCAAAATCCTGTCTTCCTTGACTCTCCTCACTCAATGACATTAAAATCTTTAATAGGGCTTTCACCATTTGTTGCATTTGAGCAAGAACTCTTAATTTTCACCTTACCAAAGTTCTTCTTAGCGATAATAGCTAATTCTAATTGGCCAGTAAGGCAAGTAAAGTTCGCTCAGCCAACTACCTGCTTGTGGAGACCCTCTCCGAAAACTTATGGTCAGTTTTCTAAAAAATAAGTGTTTCTTTTTGTCTAAACTTTTAGCCGGCTCCTCGCTGAGTAAAAGCTTAGCCATTGTTCAATGCAACCATTGGTTCATTTACCAAGATTACCCAGTAAGGCATAATCTTTTATCGTATTCCTTCTTAGAGACACTTGGTCTCCTTTACAGGAACTCCATAATTTTGGAAATTGAAAATACCAAGCTTGAGTTAAATCATTGGCATTCTTCGAATTACTTTGTAAAACCTAATTTCTTTGAGAAAACATACAGTAAATTTGTTCCTCTAAGTCTTGCCAGACCATCACCCTTCCCCATAGTACTTTTATACATGCTCGGGAGGAAATGTACTAAAGCCTCTCTCTTGCTAACCGCCCAAGTCCTAGCTGCGGTTCCCGTTAGCCTCGACCAAGCTCGTACCTACTTTAGGTATCCGAGAGTTAATTTCCATTGGCAACTTCTTCTAAGTGTATTTAAACCTCAACTTATTAATTTTGTGGGACTCTCCTCCTATTTTTCTATCCTTCTTTTCCAAATCCCAGATCTACTTTCTTCTCTTAATCATCTTCCCTTGGTGGGTGGGTTATTCCCTAGCCTATAATCTACCCACAAGCGACGTGTAAACATCTACATTATACCATGGAGAAAGGGGATGCTACCGATAAAGCGATTGGAAAGGTCTTTGTGTGTAAAAAGAAACTAGACAGTTTTACCAAAGGAGAATTATTGGCTCTCCCAAATTCGTTCATTTATTATGTGGCAGCAAATTCAGCGAAAGAAATCTGGCAACATGTACCGAAATCATGGACTCAAGACCCTGTGTTAAGTGTATTGCAACCATGTACGGATTATGATCACCATAAGCAAGTGGCTATGGCAAAAATACCATCTATGCGACAGTGCGCCACTTGCCAGCTGGTCAAACTGTATCACGGTCATAAAAGTCCATGTAAAGACTTTGTTTCTTCATTCCACGGGTGTGATGGAGAATAAAGCAGCAACAACAAACATCATCCACAGAGGAGGAGGAGGAAGATCAAACATTTTCTCCACCTATGGAAAAGGATATGCCAGACCTGTACTGGCAATGGCGTCATTGACAAAGTAATTCAATACTTGACTTTCGAAATCTACCTACCTGGTTATTATTTGTGTGGTCCTTGAACTCGTCTTGAAGAACCTTTGCAGCGTGGTGATATACCTATTAATCCTTTTGGATCGAGCATGCACCTTTTTTTAACGCCATGGGCATTCTGCATTAAGACGTGTAGTGGATAAAGTATCGTTGAAAAGCTAAACAACGTTTGACATCCTGTGATGTCTCAGTGGGGGAGAGGTTGGCAGCCCTCTTTTTGATTAGTGCTATAAAAGGAAAGTTAATGATGAGTGGACATGGACATTGAAAAGGATTGAGGAATTGGTATTTCTTTGTATTCTATTTTGTAAAGCTATATTTGTTGTGAAATAAAAACAAGGTTTACAAGATCACAATGTCTTTTAATTTTAAAATGGTGATAGCCATTTCTTCATTTTCATTTTTTCACACATGAATATTTACAATTTCCACTTTTCATTTTTTTTACATTCTCTTTGTTTAGTTTACACATTCTGTACATTTTTGTTGTTGTGAAATAAAAACAACGTTTACCAGATCACAATGTCTTTTAATTTTAAAATGGTGATAACCTTTTCTTCATTTTCATTTTTTCACACATGAATATTTACAATTTCCACTTTTCATTTTTTTACATTCCCCTAGTTTAGTTTACACATTCTGTACATTTTTGTTGTTGTGAAATAAAAACAAGGTTTACCAGATCACAATGTCTTTTAATTTTAAAATGGTAAGAGCCATTTCACTTTTTCACACATGGATATTTACAATTTCCACTTTACATTTTTTACATTCCCCTTGTTCAGTTCACACATTCAGTACATTTTTTTAAAATCTTTTTCGTAATGTACAAAAGCAAATATTTTACACAAAAATGTATTACTTATCTTATTTTTACTAAACTACAGTAGCCTAACATTATACATTCTACTTACAGTTTTTACAAAAAAAAATACAATATAAAACACACTAAAAATATTACAATATAGTGATCATTAGACTTAAGAAAAGTAATAGTCGTCAATGCGACTGTTTCCCCAAGTAAGAGTATCAAATGTGTTAGCTATAATGAATCGTTTGTTGTCTTCATTACTTAAAGCAACTTTGTTCAGCAAATTAGTATACAGCTGATGATTTTTACTTCTAAATACACACATTTTCTTACATAATACAGGTGGGTTACTAACTATACAGTTTTTATAATCACTTATATCTAACTCTTTACTAACAACATTCTTTTTCATTCCTTTTAATTTTTTTACTACTACATCATCAATTGTCATATAGCTGTATGATTTAGATTTTGTGCCTACAAAGGTGTCTATAATAACACCAGCACATTCATCCTTAAATTTCCCAAGAACCTTTTTGTTTACTAGAGGTAAATGGTAAATATTATCCTCGGGATAGTCACTTGTATCAACCCTATTTAGCTCAGTTTTGATATCCTCATAAAAATCATCAGTTTTAAACTCATAAATAAAGGAATCTGTGTCTGTGTAGAGTAATTTAGCATTATCAAGATAGTTTTTCTTTACATAATCATAGTGAAATTCATACATAAGTGTTTTTGACAATTCCAGAATGGTGTAACCCACATATATGGGTTTGTTGTAAGTTACTTTAAGACGATTCATTTGTATTACAACTAAATCCTCATGAATAATTGAACAGCTATGAAAGTTAGGCTTGCTTATTAAGTTGCTCGCACCATACCTTTTACCATCATTCTCCCACTTTGTTATCAGCTTTACATCAACTCGTTTATCAACATTCTCCATAGTCTTTCCAAAAACACTATTATTCATGAGTTTATAAAAATCTTTTTCAAACGCGTTTGTTGACTGTGTTCTTAAATTATTGTTTAGATCAATATACGGTTTGAGCCATGCTGAGTGATGAAATTGCAATACGCGATGAATTTTAGTTAATTTCAATCCATGCTGTAGACACTGTTTCAAGTTTTGATAATGTACACACATCAAAAAAAGTTTTGCATCACCTCGGTTCCCAGATCTCCGGCATATAGACGTTGACTGTGTATATTGTATCCAAGATACAGTCCCTTTGACTGTTCATAGATGTCACTAAAACTGCTCAAAGATGTAAACAACCATGCATGAGCAGGGCCTATTAGACGGAGGGGGTACGACAGCCGATCAGTTCCAGTCATTCCACCAGGACGAAGGTACGCTGCTCATGTTGTCTGTAGTTCTACCATGCCTAGAAGGTCAATACCGCAGTTCGATCGCGTCCGCATTGTTACTTTGTGTCAAGAAGGGCTCTCAACAAGGGAAGTTTCCAGGTGTCTCAGAGTGAACCAAAGCGATGTTGTTCGGACATGGAGGAGGTACAGAGATACAGGAACTGTCGATGACAGGCCTCGCTCAGGCCGCCCAAGGGCTACTACTGTAGTGGATGACCGCTACTTACGGATTGCCGCTCGGAGGAACCCTGACAGCAATGCCACCATGTTGAATAATGCGTTTCGTTCAGCCACAGGACGTCGTGTTTCAACTCAAACTGTGCGCAATAGGCTGCATGATGCGCAACTTCACTCCCGACGTCCATGGCGAGGTCCAGCTTTGCAACCCCGACACCATGCAGCGCGGTACAGATGGGCCCAACAACATGCTGAATGGACCCCATGGAATTGGCATCACGTTCTCTTCACCGATGAGTGTCGCATATGCCTTCAACCAGACAATCGTCGGAGACGTGTTTGGAGGCACCCTGGTCAGGCTGAACGTCTTAGACACACTGTCCAGCGAGTGCAGCAAGGTGGTGGTTCCCTGATGTTTTGGGGTGGCATTATGTGGGGCCGACGTACGCCACTGGTGGTCATGGAAGGCTCCGAAACGGCTTTACGATACCTGAATGACATCCTCCGACCCATAGTGCAACCATATCGGCAGAATATTGGAGCGGCATTTGTCTTCATGGACGACAATTCTCGACCTCATCGTGCACATCTTGTGAATGCGTTCCTTCAAGATAACGACATCGCTCGACTACAGTGGCCAGCATGTTCGCCAGACATGAACCCTATCGAACATGCCTGGGATATGTTGAAAAGGGCTGTTTATGGACGTCTTGACCCACCAACCACTCTGAGAGATTTACGCCGAATTGTCGTTGAGGAGTGGGACAATTTGGACCAACAGTGTCTTGATGAACTTGTGGATAGTATGCCACGGCGAATACAGGCATGCATCAATGCAAGAGGACGTGCTACTGGGTATTAGAGGTAGTGGTGTGTACTGCAATCTGGACCACAAATGCTGAAAGTCTAGCTGTATGATGGTACAACATGCAATGTGTGGGTCTCATGAGCAATAAAACGAGCTGAAATGTTGTTTGTGTTGATCTCTATTCCCTTTGTATTTAACGGTTCCGGAACTCTTGGAACCGAGGTGATGCAAAACTTTTTTTGATGTGTGTATTACATATTTACATTTATCATTTACATTAGCAATTAACATTTTTGTTCGTGATGTGATGTATGGAGATTTCATATTCTCAGGACAAAATGGGAAATCATTATGATCATCATGTAACTCTTTAGGGTACTCAAGATTTACCTCTAAAATATATCCTTTATCATCGTTATCATTAAGA
The DNA here is from genome assembly GCA_946902985.2 of Meconema thalassinum. Classification (NCBI taxonomy): domain Eukaryota; kingdom Metazoa; phylum Arthropoda; class Insecta; order Orthoptera; family Tettigoniidae; genus Meconema; species Meconema thalassinum. The sequence goes on from CAMPQE020000021.1 coordinate 605,476, forward strand.
GTGTCAACATGTAAGACATCAATTTCAGGTTGTGTCAGCCAGCGAAAATCTTTCAGTGGTAGATATTGACTCATAGCCCAACCATATTGGTTATTTGCATCGAGGTAGACAATATACTTTGACTCTTCACAAGGGTTGTAGCTAGGCTTGTATTTATTATTCGCTTTAGAGTACCGTCCACTACATTGGCTTAATCCACCTCGAATTGATGATTTTATAAAATTGATCATGTCTATATCAGTAATTAATTCTAAATTTACTTTCGTTTTTTTTTTCAACATTGAACTGAAACTTAACCCAGGAGCAGTGAAATACTGACAAGGATCAAGGTCATAAGTTTTCATACAAACATTCCGAAAATTTTCAAAAACATCTGCTAATATTGTAGCAGTTCTTAATGCCCCATGTTGGTAGCGACAAATGTAATGGTTTCGCTAGCCCACACTGTTGGGTGAGAAATGTAACTGTTTACCTTTGCCTAAGCTATGTTGTTTTAATGGGCGCCAAGACCTCAATGCAATGTTGAAATCTAAATTTGTATTTAACAACGTCTAGCTCTGGCAGAACACATTCAAGACTCTATTCACTCAGATCGTGGTATGATTTGATCATTAACCCAACAAACAATTGTATCAGGAGAAGGAATTGGTCTATATCTAATGCTACCTACTGAAAGCAAAGATTGCATTGTAAAAGAAATGAATTTATTATATAAAACAATTATAGCAAAATTAATAATAATAATAACTATAAAATTTAAATTGGAGCGTTGTGATTTGAATATTACCGATAGAAAATTACGTGAAAACGGAGTCTGATAAATTGATTTTACTCTTATTTCCAAGCTATGAAGTTACTGAATTATGAAATATAAAACAAAGAAAAATGAGAGATTGCGTATTTCTGCGTCATTAGCGCTTACCCCTGGAAATTGCCAAAGCATTTCCCTCGTTCTTGATGATGCTGTGAGCTTCCCACAGTCTCCTGGACGTCGTCATCTCCGTCGAAATTTGATGATATACTGGTAGATTATATAATTCTATGGTCCGTACATCGGACCCAAACTCTCGTAAAACCGCACTGGTTACGTTTTACAAAAGTTCGTCGCTAACTCCACTGAACATCGGAGCGTCACGCACTTGCGACCGTACACTGCAAGTTCTACACAGATTGTCCGTTCCACGGAACATCGGAGCGTCCCTCGCGTATAACCATACTCCGCAAGTATTTCACAGATTGTCCTTAACTCCACCGAACATCGGAGCCACTCGCACGCGCATCCATACTCGTCAAGTATTTCACAGATAGTCCTCGTCTCACGGCGCGCCGAACGATATATTCACCTGTCGGCTCCCCCACTCTTCAGCCGGCTTCAGCTTACGTTGTCTCCGCTGATTGGCTGAGCACGCCGCCACTTCCCCTCCTCCGGTTCATTACACTCCGCGGGCGAGAGGGAGAAGTCGTTTTCCGTTTCAACAATTCGCCTCTTCTAGACCTTGCGACCCAGGATTGCGTCATGCTTCTCGACAAGATTAAGCGTGTACTTGAAATTCCCAGTGAGTCATGTCTCTCAAATACCCTAACTGACGAAAACTCCGTAAAATTCCGTAATCAGATAATTTTCTATGATATCGTCGTTCGTAATAATTTGCTGGATAGCGTTTTCTAAAACATAGAAAACCTATCTGAATGCTAATAATTTTTATAAAATGCTCCGAAAAAACCTTAATAATAATTATAATAAATTAATAATAATAATAAATTAACATGAAAAATTCTCTTGGCTGAACAATTTGCCGCGTAAATAAATATAGAATGGCTTCCTACTGACTTATGCCAGTTGCATAAAACCCCTCGAAAAACACGTTACATATTCGCCTCGGATCATCGGATGATTTACCGTGACGACGGTCCATTATCCGATTATCCCAGACACGTTAATAAACCCCATCCAAAATACATATTACATAAATGAAATCACCCTAAATTACAGATATATACACTCATAATTTTTCTTCACGCACTTTGCGTCAAAGTTTGTTGTCACTATGGATTGCACTTTGCAACCAGTCCAATGTTTTACATATGGAATAGTGTTCCACGGATATTTCCGCCTCTCAAATTTCTCTATGTTGGAGAAATAGACATAATTAATGTGTGAGCACTATGTATTTATGATGTCATATCACACGCTTTGAAGGTGTTCTGATATATTTATATCACCATAGAACTTCCTAATTTCACTGGAGGTCCCCTCCTTATGGTGACATTTAATTCCACTTATCACTGGGCACACGATCACACTATTGTGGCAGCGCCTCGTGACCATAATACTTAATCTCTCTTTGAAGTAGATTAAATTAATATTGACTTCTGAAAAAAAAAACAGTAAATGCGCATTACATATAACACCAAATATTTCTGTGCCGTAATCGCCCTGTCTTGTTAAGTTCCCGTTAACCATATTCTACTTAATACTAGTTCTCAACACAGACCATTTCTCCTCACACAAATAATACCATTGTACAAATTATCTTAAATTACACACTTACAAATCTTACATGGCGAGGCCGTAAACAGAAATCACGTGTGCTGATATGTATGAGTTTCATGAAGGACTGTCTCGCATTCTGATGGCCCATCTTTTATCTCGTGGACGCCTTAAGCTAACAATCCCTATACAAGCGCTCCCCCATCTCTTGGAGATAAATGGGAACCCATCAGCGCTGCCAAAAATGGCCTTGGTGCATCGAGACAATTTAGTGCTCAACAGCATCCGACAATCCCGTCATATTTCCCTGTACCTTAAAAACTCTCATTTACTTACATACTACCCCCCTGTGTGACTTCTGATACGCCTGCCTTAAGACCAGATCCTCCCACGCACCAAATACCACACTTACTCATTTGATAGGCTGGCTCGCCAGCTAAACACACTCACTTTATGACACATACTTTCGGAGACTATGTATATTATACGTCCCGTATAATCTGTTTCCCTCACTATTCTCCAGCACATATGCTGTTTTCCCAATACGTTTGGAAACTATAAATGTTTCTGCGTCACCTGCTTCCAACCTTGCAAGTGGCTCCCTTAAATGAACGTCCTCACGTTGATCTACCAGCATATTTCTCAGTGTCTGTAACGATGCCCTGTTGCTACTGTCCACACATGCACATATTAAAATACCGTCCTCTGCTTTAACCACAGGATAATCCCTACATAAATTAGTGTCCCTCGATAGCATGTCTGCAAGAATGTTATCTTTACCTTTAATATATTTTACTGTGAATTCGTATTCCTGCAGAGCAAGAATCCACCTACTAACTCTGTTAGAACTGAGTTTACAAGTCCTCATATACAGTAATGCATGGTGATCTGTGTGGATCTCAAATTTCCCCCCTACTAAATACATTCTAAATTTCCCTAAACTGAAAACAATACCTAAAAGCTCTAACTCAGTAATCGTGTATCTTTTCTCTGCTGCAGTCAGTCCTCGCGAGGCTAAAGATACAATGCACAGATTACCCTCATCATCTTTCTGACATAATACTCCAGCAATGCCTATATGTGAAGCATCTGTCATAACCACATATTCCTTATCTTTTAACGGATATTTCAGCACTACAGCTTTCTCAAAACCTTCCTTCAGCGCTCTAAAAGCCTGTTCATGCTTGGACTCCCATCTCCACCGAGTCCCACTTTTAAGCAATTCCCTGAATGGTTCTACCAACCCTGAGTATTTAAGAACGAACCTCCTGAAAAAGTTGCAAATTCCCAGGTAAGTTTTTAACTGTTTAACATTCTGTGGCACCTCTGCGTTAAGTATCTTATTAACCCTACTTTCTTCTGGTGTTACACCTCTACTCGACACTCTATGACCTAAAAATGTCACTTCTGACTGACAGAATGACGACTTAGACAGCTTCAAAGTGAACCCTGCCTGATCTAACTTCTGAAAAACTATATTTAAATGACGTAGATGCTCCTCAAAACTGCGTGAACTAATTACCATATCATCTATGTAAATGGTTACAAACTCTCCTGTGTCATCCCCTAATGCGATGTTTAAAGCCCTAATTAAAGCAGCTGAACTACTCTTTAACCCATAAGGTGTTCTACAAAATTGATAAAGGTTATATTTATGACTAAAAGCTGTAAATGGTCTATCTTCGTACATAAGTGGCACTTGCCAAAAACTGGAACTCAAATCTACACAAGTGAAATACTTCTTCCCCTCAAATGTTTGCATTAATTCCTCTATTGACATAGATTTCAGCTGATCTGAACTAATTCTACTGTTAACCAAACGAGCGTCTAAACAAATACGAACAGTGCCGTCGGTCTAGGGTACCGTGATCAAAGAATTAACATATGGACTGTTCGAGTGCTCAATAATCCCATCTTCAAGCATCTGATTAATTTGTGCCTCAACTGCACTCTGATAAGCGAAAGGTACAGGATATCTATGTCCTGTGAATACTGACCTATCAATAACGTTCAATGAATGTGTATAGCAATTGGCCATACCAATGCGATCCTCAAAAACTCTCCTATTACACCATAACACATCATAGAGCCGAACACACTGTTCATCCTCTATATTTCTCTGAAATGCAGCCTCACGTAACGAGTCCTCTAGACTTCCGTTCGTAATCACACTGCCCACAAAACATGGAGAACCCCGCTCTACGGCTGGCGATATCTCATTTAAAGTACAAATCACACCTACAACACTACTTCTCTGAATTTGGTCATTGAACGCTACTTCTACTTCAGAATCTCCCCATTTAAATTTCAAACTCCCTACATCATAACATAAGTTACCAGACACTCTACTTAGCCACTCTGAACCCAAGATAACACTGAATACTAAATTTGGAATTACAAGGCAAATCTGCTTCTCTACATGATTATTAATTTTAATGTCTACTAAAACTTGCTTAGAAATTACTTTAGACCTCTTCCCAACAGCTGTGATAACAAAAGTGCTTTTAATTGGCATCTCCTCAAAATTTACTCCAGTTCCTTTAATTTTATCATAAAATGCACTACTTATGCAACTCTTCATACAACCACTATCAATTAAAACATCTGTGTACGCCTCGGACACGTTAAATTTAACTATGGGGCTCTTACTAACCACTTCCTGAATAATACCTTCATCATTTAGTTCATGTAATAATTCATTTCTTACATTTATATCATAGGGTTCCTGTATAATTGTATGGACAGGGCATGCTACAGACTGAGATTCTGACCTTACTTCGCAGCCTGGTTCGCGTTTAAAGAACCGCTACAGCTGGCCGTAGTACTACTAACTACTGAACTAGTCTGGTTGTTCTGGGCTGTGTTGTCATTGTTTGGCTGTATATTACTACCACTAGGCTGTCCTCTTCCTTGACCCCTATTCTGGTTGTAATTATTGTCATTATAATTTCTCCCTTGATTTCCCCTGAAATCATTGTTTCTCCCTTGATTTCCCCTGTAATCATTGTTCCTCCCTTGATTTCCCCTGAAATCATTGTTCCTCCCTTGATACTGATTACCATAGCCATTTCCTCTGTTCTGATTTAGCTGATTATTATTATTTCTATTTTGAGCGTTGGCCCCTTCGCCACCGTTCCCTTGAACTTCTTGATGCCTGGCTTCATTAGGTCTATTATTATTATTACCCTGGTTCCGATTGAAATTGTCATCATAACCCCCTCTCCCTAGTGCATCAAATGTGCTTAACAAATTTTCTACTTGTGATATAGTCTTTACATTCTGGATACAAGCAGCCTCCTTGATCCTATAGGGAAAGTGCCTAAGTAGCAACCTTACCACATCACTTTCCTCCTTCAAGCCATCCAGATATTTACACACTAATACCTGCCCTAAAAAGTATTCGGTCATGGTGGAGCTTCCTTTAGGGTTATATTTACCACACACTACTCCCTCACGATGCTGCGACTGAATAACCTCATTCCAGAACTTTTCACAGAATTTCATTTTAAAATCATTGATATCAGTAAACTTGTCTCTGTAGACAGCAAACCAATTCCTCGTTTCCCCCACAAACACTTGTTCTAAAATTTCAACTACCTGGCACCACTCAATACTACCATTTTCCAACCTCTCCCCGAATTTATTTTCTATAGTGTTCATGAACTCCATTGGGCACCCCTGTCGATTGCTGAACTTACCCAGTTCTACCTCCCTGTGTGTGCTATTCACAAAAACTGGCCTATTCTGACTATTTTCTTGCCTGATCCTAGCTTTTAATTTTAATTCTAATTCTGCGATTTTCTCCTCAGCCTTCCTCTCAATACTGTTTACTGTTAATTTAATGTTTCCTTCTGATTCTTCTACTTTATCATATAGCTTTGCTTGTTTCTCCTCAATCTTGCTAATGCTTTCCCTATTACTCTCTCTTAAATCATTTACTTCTGCAACTATTTGTGAGTGGACTTTCTCAATTCTACCCCCCAGCTGTTCCTTAACCTCTTTAGTAGCTACCTGAATTTTGTCAATTTCTCCCCCCAATTGCTTTTTGACCTGCTGTGTTTCCAGTTGCACTAGTTCTTTTAAATTTTCAGCCTGTGTACTGATTCTAATTTCCAACTCCTCCTGTACTTTTCCTAATTTTCTGTCTACATCTGCAATAATCTCTTTAGCCTTTTCTTCCATCACCCCCCTGATCTCACCTCTAATCAGTTCGAATTTGTCACTCATTTCCCTACTGTTTTGTTCTAATTTAGCATTTAAAGTTTCAGTACTCTCTCTATTTTCCTTACTGTTTTGTTCTAATCTGGCGTTTAAAGTTTCATTACTCTCTCTATTTTCCCTACTGTTTTGTTCTAATTTTGCATTATTCTGTTCTAATTTTGCATTATTCTGTTCTAATTTTGCATTTAAAGCATCACTACTAACTTTGTTCTGATACATGAACTCGAGAAGTAAAGTTTTTAATTCTGGTTGGCCGCCTACACTCCCTGTTTCAGTATCGGGATTTACCTCCGCTACCCCGGTACTACCATCACTCGACATACTGCTCGTATCATCATTCTCCAGTTGATGACCACTACGTAACCTCATCTGTCTTTCTTTCTCATCCCCCATAATGATATACACTGATAAAGACAAATAACCCCCAAAATACAGGCACAGAAATATATACCCTTCTCCTTCCACAAATGTTATTAGGTTTTCAGCCCCAAGTTGTCGGCGACAATGTAGCAGTTCTTAATGCCCCATGTTGGTAGCGACAAATGTAATGGTTTCGCTAGCCCACACTGTTGGGTGAGAAATGTAACTGTTTACCTTTGCCTAAGCTATGTTGTTTTAATGGGCGCCAAGACCTCAATGCAATGTTGAAATCTAAATTTGTATTTAACAACGTCTAGCTCTGGCAGAACACATTCAAGACTCTATTCACTCAGATCGTGGTATGATTTGATCATTAACCCAACAAACAATTGTATCAGGAGAAGGAATTGGTCTATATCTAATGCTACCTACTGAAAGCAAAGATTGCATTGTAAAAGAAATGAATTTATTATATAAAACAATTATAGCAAAATTAATAATAATAATAACTATAAAATTTAAATTGGAGCGTTGTGATTTGAATATTACCGATAGAAAATTACGTGAAAACGGAGTCTGATAAATTGATTTTACTCTTATTTCCAAGCTATGAAGTTACTGAATTATGAAATATAAAACAAAGAAAAATGAGAGATTGCGTATTTCTGCGTCATTAGCGCTTACCCCTGGAAATTGCCAAAGCATTTCCCTCGTTCTTGATGATGCTGTGTGCTTCCCACAGTCTCCTGGACGTCGTCATCTCCGTCGAAATTTGATGATATACTGGTAGATTATATAATTCTATGGTCCGTACATCGGACCCAAACTCTCGTAAAACCGCACTGGTTACGTTTTACAAAAGTTCGTCGCTAACTCCACTGAACATCGGAGCGTCACGCACTTGCGACCGTACACTGCAAGTTCTACACAGATTGTCCGTTCCACGGAACATCGGAGCGTCCCCCGCGTATAACCATACTCCGCAAGTATTTCACAGATTGTCCTTAACTCCACCGAACATCGGAGCCACTCGCACGCGCATCCATACTCGTCAAGTATTTCACAGATAGTCCTCGTCTCACGGCGCGCCGAACGATATATTCACCTGTCGGCTCCCCCACTCTTCAGCCGGCTTCAGCTTACGTTGTCTCCGCTGATTGGCTGAGCACGCCGCCACTTCCCCTCCTCCGGTTCATTACACTCCGCGGGCGAGAGGGAGAAGTCGTTTTCCGTTTCAACAATTCGCCTCTTCTAGACCTTGCGACCCAGGATTGCGTCATGCTTCTCGACAAGATTAAGCGTGTACTTGAAATTCCCAGTGAGTCATGTCTCTCAAATACCCTAACTGACGAAAACTCCGTAAAATTCCGTAATCAGATAATTTTCTATGATATCGTCGTTCGTAATAATTTGCTGGATAGCGTTTTCTAAAACATAGAAAACCTATCTGAATGCTAATAATTTTTATAAAATGCTCCGAAAATACCTTAATAATAATTATAATAAATTAATAATAATAATAAATTAACATGAAAAATTCTCTTGGCTGAACAATTTGCCGCGTAAATAAATATAGAATGGCTTCCTACTGACTTATGCCAGTTGCATAAAACCCCTCGAATAACACGTTACAATATTAACACATCTGTCTTCAAATATATGTCTGAAAATTCTCCTAAAATTTGAATGTCGAACTGTGTCCATACACGTTGTGCGTGTAAATATTCCTGATCACTGATCTGACTTGTGTTTAAGGAACTGTAAAATGCATCTTTCGGTGGTAAAGAACACTCCTCAAGACGTTCCACACAGTTAATATATTCATAAGGAAATATACCCTTTTGACGAATCAAATTAAAATCATCTTCTTTAGAAAAGACACGTTGAATTTCATGAAACTGATCTGATTTAAATTAATAGCCAGCTTATCAAGACTACTTGTCATAAAGCGGAATGAATCTAAAAATCGCAGTTTTATAGTTTTTTTTTTGATAGTTTTGATGTATTTTGTGAACGATATGTATTGTTCCTTATTATTTGCAATCACATCAATTTTCACTTCTGAAGCTCCAAATTCTATAACGATAAAGTGGTTATCGTATTTGCTACCGTTATGTAGAATGACCGGATTGAATTTACTTACTCTATAATTTAAATTACATTCTTCGTGAGCAGCACCACGATATTTTCCTGTTAAATGGTCATGATCGCGAACCCTGTCTGTATATAAATATTCACCACATATAAAACAATTAGTTTCAGTTTCAAAATTCATTTGCTCTGATGAAGTTTGTGGCTCCATTGGAATGATCGTATTTAAAATAGACGATATACGGATGGCATCTTTCTCAAGCCTTTCCATAAAAACTTTAGGTGCATCAGGTCCTCTAAAGAGCTCAAACTTATTTAAAGAGTCATCATAACTACATTTAATATAATATGCAAAGCTAAAATGTTCATGAATGTGAGTAGTGTTGGTGAAAGTTTGGGCTGGATTCGATGAACATGAATTAAATGGTTTTAGCAAAGCCTCGAAGTCAGCATATATAACTAATGGTACTCAAAGCTGTTTCTCATAATCCTTACATTTTAGAATGTTATTTTTAGGAGTCGGTAATACCGTACACACATGATTACATCCCCATTTTTGATGTTGAGTTAGTTGATCCTCTTTTCTGAAATATAGCAAACAGCCATCACACAACCACTTTTTACCATCGCATTTTGACAGTTGACTGCCAACAAGTCTACTGAAATGTTTTATCCAGAAATAGTGAGCATTTTCACCTTCGGTTATGTATAGTAAATTTACATGAGCATCCTTTTTTCCTGAGTATAATATAGAGGACCTACTATTCTCTTATTTTCAATTCCATAAACATTAATACTTACATTGTTCAGCTCTTCAAAACGTTGAATGTCTTTTATCGCCATAGGAAATTCTATTTCTTTTAAATCTAACACTGAAGAATAGTGAGGATATGATGATGTTCTCTCCACATCCCTTACTGCTGGATGGAGAGCTGAGGTTACAGCCCACGCAAAACATGCATGGTCACTATTCATAACATTTACACAAGCTTTCTTTCGTTTGATCCAAACTGGTAAATCAATGCATGATGATGCTCGAAGGGGGTTATATTTATCCAAGTACTTCAACCAACGCCCAGCCTGACTCCCTTTCTTGGAACTCTTCACTCTTCACAATGATAGCACTTGAAATATTTTGGTATATATCACTAATATTAGTTGATTCGCTAACAATTATGTTTTTTTGTATTAAAAGATTTGATATCCGTAATTTCACTTTCGCTCCCAGTTTTTACATAGAGTCCCAAAAGTTCAAAATTCATTTTAATTGTTTTATGCTCTAATAAAACATTACCTACCAAGCCAAACACAGTAGGTTGAACATTTTTTAAAAATGATTCAATACTTTGAGTTTTTTCTTTACTATAAAGTCTATAACTAGCAATTCGACTTTTAAATGCACTACCAATTTGTTGAACATTTCCAGAATTTCTTTCATGGCAAGCGTTATTTTTATGATGAATACTGCGTAAATGTCCATGAATGATTGAAGAAGGTATATCAATATTACATACATCACAATGTGTTATTGAATGTTCACCATTCTTCTTTCTTTTTGTTGCACAACTATTTTCACAATCTTGAGAACGTTTACGCTTTTGAGCATCACATTCGTTTAAAGGTTCCGTGATAGTTGTTGGTTTTACAGTTTTTAATTCTTGTTGTTCACCATGCACTTCAACCATGTGGGATTGATATCGCTTTACAGCAGAAAAACCAAGATCACAAACTGAACATGAAAAAGGTGCTGAACTAACATGCATTAAATTTACATGACGTGCAAGATTATTTTGTCTGTTAAATGTGGTAGCACAATGACTGCACACAAACATTTTAATGTCACGTTTAACATTTGCGTGTCGTTGAAGGTTGTCAGGTCTTGAGAACTGTTTCTTACAGTCACCACACTTGAACATGATGATCACTTTCGAAGTTACCTATAAAAGAAAAAATCATAAATGTTAATAAATGATAAAACAAAAGTACAATATAAATAGTTTAATTACATTCCAGTCAATGGTTATAGCAGGGTATTTAAATCGATCATCTGTGAACTCCTAGCAAGTCTAACTTCAAGTAGTTCTAACTGGGGGTTACTATATACCACTGTCACTGACACCTAGCGGTGAACATTGGAACTTGATAGAGTGGTAGAAACTAGTGGTCGCCAGTTAAGTGAGCTAGGTGTGACGTCATAACCAGTCTTAAAGCAAGTCTAAACTTGTAGAACATGTCACGTGATAGAAACCAGCGATCGCCAGTTAAGTGAGCTAAGTGTGACGTCATAGCCAGTCTTAAAACAAGTCTAAACTTGTAGAACATGTCACGTGATAGAAACCAGCGATCGCCAGTTAAGTGAGCTAAGTGTGGCGTCACAGTCAGTCATAAAACAAGTTTAAACTTGTAGAACATGTCACGTGATAGAATCCAGCGATCGCCAGTTAAGTGAGCTAAGTGTGACGTCATAGCCAGTCTTAAAACAGGTCTAAACTTGTAAAACATGTCACGTGATAGAAACCAGCAGCCACCAGTTAATTGAGCTAAGTGTGACGTCATAGTCAGTCATAAAGCAAGTCTAAACTTGTAAAACATGTCACGTGACAAGGCTAAGTTAGGTAAAGTTAGGTTATGTTAGGTGAACTGAGGTTAAGTCTTTAAATATTCCCTATGTCACTGACACCTAGCAATGAACATTCAGACTTAATAGAGTGGTAATCAAAATCTAACCTACAAAATTAGCTTTACACCCCATGGTCAAGTAGTTCCAACTTTTGACTGCTAAATATACCATTTTCACTGACATGTAGTGGTGAACATTGGAAAATATCACTCTAACTGTTTAAAAAGTTATTAGAGGGGCACTTACCTTTTTATAATTTATCAACTGCTGCCACTGAATGATCAGATTGTAGGAAACTGGTAACCTACAGGTACCCAATTATCTCTAAAGAAATCAATCAATCAATAAATAAATACATTCCAATCAATAACTTCAACATCAATTAGTAATAAAAGACTACAATCCATTAATAATAAGTACTTACCTTGAAAAATAATGTAATGATTTTCTACCAAAAAGGCTTTTTTACAACTCTTGAGCAGTAATAGAGCACTGTTCACTCAAAGCGAGTAATAAATACTGACAGTAGGGAAATATATCACACCTCTCTTATATAAACTCTCATCGCTCGTGTCAGCAGTTTTTTGTAGATCATTGCAATTCCTTTCCTAATACAGCTGAGAGTCCAAAGTACACTAGGAACACCTGTGTGGTATCCAATGACTGCTGAATTTGCATGATCATCACCCATTGTCTTGATCAACACCTGAGGTTTCAAATTACCGTAGCGTCAGTCATAGCAACAGCAGTGTGCGCTCTCTGCCAAGTCAGCTACATGACACCGGAAGGAACACCTGTGTAATATCCAATAACTGCTAACTTTGCATGATCATCACCCATTGTCTTCATGAACACTTGCGGTTTCAAATTACTGCAGCATTAGTCATAGCAACAGATCTGCGCGCTCTCTGCCATGTCTGTAATATGACACAGGAAATAGCAAGATGTCTTACTGCACGTACCATATCCCCAGTTTTAACGTCTTAAGAACATGTTTTATTCTCTTCAAACTGCAAATGACTCGTTAGAACACATCCGTCCACCAAGTTAGATCCCTTGTATGTTCACACGTATTTCACCACTTTCCTTTCATATCGTTATCCCATTATAGTAGTAGGGGACTGGAGAACAACGTCAGTTCAACACCCGCAAATGTAGTTAGGCCCTTTGACATAATTTAAATAAAATCATGAGCCAGTCCATAGGGACCAGTCCAAAGGGGCCGGTCCAAAGGGATCAGTCCAAAGGGACTCATCAACAAGGACTCGTCCACAAGGACTCGTCCACAAGGACCTGTCCACAAGGACTCGTCCACAAGGACCTGTCCACAAGGACCCGTCAACAAGGACTCGTCAACCATGACCTGTCAAAAATAACCTGTCCACAAGGACCTGTCAACAATAACCCATCAACAGGGGCCCGAGAGCAGGGGCTCGTCAACAATGACAGGGGCTCTCACCTCAAGGCCTAACATGCCCCTCTTTGATTATTGGTTTGCGGAACAACGCTTAATTCCATATTGGCATTCAAACTCTCACATGTTGCACTTGAAAAGAGAGATTTTCTAAAAAATTACAATTTCACCCTCTAGTAGGGGTAGGTTTTATTTTGGTGTGGAAATATGTTGTCCAATGGAAAGGGGGTGTCAGCCCGAGTTCAACGACACCTCATTCGTCAAAATCCAACCAGGGGTTCGAGAGATATCGCGTCGCCGCCATCTTGTGAGGAGGGTGAGGAGGAGGAGGCGCTAGAACCGATCAAAAACCACTACTGAGGCGGATGGCCAAGGACTGGTGCCATGCTAATGGAGGGAGGAATGTTCCATTGGATTTCGACATCAACCAAGGATCTGCAACGATGTGAACTTCAAGAATATGAAAGCTACATTCTTGTGTACTTTTTCTGGAATAGAGTAGTTGAGAAGTTAAATTTCTATTTCGCTTAGAAATTACCAACACTTTAATTTAATTTGTTTTTGCTTCGTTCTGACAGCTAAGTCTATCGAGACTATAGTCAGAGATACCAGTGGTAGTTGACAGCGATAGTACAGTCATGAGAAAATTTATTTCAGTTCAAGTAACATATATAAAGAGGTTTTTCGTTGATTTAAATATTTTTGTAGTAGGAGGTAGCTTGGATCTTCAAATTATTCAACTTAAATATTTAAACAGTATTAAAGACAAATTACATAACGATCATGAGTAAATCCATTTGAAAATAATAATAAAATATTTCTATAATAATCATAAACAAATTATAAAATAATTATAAATAATCAAATTCAGGGAAGTGATAAAATACTTTTTGTTTAATGCAGTAATAATAATAATAACAATTGAGTTTATTTAACATTATAAACAGTTAAAGATTTCAGAATGTATAGTTTAATAATAATAATAAATCCGAGTAAATATTATAAACCATTGAGAAGTTGAGGAGTTGAGTGTATAGTTAACGGTAATAATAATAATAACAGTGATTATTTGAAAATGTTTGTAGGGAATAAATATCATATCAGTCAGTAAATAAATGGAGAAATTAATGGCATATTTGTGAAATGCACCACAATATTAAGAAAGAGTAGAGGAACGGTAAGTGAATTAAGGATGAACATGTATAAAATAGGGCGTGGAGTTGATAAATGAAGGTAGAAAGAAAATGACCAGAAAAAAAACTATTAACAATATTTCCTTATGGAATTTTTTTGTTTAAATCAGATCTTGGAAAAGTTGAAGACGAATGCGTGTTGTTTAAAGGCAGGAATAGTGCTCGCAATAAAAGAATAAATCATATGTTGATTTAAATATTGAAAAATATATATATAAAAAATGATTATGCGACTTGAAGGTCGGCATTTAAAGAAAGAGTGTGGAGGCTAGAGGCCGTCCATTGGAATATGTATTTTCATGTTGTTAAAGTGATGTGGGAGCATTTGCTTCTTAAGTGTGAAAAGAAGGGTTGAGTCGTGTAACCGCCCCATATTTCTGTCCAACTCCATTTTCGTCAGACACATTATCGCCTAAATACCTGGGTCAATCATTCTAATTTTCAATCATGGAGCCTACTGATTATTTAGTTTTGTTAAAGCCTAGCCGGATCCTCAAATGAAATAAAATAAATACAGATAAGTGAGTGTATAAAATAATTTTCGAATTACAAGTTGAATAGGAGTGATGCTTATTTAGTGATAAATAATGATAACTGTTGATATTCCTGAGCTTAGATATTGTTTATAAAAGTAAGATAATTACCGATGTTCTTTTAGAATATTAATAATAATAATAATAATACTGATAATTTTGAAAGTTTAATAGTTGTGTGAATTTATGGTATGTAACATTTAAAAATTTAAAGGAAAGAGTAAATGACATGATGTCAAGAACAATTAACACATTGAGTCATGCAATATGGTTATTAAAAAAAAGATGAAAATTAAATTTTTTTACAATGTTAAATTGAATTATGAATGTGTGAGCATGGATTAAGACGACAGTCCATAGAAACAAATGTTTTAAAAGAATCAATTATAATGAATGTTAATATTCTGACGTCATGTTGTCGAATATTGATGTTTTCTTACAACCCAATGTTCCTACACGAAAGAACTCTAATTATTCTAACACTGATACATTTCGATATCTCATGAGGTGATATCTTTTACCATGTTTATAAACAATTAATTTTCAACCTGAGCCATGAATGAACAATGATTTTCAAAACCATGAGTGATTTTGTTTTTGTGAAAACACAAAGTGGAAGTGAACAGTGTACAGGTAGGGGTCTATAAACAATCAGCCGCCTATCGTGTAAATACAACAATTTAGAGTAGGGACCGATACCCAGATGGACTATTAATTTCTGGTTACCCACAATTTAGAGTAGGGAGTGTTTTAGTATGTGTTGGTATTTTTCTGGTGAAGTTTTTTTTGAGTGCTTTTGCATAATATCTTAGTATTTTAATTGTTAATAAAATGAGATAATTTTAAGGAATTGTGATATTTCTCCTTTCTCGTCTCCCTTGATTGTTAATTGCCATAATCAGTCATGCCAGCGATTAATTTAGTTTTGCCCGGATGGACCCTGAGATTTTAGTTCTTGTGCTAGACTGATTTTGGGAATTGGCAAATGTGTTCCTTAGACTTCCGTCGAAACGGGCTCAGTACCCGTTAATCTTTTGGATCAAGCATGCAAAGAACACGCTATTTCTTATCGCCATAGTCATACTGGTTTAAGACATGCGGCAGATAAATTTTTATTGAAAAAAGCTATACAACGTTTCACATCCTGTGATGCCTCAATGGGTGAGAGAATGGCAGCCCTCATTCTGATGAGCGCTATGAATGGAAAGTTGATCATGCGTGGACATGAACATTGAGGAATTGGGATTTGTTTGTATTTTATTTTCATTTGTCAATCCCTATGGTTATGAAATTAAAAAAATGTTTACCAGAGCACTATGTTTTCTTTTTAATTTTAAAAAAATATTGATGGACTGATTTTTGATTTTGGCCTTTTTACACATTGCCATTTGCCAATTTGCAATTTACAGTCTTTAAAAATGTCTGTTTCAAGTTTTGCGTTTTTTGATTATATGGATTTTCCATTTTGCTGATTACACTTTTTAAAAAATGTTCGTTTTGAAGTTTTTTAAATTTTTATATTTGACTCATGGCCATTTCCAGTTTTTAAATGACAGTTTTACGTTTTTTGAATTTTGTTGATGTCGAAAAATGGATATTCCTTTTTGTTGTTTACACATTTTCCATTTGGTGTATGTCGAAGGTTGAGATTTGTCAATGATGTTGATGCGAGTGCTTGACCATGATGATAATGATGATGCTGTAGTGCATTTATGGGTTTGCGGAAACGTAGAGGTCTACGACTACTGCAGGTAAGACTTTTTTTTACAAAAAATAATGTCTATTGATCTCTACATTTGAAAGAAAAAACAAAACAAAATGACTATATAAGTGACAATTTCCCCCTCCCCACCCACCCTACCTCACCGTGCTTGCTCTGGTAATACATACCCACCAGCTTTCTCTCTACTCATTCATTCACACCTGCCTTTGGGAGCAAACACAACCACTTTATTTATCCCCAAAAGCACATTTTCGACATGCACACTCATCCCAAAAGAACTTTTTTAAATTTACCATTTGCATTAAAAAAATTAAATACTAGTCATTAAAGTTATAAAAAATAGTCTTACTCACTGAATATTTATACACAAAAAATAACACTTTTGTACAGCTTAAAAAATCAAACTATCTACCATTTACCATGAGGGATTTTCAAATTCCTAACCCAATCAAAAATTTTAAAAAATAAGTTTGCACAGAACTTTTTAAAGAGCAAAAGGCCTAAGTGAATTGCCACTAATTTGAAAATCTACTATTTACAATGACAAAAACCAATATTTACAAAATACTAAATCTTCGAGTTACAAAAAAGCCATGTCCCTAAACGATCAAACAGAAAAATTATACCTCCTCCTCCTTGCGATCATAACCCCAGGGCATACTGGTAAGCAGGTCATCAGCTCACACACGTTTGTTATCCACGGAGGCGAGGGGGCGTTTTCTCTGTTCCACAAGATATAAATGATGCTTGCTGGATTGTATCCTGTACTGTGTATGGGAGATAGCATTGCCAGTGCGTAAAACCGCCAGGTAGTCATCTACACGTAGCGATTTTACCACTGCCCTACCTACACCTTTTGCTCTTTTGGCTTCCTTACAGTCTAGTGTGCGATAAGCATACATTTTCGAGGCCAAACCTACGAATTCCGTCATAACGGAATCACCGCATTCATCTTTTAAAATGCCCATTTCCATCTTGTTTTTATGGGCAGCTGAAACACGTTGTCAGCGCTATAGGAAGAGATGTCGAACCAGTCACTATGCTGCCCCATGACGTCATAGGGGTTGCAGTGGCGAATGTGGTAAATAAATGAGTCCGTATCCAATACAAAAGAGAGATGTCCTCAAAATGGCGTTTGGCAAACTCAGAGTGGAATCGATACATGACCGATTTGGAAAAGTCTAAAATGACTTGGCCAGTAAATGGGCTTATCCATGGTCACGCTGGTCCTACTCATTTCAATAGTGGCCAAATCATCATCGATAATTTTGACCGATTAGAAATTCGGCTTGACAATGTACCGCCAGGCAACCCTCCGGCCCTCCCAGACATTGAGGAATTTAATGTCTCGGTATTTGCGGACATTCTCCATTGATTTGCCATAGATGCAATTGTCCATTAATTTAAAAAAAAATAAACTGCTGTGTTGCCATTTGTCGGTGCTCTGTGATGAGTCGCATGTACGGCTCGAGAGATGCTTTTTGGGCAAAAGAAATACCCCTATGGATTTTCTTCAACACCAAGCCTTGTGCTAGGCATTCCACCAACATTTGGAAATGTAGCACATGCCGATTTTTGTTGTAAAGTGTGCCCATGAGTTTTTCAATTTTCACTTTACTGTCAGGGGGAACCATTTGCTCAAGACAGAATTGGAAATCGGCACCTTCATCATACAAGGATGAGGGATATTCAATATCCACTTCTAAGACATATCCATGGCCTGTATCTTGACTAGACATGTTCACATCAAATTCTGACACTTGTTTCTCTGTCAGCCAAGCAAACTCTCCATTGGGCAAAGGCTGACTCATGGCGTAACCATACAAATTATTCACGTCATAGTACATTAAGTACGATTCTGGTTTCTCTGGTGAATAATCAGGCATGAAGACATTGTTCGCTTCGGCATGGCGTTGGTTAAGCGACACAAAGCCACCGTGAATGCTCTTTTCAAAGAATAGAACCATGTCTACATTAGAGAGTAATCCAATTCCACTTGAGGGTATTTCAAAGCGGCATCGAATGAGAGCCCAGGGCTCGTATAATAGTGAGCTGGGTCAAGACCATAAATGTGTTGACACAACTCACGGAATTTTTGAAACACATCGGTGAGCAGCAATACATCCTGTTTTGGGTAAAGCATAGCATATTCACCTAGCGTCTTAATGTCAAACACTCGCCAAACTTGACATACATGTTCATAGTCTTCATCGGAAACAGCACTGCGTTTTAATTTTGAGTAAAATTTGTCTTATGGTGGGAGTTCTTTTTGCTTTACACGTCCCAGCTCTTGCAGAATTCGTAGCGAAACATACCTTTCCGAATGCACAATTGAAATTGCTTAGGATCATTAAAATGCTTTCTGGTGTTTATTAACTCCTCTTCATCCAAGCCATTCACAAGTCCATCTAGAGAGGATGCCATAAACTTAAAGGAATCCAAAAATCGAATGCTAAAGTCGCTCAACCGAAATGTCAGGGCTGTAAAACGCTCATGGTTTTGGGGGATAATGGAAAATGAGCCCTTGTTGTCATGACCCAATTCACGTATCAAAAACTGAATGTCATAATTCGCCAGATTGTGGGAAAAGACAGTGATAAAACGGGGAAGTGGTGAGTTCAAATTGCATTTACTGTGCGCAGCTCCGCGAAACTGTCCCGTAAAGTGGGAGTCCACCTAAAATAGGCTTTTCGCAAATATGGCAAGTCGTGGCATGCTCATACTGCTGCTGCGGTTCTGGAGATGGGCTCATGGGTACTGGGTGGTCCAGTAATACCTGCACATGGTCGGCCAACTTTACAAGTTCATCCAAGAACCGTCTGGCACAATCTGGCCCCTCGCGTGATTTATAAGGAATTGTGTGGGGTCGTAGGCACATACCACATTAAATCCTATGGCAAAGGGTTCATGTTTTTGAAAGGGTGTGGTTGAGCTGGGATTTGGTTCACATCCCACCATGGGTGCGGTGAGAGCTTCAAAATCTGCATAAACCACATAGGGAACAGTGTCACGCTTATGAATGTTCTTAAACTTTAACACAGCCTTGTCCCCATGTGGCAATATCAATCTCACCGCTTCCTGAGAAACGCAATCTACCCTATGGCGTTCCAAAAGCTCAGGGGTTTTAAAATATTGCAGGCAACGCTCACAAATATGTTTCTTATGTTGATCTTTGGACTCTTGACTGCTTAGCAATCTACTCAGGCTTTTAATGAGTCAATAGTGATTCACCTCTCCCTCATACAGATATAAAAGATGAATGTGGTGTCATTTCGGTTCTTTTGTGGCATAAAGAGGACCCACAATATCATTACCATTAAGACCATACACCATGAACGAAAAGTTCTGGTTGTCTTGTTCAAACTTATGGATCTCGGATAAGTCCATAGGGAACGATACTGGAGTTAAATTCAAAGTTTGTTTCATTTCATCAAACTTGGCCCTATACATTCCTGGCCAACAACCATTACGTTGTACCGGCTGCAAATACGCGGCCACACACCACAGGAAGCAATCGTTGTCATGGTTCTTTATCACAGCCTTTTTCGAAGCTATTGCTGGTGGTGTTTTCATAAAGCTAGACCCAGCATTCAACGGGTTGAAATGGCAAAAGTTGATTTGTAGGTCATGGATTTTGTCTAATGCTAAACCACTGGGTCCTTGTTGCAGTTTATCAAATTTTGATAGCAAGGCATTCACCACATGGCTTTGATACCACTCTTTCAGATTAACGGCTATCAAACGCTCTTGCATTTTACTGTTAATATAAATTGATTTTTATGCTCACCGTCCTTGTTTCTATATATGAAATCGCACAAGAGTTGTGTATTGACCTTTAAAGCTGTATGCAACCTTTGAGCTGTACAAATTTGTTCTTTAAAAATTTCGAAATAAGATTCGACAAAGTCTTTTGGGATTAAACTTTCCCTAACATTCACCACTCTTCTTAAAACAGGACTCAATTGGTTCCCAAGTTAAGCTGACTGCAGTGGCAAAAGACATGATCTTTATTTAAAAAAAACAATCTCACCATAGTTTTCAGCCGTAGATTTCCCAGCAATGGTCCCAATCACACACGTTCTCGTTTTTACAGCAGTGGTCAAGCGTTTTCCAACACTCTAAAAAAGAAATCAAATAAACCACCGTGAGTATATCGATTCCAAATAGCATCTTTCATACACAAAAATATATAAAATAAAATAAAAAACAGGTTTTAATATATAATTTTTAAAAATTCTTACCTGGGTTTTGTAAAAAGCTTTTCCCTTCTCCTAGGCTCGTGTGGAATGGTTTGTGTCTGTCTGACTGCCCGTCTCGTCCTCTTTTACCCCAACAGGTAAGCAGATTATCATAAAAAATAACAATCCATCAATAAAATTACCAACCAATAATAATTTAAACATAAATGAGCATTAAAATAAACTAGACAGTGTTAATCCCACACTTACCTCAAATATATAATGTACCCAATAGGGTCACTAATTGGGTGTTGAGCACACGAATCTATCTACCTTTTACACAGTTTAACACGGATAATACACAGCCTATGTTAACACAGTAACGTTAAAAACAGGAATGACGCGCAATGTGCAATGACAAGCTCAATACTCTCTTACTTCACCTCTCCCCGCCCCCTTACCGCTCTTGCCCGGCAATCGGCTGTGGGAATGGTAGGGGGCGGAGTTGTCGTCGCTTACTCTGTTATCTCTCTGACGTAGTTGTGAAATTGTTCGACCTTCAAGTGACCCCTAATTGACTGTAATTTTCCATTGGCCTGATATCCCGTCCGCTCACATTCCTGAATCGCGATAAGATGTCACATCCTGTCACCAAGCCAGCCATGCCTACAGCAGATTTTTACTGTTTGTCGTTTCAGACTTTCAGCAAGGCACACTAAGCAATGAAACGTTTCCCGCATTCATTCACCTCATGCCGTTATTATTACTATTATTATTATTATTATTATAATTATTATTATTATTATTATTATTATTATTTGTCAATTTCCTTAATACTAACATGTTTATAGATCGCCATGAGGAATTTTGAAATATTCGCCTTCATTCATCTGTCATAGGAAAATATCAAAACGCGACCCCTCGTTCTATCGTTCAGCCATACATCGCCCCGTCGAAATAGCCATTTCTTATATTCACCATGGCCTGTGATAGCCTCGTTGTAACTCACGCCGAGCGCTACCGGCTCTCTGTCTACAAACACTCTTTATTTTAAAAAGTAAAAAAACAGGTAAAAAAGTTTGAAAAAGCATAGTTTTTGTCCTAGAGACTTGACATGTATTTTCGTGATAGAACGGGTAAAGACCATTCGTTTATGTCAAACAAACCCTTTTGTAAAATTCCTAGTTTCCAAAATATAAGAATCTCAAATATGGACTGTTTTCAAAAAAATATAAAAATACAAAAGACATAGAGACCATTCGTTTGAACTATTGGACAACGTTCTATCAAGTTTGGTTTTCAAACTATCACCCACTTTCAAAAACAATTTTTGAAAAAAAAATGAAAAATATTACAAGTCTTCCATAGCAAAGAGGAGGTCATCCTAACGCCAACAACACTTCATTCATTAAAATCCGACCATGCGTTCGCAAATTATCGCCAATGTTTGCGAGAAAGTAGGCTATCATTTTTTGTCCTACACACTTGAAACTTGCTGTCCCCCTACAGGGCATAGGCACCTTTCATTAACGACAAACAAACATTTTTCTAAAATTCACCGTTTCCAAAATAGCGCCAATGTCAAAAAACAAAAATTTTCAAAAAAAAAAATACCAACACACAATCTTAGCAAAGAGGACGTCACCCCAACGCCAACAATACCTCATTCGTTAAAATCCGACGATGCGTTCGGGAGATATCGGCAAAGTTTAATGAAAGTAGGGGAGGCAGCGGAACTGTCCTTATCCCGCTTCACATTTTGCAATTTATCCTAGAGACTTGAAATTTATTTCAGGGGTAGAGGGAGTAGGGACCTTTTATTTATGTTAAACAAACTTTTTTGTAAAATTCCTACGTTCCAAAATATAGGAATTTCAAAATTGGACTGTTTTCAAAAAACATGAAAAATAAAAAAGATTTTTAGAAAAATAAAGGAAATATAGAACATTCGTTTCAACCATGGCACAACATTCTATCATGTATAATTTTTAAACTATCGCCTATTTTCAAAAACAAAAATTTTCAAAAATGTTTTGAAAAATATAACAAGTCGTCCATGGGAAAGAGGACGACAGCCCGAGTACAACGACATGTCACATGCCCATGGTTTCGCAGAATATACATAAAAGGTCAGCGTAGCCGAGCGGCTCGTGTCACTATTTAGAATTTGTATTATTTGAAATTATGATTTCTGTACTATATTTTTTTTAAATTTCAGATTTTAAAATTTAGATATTGGATTTAAGATTTTAGGTAAAGGCCAAACTAATATTAACTACTTATTAGACGCTGGTATGTTGATAGAAAGATGATTAGATTATACGTTAAGATGAATTTTTAGTTCTTGACTGGCGTTGCAACAAGAATTGACTAACCAGTCATGAGTTAGCTACCAACGAAACACTTTGGCGACTATGCTTGTAATTGACCAGCGAGCAGGGTTTTAGAAAAGTGTTTGCTATTTTGGTTTATATACAACAGATGCTTAGACCTACTGAGCGATTATGTTTGCTAAACAAGACATTATACCAGAGACGATTAGGATAATCATGTAGCTCAGGCAAGGAAAGCATTTCTCAAGAAAAGGAATCTGTTGACATTGAATATAGATTTAGGTATTAGAAAGTCATTTTTGAAGGCTTGTGTCTGGAGCGTGGCACTTTATAAAAGTGAAACTTGGACTATTGGTGTAGCAGAAAAGTGGAGAATTGAAATGTTTGAAATATGTGTAGCAAGCTTAGTTATGGAAGAAATGGTTGAGGCCAAGAACTGTAGGGGAAGACCAAGGTAAGAATATGTTAATCATATAGCCTTGGATGTAGATTGTGGTAGCTATATAGAGATGAAACGATAAGCTCAGGACAGGGAGGCATGAAGAAATGCATTAAACCAGTCAAAAGACTGAAGAATCAAACAACAACATATAGAGCTTACCAAAATAATGTTTTGTAACGGTAAATGCTAGTCAACGAACAGTGTTGTTGTTGTTGTTGTTGTTGTTGTTGTTGTTTTAAGGGGCTGAACCACAAGGTCATTGGTCAAGGTAGTATTGCAAGAGGATCAAAATGGACGAGATACAAATAGAGAAAAGAGATATGTATTGTGTATGTAACTATTGTACAAGTACTTACATTAAATAAATTAATATATTGTATGGGTATTGTCTGTTTTTTCTTAATTGCTATCACCACGTCCTACTATTAATGCAATTGTTAACCATCACCAGTTTCTAGCTATGTCTTGAAAGAGAATTGTGTTAAACAATACACTCTATCTATGGTTTGTGTGCCGAGTATCATAATAATACAGTGTCACCAAGCCATGTTCATGTAATAGTTATGTCAGGTAAGGGGTTCGAACCCTTGCTTCCTTGTACTGAAAATTTGAACTTAAGTCAAACGCCTTAACCACTCAGCCAACCTGACAGTTACTAATGTAATTTGTTCTGTGCTCTTGAGTGTTTACAAAATTTTCCAGTACATATGGAAGCTACTGAGGTATGGGTGGTGCTTAGTAATGACATTCAGGGCACAGTCAGTGCCTGTGGATGTTGTGAAAGGCTCTACTCATAGGGTTAGTACTGCTGTTCTGACTCGGTGAGGAAAGCAATGGCAAACTACCTACTCCTCACCTTGCCTAGTACGCCTCAATATAGCGCTGCCATGGGTTTTTGTGGGTATTTACCCACATTACCTAACGGTGGTACTTTTTGAGGATCCAACCAGCCTTCGGGCTGACTACCTAACAGACAGACATTGATTCAACCATTTTCTCGTTTTTAAATGTAGAATTGCTTGTTTTTCCATAAGATTGCAGTTATGAGTCTTGGGAACTGGGTGTTTAATATAGGGTTAAAGGCATTTTAAAATAATTTTAGAAAAACTCTCAGGTATCATGTCATGGGTTTTAGTAATGCATCACTGTACGTTGACTAGCATTTTCCGTTACAAAACATTATTTTGGTAGGCTCTACATGTTGTTGTTTGATTCTTCAGTCTTGTGACTGGTTTAATGCATTTCTCCATGCCTCCCTGTCTTGAGCTAATCGTTTCATCTCTATATAGTTACCACAATCTACATCCAAGGCTATCTGTTTAACATATTCTTGCCTTGGTCTACCCCTACAGTTCTTGTCCTCAACCATTTCTTCCATAACTAAGCTTGCTGCACATATTTCAAACACTTCAACTCTCCACTTTTCTGCTACAGCAATACTCCAAGATTCACTTTTATAAAGTGCCACGCTCCAGACACAAGCCTTCAAAAATGACTTTCTAATACCTAAATCTATATTCAATGTCAACAGATTCCTTTTCTTGAGAAATGCTTTCCTTGCATGAGCTACATAAGTATCCTAATCGTCTCTGGTATAATGTCTTGTTTAGCAAACATAATCGCTCAGTAGGTCTAAGCATCTGTTGTATGTAAACCAAAAGAGCAAACACTTTTCTAAAACCCCACTCGCTGGTCAATTACAAGCATAGTCGCCAAAGTGTTTCGTTGGTATCTAACTCATGTCAGGTTAGTCAATTCTTATTGCAAGGCCAGACAACACCTAAAATTTCATCTTAACGTACAGTCTAATCATCTTTCTATCAACATACCAGCGTCTAATAAGTAGTTAATATTAGGTTAGTCCTTACCTAAAATCTAAAATCCAATATCTAAACATTTAAATCAAAAATTAAAAAAAAATGGTCAGAAAACATAATTTCAAATAATACAAATCCTTATATGTCTTCCTTTAATAATTAGTTATCAAACATTTTCACTCAAATGACATTATGGTTTGGTCTTTTCACAAAATCTAAAATAAAATAAAAATGTAGATTATTAAATCTAAAATGTAAAATTTGAAATCTAATATTCAGTAAGAGTAGTGTTAGTTGCCTTTTTCGTGTAGTGGTTAGCATAGTTAGCTGGCACTCCAAAGCTCTTGGGTTCTATTCCCAGCTTTAACATAAAATTTTAAAAGTGGTATGGGGACTAAATCAAGTCTACTCAGTCTCAGGTGTTCCAAATAAGTAGGGGGGGGGGGGGAGTTGACTCACACCTCAAACATACAGCACCATGTTATTTATATTTTTAAATGATGATAGCCATTTGTTCATTTATTTTATTTCATTTTCACATTTCATAAATTCCATTCGTCAATTTTCCATTTGCATTTTTTTAAATGTTAGTTTAACGTTTTTGAATTTCATGATATGGAAACATGGATTTTTCAATTTGTTGTTTACACTTTTTTTCATTTTATATATGTCAAAAGTTCGTATTTGCGAAACATGATTTTTTTTTTATTTTTTGTAAATGGTGTTAAAAGTAAGCGCTTGACCATGGCGATGGTACAGACTGTCTATGTGTTTGCAAATCATAGAAGTCTACTACTACTACTGCAGGTAAGACTGTTTTACAAAATAACGCCTATCTACAGCTACATTTCAAAGAAACAAAACTATTGAAAAAACAAAATTACTATTTACCATTCATATATAAGTGTTGATTTACCCCCCACTCTACCTCACCGTGTTTGTTCTGGTTAAACAATCAATGCTACCCACACACACAAGCTTTCTCTCTCTCTCTTTCTGTGTAGTCATACATTTACACAACCATGCCTGTCTTTGACAACAAATACAACCTCTCTATTTATCTCAAAAAACATCATTGACATGCTAACTCATTCCAAAGAACTTTCAGTTGTACATTTAACATTTACCATTACAAAAAATGGATTCCACTATTTACAAAAAAATAACTATTTACAATCACAAAAATGAATATTTTCAAAATACTAAATTTACTAAATCTACTGGTTACAAAAAGCCTTGTCACAAAACAATAAAATATAGAAATCACAACTCCTCCTCGTGTTTATAACCCCATGGTAGACTAACGCGAAGGTCATTCGTCTGCACACATTTGTTATCCATTAAGGCAAAAGTGCTATTTCTCTGTTCCACAAGATACAAATTATGTTTGCTGGATTGTATCCTGCACTGTTTATGCGACATTGCTTTGCCCGTTCATAAAACTGCTAGGTAGTTCTCTACACATAGCAATTTTACCACTGCTCTACCTACGCCTTTTGCCCTTTTGGCTTTCTTACACTCTAGTATGCAATGGGCAGCATTAACTCTATATCAAACTCAGTCCACCTTTGTATTTGTAATACAGGTAATAATTTGAAAAGAGACATGTGTAATCAGTTTTAAACATTATCTCTGCTTTTTTTTAATATGTTTAGGGCATGAATATTAACCTGTAATTGAACCCTGGTGTACCTTAGTGAAAAGGCTAACAGTTTAGCCACTGCACCAGCATGCCCTTCTTTCTTAGTTTGATTCGTTCCAGGTCTCAATGCTGGAAATCGAGTTAAGATCTCCAGTGCAAGAGGCGCGTGTGCTTGCCACTGCAGCACAAAATGGTTAGCTGGTAACATTAGACGACTGGAAATGATTGTATTTCTGTTAGCCAAGCATTTCTGTCATCTGCCTACTGTCTGAGCAACGCCAGCAAGACAGTTTAGTTTTTTGCGAGTGTGTGTATAGATTATTAGCCTTGAGTAGTTAAAGCTTGTTGTGTGTAGCGACCATCTTGTCCCAGTAACCACTGAGCAAGTTTTAACAATCAACCCATAAAAGCAGCATAGGATAGTTGTTTGTGGTTCATGTACATGGGTGTGCGCATTATCACCATGCACTAGCTTTATCTTACCCTCTATAGTTAGAGCGTTATCCCTTTCGATTTGACATCGTCAATGAGAGCATCCACCCACAAGTTTTACACTTAAGTCCTTGGCTTGTTTTCGATTAGGTCTGGTTTAGTTCGGTTTAGTTGGGTTTGATTCAGCTTGGTTCAGTTTAGTTCGATGAAGTCACCATTTTGTTTTAGATACCCTCTTTAACCAATCAATTAAAGATAATCTACTCCTAATTCTTGAATCGATAAATCAGATCTTGTGTACACCGTTTGTCATTTATTAACCCTTGCCTGCAACCTATACTCTCTCAGTACTACAGTTTGATCTGAAAACAAGTTCCAATGGTGAAAGACTTTTCAGTCACCATACATGTATCCTACAATAATTCGTTCTCTACCTAGATATGTTTCATCACTCATGGTAAACATCTCTCATGTTTATATCCGATAATTAGTTTATAAAAGCTCAGGTCGATGACCTTGATGTTTTGGGTATTTTGGGTTAATTCATTGGCCATGGGAAAGGGTTGACCATGCTAAGTCCTATGACACTTCACATGTCGATATCCGATTATTAGTTTATAAATTCTCAGGTCAATGACCTTGCTGTTTTGTATTTTGTGGTAAATTCATTGGTCATGGGAAAGGGTTAACCATTTTAAGTCCTATGACACCTCACATGCCGATATCCGACGATTAGTTAAAAAAACTAAGTCGATAGCCTTGCTGTTTTGGGTCTTTTGGGTAAATTCGTTGGCCATGGGAAAGGGTTGGCCATACTGAGTCCTACGACACCTCACTTGACCCTCTCTGATGATAAGTTTATAAAATCCTAGGTCGATGACCTTCCTTTTTTGGGTCTTTTGGGTAAACTCGTTGGCCATCGGAAAAGGGTGGCCATTATGAGTCCTATGACACCTCACTTCACCCTCTCTGATGATTAGATTATAAAATCTTAGGTCGATGACCTTGCTGTTTTGGATCGTTTGGGTAAATTCGTTGGTCATGGGAAAGGGTTGGCCATTCTAAGTCCTATGACACCTCACTTAACCCTCTCTGATTATTAGTTAGCGAGATATTAAGAAAAGTGCAGTTAGGCCCTTTTGACAAAAATGAATAATACATTCAAAAACAGGGCTTCACCCCAAGTCCAACGACTCCTAATACAAGTCCCTAGCCTTATTGGTTCATGAGATATTAAAACGCCAATGACCTATTAGTTTTCGATCTTTTGGTTATTTTTTTAAATAACTTATCTATAAAGCATTATTCTCTTACAAAAACCCCAAGTGCGCATGCGTAAAAACAAAAAACAAAAATGTTACATTTTAGTGGCATCCAGGACTATACATGTTTTTCATGTGGAACAACGTTTAATTTCATACTGGGCGGCTTCGGAGGCGTAGTTGGTAGCATGCTGAGATTCTATGCTCAAACCCGGCTAAAGCCGTCGGATTTTTTAACAGCGTTAAAAATCAATCCCTCAGTATGCCTTCCTTCTTAGGGGAAGTAAAGCCGGCGGTCCCATGTCATAGATTTATGGCATGTTAAAGAACCTTCCACTAATTACACCTGTGTGAAACTTAATTGTATCGGTTAAGAATATTAACAACGCTCCTAGGTCCCTACGTTCGTTGCCAAGAGCCGACTGCGATGGCGTCTACTAGCTAAGTTCTGAACAAGGCCTAGTAGTCATTGACGGTGGCGTTTGGCGGCAAAAGTAGGAATTATTTGAAAAAATCAAAGTTGCAGTCCTTATTTGAATTAAAAAACAGATACAAACTCTAATACAGCCATCACAATTAACACCGGTTATCAGACAGATTCTGCACACACCCAAAGTACACGGGTCTACATGACCGCGTTTTCGCAGCCCCTAAACTGAGGAACCAACCAACCCAATTTCATACTGGTATCGGACCTCACGCATGTTGCACATGGAAAGCCACATTTGCCTAAAACATTACCATTTCACCCCCTAGTAGGGGTAAGTTTTATTTTAGGGGGTTAAATACGTTGTCTAGTGGAAAGGGGGCGTTACCCCAGTCCTAAGACACCTCATTTGTCAAAATCCGACCATGGGTTCGCGAGCTATTAAAAATCTTACATGGCTGAGGCTTAGTAGTAGGGGTATAGAGGTCCTAGATTGTGTCAGAACTCTCACTGCTCCCATACTTATCACGATCTCATGAAATTGTTAAGGCATCGTTATTAGGCTGTAGTAACATAGTTTGACTATCCATACAACTTATCCAAACATTGCTCAGAATGAGTTAGTTTCATCACATAGGTCTGATTTAGCAATAATAAACAGCTGACTATGCCTCAAGGGACATCTAATACCCAAACCACCATTGGTTTTAAAATACACCAAACATCAGGTGTGAGACTACACAAAGTCTAATAATGATTGGCACTCAATGGCTCAAAGGCACTCACTGGCTCAATATTCAATACAAAAATGCTTCACCAAGCATTATACCAAAAAACAGCATTATCTAAACATATGCCTGATATACACAACTGTGCACCTTGAAAAGGTTATAACAACCTTTAAATTGCTTGTTATAAATCAAGTTGCTTTCACAAAAACCCTATATTCGTGCTTGAAAATAAATAACTAGACTGTAGCACGTTGTTCATCAATATGGAATCAAAATACTCCAATAGCCTACAAATCTCGCCTTACAATAAATCTTACATTACGTGATATGATTAATACATTGCCTTAAACTCATTCCTCCCTAGGATTAATTTATTCAAAAACTTGGATGGTATTCATAAATATTCTGTTGTAATTCCACATGCAATTGCATTAAAAGCAATCATTTACTTTATGTTACTTAAATATTCATGTCTCAGCATGAAATTACAATACCAAATTCTACTCAAATTGATGCCAAATAGAAAGTTAAGATTGATCCTTCCCAAGACTGAGATTGCCTCTGACTTCAGTGAACCCGGAAATACTAATAGGCAACACCTACACCATGAATGCAGGTCAACAGCTAAGGCTGAACAACTGATCATCCATTAGAGAAATCCACCAATAAATCCTTGTACACAAAAGCTACGTGCTCTCCACAAAATAATTGAGAAAAGAGAATCAAAACTGTCAAGACATCAAGCTTCGAAATCTTCCTAATAGCAAGCTGCTGTGAGGAAAAGCTAAGCTCCTCATCCAAAACACGATGCAATAAAATAAAATGCACATACAAGTATGCAATTGCCACAAGAAAATGACTATCAGTGTTCTCAACACTGTTTAAAGAAAACGCAATTAATAATATTCTTATATAAAATTATGGAGATCTTCTTCTAAATGGTCTTCTCGACAATGAAAATATGCATATCTATTTAAATTACTACTGTGAATTTACCAAAGGTTAACCATCAAATCTAGATTTACACAAGGGGTGTATTCATTTAATTGAACCAAAATCCCAGAGATACGACTGGTCAGTTTCGAAAGAAACATCGAACCTGGACCCGTGTACGTCCATTTGCGCTACAAAAGAAAACTATGGCAAATGTGATTGCTTACAAATGATTCACTAAGTTATCGTAAAAAGCCGACTTTCCAGTACCTTGCGTTTAATCTTGGAGCGACGTAAAAAGGATATATACTTGTCATGTTAGCCTCCATGCTAAAACAAGACAAAGTATTCTTCTTCATCGATGCTGGATCAGCTGCCGGGCAGGCCTCGTGTTTCCTCTCCGCCTGGCGAGCACCGTTCGCACGCATTCACAAGAACACGCTTGTCCCAGATAAAACCTGCCAGAATGTTACAGCTTGTAAAAGCACTCGTGAACAACCACTAACGAATTCCTTGCTAAAGGAATCGTTTCCTGACCGGATGATACAAGTAGTAGTTTGCGCGATACATCTTGCTTTCGCTTCGACAGTAGATCCCCATTCAATTTAGCCTGCCATAATAGCAGCTAATAAATTCATGTTAAGTTCCCCTCCAAAGTCTCATTCAAAAATACGTCGTTCATTGTGGCATAATCCACTAGGGATATAGACCTGATACTGGCATGTGTTCTGACAACGAATACACGCTGCCGTATCTTGAAAAAGTTACAGAATATTTCACACAATGGCCGCATGAAAACAGGACACCACTCGGATATGAATATGTATCAATCCGCGTGTCGTTCATTGACTGTTTGTTTTATCACAACTATATATGCTGCACATGGGTTTAACAGAACGTTTAAACTCCATTACATTGGCCTTTCGATGCTTTTTAACAGATATGTCATTATCACACGTTAACGCGATCACTCGCGACATCATAAGTAACGGATCGGCGAAATGCAGCTTGCCCCGTGGCTACAAGTTTATCGTAGCTAGTTGGAACTGTGTGTGTGGAAACTTCCCTGCTTTCACGCTGCCGTGCGGAGGTAAATCATCCCCACTTTTCAACGTCACATTTCGATATTTATCGCTGCTGCTTGGGGTAAATACATGTTATTACTTTAATTCACTTGATATTATCAAATCTACCTGTATGATAGCTTTCTGCTATTGAAATATGGATTCTAACATCTTCAGTATTTTTCATATACAGCCCTTATTCTGTTCAAAACAATATAAAAGTATCTCAGGTAAAGGCCGATGCGAGACATTACGTCATTGATTGAATTATTGATTGGTTGCTGCTTCGTTCATCCCTTCCGGAATGTTCGTTGGCTGTCATGTGGTAACGAAGGAACTCCTCCTGCTACATCTCAGCTGTGAAGAATGGCCTGGCGTGTGCTCGCAACTATTTCACGCCACGTCAAGTAACTGTACTCACTACTTGTACTTAAACCCTTAAAAATAACGGTACAGTACCATCCCGGAATTTGCCCGAAGACGAAGTGGGAAACTACGGAAAACCATTACGAGGATGGCTGAGGTGGGAATCGAACCCCCTCTACTCATTTGGGCCACCCGAGGCTGAGTAGACCCCGTTCCAGTCCTCATACCACTTTCGGGAATCGACCCCAGGACCTCCAGGCGGCAGCTAACCATGCTAACCGCTACGCTACGGAGGCGACTTAATTTATTTTATTTTTTTATTATTTCTTATTTTTAGATTTTACAAATGAACCAAACTACTAGGTTATATCGCGAACTAATAATTGGATAATGTTATGGGACAGCTGGAATGAAAAAGCGTAAATCCTCTATCACTGGGGCAACTACCGACAGCAGTGGCAACGCTCGCTAAAGCGCAGCGTTAGGTCATAGGGCCTAGCAATCTGCTGACTCGGTAGACGCGTGGGTTCGAGACCCACCGGCCGTCCTTGTAATGTTTTTCCGTGGTTTCCCCATTTTCAACACCAGGCAAATGCTGGGACGGTACATTCTGACAGGCCAAGGCTACTGCCTTCCACATCCATGCCCAGTTTCAGTCATCTTCATAATTCCATCTCTCATCTCAGCCCGCAGGTCGCCCACGGTCGTCGACTAGAGAGACTTGCACTCGGCCTCTCATGAGGCCACACGACAAAGAAAAACTAGGGCAAGTAATGTTCTTATTTTTACTTTACAGCCTAACTGTAAATTTTTGAATTTGAGTTATTTATAATATTTTGTATGTTAAATATTCCTAAGTGTAATGAGGCTTTAGCAAAGCCAAGTATCATTTAAAATTATTATTATTATTAGATTATTATTCATCTTATTATTATTATTATTATTATTGTCAGTATTGTTATTATTACTTATTATTTAACTTGTACATAGTCTTTGACAGGCATGGTTGTACAGCTGTTGACGTCACGTGGCCGTTTAAACAAGAAACATCCTGTTGAGAGATCGTGTAATGGTGATTAACCGTGTAATAAGGGTAAAATAAATATGTATTTACTGATATAACAGCTTAGGCTTTTACGGCCGGTTTACAACCCGGAAAACTTGTACTTAATTATTTATTTACTTCTTCTTTCTTCCGAATTTGGCCGCCTGTGGACCGCATGGAACCTAAGGCTTTCTGATTAATCTCCTCTTCTCTTCCCAAAACCTCTTCATTCGTTCACTTCTGATCTTTCGCTCCTCCTCGGATATTACCAGTTTGGCTCTAATTTTAGGTGTTCATTTATTTATTGATGTATATATTTATGTACTAACACTTCTTTTTAGCCGCGAGTGTTACGACACCCACCTTGACCGTTGCGACAGGCTAGCAGAGTAGACTATTTTAGTCGGTTAACTAAAATTAATATTATTATTATTATTGTTATTATTTCATGTTGGGCCAACTAAGGACCATGTAATTGTAATTGCTTTATTTTAGCTTTAAAATTATTTAAGAAATCCTGTATTTGTAAACAGTGTTGTTCGTTTCCCTATTCTGTCCACGCTATTTTAGTTTACACCTTAGGCTTAGGTTGGAAACTCTGATGTTTGTCCAAAAATATAACAAGATTTACCTGGAATTAAAAAGTTCTCTACGACATATCAAAATCATAAAAAAATATTACAAATCTTACCAAAAATTCATAAATTTCCTTAAATTCTACAATTTACGAGCGCTCTTAACTTTTTTGTAAGAAACGGGTATTACCCAACCTTTAACTACATAGATAAAATGCTTTAACCCAAAAGCGGACGGGTGTTACAATACAAGGCTAACACAACAGCGTAACCGAACGGTTTATTTCAAAAACAATAGATTTTGCAAATTTAACACAGTCCCCTGCCCCCCCCCCCCCTCCTCCTCATGAAAGTCCAAAATTTGTTTTTACTTACCTCATACAGACTTTTCTCTTGTTGATATTCCTTTGGTATCACTTGCTCTCTTGCAAAAATCATATGAGATTAATTTAAATCATCTTAAGATGTATAAAACTTCTAAACAAACGGTACCGATGAGCAAGATATGCCAACTCAATAATATGATTTACGTACATCCAAGTATACGGAAATGAGAAAATCATTGTCCACACTCACGCACTTAATTACACCCGCTGATAACGAAGGTATCCCTAGTTCTATATACACTCAACTACACGGAGCTCATGACCGAGATAATACAATTCCGCAACAAGAAATACGCACTCGCAAGAGCCCGAAGCCGAACACCAAGGTAAACCGAGTTCAATATTAAACGAGACCAATGAGCGATTACCAATATATTTCAATCACACAACACTCACAAGTTATTTTAGCAATACTACAATAACAGCTGATCTCAAATAGAATCCTATCTGACTTTATTACAAGTGACTATCTCTTCCAATACATACAATTCCTTCCACGGTGCATTGTACACATATCAACAACATTATTTCGCCAACTAGCAACAATGATCACTAACTTTCATATCGTGAAGCAATGTCAAGCACGCAAACCTTTGCTACAATAAGCTGGAATACAACCCGTCAGCTTTAAAATACACGATGAATAATTCAACTGTGTTTCAACACTATCATCAAAGTCAACATCTTTACGTTAAATCTCAGCCTTCAATATTTAAATATCCTCACACAGATCTCTACCATGAATATTAAATTAATTACTGATCTCTTAAATCTTCTCCACAATGTAATTCAATAATCATAATAACTCTATTTTTCTAGTTTAAAATGCGACAAATGCATTCCACAATTCTTACTGTTCACACAACAATTCTCAATAATATTTCCATTTTAGCATTATAAAATGTTTATTTCGTTATAGAAACATTTCCAAGAAAACTATAAGGTCATCTACGACATTTATACAAGTATATCTTATCACCATTTCTTTCAATGAATTTTCATAGCAGAAAATCATAATTCAAAATATCTGTCCTCCACTCCAAGTCATATCAACTTTCGAAATTCTACAAAATAAAAATGGTCAAGAAACGATCATCTACCCTAATAAATCGAAGAATAAAAATCGAATTAACATATTGTATCACAAAAATTTCAGGCATTAAAATAAAATCGCAATTTCCAAAAATTCGAAAATACGGTCATGGACCTCAAATTTATAAATCCTAAATGCGAAAATCCACTACTATCAAACTCGAATACGAAATTACGCTAACTTCCAAAACAATGAAAATATTTTAAAAACTCGAAAATGCAGATCAAATTCCTACAGCCATATATCGAAAATGTTACTTCTGATCTATTCAAAAAAGTCTTCAATATACAAAAAAAAACTATTTGTTGGATTCTTTTATATCTGGTGCTGACTTTAATCTGTCTAGACTAGAGGACAACACGTTCCGCACGTTTTCTTAATCTATTATCTATTATTCATGTTGTTACACCCATGCGACTGATGATAATGGGTATGTGGGCTCTCGAATAAAATGTCAAAATTAATTTCCAATAATATTTCCTGGTCTACCATCACAACCAAGCTGAGCAAGCTGATGTGCCCTCTAGATCCCCCTACTTCTCGGGAAGTGTTCGGGTGTGCATCACTGACCTAAACTATAAATCATACCAATAGGATATTAATTTCAGAGGACGCATTGCCTTCGAACATTAACTATTTTGTAATATTTTGTTCTTAAATGAAAATCTTAGCTACTTAACACAATCAATAAATCTATAGGCTACTGTTTATTCTTGATAACACAAGTCGTTGAGACTTACTTTCTTTGCTTAAGTTGGCAAAGGGAATCGGCAACCTAATGTCGGCAACACCATCTAGATTCTTACTAGACGTAAGAATTGACCGTACATCGAAGCAAAGAATGTAAGCAACCAAAGGAACTAAGTTTTTTTTATTATTATTATTACCCAAGTCTCTTTACTAAAATTTAATTCATGTGTTTTAGTTGATTTGAAAGTCTCAACAACCAACCATGGTTGCTCTTACTTTTTGCTCTCATATTTGCTCCCACGTTTTGCTACCACATTTGCTCTCACTTTTGCTCACACTTTTTTTCTCTCACTTCTTAAAATTTAATTTATGTGTATTAGTTGATATGAAAGTCTCAACAACCAGCCATGCTTGCTCCCACTTTTTGTTTTCACTTTTGCTCCCATATTAATGCCAACTCTTATAACTATAAGCAACAGCAAAATGTAAATGGAATAATATTTCTGATAATGTTCAAAACAAACGTCCTGAGGTCTTGGGTTTGAATTCTCAACTATGGTTGTCAGCCAATGAGTTACACTAAAGGAAACTTTTATTTTTGTGTTGTGTTGCATGATAACTTGCCCATCTCGCGGTGTAGTGGCTAGTATATTTGGGTGTTATCCCAGAGGTTTTGGGTTCCAACTCGACTATGCCCAGAATTTAATTTTTGATCTGTGAGTTGGAAGGTTAGGTTAGGTGAAGTTGGGTTAGGTTAGGTTAGGGGAGATTGTTTTAGTAAAACACCACATTTGCCCCCACTTTTTACTCACACAATTTGCTCCCACTCTGTGCACCCTCTATTGCTCGCTCTTTTAGCTCTTACTTTTTGCTCCCACTTTTGCTTTCACATTTGCTCCCACTTTCTGCTCCCATATTTGCTCACACTTGTTTGCTCCCACTTTTGCTTACACTTTTTGATCCCACATTTTGCTCCCATATTTGCTCTCACTTTTTTTTTGCTCTCATATTTGCTCCCACTTTTGCTTACACTTTTTGCTCCCACTTTTTTTTCTCACTTTTTGCTCCCACTTTTGCTTTCACATTTGCTTCCATACTTGCTCCTACTTTTTTCCTCTCATATTTGCTCCCACTTATGCTTACACTTTTTGCTCCCACTTTTGCTTTCACATTTGCTCCCATACTTGCTCCTACCTTTTTTTGCTCCCACTTTTTGCTCCCAATTTTTGCTCCCACTTTTGCTCCCACTTTTTGCTCCCAATTTTTGCTCCCACTTTTGCTCTCACTTTTTGCTTCCAATTTTTGCTCCCACTTTTTTCTCCCTCTTTTTTTCTCCCACATTTGCACCCATACATGCTCGCACATTAAACTATTGTTCTTATTACCAAGTTGTCCTTACCAGAGCTTAGTCTATGCTTGACAGTTGATATGGAAGTATCTGTGACTAGGTATGGTAAGCCTCATGCATTCTATAAAGGATATTCATATATTGTGAAACGAACCAATAAAAATGGAACTGTTATTTGGCGTTGTTAAAAACACCGTTCAAAACAATGTCGCAGTGAGCTAAAAAGTAAAAATATTGAGGTGTTAAGTGTCAGTGATCATCAATGTAGTGTACTGCATGAAACACTGTTGCTGTCAACAGAAAATCAAGAAAATGTTTAAAAGCGAGTACAAGAAAATAATATTGCTGCTCAAAATAATTAAATGTTCAAAAAACCCTTAACATTATCTAAAGCCACTCAGACTCTATACGAGGACACTGTAGAGGAAGAGGAACAGGAAGAAGAACAGGAAAATTTGACTGGTTTTAGTTATGTTGGGGATAATAATGGTCATTATAATGATAGTCATAATGCTGCTTATCATTATGATAGTGATAATGACGTTTTTATACCTATGCTTCGGCGTGGAAAAAAGATCTACAACAAGCTTTGTTTTAAAACTATATCACACTATCGTAAAGGCAAAGACTTGTAATAAGTATGCATTTATTGTCATAATCATGTATACTCTGCAATGTTAAATATTCTAACTTTGTAGAAAATAAAACAGCATTGTACCATTATTTACATTTATTTACAAACTTTATATACTTTTTTTTTGTTTCATCATAATATTTTTTAAGACTATACTAAACACTAAAACATTATTATTCTATACACATATTTTTCTTTCTGTCCTTTGTCATCACTTATACCTTCCATTAATACTTGACATTTGTTTTTTTTTATTTAATTAAAGCGAACCATGCACCTATTGTTTTTAAAACCTTCATAATTATGTGTACAGGTTGCACAGCATTATTGACTTCATCAAGAACACTCTCCGACATATCATTAAACCGTATAGGTAGAAATGTCCCAAAGTTTTCACATACACAAAGTACACGATCACCATATGCTGTTTTCAATTTCCGAATCTTGATAATGGGGAATGGAATATGCGTTGGCAATTCGCTGAGCTTCTTTGTCTCTAAGCCACATGATTGTCCCACAGCATTCAAAACATTCATTGTAGTAGTCTATAAACAAAACAAAAGCGTATCTATTACACTCTAAAACAGCTTTAATAATATTGTGCAATTAGGGATTTTGCACTATGCATGGCTAATAAATTATACTAGTTATGCAAGAAATGCCCTAACTGTAGCAGATACTACTTTTCTGCATATAGCAAAAGTGTTAAGTTCTAATGCACACTTGACACATGCTAGCATGTGTCCACAAGGCAAAAATACAACACCTAGTTCATCTTGATAACAAATTTTACATAATTGTTGGTCACACTTTTGTATCTGTTCGTGAGACAAGTCTTTTTTTTTCAGCCTTATGTATTTGCTCCGCGTGTTCTAACTCTAAATGCACTTTTAAGTATTGGGCTGCAATCACGTTTTCTTTACGAATAGTGTTCACAAATTCCTGACCTTTAAGCAACACCATGTATTTACAGTTAGGTAACCAACGAGCGTGTTGCACAAAAGGGTCATCAGACATTTTCCAATCCTTTAAAGCAAATACACAACAAAAAGATATTGTTTTATCCCCTTCACCAGTATAAAAGAATCCAGTTTCACTTAGCTGTTTGGTAAGGTGTTTTAATATTAATGGCCAAACATTTTTATAAGATTCTAAACGTTTTCCAACAGAGCTGTACTCTGGGTGTGCTAGTGCTTTAGTCTTGCAAACTCCCAATTTTTCAGAAGCACTCGCCAATTCAACACTGTCTATGGCATATGGACCACATATATCGACACTTCCGTTGTTGGCTGGTAATACATCATAATTATTATTATTTATTTGTGATTCAGCAACGTAAGTAGCGGCCAATGGCCTTGTGGTTCGGTAAAATGAATACATGGGCATGTTACCCACTTGTTTTCCAAGCATGTAAGGACAACAAGGAGACCATCGCAAATGGTCTCTAAAGGGATCATCCCCTTCTTCCCAGTGTGAAAGTTCAATACGACAAAACACACAGCACACCACATCTTCTCGGTTCAAGTAAAAAAACGGCTTTTGGAAATGTATGTGTTGACAAAAAGCCTACAGGCCAGGATTCAAATGTTAACCAACAATCATATTCTGATTTTAAATTTAACCCATGTGGTAAACCAACTTGATCACTTGTCGTATTTGGTACTAACGCCATGTGTTATAATGAAACTGTTTTCTAATTG
This sequence comes from Meconema thalassinum, assembly GCA_946902985.2. Classification (NCBI taxonomy): domain Eukaryota; kingdom Metazoa; phylum Arthropoda; class Insecta; order Orthoptera; family Tettigoniidae; genus Meconema; species Meconema thalassinum. The sequence goes on from CAMPQE020000021.1 coordinate 645,220, forward strand.
TAAGTTATTAACGTTGCACACAGTACTTTAAACCACAATGTATGCTTTTTTCACTGTATGTTCACTATGTTAATGGCGTATGACCACACCTAAAAAACAATCAAAATAACTCATCACTCAATCAATCAATCATTCAATCAATACTTGTAATTAAACTTAAACGTTAATTGGCATTTAATAAAAAAAAACAGCATCAAAAATATTTAAAAAAATAAACTTTATGTCTGCACTAACAGTATAACACATGTACTTTTTTTTATAAAGCTGCAGTCATTTATATTTCCCTTTAACCAATATATAAACAAAAATAAATATCATATAATTTTGTTCAGATTATCTTATTCAATCCTGTGGATATTTATTGAGTCCATAGGGAACCATCCATAAATTAAATTTAATTTTTTTGTTTTTAGAAAATCCAACATAGTCTTGTACTTTTCCCAGTCAACTACCAATATAGTCTTGTACCGTTTGCCAATACATGGCCAATATTCAAGAAAGCAATCATCGTCCTAGTCATGTACACGTAATGAATTTTTGTCTATGAGTTTACAGTTATGGTAAAATGGAATAGCATTTTTAAGTTAGACTTACCTGAGTTTTCAATAGTTCACTGCCTGGAAACAATGGTTGCACTCTACTGCGTCTTGGGTTTTCAGCAACTGCTATGGCTGTAAGGCTTTTCTTTCCAAGTTACTGAAAATAAATAAAATAAACCGCTATAAATACCTAAATTTATGTTAATACATGCATTTCATAAAAGAAAATATGAAACAAAAAAAATTAAACAGGTTAGTTTAAAAAAATAATCTCACCTTCACTTGCAGTGGCTTCTTGCTGTTTCCTTCTAGTGGGCTCAAAAGTGCAATGGTCTCTTCTCTCTCAGACATGTAAGGTATACCGGTTATCTGCAAACAAATAAATAAATAAATAGAATCATTATTTACCAAATCAATAAATGATTGCTTGTAAATATATATAAATGAATAAATATATAAATGAATTCATAAATAAATAAATACCTACCCCACAACAAGGTTAAGTATCTTTCTCCAACACCAAAACTGTTAAACAAGACCATGTGTTTCACGCAACGCAGTGTGTTCAAAGGTAGTCACATAAGTGAGAGTGGAAATGACAACGACATGTCTTTATGTATGTTACGTTGCATGTATAATCATCTTTTCGCACGCTTGAACATTCTGTTATCGTGCACGTGGACAGCTAACGTCCAAGGTGAACACCTGTGCCAGGTCAAATTTCACATGAACATGCATTTTGTCACTTGCATGTCATCTCACACGTGTATGCATGCATTTCGCACTCCCCTGCCATCACGGTTATCAGATTATTTAACCTTCAAGCGTCCTCTGCGTCTTTGTAATTTTCCATTGCACCTGTTGTCAAGTCAGATCAGCGTATTCCAATAAGCTCAAATGGTATTCACATCCTGCTAGTCTGTCCCCCTCTCCAGCAAGTTTGTTTTCTGTACTCGCTTCGACCAACATGGAACCAAGTTCTCATAACCGTTTAAACGTTAAAGATCACCTTCGGGGGTAAAATATCAGAAAAAATGAACCCTCGCTCTGTCATAAACCGACCCGTCGAAATATCGATTGTTCTATAGAGCACAGCCACCGTGGTCAGCGACAGGTTCGTTGAAACACACACACACCCAGCAGTATTGTCTCTCTCAACAACCACGCTTCATGAACATTTTAAACAGGTAAAGATTTTTTTTTCAACAAAACTGTCGTTAGGCCCTTTGTCAAAAATTCAAAAATAGTTTCAAAAAGGAGGGGGCGTTAGCCCGAGTCCTATGACACCTCGTACACGTCTCTAGCATTATTGGTTTGCGAGATATAGCATAAAGTCTAAAATCACGGTTTTACCTCAAAATGGATTTTCATTCCTGCTCAACACGAACATCCTCGGCAAGAGGACACCGCGACGAAAGAAATGACACCTCGTACAAGTCTTTAGGCTTATTGGTTCGTGAGACATCAGCAAAAATCACAAAAAACACTTGTTTACCCCAAGATCGAGTTTCCAAATATTTTTAAAAAATATAACGAGTTGTCCATAGCAAAGAAGACGTCACTGCAAGTCCTTGGACCCCTCGTACACGCCTCTATCATGATTGGTTCGTGAGATATAACAAAAAGTCTAAAATTACGTTTTAACCCCACTCCCAAAAAAAACATGTTTCCAGCATTTCATCTTTTCGACACCTACATATCCGTAAAAAGCGCAACTAGACGAAAAAAACGAATCCAAGCACGCCCTCCTAGCATTACTCCTTCCTTCCCAAGGTCGCCAGGGGCTCACAACTTCCTTTTGTAAGCAGAACTCACTACAGCACTACTGTCCGGTTTTTATCCTAGAGACTTGAAATTTATTTAAGAGGTAGAGGGCATAGGGACCTTTCATTTATGCCAAACAAACTTATTTGTAAACTTCCTAGTTTCCAAAATATAGGATTTTCAATATTCGAGTGTTTTCAAAAAAACATAAAAATAAAAAAGTTTTATTATAAAAAATATAGGACATAATCGCCATTCGTTTGAACCATGGCACAACGTGCTATCAAGTTTGGTTTTCAAACTATCACCTACTTTCAAACACCAAAAAAAATAAAAAATAAAAATATATAACTAGTCGACCATAGGAAAGAGGACATCAGCCCGAGTCCAACGACATGTCGCATGCCAAAATCGGACCATGGGTTCGTGAGCTTTCGCAAATATTACATGGCTGAGGCTTAGTAGTGGGGTAATGTGGGTTCTAGAGTGAAATAGAAACCGCCTTACTCCACTACTTACAGCGCCGATATTCGTGTTGTATATAAATAATATTTAGAATTTAAAGAAAGGTTTATAGTTATATTAATGTGTATTGTATTTTTAATTTGTAATTTAAATATGAGTAGAGATTTTTGTCGCTTCTATGAGAAGGATTTAAGTGCCAGGATTCGGGAGATAAATTGTTTAGTGTAATGAATAGTTTTTGTAATGACGGAGATCTACGTCAGGGGTAAACTCATTTTATTTTGGGGGATATTTTTTTTAACTTTATAACATTTTATCTTGTTATAAAACTCCCGTTACCTAGGGCACAGCAGTTGTTTGCTACGATTTAATTCATGATTTTATTTGAGCTTATGAAAGCTTCCATAATTAATTTTATCGGTTTCTAGAAGAAACAAATAGGTGTTTAATGTAACAGACATTTCGTCATTTAATTTTATTGAACGTTAATAATGCATATTATGAATGAAAGTGTTAGGAAACGTGTATTTGTTAATGTCAATAAATATGACAGGCACGTTTTTACGATTCCCTGATCTTTTATAGAAACTTTGTAGTTAAATGGCAATGGAATTTGCTGTAGGGTGGAAGTTCCCGAGGGACCTTATCCGCATCCTTACGCCCGAGATTTTCATGGATTCTCGTCTTTCCTGAGTAGTTAGAGAACCCTCTTGTTCTGTAGTTTGTTACTATAGCACATTCTGTTTGATAAATCCCTGTTCCTTATTCTGAGTGTTTTCGCCAAGTAGCACTGTGTTGTTTTTAGCCGGGACTTCAAGATGCTACAATCCATTATTTTTCCAGCCTTGGATTTTGGTGGATCATCCAAATATAAGGGCACTGCGATATTATGGCGCTACCAACGTGGTCGCTCGTGATTTGAGGTCCCACAGTGGTTGGACAGCGATTTTATGGCGCAGCCAACGTGAGTGCTAGTGATTCTGGCCCCTCAGTTGTAAGCCTAGCGTTTTTATGCTAGCGTCAATGTGGTTATTCGTGTTTTTCGGATCCCACAGTTGAGTGTCTAGCGATTGTAATTAGTAATTCCGATGTGATTAACTGGTGATCTTATTTAATGCACAGGAAGGAAGTTAGGTTGAAGGTAGACGCATTGTGGAACCTTGAAACGATGTGATCGCCTTAGAAAACATTGTTAATTGACACGCGAGTGTGAGATTATCGGTGGAAGACTTGAAATTTGTAATAAATAGTTAAACAACGTTTATCGAGGTGAGAAAGGATTTATGAATGAAATCTAACCTGAAATGTTTACTATGTATTGCTATTAACGAAAGACTAGTCCAAAGACTCACCTTAGGAAGGTAATGAATAGATTTTACTCTATTTAATTTACCGGTTGTATGGCTATTTTGACGTCATAAGTAATGTAAAGTTAATGTTGTAAATTAGGATTGTTGTTTGATTTTTATTTTAGTAGACCGTTGGCTACAAATTATAATGTGTGATATACGGACTACAGATTTTGAATCTGTAATTTAAAGGAGGTCAGGTATTCGTAAATTACGATAAGTTAACTGATAAACGATATAATCTCCTTCATTATTATTGTAGTGGTATAAATGGTAGTAGTTTCGGATATTCTCGATTGTTATCATATTGTATGTTCCCTCTTTCTCAGGATAAGAAGATGTCACGAGACATGGATGCTATTAGGGAAATTTTTGCCACATTACAGGAAACACAGGGCAAGTTAGACAAAGACTTGGAAGCCCTGCATCAAGCCACACATCAGAACCAGAAAAAATTAGAACGAGAAATTAAGAGAAATGCAGAAGAAATTAGGAGAGAGGTTAACGCTGACACAGACAAATTAGCCTGGGAATGCCTGAATAGTGCTACAGAGACTAAAACACATTAGCCAATACCCAAGCAACTTTAGCTACTTTGCAAACCCAATCTACTGACACTCAGAACACTTTAGATAGGACCCAAACTTCTTTGAGAGCATTAAAAATCCAGTCTGAAGACAATAGTAAAAAGCTAACAGATTTCCAAGAAAATATAACCCTCCAATTAGGCAAGCTCCAGTCTGAAAATCTAGGTATCAACTCCAACTTGGATGAGTTGAAAACAACTGTAGCTCAGCTACAGATACAGGTGAATCGGAAGGCTGATCTTGTAAGGGCCGATATTGAAATTGATATAAAGAATGTTGTTGATGAAAGTATTGTTGAACTCAAAAATGAGTTGATTGAAGCCTCAGGCATTACTGTGAAACGTTTAGATGATAGTTTTTTCTAAAAAATTTGTTATGGCCGAATATCGTATTAACAAAGATAACGGAGATGTAAGAAATGATTTCATTAAGAAAATACAAAGTTTACAGTCACAACAAACTGTAAATTTAGAACCAGATCTGGACAGTAAGATTAAAGAACACGTTGATCTAGAAATAGAAAGTAAAATCTCTGATTAAGTATCGAAATCGAGTCAATAAGAAGTAAATTGCAGGAAATTAAAGTAAGCGATTCTCACAATATGGATGATATAAATAAAGGTCAGACTATCGAACCTAATAACAATAATACATCGATGCCAGACTGATTTGAAGAAAGTAGTACCAGAGAAGAGCGAATAAGATTGCAAGAACGCATAGATAGATTGGAAGAGGATTTATTTCATGCAAGAAGGTTAAATTTATCGCCAGTTAGAGATCGTCAAGTGCTATTCTCAAAACCTAATGAGAACATGACACAAGGAAATACAGCATCAGGTATTCCAAATGTCATGACAACCCGCAATATTTATCAGAAAACACGTACTTTCCCAGGAAATGATGGTATCACTCCAAGAGAATTCATAAACGATGTTTCTGAATATTTTATTTAAAATAACGTCCCTGAGGAAAGGAAGTTAAGACTAGTAGAGCGTTATTTAACCACTACTGCTCTTCAGTGCTATCGCGCTTTTCGATGGACTTTTAGACGTTTTGAGGACTTCGCGGATGCCCTCATAAAAAGGTTTTGGTCGATGGACGAACAACACAATTTAAGGGCAGAGTCATACTCACGGAAGTACGCTAGTTCGCATCCGACTCGCTACGCTAGCTACTTCGCGACACAATGAGCACGCCTCCAATACTTGCAACCTCAACCATCAGACATAGAAATGATCCAGACGATATCGCGACAATTTCCGGCCGATGTAAGAAGAAACATAATAGCGTCTAGAATATCCAGTCTACAAGAAATGGATGATTTGCTTAGACAACTCGATTATACTTCTAGCGCAACAAATTCAAGCTTTCGCAATCCGAGAACGGATCATCGCGAAGTAAACACTATTATCATCGATGAAATGCAGCAGACGGAGGAAAATGTAAGAGATAATAGGAGAGGAGGAACTATTAGAAATGGCTATATTCAGAACCAGAGAAATGAGTATCAAAACCGTGTGCAGCAGAATAGTAGGCCATATCAGCGATATTCAAGGAATAATACCCAGAATAGAAGATCGGGTTATCAATATAACAATGCTTAACGCCAGAATAATTATTACCAGAGGGGTAGTAATAACAACAACAACAATCATCGCCAAAGATATTCGCGACATAACAAATGGAATGATGACAATTATACTCGCCAGAATTTCCAGCAGAGAAGAAGCCAGGAAAATCAGAACTACATCCGAAGTCATAGAGAAGAAAACCAAGGAACGAGAGAAAATAGCCCAAGACAGAATGAACCGAAACCAGATACAAGTGGACAGGAAAACAGAGGAAATGACTGGTGTATTCTTTAGAATACACGGTCGGGCAGAGTTAGCTTTTGCTGCTCTTTGCTTATTCCTTTTATTTTATTTCTTTCTTTGCAGACACCAACAGTGATCAATCTGTATTTCCTTTCTCTTTGTACAGGCATGTATGTTTCCCTTGAGTCTGTTCTAGAGATATATCTTCCATGGACTGCCTAGCGGCATCTGGCAGCTAACCTCTGGAGTTCCTTAATATCTCCATACTCAAGAGGACTTCCTCAGCAATCCAAACCCACAAGCTTCGCCGTTGTCGCCTATTAACATCTCCATGAAAGCTGATTCCTGAAGGAAGTTCGCATCTATGAAGAGTTTTTTGTTTTTTCAATGTTGGTTATAATGATGTAATTTCTATTGTCTGTTCCCCCCACCATTTTCCGCCTCCTTGGTCCCTCCACGCTTCGATGAGTCGCTCTCACTTGTTCGTCAGACGTCTTACATTCAGTTGGGGCTCTCTCAGAGCGTGTCTCCTGTGATCGAGAGACATTTTAAATCAGACGCCATGTCTGTATTTTAAATCAACGGTCAACAAGAACCATCGCCTATTCTACAGAAATGAGCTAAGTACAAAACTTAAATGGTTTTCACCACATTTTAATTGTTTTTAAATAGCTGAATGCTTTTTAATACAATTTTATAGACAGTGTGAAAAATTGCAAACTGTTGTGCAATAAAAGTCTTCGAGGGATTTTTTCTAGTCATGCTCTAACTTCTAAGCTGACTTTAAAACCTGAAAATTTAGTACTTCTTGTACAAATTAACTGAGAATGCTTTCTCACACCGTGGGATTCTTGTTAAACTAATCACTGTCTATTAAACTTAGCTTTTTCCCTTCGTGGGACCTTACTGCCCCATTCAACTGTCATAATAACACCAGAACTTTCTACGTCAAAGTATCTTTCTACAAGCAAAGTAATCGAATATTTTCCACTCAATTATGGAAATGCCTTTCCTAACTGAGAAATTTACGTTACATAAACTACTGGTTAATACCTAATTTGCTTACCTCCGTTGGTAAACTACCTCATCATTAAACTGCAATACATCAACTTTCTAATGCAATTCAACTAGTGATCTCCAACAATAACTTTTCTCTTTACAAACTTTCTGTGCTGCAATAGTGAATTTTGCAAATCTGTTAATATACTTCAGTGCAGAACAGTGCCCGTTAAACTATCTTCGGCGCCGCGTTCGGTTGTGAAAATAAATTTGGCCAGGACGTTTTCCTAAACCTCCTATTTTCCTTCTCCAAATTACCCTGCTAACTTAATTTAATTAAACTATAAATTTAAGTCATTTTCAATTAGGCTTCGCTTGCGAGCAAGCGCCCTCCCAACTTTGTTCATGTGTCCCTTATTCACTCTGTATAAATATCAGCAGTTATAGGAACTGCTTATTAATTTATTTTCTTATCCTGCCAGTACAGGAATTGTTAAATTTCTAAGTGTTCAACACTTTAACTAATCTTTTTCTTTTCTTTATACGACCTGTACATCATTGTATTTACAATATAGTAATTACTGTTTCGAATAGCGGTAATTTACGCTTGTAATATTTTCTTCTTTCCTGTTATAATCAGGAATTCAATATACTTTTTTCTGCCTTTTCGATTCCCATAAAGGGATTCCAAAAGTGCCCACATTGTACCTGATCTAATTATCAAAATTATAATTGCTTCATAATTGTTTCCATAAACGTTAAAGTTCTTAATCTTAAGCACAACATTTAAAAATCTTATGCAGATTTTAGTGCTTACAGCAAGTTTCAAACTTGAATCCTATTCAACTTAGATTACCAATTATAAGCATGTTATTATTAGGCCTGAGACCTTTGTATGTTAAACCTACATTTTGTTCTTAATTCAAACCCTAATCAAAATTATATGTTTTGTTCAGTTAACCGTTTTCTTTTTCGCATTATCTTTTCAAGTAGAATAACGATTAGGCAGGACCTTGTCTTCGCTGATTCTTCTTATACGCTTAAGCTCTCTCTAAGAAAAAGAATAATTAACCAAAAGTTCTTATTACTTGTTGCATTTGAACAAAAACTTCCAGTAAACTCATTTTCGAAGTTTCTCTTAGCTGTCATAGCTAATTCTAACGAGCCCTTAAGGCAAGTATAGCTAGCTCCGCAAGCTTCCTGCTTGTTGAGATTTTTCTCTAGCTTATGTTTTGTTTCCAAAATCTAAGTTTTTCTTCCAGTCTAAACTTTTAGTCGGCACTCTGCTGGGTAAAAAATTAGCCCTTCTTAAGTGTAACCATTGGTATTCTTACCAAAATTTTCAAGGAGAACAGCAAAGGTATTCTTAAAAGCATTAAAACCGCTTCATTGCTTCCCTCTATGGGAGCACTCGAGCATTCGCTGGAGATCCAACAGTTCCCCGAGCTAAAAAAATATCACGGTGAATTCAAATTGTTTTTGTATTCCAAACCATTTGGTTAAACCTAACTCCCTTGAAGGGAAAACCAGTAAATCTTTATTCCTTATAATTCTTTGTTTTGCCAGACCACCACCCATCCCCTTAGTATTCGAATACTGGCCTGGAAGGGAAGGTGCGTTTACCGCTTGCTTGCAAATAGCCCAAGCTCCAGCTGCGTTTCCCGTTAGCTGTGTCCAGGTCCAGACCCAATTTAGGTATCTAAGAGTTATTGTACAGTGTAACATGTGGCTGATTACTTACTTCAGGTTTAGGTTTATGTTTTGTATTGAACTCCCGTCCTATCTATCCATACTTTTTCTTCCTGCTGAAATCCGCTTCCTCTTTTCTGTTTATCAACTTCCCTCGGGTAGAGTTAATCCTAAGCTAAAAACTACCCAAAATAGGGTCCCAGAAACCCGGGAGAATCCATTTGTCCATATCTTGCAAAATACTAATATTTATTTTGAATTTTTCAGCCATAACTTCACAGTGAAGGGCTGGCGAGGTGGAAAGAGGTCGCTCCTCTCTCCTTCGGTGTGTCCCTCTCTTTCAACTTGTTTGCTGCTGCCAGTCTGACAGCATTTCCAAAACTCCTCAGTTTCGTAAGTTGTACTTTAATTTACCCATTTCGCCATGGCTCCTACAGATAAAGATAATGACGGTAGGGATAAAAACTTACTTCCAAACGAGCGTCTTATAAAGGGCAAATTACACGATTTAGACAATACATCAGAGAGCTAGATCCTTCAGAAGCTCAATTAGATTTGTTAAAATATCGTGTAAAAGACAATGAACGTTCTTATGAAAATTATTGTAATATTCAAACTGAAATCGAAACTTGCATGCTCAATCAAACAGATGATCGAGTAGAAGTAGAAAATCAATACTATGAAGGCATAGGCTCTGCCTTTAAAATAATACGCCAACTCGAAGAAGAACCGAAAAAGTACTGTTATGTTCTTGGTTCCCTTCATGAACAACGAACCTAGTCTCGTGAGGGCACTCACAAACCCAAACCAATTCTACCAAAAATTAATTTGCCTCACTTCTCAGGAGACGAATCTACTTGGTATTCTTTTCACGAACTCTTTTGCTCCCTTGTTCATGACAATGAACACATTCAAGTCATCTACAAGTTCCATTATTTGCTATCTATTCTTCGTGGACAGGACCTGCAGTTAGTTGAAGCACTTCCATTAAGTGCCGACAAATACCCCATTGCCTTTAACTTATTGAAGGAAAGATACGGTAATCTACGGTTTCGTATTCAACGCCATATGAAAGCTCTATTTAACTTGCCTTCGTCACAATTTAATGACGTGACTAGTTTGCATACTCTCATCGATACCACACAACTCCATGTGAAACATTGTCCCAATTAGATCAACCCACTGACCATTGCGATACTTTCCTAATACATTTAGTGGTTTCTAAAGTCGAAACCGCCACCCTCAAAGCTTGGGAAATAGAACTTTCTAACAATGATGAGTATTCTTACGAGCATTTAGTCACCTTCATAAATTCTAGATGCCAACTCTTAACTGCTTTAGCTAACCAAAATGACCCCTCTTCTCCTAGTTATAAATTTGAATCATTGTCTCTTAAATCTAAAGGCGAACACGTAGCGTCTAGTACCCAAAAATCTGGGTCTAGCTCTTCTAAACCCAAGTCACACGCCACTGGTTACCAAACTAGGTCTAGTGAACGCCGTATTGCCAGTTCCCTTGCTTTAAACACTCAAAGCGAATCCCGTAAAAGTTTAAATGAACCGTTTATGTGTATACTTTGCAAAGATTCCCACGCTTTATACTTATGTAAATCATTTAAAGAACTGTCAATTGATGACAGAAGAAAATTAGTTTCCCAGAATAAACATTGTTTCAAACTGCCTCTCACCTAAGCATTCTGCTTCTAATTGTAAGTCTTCTAGACTTTGTTTCCACTGTGAGAAACCGCATCACACCTTACTGCATCGTCATGATCAATCGATGTCATCAGTAGCATCAACTTCTCAAAAAAGTGACAATGCTAGCAGTCCTAATGCTTCATCTTTTATTCAAAACGCCAAGTCTTTGCGTAGTGCTCAAGTGCTATTGTCTACTGTTCAAATTGAAGTTCAGGATAAATTTGGTAACTGGGTCCGCGCACGAGGCCTTCTTGATTCAGCGGCAACCCATGATTTCGTTTCCAATTCTTTGATCAAAAAACTGGGCTTACCAGTAACTCCTACTTCTATTAATGTATCAGGCATTAACAGCCTGAAATCACAAGCTTTGCAATTCTCAAAATTAACCATAAAGGACACTTGTCATAGACATAATTTTCTAAAACGTAATTGCCTCATTCTCAACAGTATCGGAGAGGATACTCAAAGACACTCTGTTGATATCTCAGTTCTGAATATTCCTTCTCATTTAACGTCAGCCGATCCTCTGTTCAATGTAAAAGGCCCCATTGACATACTTTTCAGTGCCAATGTTTATTGGAATTGCTTTCGTAAACAAATTCATAAACTATCTTCAAACGTGGACGCCAGAGACACTAATTTTGGTTGGATTGTTACTTGTCAACTTCCTCTTTATTCCCCCCAACCCGTATCGCAGTGTTACTTCGCTAACACCGATTTAGAACAGTTCTGGAATCTTGAAAACATTGATTCACCTAACTTGAGCTCTTCAGAAAACGAATTCTGTGAGCAACTCTTCATGTCCACCAATACTCGTTCACCCGAAGGTCGATTCGTTGTCCAGATGTCCAGATTATTCAATCCCCCCAAACTTACTGATTCTCAACCCAAAGCTCGAAAAGCTCTCTTTGCTATTGAGAGCAAATTTAAGAAAGAACCTCTCGTCAAACAACAGTACACAGAATTTGTGGACGAATGCGAAAGCTTGGATCATATGGAAGTTTTCAGCAAAACTGATGACGAATTACAACCCCCGAAAGAAACTGTATTCTTAAATCATCACCCTGTGTGGAAGAACCCTCGTGTAAAGGATAAAATCCGAGTCGTGTTTAATGGGTCATCCATTACCTGATACCAATGGCAACAGTCTCAACGATACTCTTTATTCTGGTCCCGCTATTCAGTCCGATTTATCTACCATCCTCTTATATTTCCGCTTGTTCCCCATAGCAGTCATCGCGGATATCAAACAGATGTACCGTCAAGTGTTGATTCAATCTGAGCAGCAAGATCTACAAAGAATCTTATGGCGTGACGAAACTAGTAAACCAATTAAAATATTTCGCTTAAAAACAGTCACTTATGGTCTGAAACCTTCCGCTTTCCTTGCTATCCGATCCCTAAAAATATGGTGGCCTTCCATGATGGTCATTTATTTTATGCTAAAGCTTCTGAAGCCCTAACTACATCCTTTTATGTTGACGATTATCTCCAGTACTTTGCGACTCTTGAGGAAGCTTCTTTCGTATCACTGGTACTGAAAGCATTGATAAAGAATGGAGGATTCCCATTTCATAAGTGGAATTCCAACTACCCTGAGTTTCTTGCCCAATTTCCCATAGAAGATGTAGACCCCTCTTTCGTCGAAATCTGCGGAGATTCCGAATCCATAAAAACGCTTGGAGTACACTTGTGCACTCGCACTGATACTCTCATCTATAAAGTCTCACTTTGCGAAGAGCTCCCTAATACTAAAAGGCAAATTTTATCCGAAATTGCAAACATTTTTGACCCTCTCCAATTTCTTGCGCCGGTTATTGTTGTAGCGAAGCTTTTCATGCAAGAGCTATGGTCTCTCAAATGTGAATGGGACGAAGCCGTCCCCTCTTCTTTTCTTAATAGATGGCTCTCTTTTCGATGAAGTTTACTTGATCTCTCTCTTATTGAAATCCCTAGAAATTTAATTAATGCTCCTTCTAATACATCTTTCTTTCTTCATGTTTTTGCCGACAGCTCCGAGAAAGCTTACGGTTGCTGTGTATATTTGGTTTATCGCAGTTCGCTAAATGAATCTTCATTTTCAAACCTTATTTGCGCTAAGGCTAAAGTTGCTCCTCTTAAAACTATTACTTTGCCTAGGCTCGAATTGTGTGCTGCACTCATGGCCGCAGAACTTGCCAAAAAACTGCAGAAAGTCTTAAAGGTCGAATTTTCGCAAACCTATCTGTGGAGCTATTCCATGATCACTCTTTCTTGGATCGCCAAGAACCCCACCAACTGGCAAACCTTTGTTGCAAATAGAGTATCTAAAATTCAAACCCTTTCTTCTGGATGTCAATGGAGACATGTGCCTAGTGCCCTCTCAATTGGTAGCATCTCAGATGTACTGGTAAGGGCCCTCGTGGTTAATCGAAGACTATTCTTTCTGGCCTTCTAAACCTCCAGTTACAAACTCTAACTTGCCTAGCAGTAGGAATAAAAGGGCGATTCTGGCACAGGGGCTAATGGGCAAGATGGCCGCCGCGCGCAACCAGCCCTATGTTATTCTAATAGAGGGGTCAGTCAGAGCTGGCACAGTGGCTAATGGGCAAGTCGGCCGCCGCGTCTTGAGATAGTGCATGTCGTCACAGGGGGAGGTCGGCCGTGAAGTTGCTAAATGGAATATTTATTATCATTATTATTATTATTAGGTAATTATTGATTGACCGTGTACAATCAAGATTAGCCTTATATTGTCCACTTCTTGGTGTAGTGGCTAGCATTCTTGGCGGTCATTCCTGAGGTTCGAATCCCCGGCTCTGCCAAGAAATTTAATTTCTGGTCTCAGGAGTGGAACGGGATACACTCTTCCTTGTGAGGCAAAACTGACAGGAGCTGTCTTTTGATCTTACCGCAGCTATTCTGCCTAACCCAACTTCACCTGACCTACCCTAACAAAACCTAACCTAACTGCAAAGTCAGAGCAAATATGAGAGCAAATGTGAGAGCACACATAATAAACTAAGTTATAACCTAACCTAACCTAACTTAACCTAACCTAACCTAACTTAACCTAACCTAACCTAACCTATATTAAAACTGCGAGCAAAAAAACGTGAGAGCAAAAAGTGTGAGCAAAAAAGTGAGAGCAAATGTGAGAGCACAAATAATAAACTTAGTTATAACCTAACCACACCTAACCTAACCTAACTGCACCTAACCTAACGTAACCTATTGAAAGTGGGAGCAAATATGGGAGCAAAATGTAAGAGCAAAAATTGTGAGCAAAAACGTGGGAGCAAAAAGTGGGAGCAAAAAATTGGCAGCGAAAAATGTGAGAGCAATAGTGGGAGCAAAAAATTGGAGGCAAAAAGTGAGAGCAAAAAAGTGGGAGCACAAAAGTGAGAGCAAAAAGTGGGAGCAAAAAAGTGGGAGCAAAAAAGTAAGAGCAAATGGGAGAGCACAAATAATTAACTTAGTTATAACCTAACCTAACCTAACCTAACCCACAGAAACCTATTTTAAAGATTTGAGATTTTACATTTTAACATTTTACATTTTAACATTTGTGATTTTTGATTTTTTTCATTTTACATTTTTAGATTTTACATTTTTGATTTTTTTTTGTATTTTAGATTTTAGTTTTTACATTTTAAATTTAAGATTTTTTGATTTTAGATTTTACATTTAAAATTTTCCGGAAAGAGTCAACTACAAGGTCACATACCTAACCTCACCAAACCTAACTTTACCAATCCTAACTTAAGCTAATCCAAAGGCTAATGCACATACACAAAGTATATAAGGGCACATGCAACTATCCTTATGATAGTCTTATAGGCTACTGTACAACATGATCACTACCCCAACCGGGTTTTTTTTCTTTTTGTTGTTTACAAATTTGTCAATTTTCCAATTTCCCATTTTCAGTTTTTTGAAATGTCAGTTTTAAGTTTTTCAATTTCATAATATGGAAACATGGATTTTGCATTTTGTTGTTTACACATTTGTCAATTGTCCAATTTCCCACTTTCAGATTTTTTTAAAATGCAAGTTTTAAGTTTTTGAATTTCATAATATGGAAACATGGAGTTTGCAATTTGTTGTTTACACATTTATCAATTTCACAATTTCACATTTACAGTTTTTAAAATGTCAGGTTAAAGTTTTTCAATTTCATGATATAAAAACATGGATTTGAGAATTTGTTGTTTACACATATGTCAACTTACCAAATTCCCATTTACAGTTTTTAAAATTTCAGTTTAGTGTTTTTTCTATTTTGTCCATATGGAAACATGGATTTTCCAATTTGTGTTTTACATGTTCATTTTGCATTAGGAATGGAGAGAGGTGGGTAGTAATTAAAAATGTACAAGCAGTGTCCATACAATATTTAATCAATTCAAATGATCTTGTCGACTTCGTCGTTATGGTTGGGGTCCATCGTTATGCGTAACGGACACGGACACGGAGACGGACGTGACGTCATATAGCCGCGCGGGAAGTGACGTCATGCAGCTGCGCGGGAACGTGACGTCATGCTCACGCGGGTAGCGAGAAGCAGACGCTAATGTTTATTGGAGTCTGTTGAAAGAGGCCTGGCGTCGAGCGACCTGGGGCTTTGAACGAAGCGAACACAAGAATACAGGGTGACTTCTAAAGAGATATACATGATGCCATATAAGAATACAGGGTGCCTCCTAAAGAGGTGTGCAGTATGTCAGAGCAAAAAAGTTCAGTCAGTCTGAAATAAGAATACAGGGTGCCTCCTAAAGAGGTGTGTAGGATGTCAAAGCAAAGTATCGAACCAGTCCCAATATTCCATCCATACTCTCACTCAAAATACCCCCCCCCCCCTAATGTTCAGCCCGCCACTGCTCGCTCCCAGGTTCTTCAACTCATCTCCCAACTCTCTACCGTTACACTAGTCTAGCCAGATTGAACACAGGCCTGCCTGGGGCAAAAACACACCTTTCCAGAGATATAACAACTCCGCAACATGCTTCAAGAAAATCCAAATTAAAATCGAAAATTACATTCTACAAACACCAAATTCAGTAAACTTCCCTCACTTCAGTTACTCTATACTTTAAACAGACACAGAAGGCATAGTCATGACTCCTTCATGGAGTAGCCTATTGTCTAATCATGTTCACCTCTCCTTCACCTTTACCATAAATTTCATAAAGTCTATTTAAAAATCAGGAACTCACTCCACAAATCTGTAAATCAGTATTCTGCACTTATTTCAGATACACTATTCATTAAACAAACATTTAAGGCATATTCATGACCCCTTCATGGAGTAGGCTATTGTCTAAATCTGAACACTCATACTACATCCTTACACTAATTCAAATTTACGGCCAAATGATCCTTCTGACAGGGAGGCAAAGGTTTCCGCCGGCTTGCCTGGGATGATGGGCCACAAAACCGCTATCAAAATGTACACAATTTACTCTTTATTCAACCAAACACATCTCTAATACAAATACAAGAAACACAATTCTTCCCCTGGCCCTTAATGAGGTGCCCGCGCGGGAAACCTAAGTTAATGGGTAATGCAGTCTGTTGAAAGAGTCCTGGGGCTTCGAGCAAAGCGAGAAGCCCTCCTGAGCCTTCCTAATATGTGTAGCATTTGTAGCATGCGTCATTTGAAATGATACAACGTCTAGTCTTTCAGACTGACTGTGATTTTTTTAAATTTTAAATACATGTACACCATTTACACGTAATACATTTTTATATATATTCTATTTTGTTATAAATTGTACAGTTGTTTTTATTTTGTTTTCTATTTTATTTATTTTTGATTATGAATACCATTTTTTTTATTTTTTGTAGTGCTATTGTTTTATTTCCTAAATTAATTTTGTTTTATGTATTTGCTAGTTGCAGGCAGAAGATTTTGACATTCATAACTTAACTCTTTAAACATGGTTAATGATTGAGTAATGACCATAGGCATGTGTACCTATACCATCAGCATCAATCACTCTTTTATCATTACCAGGACACAAAGCAATTTTGTTTAGTCTTATAGATGATATGTCATGTTGTTTAGAAGCGATAATGTTCATTGGTATTCTTTTTACATTGTTTTTCTTGACACAATCCTTACAATCTTGAAAGCTTATACAATTTTTGACAACACCTCTCTTAATACCTTTAATCTTTTTGATTTCTTTACCATTTATGTCTAAAGCGTACATTTTAGCTCTAAGTCCAACAAATGCTTTTATAATTTGTCCACAAGCCTCGTCTTTAAATTTCCCAACGTTTTCTTGTTTGATGTAGAGTAACATATGTGATTAGTAGGATAATCTCTTGTGTCCAGGAGTTCTAGGAAATCCAACTTGTCTTGATATACATCTTGGGTGATAACCAAATAAATGAACGAGTCGGTATCCATATACATGAGTTTAAGATTGTTCATTCCATAATAGGGTAGCAGGAGATCATAGTGGTGGGAATACATTTGAGTTTTTGAAATATCCAGTATACACATTCCAATATATATATATATATATATATATATATATATATATGCTTATTGAATACAATTTTACGTTTAGCCATGTGGAAAGCAGCTAGGTTAGGACCATAGATTGTTCTGTCAATAAATGTCGGCTTTCCTATTAGCTTTTCTGACAAGTGTTTAGTGCTTTTCAGTCGGTCAACACGAATGTACCCAAAAGAGATGGGTTATGCCCTAATCCTGAAATAAATTACATGAGATTAATAAAACACTAGGATGACCAGTTTCGATCGTCAAGCGATCATCATCAGATCCATTACACTAAATAATTGTACATATTGTAAATATTTTCACCTGTATTTCAAACATAGATTTTATAGCCTAAGTGTAATGGATCTGATGATGATCGCTTGACGATCGAAACTGGTCATCCTAGTGTTTTATTAATCTCATGTAATTTATTTCAGGATTAGGGCATAACCCATCTCTTTTGGGTACATTCGTGTTGACCGACTGAAAAGCACTAAACACTTGTTTACTAAGGCAACACTGAAAATATGGCTTCAAACACCACAATGTTCACGGCTAGCTTTTCTGACTTTTTGCTGTCAGTCACAAGACATATGTCTATTCTTTTACGAGTATTTTTTTTTTCAAAAAGAGCATTGTTGGATAATTTGTTCAGATTTTTCTCAAAATCATTTTTGGCTTGTTTTCCAGGGCTGTTATTAAAATCAATGTATGCCTTTAACCAAGGTATTTGCTTAAACTTTAACAAACAATTAATTTTTATCAATTTTATTCCGTGATCTAAAGCCAGTTTTAATGCCATGTGGTGAAAAACATATCGCCTTCGATTTCCAAGATGAGGAATTAGTTTTTTCAGAGACGAATCCTTAGGTTGTGTACACTCTGGTAGGAAAGGTAAATCGTTGTGTAGATCATAAAGGTCAGATGGGTAATCGACATCAACGTCTAGAATGTATCCCACAGGATCGTCTTCCTTTAGTTTTTCTAGATCAACAGTATCTGGAGAAACCCACTGAAATCCACCATAAGGAAGGAAGTGGCATATAGCCCACCCGTATTGGTTGTTGGCATCATCATAGGTAATAAACTGCGATGGTTTCTCAGAATCATAGGTTTCCATGTATTTATTGTTAGCTTCAGCATACCGATGAGACACCTGGCATATGCCTCCACGTATTCCAGACTCGATTAGAAGAATCTGATCGTAATCATGTAGAAATTCCAGTTCAATTCCTGTGTAAAGGAGTATTGCCTCGAAACTTACACCAGGCGAAGTAAAAAGTGTCCGGCATCCACTCGGTGTGTTCCTAGTGTTTTGTTTCTAAACGTTTCAAAGCTGTCTGCAAGAAGTAATAATAATGTTATTGGTTTTACGTCCCTTTAACTACACTGGCTTTTAGAGACGCCGGGGTGCCGGAATTTTGCCCCGAAGGGGATCTTTAACGTGCCAGTAAATGTACTGACACGGCTCTCTCGCATTTGCGCACCCTCAAATGCCAGCTGACTGCGCCAGGTTTCGAACCTGCAACCTCGGGCTCAGCAAGCGAGAACGTTACCCCTGAGCCACGCAGCCAGACTGTCTGCAAGAAGGAGTACATCTGTAGTTAGGTAGAGGTCACTATATTCCCCTAGAGTTTTAATGTTGAACTGATTCCACACATTTTTGGCATGTTCATAGTCTTCTTGACTAACATCTTCTTGACTTAATTTGTTAAAGAATACCTCTTTTGGAGGTAAACACGTTTCACTTACCTTTTCCCATGAATCAATATAGTCATAAGAAAATACCCCTTTACGAGTCATGAGCATTGCATTTTCTTTTCCAAAGTACTCGTCTGTTTCAGGGTATGATTTTAGGTTGGAAACTAAGTTTTCCAAACTACTCGGCATTAACCGAAACGTGTCCACAAATCGAAGCTTAACATTTTCTACATATTTGGTGAAGGACATGTACTTTTCTTTGGAGTTAGCGATAACATCCACTCTCTCGGTAGTAAATCCCAATTGATTTACAATGAAATTTGTGTCGTAGCCGCTCATATTATGTAGAAATACAGGAACTGGGTTACGTGTTTTACTCCTCAAATTACAGTTATTGTGAGCACTTCCACGGTATTCCCCTGTAATATGGCAATGGTCTCGAACTTTCCAGTCCTCTTTGGTAAATGGTTTTTCACACAAATAACAGGTTTCAGAACATTGGAACTCTGCTTCTTGATCCTGAGTTAAGGCCTTTGGAGCATTTAAGCTGTAAAGGCGATCAATTTCATTAGCTATTGAGATCAAACAGTCCATAAACTTTTCTGCAGCGTCAGGTCCACGATAAATAACAGGTTGGTTTGGAAGTTTTGTCTTTATATGTTCCACAGCAGGTGAGGGTTTAACGTATATACCGAAGCTCATAGGATCATGACTCTGGTATGGCACTGTAAAACTTGCTTCGGGATTGGGTAAAAATGTTTGATATGGTAAGAGTATACTTTCGAAATCTGCATAGATAACGTACGGTATTCTCAGCACTTTTTCAACATTTAAGAATTTGACAATTGAGTTTTAATAGGCATTTCAACCCTAGCAATGTCATGCTGGACACACAAAGCTCTATGTTCTTTTAATTTTTCCATTCCTTGTTGTCCATATCGATTATCGAAGTGAGTAAAACACCGTTTACACGTATATATCTTATGTTGATGGTGGGTATTCTGATGTCTTACTAGTTTATCAAAATCTTTGATAAAGACGTAGTGGTTCTGTCCGGACGATGAACTTAGCAGAAGGAGGTCGCGATGGTCTTGCAGCTCTTGATCCACAACCTTTAGAGGGAACAATTTGTTGTCTTGTTCCAATCCAAAAACATTAATGGATATATCGTTGGCTTTTTCAAATTTGGGAATGTCAGCTAGCGATGTAGGAAACGATATTACAGTAAAATCATACATGTTGTCCAGGTCCTTGTATTTACTATTGCGTTGAGCATTCTTTTAACCAGATTTGCTAAAATGGCATACATAAAACACTTTTCATCCTTTAAGTTTTGAGGTTTAATGCAGGCTTTTCTTGCTTTTATAGCTGCTGGTAATGGAATATATGTGCTACCACGCAAGGGATTGTACTTATTTATTTTCAGTCGTACTCATTCCACTGCTAACAAAGCCCAATTACTGGCTTTTAGCTCAGATTCTTCCATTTCAGTAGTTAACTTTGTAAATTGTGTTTCCAAGAAACTACTCAAGTCTGTTTCCAAAAATAGGGCTTGATTTCATGTTTTAAAAGCCCGATCTGTAATATCATTGGTAGATGTATGAATGAATCTACATTCAGCCACAAGATTAACATTTATCGACTTGTGCATTGCTCGTTCTTTTTGCTGTTTGTACTCTTTAAAGTATGAATTTGAATCCTTACACGTATCGCAACATATGAAATAGGATTTAAGTCGACCTTCAAAAGATGTCTCATATTCAATAAGTCCATTTTTGTCAGGGACCAATGACAGTAGGTAATGTTTTTTAGGCTCCGCTTTTTGTCTTTTAGCTGCCGACATAACATTACAACATTCTTCATGCCGACGTCCATTGTACACATTGTTGAATGTACTACCACAGGTCTTGCACTCTTGGAATTCACCACACGGTACTTCATGTCGCTTCCTATTATAGTCTCGAAGAAAAGTCTTTCCACACTCTTTACACATATAGCTAGGAATGGGTTCTTCCATTATGAATGTTGATTTCTGCAAACAGCTGCTTACTGCGTATCACAGGGCTAGAGGTTGATCGGTGAGACGGTCTTTCACGATGTGAACACCGTGAGAGGTAGTAGTCAACTGGTGATATTCTTGTTAAGGGTCCTCTAATATACCCAAGTCTAGACCAACAGCTCTTTACAGCGTATGACAAGGCTGCAGAATGGGCAGTGAGACGGTCTTTCACGATGTGAACACTGTAACAAGTAGTAGTCAACTGATTGTATTCTTGCTAAGGGTTCTCTAATATCATAGACAAGACCAACAGCTACTTACTGTGTAGTACAAGGCTGTACAATAGTTGTTTTGACAGTCTTTCACGATGTGGTCACTGTGAGTGGTAGTAGTCAACTGATGTTATTCTTGCTAAGTGTCCTCTAATATACCCCTAGTTAAGGGTAACAGCTGCTTGCTGCATATGACAAGGCTAAAGACTGGTTGTTTCAACGGTCTTTCTCAATATAAACACTGTGACAGGTAGTAGTCAACTGAAAATATTCTTATACCCTACTCAAGTTTATCAGGTACTTACTGCATACCAAAAGGCTGTACAATCATGTGTGTTAGGCACTCTTTCTTGCTAAGGACCCCAATATTCCCTACACAAGGCTATACAATCATGTTAGTTCTGAACACTTAGTAGTTAATTGTATATTAAATTTTTATACAAAGCTTATACAGGCACGTTTTTCATGAGGTAAAACTTTGTTAAATAGCTGCATGCGCCACGCAATGTATGTTTCCGCTATCTAGCTGTGACTATGAGAACTACTTGAACGACCAAAGACCCAACGACCCCAAAATAAATTTCAAGTCTCTAGGACAAAAACTACAGTAGGGGAGTGACAGGGGTTCTAACTCACTTTACTTGAACGCGAATATAACCTCAGCCGAGTAAGATTCGAGCTATCTCGCGAACCCATTATCGAGGGGTAGTCACTCTGAGTCATATGACACCTCGAACAAGCCACTAGCCTTATTGGTTCGCGTGATATCTCGATTCTTACTTGGCTGACCATGTACAGTCGGGTACAAATAAAATGGGTGAGTGAGAACCCCTTTCTCCCCTACTGTAGCTTTTGTCCTAGAGACTTGAAATTAATTTTGGGGGTAGAGGGGGTCAAGGTCATTCATTTATGTCAAACAAATTTTTTGTAAACTCTTTAGTTTCCAAAATTTAAAATTTAAAATTGAACTTTTTCAAAAAAATGTAAAAAATGAAAAAGTTTTTTATAACAAATAAAGGACATAGAGACCATTCTTTTAAGCCCATAGAACACTTTTTAGAATGTTTGGTTTCATGAAAAATCGCCTACTTTCCCAATTGAATTTTTTTCATTTTTGTCCTACAGACCTGGGACTTGATTTACAGGTAGAGGGGATAGAGAACTTTCATTTATGTTAAACAAACTTATTTGTATCCTAGTTTCCAAAATAGTGACCTTTTATCAAAAGTAATTTTCTTTTGTCCTAGAAAAGAGGTGCTAGAGGAGGTAAAGACAATTGACTTATGTCAAACAAACTTTTCTGTAACATTCCTAATTTTGGAAATATAGCCTATTTTCAAAATTAATTTTGTTTTATCCTAGAGGCTTGAAATTTGGTATGGGGATAGAGGGGTTCAGGGCCATTCATTTATTACAAACAAACATTTTAGTAGAATTCCTAATTTTGAAGAAATAGCCAATTTTCAAAATTTAAATTGTCTTTGCTCTCGAGACCTGAGACTTGGTTTACAGGTTGAGGAGGTAAAGACCAATTATTTATGTCAAACAACCTTTTTTGTAGAATTCCTAACTTTGGAAATTGTTACGTGCAAGAGCCCGTCCCATCGTTTTTAAAATCCATCTCCCCTATATACTTGTGTTCCCTGCCATTTAAAGCGCTCGCCTGATGGCTTGGTTCCGCTTATGAACACGAGATGGCAGTATCTATCGGACTTCGGCGCCTCTAGCCGTGGTTGTTTCTTCCACCGCTAGAGTGTGTTTGTGGTGTCTTCTGATCTCATCCTAATCGAGACATATTTGAAGGGTATTGTATTCTACGTCATTGAACAAAAGACTATATATACATCATAATGCCAAAATAATTACATAATATGCACATTGTTACTTGATGTGTCAAGCTGTGATTGGTCAGTTACAATTAACATGAATGCAGTGCGGTATTTGACTTTGGATTCTCCGCCATCTTGTGATCTAGATAGTCTGTCGTCAAGAAAACAACAAGCCGGCTGCTGGTCAAAGAGTATCTCTCCGTGTGCTGGGGGCTTGGGCCCCTAGCCGCTACGAAATGTGGATAAATGCTAAAAGAAATTGCCTGAGCTCTTAAGGCTGTATTTTCGCCATTTCGCATTAAAGATGAAGACGGGAAAAATAAGAATCGCAACTAGCTGCAAACAGGAGTGCTTGTTTCCAAAACGGCGCATGTGCGTGTTAGCCATTTTAAGGCCATATAGTGCCGTATAATATTTTTTTAAATTGTGTGTTAATTATTTTATTATTATTGTGTCTCCACAGAGAAGTTTTAAGGTACGTAATTATTTAAAATTTTATATATTGTTATGGAGCTCCGATATTGGCCTTATATTAATGTTTTAATTCTGTATTTTGTTTCGCCTGGTAGGCCTAATTTTTCTGTTTTGCTAATGTTACCAGTTATGTAAATTTTATTGTTTTCCTTCGTACCTTCTGGAGACACGTCTCTAGTTTATTTTACGTTGTAAATTTTTATTTATTTAGTTTTTGGTAATCCTTGGAGTTGCCCTATTATTAATTTATTTTACGATCCGTTGCAGTCTAAAAAGCCTCATGTCAATAGTGTTATGGCGTAATTCTTTCCTCCCTTTCTGTTCTCTCTGGTGATTTTAAATTTAATTGTATGCTAATTGTTTGCCGTAATTCGATTGGACATGCGGTCATCTTTTTGGTGGCCATGTTTGTTTTTTGTTTTGTCCAAGTGCATTCTGGTCTTGAGAGTGGATTCTCTAGGCGTCGAGCGGGAGACTCAAACGTGTTGTGGTGTTCGCTTAGTATGTTTTTGTTAATCTTGTTGGTGTAACGTTGTGTTTTGGTGAGTGCTCCCGAGTTTTTCTCCGTCATGAAAATTGTGGATTTGTTAATTGATCCTATTTTTATTTTATTAATTTAATTTTAAATTTTTCGTTTCATCGTGGCCTTGATGTCTGCATGTCGGGTCGGTATTTCATACCTTAGTTAATTATCAAGTCCTTTCTCATTTGGTAATACCTGTATTCTTTTTTTTATCTTTTGGGCGTTCTTATTTTAATTTTAAATTAAATGTTTTTCTTTTCGCTCAGCAAGCATGTTAAACCGTCTCTTGCCTACTTATGTAAATGACTTATGTTGGCCTTAAGCCATATGCATCACCAGAGAGAGGGTGTTGTGGCCATAGAGTTTCTTCTTTTTTTTAATGATTTTGTTAAATTTTTATTTTTCCTTGCCCCTTTTGGTAATTAAATTTTCTTTTAAATTTTTAAGCAACTGGTGTGGCATTATTTCGTCGGCGACAATTCTATTAGTTATCGGATGTGTCTGTAGACGAGCCTGTGCGTTTCCCCCTCTTCTCCACCTTCCTTCCTCCCTTTAGGTGTTCTTCTGTTGGGGCATGTCATCTGGCGGTGATTTTGCTGAAAGCGATGCGGACCTCTCAGAAAGGTCCATCCACCCTGGCCATCCCTGTGTCATTATGGTAGCAGAGCGAGCTCATTTATCGCTTCTGCACCTATCCCCTGCCCCCCTACCCGCAGGCTCGTTTTATGGACCCTTCTGGTAATGGTAGAGCGGTTGCTGATGCTATGTGCCATGTCAGATCACTTGATGTTATTTAATGCTAATCCTTGTCGATTGTTTGATGTCATGTTTGACTCTGAGTATCCAGGTGGTGATATGTAAGTGACCTGTTCCAAGCGAGGTTTGTGTGCTGAATTTTTATCCTGTTTGTGATGCAACATTCCCGGTGAAAATTGAAGCTTGGTAAGTGACTGGCATGTGTTCTTGGCATGGGAAATGTGGGTTTCTTGATTTTCTGATAGCCTACATGCTACAAGTGAAGATATCGTGGATCCCTGTCTGAAGCTGTTCGCCATGTGGTTTGTGGCAATTTTTGTAATTTAGCTTCCTGTTCTCGAGCCAAGCAAGCGATGACGTCTGCAGTTCTGGGCAGCATTGTGCATGATTTTGTATAGTATTGTGGCTGTGTTCGAGTGTCAACCTTATCTGTGGTGTTGGTAATTGGTAGTTATGGTATTGTTGTGAAAGTGTAAACTGTCCTAGTAATTCCTAAAATTTGTTTCTTTCTGTATTGTCTGCCTGCATTCTGTGTTTTTCAAAATGGCCAACAATAATAGTGCTTTTGATTTAATTGACTTAAGAGATAACCTTGTGAATTTGGAGAGTTCTTCTGGGGTTGAACGTGAATCACCTCTGTTTACTAGGTCTGAGGTTTTGGGATCGATTACTAGTAGTGGTTTGCCTGCCCCTCTATTGCCTGGTTCTGGCTCGTCCAGACCACTTAACCCTGGATACGGTCATTCTTCTCATGTTAGGTCACCTAATGATTTCCTGGGTCCTGCCGACCCATTGCATCCCAGTTTTTTCTCTGGCAATGTACATGTTTTGTCTCCTGTAGAGGGTGTGCGAGCAAGCTACCCTGGTAATAATGTCTCTTTTCCAAATGCTACATACTCCCCTACCGTTAATTATGGGTCGATTCCTCATCCTATTTCTAGTTTCTTAACTAAGTTGAAGAGTTTCAACCTAGATGACGTTACCCAGGTGGTCCTATTTTTAGAGCAAGTGGTCGAATTGGGTAACCATGCCTCGATTTTTGGGATGTCGGAAAATCAGGTTTTCCAACTGTTGTATCCTGTTGTATCCGGTATGCTGCGCGATAAGCTGATTGAAGCTATCCACCTCCGCATGTCCTTAGCCATGTTCATTAGGGAAGTGTTGTGGTTTTTTGTCCCTGCGAGTGCCCTTAGTACTCTCGAGCAAAAGTTCTTATATCGTGTCCAAAGGTTGGACGAGTCACTTAGCGACTATGTCAGTGACATTGAGGTATATGCCCAGGTATTTGCGTCCCTTTTAACTGAACGACAGTTGGTGTCATCTATTGTAAATGGGTTTTCACCTCAATATAGGTCATACATGACTATGTGTACCAGGCCTTCGTCATTTGTCGAGCTAAAACAGGTCGTTATAGAGGCTATGGCTGTGAAACAAGCAGCTTCCCTTCGTGTAGCTAATGTTCCTCCTCCTTCCTTGATGTCTCTTCCCCTCCTTCCTTGGTGTCTCGTCCCCCTCCTAAGGTTATGTTTCATCCAAGACCCAATGTAAAGTGCCACACGTGCGGTGGCGTGGGACATGTTAAGAAGGTGTGTCCGAATAACCAGGTTGTGTATCGCCAATGACGGGATATTTTGGAGACCAATTCGGGTGTTACTTCTAAGGATATTTCTGTGCATGAGAATTTAGGAAAACCCTGTGAAGTTTCTGGTCGCCCTACTAATGAAAATCTTGGTAACTCTTTGAAAACTAATTCATCAAGTGCTAATTCTGCTTATGTCGCTGACCTACCTAACCTGTCGGTGAGCAATGTCGTGGCAAGTCAGCCTAATTCTAAACATAATGTGAAACCTGTGGTGCGGGTGTCCTCGTCATCTAATTGTAATCGTTTTAGAGTGAGTAATGATTTTGGAATTTCTCCCGTGGCTAAAGGAATATCCCCCTTTATTGAAATTTGTGTTAATGACGAGCCCGTTTATGCATTGCTTGATTCTGGTAGTGTCGCATCCTTTATAAGCGAGGTCTGGTTTTTTTTATCTATGAAGAGTGTTTGCAAATTACCTGAGTTAGAGCCTAACAATGAATCTTTTATTTCGGCAAATTGTTCAAACTTAAATATTTTGGGTAGTGTGACAGTCAAAATCCATATTCTAAATTTTTCTTGGAAGTTTAAATTTTTTGTAGCCAGAAATCTTTCTTGTTCTGTGGTCATTGGAGCTAATTTCATGTCCCACGTTGGTATGCTTCTTGATTTTGGTGCTCGCAACTTATGGTTTAAGTTCAATCCGCAAAGTAAATTATCATTTAACCCGGTTTTATCTTCTCCTGCTCTCAATTCAGTTAGTGAACCTGTGACTATTGAGGATCTGTATCTGGAAAATTTAACGAGTCTTCAAAAGGATGCCATTAAGAGGTTATGTCAGGAGTATAGTGATGTATTTACTGACATGGTGGGTGTAACCCATTTGATGGAATACAAGATTGAGCTAACCGATTCTGAGCCGGTGCGTTCCAGCCCGTATCGCCTTGCCACACCCAAGATGGCTGAACTTCGGAAGATTATCGACAAGATGTTGGAAGAAGGTGTAATCCAACCTAATATCTCGGCCTACTCATCCCCTGTATTCCTTGTGCCAAAACCTAACGGTGGTTTTCGGCCGGTGGTCGATTATGGGGCTCTTAATCAAAAGGTTGTTTTACAATCCATCCCTTTGCCGGACCTTCATACATGCTTTAGTTGGTTTCGCAACGCGAAGGTGTTCACGATCCTCGATTTAAATTCTTCTTACTTCCAAATTCCCCTCTCTCCGGAATCGAGGCATGTTACTGCTTTTTCCACTGACTGGAACCAGTTTGAGTATGCCCGTGTCCCGTTTGGTCTATCCACCGGAGCCGCTGTGTTGAGCAGACTTCTGGACAAGGTGTTTTCAGAAATTAAATTCAAATTTGTGTACCACTATCTTGACGATGTGGTGATCTATTCTGAGTCCTTCGAGGAACACGTTGATCATCTGAAGGTTGTACTTGATCGGTTGCGTGACGCTGGCCTTACCGTCAAATTGTCCAAGGTTTCCTTTGCCAAACCCAAAATTTCCTTCTTGGGTCATATTGTTTCCGATCTGGTATCTCCGTGGACCAGTCTCGTACGCAGGCCATCAGAGATTTTAAACCACCCAAGGACGCCAAGGGTGTTGCTCGTTATATTGGTATGGTGAACTTCTTTCGTAAGTACATCAGTAACTTTGCCGACCGTGCTGCTCCTCTAAATCAAGTACGCAAAAAGGCTGTGAAGTTTGAGTGGGGTCCCTCTCAGCAGGCAGCCTTCGAAGATCTTAAGCTTGCACTCTCTAACGCCCCTGTATTAGCCATTCCGGATTTTGGGAAGCAGTTCATTGTGCAGACTGATGCGTCTGGTCGTGGTGTTGGTTGTGTCCTACTGCAAGAGTCTGATCTGGGTAGGCAACCCATTGCATACGCTTCTCGTACCTTAACGGACGCAGAGAGGAAGTATTCCATATACGAACTTGAGGGTTTAGCTGTGTTGTTCTCCCTGGAAAAATTCCGTATGTATCCTGAGCACACTAAGTTTCTCCTCGAGACCGATAACCAGGCCTTGAGCTGGGTGTTAGGGAAACCCCGTTAAACTGGTAGGATTGCCAGATGGGCAACTAGGATTCTGTCATTCCAGTTCACGGTCCACCACATTCGTGGATCCGAAAATGCGGTAGCTGATTCATTAAGCCGTATGTATGAGGAAACATCCGAAGAGGAAATTCAAAATTGTGAACCCGTAAACCTTGTATCACCTGTAAATTATGTCAATGTCATTCTTAGCAATTCCCCTGTGCTTTTTGAAGATGTGAGGCGATTCCAGAAAAAAGATCCCTCCTTATCTAGCCTAATTGACCGAATCAATTCTGGTGAAGTGATCAAGCCCTACTCTCTAAAGGATGGTGTATTGTGTTGTTCGTCTCGTCATGACGGTCTACCTAAAATTGTGCTCCCGTCGGTCCTCATTCCGGAAATCTTTCGCTACTATCACGAATCTCCTATTGGTGGCCACCTAGGAGTATTCAAGACCCGAGCTAAAATCAGACAGTTTTTCATTTGGCAAAGTATGGATGGCGACATCAGGAGGCTCATTAGAAATCGTGCTTCATGTAGTCTTAGCAAACCTCCGGTTTCTACTAAGGTTGGCCTGTTGTCATCTGAACCGGCATCTAGACCCATGGAGAGGCTTTTTATCGACCATGTTGGCCCGTTCCCTCGTTCTGGTCGGGAAAACCAATTTGCGCTTGTTTGCACTGACGGTTTCACCCGGTTTAGTTGGATATTCCCCACCAGACAGGCTACGACCAGTTCCGTCATAAAGTGTCTTAATTCCATCTTTTCATCTTTTGGGCCATGTCAGTTCCTGGTGTCAGATAATGCCAAATGCTTTGTATCTCATCAGTTCCGTCAATTCTTATTTGATTATGCTATTTCTCATGTAACCACCACTCCCTATTTTCCTAACCCGTCTCTCGCTGAGCGAGTCAATCGTAATCTCCGTTCTGCTCTGATTGCTTTCCACCACGACGACCATTCCAAGTGGGATTCTAATTTGCATTGGCTCAATTTTGCTTTCAACACCGCCGTGCATGAGAGCACGCAAGCCACCCCTTTTTCGTTAATGCTTTCCATTATGGCTAATTCTCCGTTGTCTAATCTGTGGAACCTGCACGATCTCCTTCCAGACAGTTTCACGCCCGAGGATATGAGGGCGAAATTCGACAAGGCTAGAGAGAGTATTAAGGTATCACATGACCAACTTGCCAAGCGACACAATGATTGTCGCAAGCCAACTGATTTGGAAATTGGTGATGTTGTGTACGTCCGTAATTTCGAGCCCAAGGGCGCCAGTAATCTAGTTTCTAGCAAGTTGACCCCTCGTTTCAAGGGCCCCTGTTATGTAGAGGCATTCCTGACTCCCGTTACTCTTCTTATTCGAAACCCTAAGGCCAACAAAATTTCAAGAGTGCATCTCTCGCACATAAAACGAGGTGGAGAGAATTGTAATGCGGAAATGCTACCATAAATTTTGTAAACCGAATTTTGTATAATGTAGAGTATCCCTAACCTTCATTGAAGCCTTCAGGCATCTGTTCCTTCTGAAATTTTGAATTGGGTTTTAAAAACTCTACTGGGATACAACTTGTAACTGTTGGGTAATTCCCATTTTATGGTAAATTGTAAAATTGAAACTAATTTTGATGTTCTCATAGAAGATGCTAGCATGTAAGTTGGACTCGGTGGGAGACCTAACTCATGGTGATCTTGTATACCTGTTTCCTTGGGAATTTGAGTGGTCATTCCTCTACCGTACCTCTTGCTAAATGTATAGTCGTTCAACTCGCATATTATTGAAATGTACTACTAGTCTGTAGAAAGGTAATCTTGTTATTTAATTAACTATTTGTGAGCACGGATCTAGGGCATGGTCCGGATTTTCCTTCTTCGTTTAAATTCAACTTTGTTTCTCTTTTATAAAATGCAGTAAGAATTAGTAATTTCTGTAAACCTTTTTTGAAATAAGATTAACTTCTGTTTTGTAAATGGCTGCCCACGCGTCGCATGATATCTGGCACATTGCTTCCACCTACTTCGTCTAAAGCTAACAACATTGGACTTATTGAAAATTTACCTAACGTGTCTCGGACTAAGAAAGCAATGCAGGTGCTGGTGTTCTGCGTTTCTGAAGTCTTATGGACACAGTGAAGCTGTTAACTAAGTGGTTTGCGAGGTGATCATTTATCCCTTCACTGACAATCTGACCCTGCGCTCTTCCTAACCAAAACGATGCGGTTTTTGTCCATCAATTGGAGTTAACTGGTGAACATTATCTTCTGGAAACATGCTTGGTGAATCGGATAGTTATGGAGTACTGCCTATGCCTAGGCATATTCGTGAACGGTGTTCTCGCTTAAGGGAGGGAGACTGTTACGTGCAATGCCCGTACCAACGTTTTTAAATATGTATCTCCCCTATATTCATGTGTCCCCGACTTTTAAAAGGACCGCCTGATGGCTTGGTTCCGCTTGTGAACACGAGATGGCAGTATCTATTGGACTTCGGCGCTTCAAGCCGTGGTTCTGTCTTCTACCGCTAGAGTGTGTTTGTGGTGCCTTCTGGTATCATCCTAATCGAGACATATTTGATGGATATTGTATTCTACGTCATTGAACAAAGGACTGTATATACATGATACCGCCAAATTAATTACATAATATGCACATTGTTGCTTGATGTGTCAAGCTGTGATTGGACAATTACATTAACATGAATGCATGGCGGTATTTGACTTGGGATTCTCCGCCATATTGTGATCTTCATTGTCTGTCGTCAAGAAATCAACAAGCTAGTTGGTCGAAAAATTGTCGCCGTGCCCGGGAGCTTGACCCCCTGGCCTCCTCGAAATATGGATATACGATAAAAAGGAATTGCCTGTGCTCTTAACGCTATAATTTCATCGTTTCGCAATGAAGAAGAAATTCGAATAGTAATCGCATCTCGAGGCAGACAGGAGTGCTTGTGACCCAAACGAAGCACGTGCTGGGTGGGCCATTTTGAGGCAATCTAGTGCCGCATAACGTTATTTGGTTTGTATGTTAATCATTTTATTTTTATTGTGTCTCCACAGAGAAGTTTTAAGGCACTTTATTATTTTTAATATATTGTTTTGGGAGCTCCGATATTGGCCTTATATTAATGTTTTAATTCTGTATTTTGTTTTGTCTGGTAGGCATAATTTTTCTGTTTTGCTAATGTTACCAGATATGTAAATTTTATTATTTTCCTTCGTACCTTTCTGGAGACACGTTTCTAGTTTATTTTACGTTGTAAATTTTTTATTTATTTAGTTTTTGGTAGTCTTTGGAATAGCCCTATTATTTATTTATTTTACGATCCGTTGCAGTCTAAAAAGCCTCGTGTCAATAGTGTTAAGGCGTAATTCTTTCCTCCCTTTTTGTTCTCTCTGGTGATTTTAAATTAATTTTATGCTAATTGTTTGCCGTAATTCGATTTGACATGCGGTCATCTATTTGGTGGCCATGTTTGGTTTTTGTTTTGCCCGACTGCATTGTGGTCTTGGGAGTGCAGTCTCTAGGCATCGAGCGGGAAACTCAAACGTGTTGTGCTAGTAGCTTAGTATGTTCTTGCTAATCTTGCTCGTTTAACCTTGTGTTTTGTGAGTGTTCCTAAAATTTTCTCCGTCATGGTAGTTGTGGAATTGTAACTTGGTCATATTTTATTTTATTAATTTAATTTGAAATTTTTCGTTTTACATCGCGGCCTTGTTCTCTGCATGTCGGGTCGGTAATGCGTACTACTATGTCATCAAGCCCTTTCTCATTTGGTAATTCCTGTATTCTGTTTTTTTTAATCTTTTGGGCGTTATTTTTTTAATTTTAAAATTAAATGTTTTCATTTAGCTCAGCAAGCATGTTAAACCGTCTCTTGCCTACTTATGTAAATAACTTATGTTGGCCTTAAGCCGTATGCATCACTAGAGAGAGTTTGTCTTAGCCCTAGAGTTTCTTCTTTTTTTAATGACTGTTAAATTTTCATTTTTCCTTGCCCCTTTTAGTGATTAAATTTTCTTTTAAATTTTAAGCAACTGTTGTGGCATTATTTCGTCGGCAGCAGTTCTATTAGTTATCGGAGGGTGTCTGTAGACCAGCCTGTGCCTTACCCTCTTCTCCACCTTCCTTCCACCGTTAGGTGTTCTTCTGTTGGGGCATGTCATCTGGCGGTGATTTTGCAGTTGAAGCGATGCGGACCTCTGAATAAAAGGTAAGTTGGCCCATCCACCCTGGCCAATTCCGGTGTCAGGAATGAACAACCTTAAACTCATGTATATGGATACCGACTCGTTCATTTATTTGGTTTACACCCAAGATGTATATCAAGACAAGTTGGGCTTCCTAGAACACCTGGACACATCAGATTATCCTACTAATCACATATGTTACCCTACATCAAACAAGAAAACGTTGGGGAAATTTAAAGACGAGGCTTGTGGACAAATTATAAAAGCATTTGTTGGACTTAGAGCTAAAATGTACGCTTTAGACATAAATAGAAAAGAAATCAAAAAGATTTAAGGTATTAACAGAGGTGTTGTCAAAAATTGTATAAGCATCCAAGATTATAAGGATTGTGTCATGAAAAACAATGTAAAAAGAATACCCATGAACATTATCGCTTCTAAACAACATGACATATCATCTATAAGACTAAACAAAATTGCTTTGTGTCCTGGTGATGATAAAAGAGTGATTGATGCTAATGGTATAGGTACACATGCCTATGGTCACTACTCAATCAATAACCATGCTTAAAGAGTTAAGTTATGAATATAAAAATCTTCTGCCTGCAACTAGCAAATACATATAACAAAACAATTTAGGAAATAAAACCATAGCACTACAAAAATAAAAAATGGTATTCATAATCAAAAATAAATAAAACAGAAAACAAAATAAAAACAACTGTACAATTTATAACAAAAAAACAATATAAATAAAAATGTATTAAGTGTAAATGGTGTACATGTATTTAAAATAAAAAATATTGTATAGACACTGCTTGTACATTTTTAATTACTACCCACCTCTCTCCACTCCTAATGCAAAATGAACATGTAAAACACAAATTGAAAAATCCATGTTTCCATATGGACAAAATAGAAAAAACATTAAACTGAAATTTTAAAAACTGTAAATGGGAATTTGGTAAATTGACAAATGTGTAATCAACAAATTGTAAAATCCATGTTTCTATATCAAAAAATTGAAAAACTTTAAACTGACATTTTAACAACTGTAAATGGGAAATTGTGAAATTGATAAATGTGTAAACAACAAAATGCAAAATCCGTGTTTCCATATTATGAAATTGAAAAACTTAAAACTGACATTTTAAAAAACTGAAAATGGGAAATTGGAAAATTGACAAATTTGTAAACAACAAAAAGAAAAAAACCGGTTGGGGTAGTGATCATGTTGTACAGTAGCCTATATGACTATCATAAGGATAGTTGCATGTGCCCTTATATACTTTGTGTATGTGCATTAGCCTTTGGATTAGCTTAAGCTAGGTTTGGTAAAGTTAGGTTTGGTGAAGTTATGTATGTGACCTTGTAGTTGACTCTTTCTGGAAAATTTTAAATGTAAAATCTAAAATCAAAATATCTTAAATTTAAAATGTAAAACCTAAAAAAATAAAATCTAAAATACAAAAATATCAAAAATGTAAAATCTAAAGATGTAAAATGAAAAAATCAAAAATCACAAATATTAAAATGTAAAATGTTAACATGTAAAATCTAAAATCTTTAAATTAGGTTTCTGTGGGTTAGGTTATGTTAGGTTAGGTTATAACTAAGTTAATTATTTGTGCTCTCCCATTTGCTGTTACTTTTTTGCTCCCACTTTTTTGCTCCCCACCTTTTTGCTCCCACTTTTTGCTCTCACTTTTGTGCTCCCACTTTTTTGCTCTCACTTTTTGCCTCCTCTTTTTTGCTCCCACTTTTTGCTCTCACATTTTTCGCTCCCAATTTTTTGCTCCCACTTTTTTCTCCCACGTTTTTGCTCACACGTTTTGCTCTTACTTTTTGCTCCCATATTTGCTCCCACTTTGAAGTTAGGTTATGTTAGGTTAGGTGCAGTTAGGTTAGGTTAGGTGTGGTTAGGTTTTAACTAAGTTTATTATTTGTGCTCTCATATTTGCTCTCACTTTTTGCTCTAACTTTTCTTGCTCGTACTTTTAAGTTAGGTTAGGTTAGGTTAGGTTAGGTTATAACTTAGTTTATTATGTGTGCTCTCACATTTTCTCTCATGTTTGCTCTGACTTTGAAGTTAGGTTAGGTTCTTTTCTTTTCCGTGTAGCCTCCTGAGAGGCCGAGAGCAGGTCTTTCTAGTCGACGCCCGTGGGCGACCTGCGCGTCGGGATGAGAGATGGAATGGATGAAGGTGAATGGAACTGGGCAAGGATGTGGAAGGAAGCGGCCGTGGCCTGTCAGAATGTACTGTCCCAGCATTTGCCTGGTGTTGAAAATGGGAAACCACGGAAAACCATTTCAAGGACAGCCGACGGTGGGGCTCGAACCCACGCGTCTACGGACACAGCATAGAGCTTGGCCCCTTGACCTAACGCAGCGCTTTAGCCCGCGTAGCCACTACTGTCGGTGGGTTAGGTTAGGTTAGGTTAGGTGAAGTTGGGTTAGGCAGAATAGCTGCGGTATGAATCAAAAGCCAGCTCCTGTCAGTTTTGCCTCACAAGGCTGAGTGTACGCCGTTCCACTCCTGAGACCAGAAATTAAATTTCTTGGCAGAGCCGGGAATTCGAACCTCAGGAATGACCGCCAAGAATGCTAGCCACTACACCAAGAAGTGGACAATATAAGGCTAATCTTGATTGTACGCGGTCAATCAATAATTACCTAATAATAATAATAATAATAATAATAAATATTCCATTTAGCAACTACACGGCCGACCTCCCCCTGTGACGTCATGCACTGTCTCAGGGCGCGGCGGCCATCTTGCCCATTAGCCACTGTGCCAGCTCTGACTCACCCTTCTATAAGAATAACATAGGGCTGGTTGCGCGCGGCGGCCATCTTGCCCATTAGCCCCTGTGCCAGAATCGCCCTTTTATTCCTACTCCTGACGCTAAAGTATCTAAACCTACTGCTTCGTGTCTTATATACGCCAACTCGAAGAAGAACAGAAAAAGGACTGTTCTGTCCTTGGTTCCCTTCATGAACAACAAACCTCGTCTCGTGAGGGTACTCACAAACCCAAACCAATTCTACCAAAAATTAATTTGCCTCACTTCTCAGGAGACGACTCTACTTGGGATTCTTTTTACGAACTCTTTTGCTCCCTTGTTCATGACAATGAACACATTCAAGTCATCTACAAGTTCCATTATTTGCTATCTATTCTTCGTGGACAGGCCCTGCAGTTAGTTGAAGCACTTCCATTAAGTGCCGAAAACTACCCCATTGCCTTTATCTTATTGAAGGAATGATACGGTAATCTACGGTTACGTATTCAACGCCATATGAAAGCTCTATTTAACATGCCTTCGTCACAACTTAATGACATCACTAGTTTGCGTACTCTCATCGATACCACACATCTCCATGTGAA
Source organism: Meconema thalassinum (assembly GCA_946902985.2). NCBI lineage: Eukaryota > Metazoa > Arthropoda > Insecta > Orthoptera > Tettigoniidae > Meconema > Meconema thalassinum. Next base: position 681,362 of record CAMPQE020000021.1, read on the forward strand.
AGCATTGTCCCAATTAGATCAACCCACTGACCATTGCGATACTTTCCTAATAAATTTAGTGGTTTCTTAAGACGACACCGCCACCCTCAAAGCTTGGGAAATATAACTTTCTAACAATGATGAGTATTCTTACGAGCATTTAGTCACCTTCATAAATTCTAGATGCCAACTCTTAACTGCTTTAGTTAACCAAAGTGAACTCTCTTCTCCTATTTCTAAATTTGAATCATTGTCTCTTAAATCTAAAAGCAAACACGTATCGTCTAGTTCCCAAAAATCTGGGTCTAGCTCTTCTAAACCCAAGTCACACGCCACTGGTTACCAAACTAGGTCTAGTGAACGCCGTATTGCCGGTTCTCTTGCTTTAAACACTCAACGCAAATCCCGTAAAAGTTTAAATGAACCGTTTAAGTGCATACTTTGCAAAGATTCCCACGCTTAATACTTATGTAAATCCTTTAAAGAACTGTCAATTGATGACAGAAGAAAATTAGTTTCCCAGAATAAACATTGTTTCAACTGCCTCTCACCTAAGCATTCTGCACACCTTACTGCATCGTCATGAACAATCGATGTCATCAGTAGCATCCACTTCTCAAAAAAGCGACAATGCTAGCAGTCCTAATGCTTCATCTTTTATTCAAAACGCCAAGTCTTTGCGTAGTGCTCAAGTGCTATTGTCTACTGTCCAAATTGAAGTTCAGGATAAATTTGGTAACTGGGTCCGCGCACGATGCCTTCTTGATTCAGCGGCAACCCATGATTTCGTTTCCAATTCTTTGATCAAAAAACTGGACTTAACGGTATTTCCTACTTCTATTAATGTATCGGGCATTAACAGCTTAAAATCACAAGCTTTGCAATTCTCAAAATTAACCATAAAAGACACTTGTCATAGAAATAATTTTCTAAAACGTAATTGCCTCATTCTCAACAGTATCGGAGAGGATACCCCAAGCCACTCTGTTGATATCTCAGTTCTGAATACTCCTTCTCATTTAAGGTCAGCCGATCCTCTGTTCAATGTACAAGGCCCCATTGACATACTTTTCAGTGCCAATGTTTTTTGGAATTGCCTTCGTAAACAAATTCGTAAACTATCTTCAAACGTGGTCTCCAGAGACACTAAGTTTGGTTGGATTGTCACTGGTCAACTACCTCTTTATTCCCCCCAACCCGTATCGCAATGTTATTTCGTTAACACCGATTTAGAACAGTTCTGGAAACTTGAAAACATTGATTCACCTAACTTGAGCTCTTCAGAAAACGAATTCTGTGAGCAACTCTTCATGTCCACCACTACTCGTTCACCCGAAGGTCGATTCGTTGTCCAGATGCCCAGATTATTCAATCCCCCCAAACTTACTTATTCTCAACCCAAAGCTCGAATAGCTCTCTTTGCTATTGAGAGCAAATTTAAGAAAGAACCTCTCGTCAAACAACAGTACACAGAATTTGTGGACGAATGCGATAGCATGGATCATATGGAAGTATTCAGCAAAACTGATGACGAATTACAACCCCCGAAAGAAACTGTATTCTTAAATCATCACCCTGTGTGGAAGAACACTCGTGTAAAGGATAAAATCCGAGTCGTGTTTAATGGGTCATCCATTACCTGATACCAATGGCAACAGTCTCAACGATACTCTTTATTCTGGTCCCGCTATTCAGTCCGATTTATCTACCATCCTCTTAAATTTCCGCTTGTTCCCCACAGCAGTCATCGCGGATATCAAACAGATGTTCCGTCAAGTGTTGATTCAATCTGAGCAGCAAGGTCTACAAAGAATCTTATGGCGTGAGGAAACTAGTAAACCTATTAAAATATTTCGCTTAAAAACAGTCACTTATGGTCTGAAACTTTCCGCTTTCCTTGCTATCCGATCCCTACATATGGTAGCTTCCCATGATGGTCATTTATTTTATGCTAAAGCTTCTGAAGCCCTAACTACATCCTTTTATGTTGACGATTATCTCCAGACCTTTCCGACTATTGAGGAAGCTTCTTTCGTATCACTGATACTGAAAGCATTGCGAAAGAATGGAGGATTCCCATTTCATAAGTGGAATTCCAACTACCCTGAGTTTCTTGCCCAATTTCCCATAGAAGATGTAGACCCCTCTTCCGTAGAAATCTGCGGAGATTCTGAATCCATAAAAACGCTTGGAGTACACTGGTGCACTCGCACTGATACTCTCATCTATAAAGTCTCACTTTGCGAAGAGCTCCCTAATACTAAAAGGCATATTTTATCCGAAATTGCAAAAATTTTCAATCCTCTCCAATTTCTTGTGCCAGTAATTGTTATAGCCAAGCTTTTCATGCAAGAGCTATGGTCTCTCAAATGTGAATGGGACGAAGCCGTCCCCCTTCTTTTCTTAATGGATGGCTCTCTTTTCGATGCAGTTTACTTGATCTCTCTCTTATTGGAATCCTTAGAAATTTAATTAATGCTCCTTCTAATACATCTTTCTTTCTTCATGTTTTTGCCGACAGCTCCGAGAAAACTTACGGTTGCTGTGAATATTTGGTTTATCGCAGTTCGGTAAATGAATCTTCATTTTCAAACCTTATTTGCGCTAAGTTTAAAGTTGCTCCACTTAAAACTATTACTTTGCCTAGGCTCGAATTGTGTCCTGCACACATGGCCGCAGAACTTGCCAAAAAACTGCAGAAAGACTAAAAGGTCGAATTTTTGCAAACCTATCTGTGGAGCGATTCCATGATCACTCTTTCTTGGATCGCCAAATACCCCACCCACTGGCAAACCTTTGTTGCAAATAGTGTATCTAAAATTCAAACCCTTTCTTCTGGATGTCAATGCAGACATGTGCCTAGTGCTGATAACCCCGCTGACATCATCTCTCGTGGGTGTTTACCCTCGCAATTGGGAGCATCTCAGTTGTACTGGTATGGGCCCTCGTGGTTAATCGCAGACTCTTCTTGCTGGCCTTCTAAACCTCGGGTTACAAATTCTAACTTGCCTGACGCTAAATTATCTAAACCTACTGCTTCGTGTACTATTTACAACGTTTGATGTCCCTTGTTGACCCTTTACTCTTCTTTTCACAAACTGATTCGAATTTTTGCCTATCTTCTCCGATGGAAATATCTTGTTGTTGACCAACCTCTTCTTCCTAAACCGCACCTAAGTAATCATTAATTAAATCTCGCCACTGTTTAAGTTTTGCAGCTAACACAGCAAGAGGCCTTTTCTACTGAATTATCTTTGTTATCCGCTAAGAAAGATCTTTCGAAGTCTAGTCGTCTTCTTGCCTTAGGCCATTTCCTTGATGACAATGGGTTACTCAGGGTAGGTGGTAGGCTTTCGCATTCCTTACTCTCCGAAGACAAAAATTATCCTGTCATTTTGCCTTCTAAGCATCATGTGACTTCTTTGATCATCCGTGACTTTCATTACCGAAATCTGCACGTTGGTACTCGCACACTGCTTTGTTTACTAAGGGAAAAGTACTGGATCATAAATGGAGTTCATGAAGTTTCCTCTGTAATTCACAAGTGCATCCCATGCTTTAAGGTGAAACCTAAGGTTAGCACCCAATTGATGGGCGACCAACCTTCTTTCCGCTCTTCTCCTATACGCCCCTTTGCTTTAACTGGCGTAGATAACATGGGTCCGCTTCATTATCAACGCAATTCCCCAGAAGCTAAACGCAAATTGTTCGGACAACTCTATGTTTCTCTTTTCGTTTGCATGGTTACTGGTGCGATCCATCTGGAACTGGTAACAAATGCCTCTACTTCTCACTTTTTGTCCGCCGTTTCTCGCTTCACTGCCAGGCATGGCGTTCCCTATAAAATGTTCTCCAATAACGCCTCCACTTTTCAAGGCGCAGCTTCCTTGTGGAAGAGAGCTCCTACATCTTCTCCTGCCATGGAACAAATTTCCAACTTTTCTTACTCTAAAGGCTTCAAATGGCGGTTTATACCTCCCTACGCCCCTCATCACGGCGGTAGGTGGGAATCTTGTGTCAAGCAAACTAAACGTCATCTAAGAAAGGTTTTAGGTAGTCGCATTCTGACTTACGAAGAATTTAACTCACTGTCTATTCTGATAGAAGGTGTTGTTAATTCGCGTCCCTTAACCCCACATTCTAATGACCCTGATGACCTGCTTCCATTAACTCCTGGTCACTTCCTCATTGGCACTTCCCTTGCTGCCCCTCCTCCCCTTCCTAACTCTTATAGAGATACAAATTTACTGATAGTTTGGCGTAAACTTGAAGCTCTTCGTAATTCTTTTTGGAAGAGGTGGAAATTGGAATACTTAACTTCTTTGCAACGGAGACAAAAGTGGCTTCTTTCTAATCCTGACAACAACGTGGGGGACCTGGTTCTTGTTAGGGATTCTTCTCCCCCCTTAGTTTGGGTCTCCGGAAGGGTGGTCGAGTGTTACCCGGGAAGGGATGGAAGAGTCAGGGTGGTTAGGATCTTGACTACCAATGGGCATATTACTAGACCTATCTCTTTAATTGCCCCCCCCCCCCTTCCTCTCAACCTTTGATATTGTGTTTCTGCTCTCTGTTGGTGTTTCCCCTCAGTATGGTGTACTCTTTGGGATACACTGTCAGGCAGAGTTAGCTTTTGCTGCTCTTTGCTTATTCAATTTATTTATTTTATTTCTTTCTTTGCAGACACCAACAGTGATCTATCTGTATTTTCTTTCTCTTTGTACAGGCATTTATGATTCCCTTGAGTCTGTTCTAGAGATATATCTTCCATGGACTACCTGGCGGCATCTGGCAGCTAACCTCTGAAGTTCCTTAATAGCTCCATACACCAGAGGACTTCCTCAGCAATCCAATCCACCAAGCTTCGTCGTTGTCGCCTATTAACATCTCCATGAAAGCTGATTCCTGAAGGAAGTTCGCATCTATGAAGAGTTTTTGTTTTTTCGATGCTGGTTATAATGATGTAATTTCTATTGTCTGTTCCCCCACCATTTTCCACCTCCTTGCTCCCTCCACGCTTCGTTGAGTCGCCCTCACTTGTGCGTCAGACGTCTTACATTCAGTTGGGGCTGTCTCAGAGCTTGTCTCCTGTGTTCAAGAGACATTTTAAATCAGACGCCATGTCTGTATTTTAAATCGACGGTCAACAAGAAACAACGCCTAATCTACAGAAATGAGCTAAGTACAAAACTTTAATGGTTTTCACCACATTTTAATTGATTTTAAATAGCTGAATCTTTTTAATACAATTTTATAGACAGTGTGAAAAATTACAAACTGTAGTGCAATAACTGCCTTCGAGGGATTTTTTCTAGTCATGATCTAACTTCTAAGCTGACTTTAAACCTGAAAATGTAGTACTTCTTGTACAAATAAACGGCGAATGCTTTCTCACACCGTGGGATTCTTGTTAAACTAATCACTGTCTATTAAACTTAGATTCTTCCTCCGTGGGACCTTACTGTCCCATTCAACTGTCATAATAACTCCAGAACATTCTACGTCAAACTATCTTTCTACAAGCAAAGTAATGGATTATTTTCCACTCAATTATGGAAATGCCTTTCCTAACTGAGAAATTTACGTTACATAAACTGCTGGTTAATACCTAATTTGCTTACCTCCGTGGGAAAACTACCTCATCATTAAACTGCAATACATCAACTTTCTAATGCAATTCAACTAGTGATCTCCAACAATAACCTTTCTCTTTACAAACTTTCTGTGCTGCAATAGTGAACTTTGCAAATCTGTTAGTAGACTTCAGTGCAAAACAGTGCCCGTTCAACTATCTTACGCGCCGCGTTCGGTTGTAAAAATAAATTTGGCCAGGACGTTATCCTAAACCTCCTATTTTCTTTCTCCAAATTACCCTACTAACTTAATTTAATTAAACTATAAATTTAAGTCATTTCCAATGAGGCTTCGCTTGCGAGCAAGGGCCCTCCCAACATTGTTCATGTGTCCCTTATTCACTCTGTATAAATATCAGCTGTTACAGAAACTGCTTATTAATTTATTTCTTATCCTGCCAGTAGAGGAATTGTTAATTTTCTAAGTGTTCAACTCTTTAACTAATCTTTTCTTTCTTTTCTTTATACGACCTGTACATCATTGTATTTACAATATAGTAATTACTGTTTCGAATAGCGGTTATTTACGCTTGTAATATTTTCTTCTTTCCTGTTATAATCAGGAATTCAATATACTTTTTTCTGCCTTTTCGATTCCCATAAATGGATTCCAAAAGTGCCCACATTGTACCTGATCTAATTATCAAAATTATAATTGCTTCATAATTGTTTCCATGAACGTTAAAGTTCTTAATCATAAGCACAAATTTTAAAAATCTTATGCAGATTTTAGTGCTTACAGCAAGTTTGAAACTTGAACCCTATTCAACATAGATTACCAATTATAAACATGTTATTATTAAGTCTGAGACCTTTGTATGTTAAACCTACTTATTGTTCTTAATTCAAACCCTAATCAAAATTATATGTTTTGTTCAGTTAACCGTTTTCTATTGTAAAATAAACTATTTCTCTTTTTCGCATTATCTATTCAAGTAGAATAACGATTAGGCAGGACCTTGTCTTCCCTGATTCTTCCTATAGGCTTAATCTCTCTATAAGAAAAAGAATAATTAATCAAAAGTTCTTATTACTTGTTGCATTTGAACAAAAACTTCCAGTAAAAACATTTTCAAAGTTTCTCTTAGCTGTCATAGCTAATTCTAACGAGCCCTTAAGGCAAGTATAGCTAGCTCCGCAAGCTTCCTGCGTGTTGAGATTTTTCTCTAGCTTATGGTTTGTTTCCAAAATCTAAGTTTTTCTTCCAGTCTAAACTTTTAGTCGGCACTCTGCTGGGTAAAAGCTTAGCCCTTCTTAAGTGTAACCTTTGGTATTCTTACCAAAATTTTCAAGGAGAACTGCAAAGATATTCTTAAAATCATTAAAACCCCTTCATTGCTTCCCTCTCTGGGAGCACTTGATCATTCGCTGGAGATCCAAGAGTTCCCCGAACTAAAAAATATCACGGTGAATTCAAATTGTTTTAGTATTCCAAACCATTTGGTTAAACCTACCTCCCTTGAAGGGAAAACCAGTAAATCTTTATTCCTTATCAATCTTTGTCTTGCCAGACCACCACCCATCCCCATAGTATTCAAATACTGGCCTGGAAGGGAAGGTGCGATTACAGCTTGCATGCAAATAGCCCAAGCTCCAGCTTCATTTCCCGTTAGCTGTGTCCAGGTCCCGACCCACTTTAGGTATCTAACAGTTATTGTACAGTGGAACCTGTGGCTGAATACTTACTTCAGGTTTAGGTTTATATTTTGTATTGAACTCCCGTCCTATCTATCCATATTTTTTCTTCCTGCTGAAATCCGCTTCCTCTTTTCTTTTTATCAACTTCCCTCGGGTAGAGTTAATCCTATGCTAAAACCTACCCAATGACGATAATACCTCTGGGCAAAAATGAAACGGCAATAGACGGCAGAAAATCATCACCTACTAAAGAAATAACGATAAACGAAGTATACCAGACGACGGATGACGATTTGTTATTCGAGGAAGAAATCCCAGAAAGAAATAGAACGGCTGAGTTGCCAATAATAAATATTGTCGAGGGAGATAACTTGTTGAAAACGCTTCTGGACACAGGTGCGCCAGTTTTGATAATATCACAAGAGTCCTATGAGAAAGTAAATGATGGAGAATAGGTTACGTCCATGCCAGTCTCATGTTTGAAAATACGAGGAATTTTCAAAAACAAAACGGTTAAATGTCGAATCCAAGTTTTGCTAGAATTCACCATTAATGAGCGACGTTATGAACATACTCTTATTGTGGTCGAGAAGATTAATTTTGATGCGATCATAGGAATTGACTTCATCACGAAAGTAGGAGCCATAATAGATATGCGGGATAGAATAGTTAAATTCTATGATGAAATGGACATAGAAAAGTCAGAAGAACAGGACACGAAAAACCTTCAAGAAAAGGAACCGAGAGAAATTATTCTAAATCAAGTGATTAGTGAAGTAGAAGCTGAATCTAGACATTATGGATTAAAAATGGATGGATTTGCCGAGTATGAAGAGAAATTCTTAGATTTAATTCAGGAATATGGAGATATATTTGATGATAAACCTGGATTAATCAGGGGATTTAAGTACCACATAAGGCTTACTGATACTACTCCTTATCAGAGGAAACATCTCCCAATTCCCGAAAAATATCATTCGGAGGTAGCTGATGTTATTCGAAAAATGGAAAGTGATGGAATAATTAACAAACAAGTCACTTCATATATTAACCCTATCACTGTGGTATAAAAGGCAAATGGGCAAGTAAGGCTATGTTTAGACGCCATGAGAATTAATGGTCTCATTTTAAAAGAAAATGACCGTCCACCAAAAATTAGGGAGCTTTTAAGGCAATTCAAAGGAAAGGATTTTTTTTCAAATTTAGATATGACTCTTCTTTTTATCATATCGTGCTCACAGAGGAAAGTAAGATGTACACTGGATTTTTATTTGACCGGACTACCTGGATTTTAATCGACTTCCTTTCGGGGTCATAAACAGTGGACTGGCGCTGATCAGAGCACTGGATAGTCAGCTGAAGGATGACGTAAAGAAGAACGTTATGTGCTACATTGATGACATTATCGTTTCTTCGACTACGATACAAGAACACCTAGTTCATCTCAAATTTCTTTTTGATAATCTTCGTGAAGCAAATATCAAAGTAAATTATGGGAAATGCCACTTCTTCCATGAGCAGATCAATTTTTTGGGTCACACTATAGATAAAGATGGTTATCACCCAAACCAGGATAAAATAGACGTGATAATGAATTTCCCGAATCCCACACGAGTAAAGAACGTGAGAAGTTTTCTCGGTGTTTGCCAGTATTTTTCCCAGCTTTGTCCACGCTATTCTGAGACAATGGCACCTTTTGAAATTTTGAAAAAGAACAATCGAAGGCAATGGAACACAGAAGCCGACAAGGCTTTTCAAGACGCCAAGAACCTGCTGAAAATTAACGTCAAGCTAGAATACCCTGATTTTACAGAGCATTTTATGTGGAATCAGACACATCTAAAATTGGGATCAGTGCTGTCTTATATCAATTAGACAATTATGGTCAAAAGCATTACATCGCATTCAGTAGCAGAAAATTGAAAGCACATGAAGCAAAGTATTTCACAACAGAACTAGAAGCTTTAGCTTTCATTTCGGCTTTGCACCAGTGGAAGAAATTACTTATCGGACATCAGATAATTATTGTTACAGCCCATAAGGCATTGCAGTTTATGTTGAAAACTGATTTGTCTAGCGACTGACGTATCAGATGGTCACTGTTCTTACAGCAGTTTAATGCGAAGATTGTGCACAATCCTGGAAAGGTTAACTTGTTAGCAGACGCGTTATCTCGCAACCCAGTGGAAAGTATCCTAGTTAATGCAATCCAGATAGAAAGGCAAGATCAAGATACTATTGACTGACTAAAAACCATTTCAGTCTCGCAAAAAAGGCATGCACCTACGCGACGTAGTTTACGATTTTTGAAGGGAAGAATGGACCGAGAAGATCCTGATTATGAGGAAACGAGAAGGCTAGCACGGAAGCATCTGATTTGTAAAGAAATTTTATGCAAGTATAAGGAAGCCGATAACAGGCAAATAAGAGTTGTAGTACCACCTAACCTTCTTAATCGTGTTATATGGTTAACTCATCACAGTATTGGTCACGGAGGAGTGGATAAACTTTTAGTCACCGTGAAAGAACAATTTATTTGGACAAACATGAGAGTCACAGTAGCTGATGTTATTAGGACATGTAATAGGCCTACATGTCAGCTGAGCAAGCAAGCTTCAACGTTGCTCTAGGAAAAACCGAGGTCGATTATACCTGAAAGACCACGTGAGATCTATTCTATGGATATATTTGGCCCAAGACCTAAGGCATATCGCGGTAATCAGTACTTGTTAGTAACGATCGATGTTTTCACAAAGTACGTGATTTTAAATCCTCTGCAGAAAGTGAACTCTAAGAGTGTTATCAAACACATAGAAAGGAATTTTATCCCAAGGGCAGGAAAACCTGAGAGTATTCTGACGGACCATGGCACGCAATTTACGTCAGAGGAATTTAAGAATGCGATGGAGAGGCTCGAGATTAGACATATTTTCTCCAGCTACAAAAACCCTGAGTCTAATCCTGTTGAAAGATCAATTAAAGAGATTATCAAGTACTTAAGAATATATTGTTCGGAGAACCACAGAGAATGGATCAGGATTGTACCACTCATTGAAGAATGTTTAAATTCTACGGTACATGAAAGTACGGCAGACATTCCAACTCTATTACATTGTGATAAGACACCAGAACGACCGTGGGATGATGTATTCAGGAGAATACGTAAAGACACTCTACCAACAAGGGAAAGAAGAGTAGAGGCAGCCCACGAGAATCTAATCACAACGGCGGAGCGACGTGAAAAACGCACGCTAGGAAAACGTTATGATACACCGCTGAGGAGAGATGATTTAGTGGTTATAAAACGGCCTACGAAAGCTGATGTATCGAAGCAAATATACCCAGGATTTACTAAGGCATATTGTGGGACATTTAAAGTATCAGAGAGTTTTGGTAATAATGGTTACAAGATTGTGAACATTCACGATGATGAAGTGATTGGAAATTATAATGCAAAGTATTTAAAACGCTATTTCAGAAGGATAGAATAAAGAGTGATATACGGTACAGTTAAGATCTGAAGAAGGCATTTCAAAAGCATTCTATCACGCTTTTGCAATGAACGTTGCGTGAGGATTGTACTCGTATATGTAAATGGGCTTGGACATATTCATCTTTTCAAAAGTTTTCTAACGCTCCAATGATAAATTAGAGCGACACTGGAATCAAGCCACGATACAGGTTAGTACATCTCGCCGAGTTAGTCAGTTAACCAAGCCGACCAATGAGGAAAATATACGCAGTCACGTGAGAGCTTGGCACTAGGAAGCACAGTGCTAAAAGAATGATGGAACTATCTTGCATGGATATAATCGAGGACTCCCGAGTCGAACCGAAAGTCACACGTGCGGTAAGTGAGACTAGAGGATCGACTTGTGCTTGGCGCGTGTCGGACAGACAATAAGAAGCGCCCTTACTTAGATAAGAGCAAACAATATAATTAGCATAGCTAATTACCAGCATGACTTTTACACATCGTAATATCTTAGAAGATATTAAATAATAAGTAAGAACTATTTATTAACATTGCAGCTAATTAAATTTATAATTAAGGATTATTATCATCATCGCTTATAAGCAACCAATCAGATCCATGTTCCGAAAGGTGACACTAACTTGAGTATTGACGAGGGGAATGAGAGAGGAGAATCGAGGCTCCTAACAATTACGACTTCATGAGAAGAAGACGTGTCAACCAAATACTCGACAATCGAACAAAGCTGATAGAGAATTCTGTATATTTGAAGAAGACGAATACGTAGCGCAATTAGCAATGAGAACGAAGGCACTTAGTTTGTGCAAATATATCAAGTCGACATACAACAGTATATTTAAAATTTATTGAAATTATTCTACATATTTCTACCATGTGGAAAATACTGAAGTTGAAAGAGGAAAATGCGACTGAATCTACAGAAGAGGTAATGACGAACTAATATGTTAATGGGAACAGAACTATGACGACAACGAGAATATTCGAAATGACATAATAACATCAATCTCGTGGGGGAGATCAACATCTCGTCTCTCCTACGTAAAATATTCTACATTTACAAAGTCATTTCACCAACTAAAATGACGAATACTTATATCAGAACTTTGGCGAAAGAAGACAGAAGATATTCACGAACGAGGGCGGCTATGGTTGATCCCAGTGAAATCAAGCGAGAGAGAGTATCCCATCTCACACAAGAAGATTGCCTAGCAGGAAGGACGGCCACAAGAAGATGTTAGAGTTCGAATCCCGTACCTGACCGCATGGAGACTTCTGTAGGAGACCGTAAAAGCCCACACGACATCATGGAGTTTCGAGTAATCAGGAACAATCCGTTTCTGAGGGATAGCGAAGAAATCCCATTTCTAGGTATCTATAATGCAACACTAGGTAGTCTCAACACCAACGATTTATCCCATATTGTAGAATTGTAGAAACTTTTGAGAATATCCGACAACTTTAATTAATGCCATTTTCTACGTTTTTATAATATTGTTATAGCTTTCGATGTTATATTTTCATAACTACGTCATGAGGATGATTATTCTCGATTTTCGTCGATTTTGACAATTTAGAATTGTTTCTTAAATTTTTGGAATTTTGCGACTTTCGAAATTTGAATGAGGAGATTTTACAGTTTAGTTCAGATTAATTTTCTGGTCAAGTTTAAATGTGCTTAGATCACATTTTGTCAGTTTTGAATTGTAATATATCGATCTTTGATAAAGATGATAATAATGGAAATTGTTCCAAGAATGTTATACAAAGGTATATTTTAGAGAATGCGATTCTTAAATATCTTATTTGGAAGATCTAAATAAAGGCACGATCTGATAACTTATTAGACAGATTTGGTTATAAATATTTGGTGACATAATTAACAAACATAAAGTATAAAAGTTTATGAGAAATATATTAAAGAAAGAATTTACAGTATAAGAGAATGTAATGTGAAGTTAGTAAATTCGAAATACAGCGTATTTTTGAAGTAATAAGAATGAAGAAAGATTTAAAGAAATATCACAGCTAATAGGAAGCTTTATGGAAATGTGAGTGATATAAAAGAAATAATATTGAAATTAGAAGACTAGTATTTTATTGTATTACCTGTTAAATTAATTCATCGATAGAACCGGTATTTTTATTAGATAATTTTATTAATGATGTTGAAACTACGAAAAGAATTTGTTAATGAGAATTTATTTAAGAATAATATGTTATTTGAAGAAACTGCGAAGTATCTCTAAGAGAGAGAGATTTATTTATTCCCGTGACGACGGAGGTATTTGTTGTATGACAATGAGCATTGTGAAGCCATTGGTCAATTGTTGAAGGAATGTCTGTAGTGACAGACTTGAGCATATGTCGGAAAATAGTATGTTTTAAGAAGAAGCAGTATTGTTGGTGTTTATTAATATTTGAAGTTATTGCAATAGTCTCATTGAGTTGAAACTCCTTGAAAGCATTTGGACAGCGAATCCTAGATGAAGTTGTATCTGAAAGAAATTATAGGATCAATGTATTTTTGTTATACTGAGGGTAAACTGAGCTCTATTTAAATGGTTCTTAATCAGATATTGAATTTACGTTAATTATTCAAGCAATTGGAAGATTGTATTTTATTAAGTATTTTTATTTTTATGACAGACCAGTTGTAGGAGGTCTATGAACTATGTCTCTACTTAATTGTATGGATTATTGAATCCCGAATTGTAACAGTTTGCCTAATAAGACATAGTATGGTGAATGAAAATTTTCTCAAGTCCGTTGAAATGTGAGTGAAGAATTAGGAAGAAAATTTATGTCTATATTGTCTATAAAGAAGGCAGTTTGCCCGTTATATATATTTCATTGTAAATTGAGTAGTTGTTGAACTACAGCGCCGATATTTGTGTTGTATATAAATAATTTTTAGAATTTAGAGAAAGGTTTATAGTTATATTTATGCTTATTGTATTTTTTATTTGTAATTTAAATACGAGTAGAGATTTGTATCGCTTCTATGAGAAGGATTTAAGTGATAGGAGACGGGAGATAAATTGTATAGAGTAATGAATATTTTTTGTAATGGCAGAGATATACGTCAGGAGTAAACTCATTTTATTTTGGGGATATTTTTTAAAAAACTTTATAACATTTTATCTTGTTATAAAACTCCCGTTACCTAGGGCACAGCAGTTGTTCGCTACGATTTAATTCATGATTTTATTTGAGCTTATGAGAGCTTCCATAAATAATTTTATGGGTTTCTAGAAGAAACAAATAGGTGTTGAATGTAACAGACATTTCGTCATTTAATTTTATTGAACGTAAATAATGCATATTATGAATGCAAGTGTTAGGAAACGTGTATTTGTTAATGTCAATAAATATGACACGCACGTTTTTACGATTCCCTGATCTTTTATAGAAACTTGGCATTGTCTTTGTAGTTAAATGGCAATGGAATGTGCTGTAGGGTGGAAGTTCCCGAGGGACCTTATCAGCATCCTTACGCCCGAGATTTTCATGGATTCTCGTCTTTCCTGAGTAGTTAGAAAACCCTCTTGTTCTGTAGTTTGTTACTATAGCACATTCTGTTTGATAAATCCCTGTTCCTTATTCTGAGTGTTTTCGCCAAGTAGCACGGTGTTGTTTTTAGCCGGGACTACAAGATACTACAATCCTTTATTTTTCCAGCCTTGGATTCTGGTCGATCATCCAGATATAAGGGCACAGCGAGTCATCATTGCATCATCAGGTCTGGCCAAAGAATCTCGAAAATATACAGAGTGTGCATAACTTACACTTTCATTATATGCTCCTTGCTTCCAGTCCAGTCAATAGAGCCTCAAAAAGGGGGTTCACCTTACATCAGATGCGGGATCGTTTTTTTTTTTTACATTTGATGTTGTTTAGGACCTTTATGTAGTTATTAATCCAAGTTTACGTCATTCCTACCCCGTTGCTTCGTCCGCCATCTTGAAAAAATGACAGAAATCGGCACTTTTTTCAGTTTTTGGCCTCTAGCTCATTTCCAGTTCATTTGTTTGAAGATATGTCTAAATAATAAAATGTAGATTACTAAATTTAGAACAACGTTTATGGGGAAGATTTTTGTAGGAACAAGCGTATTCCAGCTACAAGAAGGCGAAAAAGGTCAAAAATTGGCGATTCGGCAAATGTTTTACTTTCGCTCCAATTTCCATCGCAAAATCAGGGGAAAGATCTGATCTCAGCAAAGAGTTTATTGAATGAAAGTTGTAGATAATTTAATTTCCTTGGAAATTCGTGCATCAAAAAACAATTACGAGCAATGGGTAGGAGTGGTGGTAAATTTAAGAAAACTAGAGGAAATGCGTTTTTTGTGATTCAGCCCTGGAGCGCCGTGTTGGTGAAAGATTTTCGTTTTCATTATATTACAACCATTTTTTGAGCACAGCAGTGCATCTAAATAATATTTTAACACTCTCTCACACACGCATATATAATTGAATCAGTCATTGTTAGAAGGCACTAAATCATTTTTGTAAGAATTGAGATAATTGACAAAAACTGTTTCTCTCACTTAATTGTAAAGCAGAGGTCCATCAGCTCAGCTCTGGGTTCAGTACTATAACATGGTGACTCAAGAAATTTATACAAGCAGAGAGGATGGGCAACTTTCAACTCCACTTGGACACGATGAAGATGATGATACCATTTTTCCATGCTGCTGGACATTCGCCTTATGCAAAAAGTGCGCATTTGTACCTTCAAGAATTGTCCTGTTTGGAAGACAGAATGAATCCTACCGAGTTCCAAAAATTAACAAAAGAAGGTTATTTCACAATCCGAAGCTCAGACAAATTTTCTTCATGCGTTTGGACTGACATGACAATCGAACAGAAACTCATGAAAGATATGAAATTTGGAGGTGCCTTGACTAGTGGAAGGGGAAAGACAGTACATTGTTGAAGTGGACTCTTGGAATGACTTCTCTTCAGGATATAACTCAACAAATGGAACAGTGCACTGAAGTTACAGCATTGTCTTCAGAACAACATGTGGAGCTGAGGCCCAGCAGGATCACACGGGACGAACAAGATGTGCAACGGCTGCTCGAATGGTTTTCAAAACACCCCCCTTTCCCTGAAGCAGAGGAAATTATGAGCATCAGCTCTGGTGAAGTTGGAAGTGAGCAGGTGAACTGCTACAAGGCCCAGCAAGTCAGTATGGCTGGACTCTCAAGAATAGTGGGAACAACCTTCGGTGAAGTGTCCTTCAAAAAGAAGGACAAGTGATATCTTTAGCAGCTGACAAGAACATCCTGAAAGTTGGGGAGAATAAGATTGCTGTGGATCACAGCAAAAACAACCCAGGACGACATTGAGGAATACCTCTCTTAGAGCTTGCACCGTACCTTATGTCGCTGTTCAACGAGGATGGCATGCGCAAGGGCACAAAGTCTGCTTTATATGCAGCGTTCACACCCCTGCCCATAGATTTCGAGCTCCCCTCAAATCACCTCACTGTCATCGATGGTGGGCATCTGCTCCACAAAGTTGTGTGGAATCGAAATTCGACTTTTGGGCAAATTTGTGCCGATTATACCAAGTACATCCACCAGCATTATGGGACAGTGGTGATGGTCATCTTCGACGGGTACCCAGAGAATCTTCTGATGAGTACCGAGAATGCTGAAAGAGCAAGAAGGTGCAAGTTGAACGCCTCAGCAGATGTGATATTTGATGAAGCCACAGTTAACACAACTCCTCAAGACAAATGTCCAATGAGAGCAATAAAAAACGATTTGTTGCCCTCCTCAGAACATCACTGAAGCGTCCAACATCATAAACAAGCAAGCTGAGGAGGATGCTGACGTGCTCATTGTGACCACTGCAACATTGATGGCTTCTTCGTACGACGCTGTAATTATTGTGGAGGAAGACATCGATTTATTAGTCATCCTCACTGGGACAGCAAATACGATGAACAACGTGTACATTAAAAACCAGGAAGAGGCAATTCACCTGACGTCATGTACTCCCCTTCATCATGTATGTATGACTTCGCCGAGAACCTGCTGCTCATCCACGCCATCAGCGTGGATTTATGGATTCGGTAAAACAAAATTTTGTTCCCTGTTCCGGAGGAATCCATTATTGTTGGAGATAAGTGATGTCTTCATGGACCCAGAAGCCACATTAGAAGACATCTTCAAAGCAGGAGAGCAAATATTGGTCGTCCTCTATGGGGGGGGGGGGGGGGAAATCGACCAATCACTTTCTGATCTCCGACACACAATATTTTTTTTGCCACCACGACAAACTTGAACCTGGAAAATCTGCCCCCAACCTCCGATGCAGCGCGATACCACTCCTTGCGAGTATACCACCAAGTGATGTCCTGGATGAGCAGGAAGAAAGACCCGATCATCTTTGGCTGGACAAGAGGAAGCAGGGGCTTGATTCCGACAACAACCACCAGAGATGCTGCTCCTCGTACCCTGCTGAAGACGGTATCATGCAGGTGTGTCACCGGCTGTTCCGCAGCATGTGGATGCAGAAAAGCCGGTCTGCATTGCTCCATTTTCTGCAAATTCTGCTGCGGCGGAAAGTCCTGCGACAACCGTCCCTTGATAGCCGCTGACGAGCAAGAGGAAAACATCGACGACCCGTCCATACCATTCGACGAAGACCCTGCCGAAGAGTCAGCCCTCCCGAACCGAACCCCCTTGCGATTCGTCTCCAGTTACCGTAGCAACCCCCCCCCCCCCCCTCCATCTATTTTAAAGTTTTTATTTTAGTGTGTTCATTATTCCCTAATAATTAATATGTAAATAATTAATATATAAAACGCATTGTATTGTAATCTATATTTTGTAAATAGGCTACACACTAACTTTTAGGCAGATTTCATTAGAAAGCTAACTATTGCAATGGGTACCATGTTTCGACTTCCAGAAAATTTCGACATATCTTCGCGTTTCACATCCACTAGACCCCGAAACCACTGTCAGTTCAAAAGTTTATGTATAATTTATGTATGTATGTATATATATATATATATATATATATATATATATATTATACCCGGATCGTTCACACGTCCGTGACATTGTTGACATTATTATTTTGGAAGTAAGAGTTATTAATTGAAGAGATTGAGGGAATGGATGGTTTGAATAGCGCGCGGAGGAGACTCAAGAGTGCTGAGGGAAGCATGCATCGCAGGGGCGAGTGACGCGAGTTTGTGACGTGGGGCCCGCATACGTCACGAGAATTTTTTCTGGAAATACCTTTAGGAGAAGATATGGACGTTAGGAGATTAGTGCACTTTACTGGCAATTACAAGAGAAGGAATTTGAGCTATCAAGCGTTAAGATCGGTCCAGTAGAAGCCGAGATACGAGATGGAAGTTTCTGGAACAATTTCTCGCTGGACTATAAAAAGGGCACGATTCTCAAGATAGTTACATCATTACAACGGAGCGTTTGCTCATGTGCGGAACTACGTAACGTGAAGTGACAGTATACACACCGAGATTCTGACGGTCGAAGGACTTAGTCGCTGTACCAGTGGTCAGCAAGACTTAGTTTTTGTTCGAGTGAACAAACTTAACTTTTGGCAGCGAATGGACTTAGAATATCCACTGACTTTCAGGTCTCATATTCTACAGTCAGGTGATGGTAGTGTCGAAACCAACCTAACGTCACCTAACCTAACTTTACCTAACCAAACTGAACCTCAGTTCACCTAACCAAACATGTCCTCACCTAACTTTACCTAACCTAACCTAAACTAACTTCACCTAACCTAACTTTACCTAACCTAACTTTACCTAACCTCAGTTCACCTAACAAAACTTGTTCTCACCTAACTTTACCTAACCTAACCTTTAAAGCTAAGCCAAAGGCTAATGCACTCTCCCAAAGTATATAAGTATATATATGCTAGTCTTATAGGGAGTAAGGTAACACCTGCACTGTGGCTACTGTGCAAGATGTTCGCTACGCACAACCAGGTTAGAGTTACAAAGTCAGTTAAGCTTTAAAAAGTAAACGATTTTGTTCTCTTTTATTTCATATTTCACACATTTCATTTGCCAATTTCCCATTTACAGTTTTTTATGTCAGTTTAACATTTTTGAATTTTGTCAATATTGAGACGGGGATTTTCCAATTTTGTTGTTTATATTATTTGATTTAGTCCATGTTGAAATTTCATATTTCCGAAACACGATTTTTCATTACATATAACATGGCTGTATACCTTATCCCAAAGCCTATAGGTAATAATTGGGATATACTATACTTCTGTTTACCTAGTTTTAGCTAACTAAGGGTAATTTCTCAAGATTACTGGAGGTTAACAGTTGGATTGAGAGTGGGAGGTGGTGTGACCGAAATCAAGATTGAGTTATGCTCACATCAGCTGTGATGAGATAGGAAGCATAGGCTCTCGACGATTATTGTGGCATCTTTAACACGAAATTATGTTATGGGTAACATACGAATTAGTATTAACATTTATACATCTATAATTGTATCTCAGTCTCCGAATATCATTCCACTAACAGATTTTTATTGTGGCAGAACGCCAGGTGTTTTGTCAGGCTATACCGTGTCGAGCTCCTCTGGATATGACGTCAGCCTCTAGGAGTATGTGAGCGCGCATGTTACCCACACCACGTGATGAGAAGGGCAGTGTGCTTCTCAGAACCGACGAGCAGTTGACTGGCAGTATTTTTTCCGAGGCATATTCACGTTTGAAACTCACACACCTGTCTTTATCGTTGTTGTGAAGTTTCTTAGCGCGCCCGGGATATTCTGTTCTTATGTGAACGTGAGTTCGTTTTACTGCACGAAAACCGGTAACGTGTGTACTGCAGAATGTTAAACTTAGTGAAACGTGTGTGCTAATGGAGTTCATGTGAGTACTTATTTAACATTATTTGATACCACATCAGAAATATACACAATCATGGAGACTGACTCTTACGAACAGTTCAACTTCACATGTAAGCACAGTTTGGTCATGCTAAAATCACAACTTCATTATACAAGAGATTAAACTACTAGTTTCAGAAGAGTATTATTCTACTAGAGATTAGGAAGAGAACACAATTAGATGAACATTACTGTTATTATTACAACAGAGCATCAAGATTTACAGAATGTGGAAATGCAATAGAACAGTGCCTAACAGTCAAATGACATATTGGGAACTTGAATTTTCTGGAATGTTAACTTCACACACAATGAACCTCGTGGGAACACTTATGAATTTTAATACAGTCAAGATCATGATGACAGCTTAGATTATTTAAGGGAAAATTTACGAACATGGATGGACACCAGGATTTGAAGATACAATTACCCCTCATAATCTACACGGTGATGCTGGCGTTTTATAAATTTCTACATCATCGAACCAGCAGATTTAGGCATCTTTAAACACCATGACATCGTGGGACACAACACCAAATTCAATGGCAGTGAGTCCATTCTACACACATTGCAACCCCATGACAAACCATAACCATGACTAATTGATTGTTTTATTTTCAGATGACTTTGAGATTATGTCTGTTTTTTGAACATACTAGAGATTTTTAGGAATAAGATCTTGCTAATTTAATATCATTTCACACATTTTTCTTCGATCATAATAACTTTAAATTTCTTGTCTTGTTCTTCAATTATTTTTTTTTTGATTGTGTGTATTTCCACAATTAAATTATGATGCGATTGCGAACGATATTTCCGAGTTTTTGGCAGCGATGGTTGATCGTATTTATCTAATTAAACGATTTTATTAGATGATTTTTATGCATTATAGATCAGTTAATAATAATAATAATTTATTGATTAGAGAACCTAGTAATTATAATACGCTGGATTATTATGCTGACAGATTCGAGTCGTATCAGGTATTTTTGAATTATGATATATTTTGCACAGCACATATAAAAGAAAGCATGTAGTTATAATTATGTTGTTCACACTTTTTAAATAAGTGGTCTTATTTTGTGGCAACATTTTGGATGCGAGTCATGTGGCCTATCCAAGAAGGATAATAATATGAATATTTAAGATTGGAAGTGAGAGATAATAAGAATTTCTCTACTAGTATTGTGCGTTTGATGTTTGAAGAATGTGTCTGTGTAACACAATCCTCATTTAGTAATTTGTTAGATGCAAGCTTAACGTATTCAACGATTAAACTAATGCAATATTAAATGCTGTGATAGAAGTGCTATTGATACGAATTTATGAAACAGTTATACTAATTTCTAGGATTCAGCCAAATCTGGCCTTGCATTATCAGGAATGCATAATTAAATTATGGATAGCTGATCTATAACCAATTAAATTGTTGATTAACATTTCTACATTGATTAATTAATTAATTAATTTTCGCTAATATTATAATAATGTTATGGAAGGAATTTATGATAATTTGTTTATAACAATTTATATTTTGGAATTCAATGATTGTATTTGCATTTGATGATCAGATTAATACAATATGGTCCAGCATTCGGAATAATAATAATAATAATCATAATTATTATATTACTTATAACAATGGTTTTTTGATGAATATTCATTTTATGAGATTATCTCAACGTTATCTGCACATTACTCTGCTACAATGTCAGATGATAATTGTAAATATTTGTAAATTATTTCTTTACGATAATTTAAATTCGTATTTAACCAACGATAATTATCCTTCACTTTAATTAAATTTATATGTGAATTTTCAGTGTATTTAGAAATATGTGTTTATGGGGAAGTGAATAAAGTGATAGCCGAATTTAATTTATTCATTCAAAAGCTGAAATCAGTGACAGTGCAGTGCAACGAAAAATATTGTATTTAATTTTATTTTATTTTACTCGACGAACAATGGAACATTAACGTCGATTCACATTTCCCCACAGAAATTATATAGGACAATCAAATTGGTAGTCTAGGACTTATGGATCCATGATCCCAACATAAGCATAAAACCAATTTGATTCTAGGAGTGCATTTATTTATTTATTTTGTTTCGTCTGCTCTTAGATAAAAGAGACCATTTTATCATAGTTATCTTAAATCATTCCTGCAGCTTGTTCCATTTCCTGACTGAGTGATACTATCCTATTTTATTTAACAAATATATATCTGAGGTAACCTTTCTCACATATCCCGTTAAACGACCCGAGATGCTAGATCTCTTGCCTGCCCGTGTTTGCAGTTGATTTTTGGTAGTTTTTCCGGATAAATATTTCAGGGACTCCTAATTTGTTTTGTTACGACCATGTACCATTTCTTGGACATCACGCTGATTTCCGGGCCGACGTGAGGTCTGGGAAACGGGCACAGTGGGTAGTAAATAAAAGGAACAAGCAGTATCCATACATTATTTTTATTAATTTAAATACATGTACAATATTTACACAAATGCATTTTCAGGATATACTAGAATTGATGGATGAAAGGCGGAAACACAAGAATGTAAGAGATGAGAAAGGGAAAGCAGAATACAGACGTCTGAGAAATGAGGTTAACAAGAAGTGCAAGGAAGCGAAGGAAGAATGGTTGAAAGAGAAATGTGCAGGTAAAGAAAATTGTCTGAAATTAGGTAAAGTAGACACAGCTTATCGAAGGATTAAGAATACTTTTGGGGAAAAGAAGACTAAGTGCTGTAATATTAAGGACACAAATGGAAAGCCTCTAACAGATAGGGAAGAAAAGGTTGAGAGATGGAAAGCTTACATAGAGAGTTTGTATAAGGGAAAGAAGATTGAGAATCATATAATGGAAAGGGAGGAGGAAATTGATGAGGATGCGAAAGGAGATTTAATATTGAGATCAGAATTTGATAGAGCTTTGGAAGACTTAAGCAGGAACAAAGCACCAGGCATAGATAATATACCGATAGAGTTGCT
Organism: Meconema thalassinum; assembly: GCA_946902985.2. Classification (NCBI taxonomy): domain Eukaryota; kingdom Metazoa; phylum Arthropoda; class Insecta; order Orthoptera; family Tettigoniidae; genus Meconema; species Meconema thalassinum. The sequence continues at coordinate 704,006 of CAMPQE020000021.1, forward strand.
ACGCTGCATAGGAGATGAAGGTCTGATCAGGTTATTTCACTTGGTGTGTAGGATTTATGAGACAGGTGAGGTACCCCCTGATTTCAAGAAGAATGTAATCATCCCTATACCAAAGAAAGTGGGAGCTGACAGATGTGAAGATTACCGTACAATCAGCTTGATTACTCATGCTTCAAAGATCCTGTCTAGGATAATTTACAAGAGGATTGAAAGTCAGATAGAAACGGAGTTGGGTGACGACCAGTTTGGTTTCAGGAGAAATGTAGGAACAAGGGAAGCTGTACTAAGTCTTAGGCTGATTTTGGAAGGTAGAATAAGGAAAGATAAGAGAACGTTCATGGCTTTTGTAGACTTAGAAAAGGCTTTTGATAACGTTGATTGGACTAAATTGTTTGACATTTTGAAATCGATTGGAATAAAGTACAGGGATAGGAGGGTGATATACAATTTTTACAGAAACCAGACAGCAGTCATTCGAGTTGAAGGAGATGAGAGAGAAGCTGGTATTCAGAGAGGTGTAAGGCAAGGTTGCAACTTATCACCCATACTTTTCAATCTTTACATTGAACAAGCAATGAAGGAAATTAGAGAAAAATTTAAAGTGGGAGTGAAGATTCAAGGAGAAATAATTTCAACTCTGAGATTTGCTGATGACATAGTCATCTTGGCCGACAAGCCTGAGGATTTGAATGAGTTTTTGAATGGTATGGACTCCGTCTTACAGAAAGAATTCATGATGAAAATTAATAAATGTAAAACAAAGATACTGGAATGCAGCCGAAATAAATCAGAAACCTCTATGGAGATCAAATTGACAGGTGAAAAGCTGAAGGAAGTAGAAGACTTCTGTTACTTAGGAAGTAGAATAACCAGTGATGGACGAAGCAAAGAGGATATAAAAAGTAGGTTGGCTCAGGCAAAGAAAGCTTTTCTACAAAAAAGGAATCTGCTGACATCGAATATAGATTTAGGTATTAGGAAGTCATTTGTGAAAGCCTTTGTCTGGAGCGTGGCGCTCTATGGAAGTGAAACTTGGACTATTGGTGCAGCAGAAAAGAGGAGAATAGAAGCATTTGAAATGTGGTGTTACAGGAGAATGATGAAGATCAGATGGGTAGATAGGGTTACAAACATAGAGGTATTAAGACGAGTGGGAGAGGAGAGATGTTTCTGGCGACTGCTAATGAAGAGAAGAGATAGGTTGGTAGGACACATACTAAGACACCCAGGAATAGCAAGCTTAGTTATGGAAGGAAGGGTCGAGGACAAGAACTGTAGGGGTAGACCAAGGTTAGAATATGTTAAACAGATTGCCTCAGATGTAGGGTGTGGTAGTTATTTAGAGATGAAACGATTAGCTCAGTACAGGGAGGCATGGAGAGCTGCATCAGACCAGTCAAAAGACTGAAGACTCAAACAACATAAATTGTACAGTTGATTTTATTTGTTTTCTATTTTTATTTATTTTTGAGTATGAAACCATTTTTTGCTTGATGGTGGTGTTTTTATATTTTTATATTTGTAGTGCTATTGTTTTATGTATTTGCTACATACAGGTAGTGGACTTTCATATTCATAACTTAACTCTTTAAGTATGGTCAACGGTTGAGTAATGACCATAGGCATGTTCTGCTATACCATCCGAATAAATAATTACTATTTTATCATCACCAGGACACAAAGCAATTTTGTTTAGTGCTTTAGATTATATGTCATGTTGCTTAGAAGCGATAATGTTCATTGGTATTCGTTTTACCTCGTTTTTCATGATACAATCTTGATAATCTTGAAAGCCTATGCAATTGTTGACAACGCCTCTGCTAATACCTTTAATCTTTTTTATTTCTTTACCATTTATGTCTAAAGCATAAATTTTAGCTTTAAGTCCAACAAATGCTTTAATAATTTGTCCACAATCATCGTCTTTAATATTTTCCCAAAGTTTTCTTGTTTGATGAAGATTAACACACATGATTGGTAGGCTAATCTGATGTGTCCAGGTGTTCTACGAAACCCAACTTGTCTTGATGCACGTCTTGGGTGTTAACCAAATAAATGAACGAGTCTGTATCCATCTATTTCAGTTTAAGATTTTTGATCCCATAATAGGGCAGCTGGACATCATAGTGGTGGGAATACATCAGAGCTTTAGAAATATCCAGTATGCACATTCCAATATATATATAGGCTTACAATACAATGTTACGTATAGCCATGTGGAAATCAAAAAGTTAGGACCAAAATTTGTTCTGTAGATAAATGTTGGCTTTGTTATTAGCTTTTCAGACCTTTTGCTGTCGGTCACAAGACGTATGTCTATTCTTTTACGAATATCATCCATTGTTTTTCCAAAAATTGCATTGTTGAATAATTTGTACAGTTTTTCTCAAAATCATTTCTGGCTTGTTTTCGAAGGTCGTTATTAAAATCAACGTATGCCTTTAGCCAAGGTCTTTGTTTAAAGTTTAAAACACGATGAATTTTTTATCAATTTAGACCATGATCTAGAGCCTGTTTAAGTGCCATGTAATGAAGAACGTAAGCCTTCGATATCCATGATGAGGAATTAGTTATTTCAGAGACGAATCCTTAGGTTGTGTACACTCTGGTAGGAAAGGTAAATCAATGTGCAGATCATGAAGGTCTGATGGGAAATCAACATCAACGTCTAGAGTGTATCCAACAGGGTCGTCTTCCTTTAGCGTCTCTAGATCAACAGTATCTGCAGAAATCCACTGAAATCCAGAATCAGAAGTTTCCATGTATTTATTGTTAGCTTCAGCATACCAATGAGACACCTGGCATATGCCTCCACGTATTCCAGACTCTATTAAAAGAATCTGATCGTAATCCTGTAGCAATTCCAGTTCAATTTCAGTGTAAAGGAGCATTGTCTCAAAACTTAAACCAGGCGAAAAAGAAGAACTGTGCAGCATCCACTCGGTGTGTTTCTAGTGTTTTGTATGTAAAAGTTTCAAAGCTGTCTGCAAGGAGGACTACATCTGAAGTTAGGTAGAGGTCACTATATTCACCTAGAGTTTTAATTTTGAACTAATTCCAGACATTTTTGGCATGTTCATAGTCTTCTTTACTAACATCTTCCTGACTTAATTTGATAAAGAATGCCTTTTTTGGAGGTAAGCACATTTCGCTTAACTTTTCCCTTGAATCAATGTAATCATAACAAAATACACCTTTACGAGTCATTAGCGTTGCATCTTATTTTCCAAAGTACTTGTGTGTTTCAGGGTATAATGTTACGTTTGTAACAAAGTTTTCCAAACTACTCGGCATTAGCCGAAACGTATCCAAAAATCGAAGCTTAATATTTCCCACATATTTGGTGAAGGAAATGTACTTTTCTTTGGAGTTAGGAATAACGTCCGCTCTCTCGGTAGTACATTCCAACTGCATTACAATGAATTTGGCATCATATCACTCATATTATGTAGAAATACAGGAACAGGGATACGTGCTTTACACCTCAAATTACAGTTATTATCAGCACATCTACGGTATTCGCCAGTAATATGGCAATGATCTCTAACTTTTCAGGGACAGATGACCTTGTAGTTCCGACCCTTAAAACAACAATAACTAACTAACTCTCTAACTTTCCAGTCCTCTTGGGTAAATGTTTTATGACACAAATAACAGGTTTCGGAAGATAGGAACTCTGCTTCTTGATCCTGAGTTAAGGCCTTTGGTATATTAAAGCTGCAAAGACGATCGATTTCATTAGCTATTGAGATCAAACAGTCCATAAACTTTTCAGCAGCGTCAGGTCCACGATAAATAAGAGGTTGGCTTGGAAGTTTTGGCTTTATGTGTTCCACAGATGGTGAGGGTTTAACATATATACCAAATCTCATAGGAACGTGACTCTGTTATGGGACTGTATAACTTGCCTCTGGATTAGGTAGCCATGTTTCATATGGTAAGAGTATACTTTCGAAATCTGCATAGATAACGTAAAGTATTCACAGCATTCTTTCCATATTTAACAATTTGAGAATTGGGTTTTTAATAGGCATATCAACCCTAGCAATGTCATGCAGGACACACAAAGCTCTATGTTCTTTTAATTTTTCCATTCCTTGTTGCCCACATAGATTATCGAAGTGAGTAGAACACCGTTTACGCGTATATATCCTATGTACATGGTGGGTAATTGATATGATAAGAGTATACTTTCGAAATCTGCATAGATAACGTAAAGTATTCACAGCATTCTTTCCACATTTAACAATTTGAGAATTGGGCTTTTAATAGGCATTTCAACCCTAGCAATGCCATGCAGGACACACAATGCTCTATGTTCTTTTAATTTTTCCATTCCTTGTTGCCCACATAGATTATCGAAGTGAGTAGAACACCGTTTACACGTATATATCCTATGTACATGGTGGGTAATCTGATGTCCCACTAGTTTATCAAAATCTTAAAAAAAACTAGTTGTTCTGGCCGGATGAAGAACTTAGCAGAAGAAGGTAACGACGGTCTTGTAGCTCTTGATTCACAACCTTTAGAGGAAACAGTTTGTTGTCCTCTTCCAGTCCAAATACATTGGTGGATATGTTGTTTGCTTTTTCAAATTTGGGAATGTCAGCTAGTGATGTAGGAAACATTATTACTGAAAAATCATACTTGTTTTCTAATTCCTTGTATTTACTAATTCGTTCAGCTATCGTTTAAACCAGTTTTGCTAAAATCGCTTACCTGAGACACCTCTCGTCCTTAAAGTTTTGAGGATTAATGCAGGCTTTTTTATTTTATAGCTGCTGGTAATGGAATATATGTGCTTCCACGCAAGGGATTATACTTATTTATTTTCAATCGTACTCCTTCAACTGCTAACAAAGCCCACGATCTGTAATTTCATTGGTTGATGTATGAATAAATCTACATTCGGCCATAAGATTATCTTTCATTGACTTGTGCATTGCTTGTTCTTCCTGTATAGCATGGATTATTTGCTATTTGGACTCTTTAAATTATGAATTTATGTCCTTACACGTGTCACAACGTATAAAATAGGATTTAAGACGACCTTGAAAAGACTCTTCATATTCAGTAAGTCCATGATTATCAGGAACCATTGAGAGCAGGTAATGTTTAGTAGGCTCAGTTTTTTGTCTCTTTGCTGATGACACAACATTACAATATTCTTCGTTGTAAAGATTGTTGAATTTACTGCTACAAGTTTTGCACTCATGAAATTCACCACACGATACTTCATGACGCTTTCTATGATAGTCTCGAAGAAAAGTCTTTCAACCCTCTTTACACATATAGCTTGGAATAGCTTCTTCCATTATGGATGTTGTTTTCTGCCAACAGCTGCTTACTGCGTATGACAAGGGTGTAGACTGGTCGGTGAGACGGCCTTTCACAATGTGAACACTTTAAGAGGTAGTAGTCAACTGGCGATATTCTTGCTAAGGGTCCCCTATTAAACCCTGGTCAAGACTAACAGCTTTTGTATAAGTTTTTATGTTGACTTTTAAGTTGTCTTTTGTGTCGGCTTTTGTGTTGGCTTTTGATTTTGGATTATGTATTGGCTTTTTGGTTTGCTTTTTATGTTGGCTTTGATGTTGGCTTTTATGTTGACTTTAATTTTGGCTGTTTGTGTTGGCTTCTAATGTTGGCTTTTATATTGGTTTTTTGTGTTGGCTTTTAGGTTGACATTTTATGTTGGCTTTTTGTGTTGGCTTTTTATGTTGTCTATTACGTTGGCTTTTTTGTGTTGGCTTTTATGCTGGCTTTTATTTTAGATTTTGTTGGCTTTTTGTGTTGGCTATTTATGTAGGCTTTGTGTGTTGTCTTTTGTATTGACCCATATGGTGGCTTTTGTATTGGCGCTCTCATATTTGCTGTTACTTCTTGGCTGATTTGGTCTTGGAAAGTATCTCAGCCTTTTTAATAGCAGCATACTGCGTACCGCCAAATTTGAAAGCAACAACAACAACAACATCACACTATAATTCCAAAAATCCAAAGTATTCTTTGGTTAATGATTGACTCTTATCATATCATATGCAGTAAGTATCTGTTAACCTTGACTAGGGTATAAGAATATTGTCAGTTGACTACTACCTTTTACGGTAATGGCATCGTGAAAGACCGTCGAAACAACCAGTCTCCAGCCTGGTGATATGCAGTAAGTAGCTGTTACCCTTGACTAGGGTATAAGGAGGACCCTTAGCAAGAATATCGCCAGTTGACTACTACCCCTTGCAGTGTTCACATCGTAAAAGACTGTCTAACCGACCAGTGTACAGTCTTGTCATAAGCTGTAAGCAGCTGTTGGCAGAAAACAACCTCCATGATGGAAGAAGCTGTTCCAAGCTATATGTGTAAAGAGTGTTGAAAGACTTTTTTCCAAAAAATATTGGGTAAGTAGGCTATATGTTTAAACTAAAAATCCTAAAAAGTCATATGTTAACTCCTACACCTACCTCTATCTCAGTACAAAGATAGTGTATATTTCCAATTTTTCGAAACAATATTTGGAAAGTAGGCTATATTTCGCAAACCAAACTTCCTAAAAAGTGATATATAGTCTAAAAGAATAGTTTTAGTTTCCTTTATTTGTATAATAAAACTTTATTTTTTTTAATTTTTTCCAAACAAGTCCAATTTTGAAATTGGCTATATTTTCGAAACTAAGAATTTTAAAAAAATGCTTATGCGACGTAAATTGATGGTCTTTACCCCCTCAACCTACAACCTTAATTTCAAGTCCCTAGGGCAAAAATAACAGAATGGGGTTAGTAGGGATATTGGGGAACTTTAGATCCCTAATAAACCCCTACTGTTATTTTTGTCCTAGGGCCATGAATTTTATATTGTGGGTATAGGAGGTAAAGACCATAAATTTACGTCAAATAAACATTTTTGTAAATTTCTTAGTTTCCAAAATATAGCTAATTTCAAAATTGGACATTTTGGGGGGGGGGAAATAAAAAATAGAAAGTTTTGTTATAAAAATTAAGGATAAAAGAACCCTTCTCCTAAGCCTATATATCACTTTTTATGTTTGGTTTTCGAAATAGAGCCCACTTTCCAAATATTTTTTGGAAAAAATTGAGAAATACACTATTTTTGGACAGATAGTGGGATAGAGGTAGGTGTAGGAGTTAACACATGAATTTTTAGGATTTTTAGTTTAAACATATAGCCTACTTACACAAAAAAATTGAAAAATACACTATTTTTTGGACTGAGGGTATAGAGGTAGGTGTAGAAGTTAACATATGACTTTTCAGGATTTTTAGTTTAACCATATAGCCTACTAACAAATATCCTTTGGAAAAATTTGTATTATACACTATTTTTGAACTGAGAGTGGTATAGAGGTAGGTGTAGGAGTTAACTTATGCCTTTTTAGGTTTTTAGTTTAAACATATAGCCAACTTTCCAAATATTTTTTGTAAAAATTTGAAAAATATACTATATTTGACTAGCCGTGGGATAGAGGTAAGAGTAAGAGTCAATCATTAACCTAAGAGTACTTTGAATTTTTGGAATTTTAGTGTGTTGTTGTTGTTGTTGATGTTGCTTACAATCATGGCGGTTAGTATTATGCTGCTATTAAAAAGGCTGAGATACCGTACTTTCCAAGACCAAATAAGCCAACAAGTAAGAGCAAATATGAGAGAGCCAGTACAAGCCTCCATATGGGCCAATACAAAAGCCAACACAAAAAAACAACCAAAAAGCCAACAAAAGCTAACATAAAAGCCAGCATAATAGCCAATATAAAAGCCAATAAAAAGCCAGCATAAAAAGCCAACTTAGAAGCCAATACAAAAAAGCCAACATAAAAAAGACAATACAAAAAGCCAACATAAAAAGCCAACATAAAAGCCAACACAAAAAGCCAACGTAAAAGTCAACATAAAAAGCCAACACACAAAGCCAACCCAAAAGCCAACACTAAAAGCCAACATAAAAACATAAAAAGCCAACATGAAAGCCTACACATAAACCAATACATGAGCTGATTGTAATACGTTAAACACTTGCATAGTATTACATTTTAGGTAATACAACATTCCCATAAAATTGCGCCATTTAACTTTTTGTTACATTATTTAAACAAGATATATTTGTATTAAACGATAAAGCACACCCACTGTGTGTATTGTTAGTGGTAAGAACAATTGCGTCCGTTATTGAGCATGCTAGTAGTTCAGGCAGTGCTCATATGCACCGCTAAGTAGCATGCTAGTAGTTCAGGAAGTGCTCATATTAACCGCTAGGTAGCGGAAACATACTTTGTGTGTTGCATGTGACTATCTAGTAAAGTTTGGCCGCTTGTTTAAGCTGTGTATATAAATTCAATATACAATTAACCACTAAGTATTCAGAACTAACATGTATAGCCTTGTCTAGGGTATATAGGAGATCCTTAGCAAAAAAGACTGTCTAACCCATTAGTGTACAGCCTTATCATATACAGTAAGTACCTGTTAACCTTGACTAGCTTATAAGAATATTGTCAGTTGACATCGTGAAATACCGCCGAAACAACCCGTCTCTAGCCTTTTGGTACGCAGTAAGGAGCTGTCCCTCGACTAGGGTATATTAGAGGAACCTTAGCAAGAATATCGCCAGTTGACTACTAACTCTTACAGTGTTCACATTGTGGAAAACCGTCACACCGACCCGTCTACAGCCTTGTCATACGCAGTAAGCAGCTGTTGGCAGAAAACAACTTCCATTATGGAAGAAACTATTCCAAGCTATATGTGTAAAGAGTGGGGAAAGACTTTTCTTCGAGACTATCATAGAAAACGTCATGAAGTATCGTGTGGTGAAACACATGAGTGCAAAACTTGTGGCAGTAAATTCAACAATGCCTACAACGGACGTCGCCATGAAGAATGTTATAATGTTGTGTGATCAGCTAAAAGACAAAAACTGGGCCTACTAAACATTACCTGTTCTCAATGGTTCCTGATAATAATGGACATACTGGATATGAAACTTCTTAACAAGGTCGTCTTAAATCCTATGTTATACGTAGTGATACGTGTAAGGATTTAAATTCATACCTTAAACAGTCCAAATAGCAAATAACCCATGCTATACAGAAAGAACAAGCAATGCAAAAGTCAATAAAAGTTAATCTTATGGCTGAATGTAGATTTATTCATACATCTACCAATGAAATTGCAGTGTTTCTTGAAAACACGATTTAAAAATGTTAACTACGGAAATGGAGGTATCTGACCTAAAAGGCAGTGTTTGGGATTTGTTAGCAGTTGAAGGAGTACGATTGAAAATAAATAAGTATAACCCCTTACGTGGAAGCACATATATTCCATTTCCAGCAGCTATAAAAGCAAAAAAGCCAGCAATAATCCTCAATACTTTAAGGACGAGAGGTGTTTTATATATGCGATTTTAGCAAAACTGGGTAAAACGAAAGCTGAACGCATTAGTAAATACAAGGACTTGGAAAACAAGTATGATTTTTCAGTTATGACGTTTCCTACATCACTAGCTGACATTCCCAAATTTGAAAAATCCAACAACATATCCATCAATTTATTTGGACTGGAAGAAGACAACAAAATGTTTCCTCTAAAGGTTGTGAATCAAGAGATGCAAGACCATCGTGACCTGCTTATGCAAAATTTTTCACTCAGCCAGAACCACTTCGTTTTTTGAAGATTTTGAAAAACTAGTAGGACATCAGATTACCCACCATGGACATAAAATATACAGGGTGAACAAAAAATGCCACACTTGGAGGTTGGCATGTGGTTCTTCGTCGAAATTCACGACAAAAGTTTATGATGCAAAACCCAGTCCCGCCAATATGTTTATCAGAAATGCGTGTTAAGAAACGAGGCTCTGGCAAGGCTGCAACTGCATGCAGCGTGGCCAAAAACAGGTCACAGGAACTCGGCGCTCTGCCGGAACTTCCTCTGCACATTCCGATGCACTGCAGGATGTGACAGTGTTGCCAGCTTCTCGTTTTCATACTTGTGTTTTCAAACAGCACCCGATCCGATTTTGCTATTGAAACTCTTGTCTTGCAATTGGATGAGGAATCGCATGCCGACCTCCAAGTGCGGCATTATTTGTTTACCCTGTGTACATGTAAACGGTGTTTTACTCACTTTAATAATCAATGTGGGCAACAAGGAATGGAAAAATTAAAAGAACATACAGCTTTGTGTGTCCTGCATGACATTGCTAGGGTTGAAATGCCAATTAAAAGCCCAATTCTCAAATTCTTAAATGTGGAAAGAATGCTTAGAATACCTTAGGTTATCTATGCAGATTGCGAAAGTATATTCTTGCCATATCAAACAAGGGTACCCAATCCAGAGGCAAGTTATACAGTCCCATACCAGAGTCATGTTCCTATGAGCTTTGGTATATATGTTAAACCCTCACCAGCTGTGGAACACATAAAGACAAACCTTCCAAGCCAACCTCTTATTTATCGTGGACCTGACGCTGCAAAACGTTTATGGACAGTTTGACCTCAATAGCTAATGAAATCGATCGCCTTTACAGCTTAAATGTTCCAAAGGTATTAACTCAGGATCAAGAAGCAGAGTTCCAATCTTCTGAAATCTGTTATTTGTGTCATAAAACATTTACCCAAGAGGACTGCAAAGTTAGAAATCATTGCCATATTTCAGGCGATTGGGTAGATTATTAGCTTGGGAATAACCTAACCCCCAAGGGAAGATGATGAAAAAAAGGAAGTGGGTTTCGGACCGGAGAAAAAGGATGGAGAAATAGGAAGAGAGTTTGACATAAGTTATGACTAAGAGTTCTTGCTCAAATGCAACAAGTGGTGAACACCCTATCAATAGATTTATTTTTATTAACGAGGGCATGAACCTAGGAAGAGTTAGCGAAGACAGGATCTTGCCTAACGTTATGTTAGAGAAATGATAAATCAAAAGAATAAATTTTAATTTATTTAACAATATAAAAAGAAGTAGTGTTTGTAACAAATATATAATTTTGGTTTCGTATAAATAATTGGGGTCGCAGACCTCCGAAAACATTTAAAGCTTGCGCCAGGCAATTAACACTTCTTTTATATGTTTTAAAATCTTCGTAAGATTTTGAAATGACGAAGATAAATAAATGAAAAAATTAAAGATAACTGACGTAATTAAAGTTAGAAAATAAATCAAGTACAAGGTGTGTACCTTAAGAATTTCTAGGCAATTATATCTACGAAAGAGTAACAACTTCGATAGTAACAACAACAAAAAGCAGGAAGAATAAAATAGAAGTTTCTAAAACTTCTTATATTGATGCTGAAATACTTGGTTGGATTATACAAATAGTGTGCCCAACTCTAGGAATGGGTATTCCAAGTTTCAGACACCTAGATATCAAGGGAAAGGCTGTAGCCGCTTTTGAAAGTTGAGATATTTGAATATCGCGCTACATTGCTTCTCGAAGCATTTAGAAATAATTTACCGATACTTGGATGTCAAGTGACGTAGCGAGTAATAGCAGAGGTTGAGGCTATTTATTGATTAAATAGTTAACTATGGAGAATAGACTTGAGACTGGGATCAGATTACTGTCACGGCCAAATGAAAGAGAATGCAATTAGTATCAAGTAAATCGGACCAGGGATTCAAGAGATATGAGGATTTCTAGATATCAGGTGATGACGCGTGACCCTGACAGTTATGAATAAAAGCCAGCTGGCCGAAGCAACTTCAGCTCATTCTAACACAAGCACTTGGCAAGCAAGTTGCTGCGACGCTGAGCCAAGGCACATGGTTGCCGGATCTACGCAGAAGTTCTTTTGAAAGTCGTGATAGTCACGAAAAGTGCTGCGCTACGAGTTGGAACTTAGTAAGTTTCTGGTGAGGAGAATCACTGAGGTGATTGATATTTCTACAGACATTGGTGGAAATATTTATATTTCTACAAGGACATATGATAGACTTTGTCTAGAAAATAGTATTTTGTCAAAGTCCAGTAATAACTTAATACTTGGATGTTTAAATCCATTCAGTCAGTTTTTCATATTTGTAACTAGTTAACCACTTCGATCTGTCAGTACACTGAAGACTAGTCTATAACGGTGGCGTTCATTAGTCTACGCAAGGGAAACTACAAGTTGCCTAGCGCATGGTAGATGGTGATATAACAAACCATGCCCAGGGAACGATCTTCAGAACAGCCGTTAATTGCTTAGACTGTCAGTGTTTTTCTTGTACTGATAAGATTACAGTGAGTTATGTTACAACGGACATATCTAAGAAGAGATCACTTAGATCTGACCCTATTTAAACAAACTGTTATGGCTTTGATAGAAGCCCATATTAAAATGGAACCACAGTTTATTCAAACGTCGAAGGACTACCACTATGTCTGACTAGACGAATTGTGGGTATATGATGGCGGCGGATACAAGGATTATACGTGCTTGTCCAACAGGGCATGTCTATGGATAAATCTGGTACAGACCAGGTTTACTACGCTTCAAGACCATCAAGAAATGTAAGCCACATTTGAATTATATTATGCCTAGCTAATTGGAACAAACTATTTTTTTCTGCAGATGACCAACACATTTATTTATTTTTCGTCGTATTTAAAGCTTGCAATGATTTACGCAAGACATATTAGAGTTATTCTGAGTATTTTCAACACTCAGAACAGTTTAGGATCGATGACCGAGCATTTCGAGCATTTATTTGAATATTTCATATTTTTGGGAAATCACGGTAATCAGCCGATGTAACTGTAAAAAGTTAAATTTATTTTTGTTGAGGAATGGATACTTTTTCCATATTCGAAGGTTCGAACATGTGGATTCTCACATAATGAGATGATAATTAAACATATTTGAAATAATACAAATAATAATAATAATAATAATCCACTAATAATAATAATAATAAATTTTATAATTTTCTAAATAATTCTGGGATATTATATTTTATAATAATCATATGTATTGAGAAAGAGCCTATGAAGTAGTTTAATCATTTCTAGTTTGGAACAGGAGATTTTCCGAAGGATAGTGGTTAGCGCAAGCCCGCATTCAACCAACATTTCAGTTCTGGTTGAACAGTTGATATTTGCATTGAGCAAAGTATATTTTTCAGATAACACGGAGAGGCATGAAACGGGAAGCAATTGATATTTGTATCAAATAGGATATTTTTGTATTTATATAAAATCATGACGTAAATACACTCGAAAGTGAAATAAAGATTTTCATAAGTATGGTAAATTCACGGGTTGAACTGAATGGTAAAATAAAATAAACTTGTAAGTTTATTAATCTTCCAGTGTTGATAACAAGCAGAGGCTTGATTTATTGTATAAATTTTGGGAAGATAATTTATGTGTGGAGTAGTTGAAATGCCATTCCCAGGTGCGCATGTTAAGTCGCAGGAATGAAGAGGTTTTTTCGAGCATCAATCAAATAGCAGGTTCGATGGCTCAGGTTTATAGTAGGAGTTTTGGAACTACACATTTCGTCGGATGAATGACCCGAAGGTTATTTCTTGAAACCATCAGTTCTTATTTCAACCTTGTTTACGAATTCCATTTAGACTTTGATTTTGCTAGAACCCGGATTTGTCATGATAGTAGTTTATTCTTCTTCAGAGGAAGACCTTTGCCGTTGTTGTCGTAATGTTGTGTTCTTACACAAATAATAGAATGGGCCACTGCCAATTTAAAAATAATTCTTTAACCACGAGTAATTTGAAGGATATTTTCAATCCTAGTGCCATGAACTAAATGAATACATTATAAAACTACAATTCTTATTTCCGCATTCTGTCGAAGAATTGCAAGTTGTGAAAGTTGCTAAAAATGGCCATGAATATAAATATTTTTATAATAATGTTCCCAAGTGGAAAATTGAATAGTTGAATGGTTCAACCATTTATTGATCAAGTTGATGATTCAGAAATCATATATTTTGTTAGGAACTTGAAGTTCATAATCGAGTCACTTCTCGAATGTTTAATGTCAGAAGAACAATTAATTGTTGTTGTGCTTCGCACAGTTCTTCGATGCTATGCTCAAGGTCAAATACTTTTCAGATGTTATTAATATGTGTTAATAATTTGTGTTGCTTCGATGATAATAATATTTTCGACGATATATTTTTGAAACTGGAAAACTAAGTGAAAGTTTAAAAATTCTATGAACATTTATTCTACGAGTGTTAATATCATGTAAATATTCAATCAGTGATCTACGATATTTCCAGTATAGACAATTAACTTTGAACTGGAATTAAGTATTAATAATTTTGGAACACAGTCCACAGGACTATTAATCGGACTTGTGTTTCCAAAAAGATTGTCAAATGTGTTTGGAAAATTTCTGTATATTGTGTGTAAATAAGAGTGTGGATCGCCACACGTGGATGATGCTGCTTTGAGCATCCTTGCAGTCAGATTTTAACTTCAAAATAAACTGAGATAATTTTACAGGATGTGTTACTCCCAATTAAATCTCCTTCTATCCTTATTGTTGCATTGAGCCAAAAATCAGTAAAGCATTTTTTTAATTTGATGTCGTTTTTGCGATCTGCTTTAACCCATCTGGCGCTCCGGGATATTTTGACTCTCGTGCTGACTGATTATTGGTAAAATGCAGATGTGGTCGTGCGGACTCCGGTCTAAACGGGCACATAAAATAAGATAGAGAGAGAAATGGCGCCCAACGTGGGGCTCGATTTAGACATGGTCAATCGCATGCCGATTTGAAATTGTGATAATTTTTATAGAAATATTTTGGGAGTTGAGAGATGTCTGGTTTGGATGAATAAATTAGTAGGAAACACAATTAGTGGGGAAAATTAAAATTTTAACTTGGTTAATAATTAGAATGGGTTTGATTATTTTTGATAATGGCTTAACCATTAGGGCGTCAAGTAAATTCAGTAGTAAACGTTCGATGACTGGACATACACATTATTAGAATCCAGGTGGAGGATATTTGAGAACTTGCATATTTTTTCTTGTGATATTGTGGTAAATGTAATTCGTAAAAGTAGAGACTTTTGTTTTTCCATCACGTCGACATTAGGACAAATCTCATTTTATTAGAGTGTTCCAATTAGCTATTCATATTTCTTGTTCTAGTTATAAGCTTGTGTTTGCCACTGTTGTATACCCCTAAGTTTTGAATAATAATTGAAATTATGGAAGAAATGATGAGGATGATGAGGAGTTTGGAGGAGAGTTCAAAAGAGGCTGGACTGCGTGTAGCCGCTATTATGAAAGAAAATACTGAGGCTTTAGAAAAAAAACTTAAAGAAAATTCTGATTCTTTAGAAAATAAACTTAAAGAAAGTTTAAACGATAAACTTAAAGAAAATTCTGATAATTTGAAAGAAAGTTTAGATGAAAAACTTAAAGAAAATTCTGATTCTTTAGAAAATAAACTTAAAGAAAATTCTGATTCTTTGGAAAATAAACTTAAGGAAAATTCTGATTCTTTAGAAAGCAGGTTAAAAGGGAACTTGAAAGAAAATTTAAACAGTAAATTTAATTCAATGGAAAGTAAATTTAAAGAGAATTCTGAAATTTTGAAAATGTCACTTGAGAGTAAAATGAATAAATTATGCGAAAAAACACATGAGCTCGAAACTTCATTAGCTACTAACGCAAGTTTAATGGACGAAAAATTTCGCGATGCCGATCTTCGATCCCAAAGCTTAGCTGATAGGATAGAACATGGTCTTAGGAAAGTTGGTGAAGACATGATCGACCTAGAAGTCAGAGTGAAGAAGGAGAGTAACGAGATGGGAATTCTAGTTGTTCAACGTTTAACGGAACAATTCAAAGAACTTGTCATGGGAGAAATAAGAGAAGGTGTGATTAATGAATTGCAAACTGAAATCAAGACCACAGTTGTCAATGAAATAAAAGACACACTCAAGATGGAGAACCAAGAGGGAATCAAGGAGATTAGGGAATCTTTGTCATCCCATATTGAAGTAATTGCCAAAGATATCCAAGCAACTCAGAAGGACATATCAGATATGACAGGGTCATTGAAAAGTCATGAGGCTGTTATGAACCAGATATCCATTGATGTTAAAGACAATTGTAAAGAAACTGAAGCAATTAAGAAAATGGCAGAAGAAAACCAGAAGGAACTTGAGGCTATGAAAACTCAAATCAAGGACGAGAAACAGTCTGACCATCTGTTAAAAATGCCAAATGTAAGGGGAAAGGAACAGATACAGATAAATCTAGGAGGAGCTAGAGAAACGGATAGTCAAAGACAGGATGAGGTCAGGACAGTATTTCAATCCAACCCCATAACTGTATTTAAGAATATAGAAGATAAGCCTTCTAAATTTTCAGGGCGAGATTCTGTGACACCCGTGGAATTTTTGAGAGAAGCAGGGTATTACCTGAAAGATTCTAAGATCCCTAAAGAAAGACAGATCCGAGTGATAGGGAAGTTTTTGGAAGGTCCTGCACTTCTTTGGTTCAGAGCATTTAGATCCACTCTAACCACTTTTGAGGAGTTTTCTCGTGGGCTATTGAAAACGTTTTGGTCCCCGGAAACCCAACAGCAAGTTAGAGCAGAGTTATATTCGAAGAGATTCTCGACGTCACAACCTACTCGATACTCTACGTACTTTTCTGGACAGCTGTCTAAACTTCAACATTTAGATCCGCCGATGCCAGATAACGAGTTGATTACTGCATTGATACGTCAGTTTCCAGCAGACGTCCAGAGGACTTTGATCGCTGCTGATATCTATAATATGGAACAATTTGATGAAGTATTACAGAAGCTGGATCATACAAACGCTCAATTCTTCCATCAGAAGGGAGGAAAGAATAACAACGCTGTGTACGCTGTTATGGCTGATAGTTATTCTCAGACACCTCGAGAGATTCGAGAGGAGCGAGAAGAGAAAACGCCGAGGGAAGATTCCAATAAGAGAGGATGGAACCAGTACAGTAACAGATACAGTTACAAGCCATATGCGAGACCGGATGGTGGTAATCGATACAATACTCGATGGAGAAGACCACGAGATAGTCAAGGAAGGTACCAGGAAAGAAGATACTATGGTAGAAACAACTACAATAACAGAGGGAATGTGGATGATCGTCAGTCCAATGAAGAGTTTAACAAGGAGACGAGGAAAAACTTGGAAGCAAGACACCAAGATAACTTGCAGTTTGTGGAGCAGAGGCCCAATGAACCAGGTCCATCGGGAACACAACAATCCCGGGGGAATGGTAATGAAAAAAAACTTCGAATTCACAGTAGAAGATAGAATTTTGAACACTTTCACTTCCAGAATTATTAAATGGCAAGCAGAGGATGATGATTTAATTCAACAGAATGACGAACGAAAAGAAATGGGTACAAGAATTAGAATGCCAATCATATCATGCGAAGTATTCGGTATGCCTGTCGATACTTTGATCGATACTGGGGCTATGCTTTGTCTGGTGAGTGAGAAGCTTTATATTCTGTGGAAGCTCAAAGAGAATTTAGAGGAGATTCCAGTATCAGGAATTAAGATCCAAGGAATAATACCCAATAAAATATCTCTGTGTAAAACACAATTATACTTATGTATTACGATTGGAGGACATGATTTCCGACATGTATTTGTTGTAATGAAGGACATGGCTTTTGACATGATATTGGGAGCAGATTTCATTCAGAAATATCAAGCAGTGATAGATATGAAGACAGTGACGATTAGATTCAAGAATACCGAAGAGATTAACTTCGAGGGAAAAGAAGAGGAAGACATCGAGGGAGATGCTCAATGGTCTCTGATTTTTCATGAAGCTGAAGGAAGAGAAGTCTACACTGAGAAGGAGTCCCCAGAGCTAGGGAAAATTTTGGAGGAGTATCACGATATTTTTGATATTAAACCTGGTGAAATTAAAGATTTTGAATATCGTATTCGTGTAAATGATGATGCACCTTTTCATGCTAAATTGTATCCAGTAGCAGAAAAGCACCGAGAAAGAGTAAAAGTGCTTATCAAGGAGATGGAAAGCAACAATGTGATTGAAAAGTACACTACAACTTATGTCAATCCATTAGCCATAGTGTCTAAGCAAGATGGAAGTCTGAGACTATGTTTAGACGCGCGAAATTTGAATTCAAGATTACTGCCAGAGTATGACAGACCACCAATCATTAGGGAACGGTTAAGGAAATTCCAAGGCAAGGTCTGGTTCTCTAATATTGATCTCCCTTCGTCCTACCATCATATTAGGCTTAGTGAAGATTCCAAGAAGTTTACAGGATTTATGTTTGACCAGCAGACATATGTATTCCGCCGTCTACCATTTGGAGTCAAAACATCTGGATCAGTTTTGATCAGAGCCCTGGAACAAAATTTGAGTCCTGAAGTAAAAGAGATAGCAATTCGTTATATTGATGATATCTTAATTGCATCCGAGACTAAGGAGGAACATTTGTTACATCTTCAGATGTTATTCGCAGATTTGAGAAAAGCAAACTTCAAAGTAAACCTTCGAAAATGTCAGATCTTTCGAAAGGAAATAAAATTTTTGGGTCACATTTTGGATGGAGAAGGATACCGTCCCAACGAGACGAAGATACAGGCAATTGCAAATTTCCCTAGCCCTACTAGAGTGAAGAATGTCCGCAGTTTTCTCGGGACATGCCAATTCTTTGCAGGGCATTGTCCAAACTTCACCAAGACAGTTGCGCCATTGCAGGAATTGTTAAAGAAAGGAAACAAATGGAAATGGGATAAAGATTGTGAACAATCATTTCAAGATGCCAAGAGGTTATTGGTAAACAGTGTGAAATTGGAGTATCCTGACTTTACCAAGAATTTCATCATAGAATCTGATGCATCCACCGTAGGGATTGGAGCTATTCTACTTCAAGAAGATGAAGACCACAAGAGACATTACCTGGCGTTCATTAGCAGGAAACTTCGTCCATCAGAGAGGAATTATTACACCACAGAGTTAGAAGCACTTGCTGTAATATTCGCATTGGAGTCGTGGAAGAAAATGTTAATTGGACATTCAGTCATTGTGAGGACTGATCACCACGCATTGGAGTTCATTTTGAGAACAAACTTTGCCAGCGATAGAATAACTAGATGGTCACTTTTTATTCAGCAATTCAACCTAGTTATTGAACACACTCCTGGAAAGTTGAATGTGGGAGCTGATTTATTGAGTAGAGCAGTGGAGTCTACATCTAAGGTTTTTCAAGTTAACCTAACGCAGGAGGATGAAGATACCTTGAGAAGGTTAAGGTTATTGCATTTATCCCAGAGGAGAGACCGACGTCTTAGGGACATTTTTCGTTTTCTACAGGGAAACATGGATCCAAATGATGATGATTTTGTGGAAACTGAAAGAACTTCAAGAGATTTAATGATGTTAGATGGTTTAATCTACAAATTTGCAGATCCCGACCATACGAAGCTGAGAGTAGTGATACCTCCACGATTGCAAAAACCCATTATTTGGATGGCACATCGAATCGCAGGTCATGCTGGAGTAGATAAGACAGTCAACATGATTCAAGAGAAATTTTCGTGGGAGCGAATGCGACAAACTGTCAGGAACACTATTCGAGAATGCGACTTATGCCAAAGGAGTAAACATAATTCTAGATTACTGAGAGAAATACCAAGGCCTATTATTCCTTCTAAGCCTTGCGAAATCTTCGCGACTGATTTATATGGTCCTCTCCCAAAGTCTAAAAGAGGTAACCGATATATTTTGGTGACCATGGATGTTTTCAGCAAATACACCATGTTACATCCAATTCAGAAGGCAAACGCAAAGTATTGTGCGAAGAGAATTAGAGACAGCGTAATTCCGGAAGCAGGCAAACCGGAATTCCTTTTATCAGATCGTGGACCTCAATTTACATCTTTGGAGTTTCGAACCATCATGAATAATCTTGGAATTAGACAATTGTTTGGTTCTATTAGACATCCAGAGAGCAATCCAGCGGAACGCGTGATGGCTGAGATAGCAAAATTTTGCCGCCTCTATTGTCCAAATGAGCATTGGAAATGGATGGATGTTCTTTCTTTAGCATCCGAATCCATCAACTCTACAATTCATGAGAGTACTGGACAGATTCCTATGTTGCTTCATCATGGAATTAAACCAACACGATTATGGGATCGAATCATCTCTATTCCACCTGAGATTGAACCAAGTCGTCAGATGAGGGAAACTCTAGCTTTAGACAAGTTGAGGAGCCAAGCTGAGAAGAGAGAGCGCAGAGTGAGAGGAAAGCGTTTTCGCAGACCCTTGCGCGTAGGAACTCTTGTTTTAGTGAAAAGACCTACACCCTCTGACGTGCAAAATCGAGTGTACTCGAAATTTGCAAGCCTTTACGCTGGACCCTATCGTATTGTGGAAGTAAACAATAATGGAAGCTATGAAGTAGCCAATACACGAACTGGTAACATCGTGGGAACTTATAATGCATCGAATTTGAAGATTTATTATTCAAGAACCAGATGATTTAATGTGTAGATAGGAAAAATAAAAATTTTTAAATTTTTATTTTTTGCTAGGTGTGGGGTGGATGTGCCCAGCTCTAGGAATGGGTATTCCAAGTTTCAGTCACCTAGATATCAAGGGAAAGGCTGTAGCCGCTTTTGAAAGTTGAGATATTTGAATATCGCGCTACATTGCTTCTCGAAGCATTTAGAAATAATTTACCGATACTTGGATGTCAAGTGACGTAGCGAGTAATAGCAGAGGTTGAGGCTACTTATTGATTAAATAGTTAACTATGGAGTAGAGACTTGAGACTGGGATCAGATTACTCGCACGGCCAAATGAAAGAGAATGCAATTAGTATCAAGTAAATCGGACCAGGGATTCAAGAGATATGAGGATATCTAGATATCAGGTGATGACGCGTGACCCTGACAGTTTTGAATAAAAGCCAGCTGGCCGAAGCAACTTCAGCTCATTCTAACACAAGCACTTGGCAAGCAAGTTGCTGCGACGCTGAGCCAAGGCACATGGTTGCCGGATCTACGCAGAAGTTCTTTTGAAAGTCGTGATAGTCACGAAAAGTGCTGCGCTACGAGTTGGAACTTAGTAAGTTTCTGGTGAGGAGAATCACTGAGGTGATTGATATTTCTACAGACATTGGTGGAAATATTTATATTTCTACAAGGACATATGCTAGACTTTGTCTAGAAAATAGTATTTTGTCAAAGTCCAGTAATAACTTAATACTTGGATGTTTAAATCCATTCAGTCAGTTTTTCATATTTGTAACTAGTTAACCACTTCGATCTGTCAGTACACTGAAGACTAGTCTATAACGGTGGCGTTCATTAGTCTACGCAAGGGAAACTACAAGTTGCCTAGCGCATGGTAGATGGTGATATAACAAACCATGCCCAGGGAACGATCTTCAGAACAGCCGTTAATTGCTTAGACTGTCAGTGTTTTTCTTGTACTGATAAGATTACAGTGAGTTATGTTACAACGGACATATCTAAGAAGAGATCACTTAGATCTGACCCTATTTAAACAAACTGTTATGGCTTTGATAGAAGCCCATATTAAAATGGAACCACAGTTTATTCAAACGTCGAAAGATACTACCACTATGTCTGACTAGACGAATTGTGGGTATATGATGGCGGCGGATACAAGGATTATACGTGCTTGTCCAACAGGGCATGTCTATGGATAAATCTGGTACAGACCAGGTTTACTACGCTTCAAGACCATCAAGAAATGTAAGCCACATTTGAATTATATTATGCCTAGCTAATTGGAACAAACTATTTTTTTCTGCAGATGACCAACACATTTATTTATTTTTCGTCGTATTTAAAGCTTGCAATGATTTACGCAAGACATATTAGAGTTATTCTGAGTATTTTCAACACTCAGAACAGTTTAGGATCGATGACCGAGCATTTCGAGCATTTATTTGAATATTTCATATTTTTGGGAAATCACGGTAATCAGCCGATGTAACTGTAAAAAGTTAAATTTATTTTTGTTGAGGAATGGATACTTTTTCCATATTCGAAGGTTCGAACATGTGGATTCGCACATAATGAGAAGATAATTAAACATATTTGAAATAATACAAATAATAATAATAATAATAATAATCCACTAATAATAATAATAATAAATTTTATAATTTTCTAAATAATTCTGGGATATTATATTTTATAATAATCATATGTATTGAGAAAGAGCCTATGAAGTAGTTTAATCATTTCTAGTTTGGAACAGGAGATTTTCCGAAGGATAGTGGTTAGCGCAAGCCCGCATTCAACCAACATTTCAGTTCTGGTTGAACAGTTGATATTTGCATTGAGCAAAGTATATTTTTCAGATAACACGGAGAGGCATGAAACGGGAAGCAATTGATATTTGTATCAAATAGGATATTTTTGTATTTATATAAAATCATGACGTAAATACACTCGAAAGTGAAATAAAGATTTTCATAAGTATGGTAAATTCACGGGTTGAACTGAATGGTAAAATAAAATAAACTTGTAAGTTTATTAATCTTCCAGTGTTGATAACAAGCAGAGGCTTGATTTATTGTATAAATTTTGGGAAGATAATTTATGTGTGGAGTAGTTGAAATGCCATTCCCAGGTGCGCATGTTAAGTCGCAGGAATGAAGAGGTTTTTTCGAGCATCAATCAAATAGCAGGTTCGATGGCTCAGGTTTATAGTAGGAGTTTTGGAACTACACATTTCGTCGGATGAATGACCCGAAGGTTATTTCTTGAAACCATCAGTTCTTATTTCAACCTTGTTTACGAATTCCATTTAGACTTTGATTTTGCTAGAACCCGGATTTGTCATGATAGTAGTTTATTCTTCTTCAGAGGAAGACCTTTGCCGTTGTTGTCGTAATGTTGTGTTCTTACACAAATAATAGAATGGGCCACTGCCAATTTAAAAATAATTCTTTAACCACGAGTAATTTGAAGGATATTTTCAATCCTAGTGCCATGAACTAAATGAATTCATTATAAAACTACAATTCTTATTTCCGCATTCTGTCGAAGAATTGCAAGTTGTGAAAGTTGCTAAAAATGGCCATGAATATAAATATTTTTATAATAATGTTCCCAAGTGGAAAATTGAATAGTTGAATGGTTCAACCATTTATTGATCAAGTTGATGATTCAGAAATCATATATTTTGTTAGGAACTTGAAGTTCATAATCGAGTCACTTCTCGAATGTTTAATGTCAGAAGAACAATTAATTGTTGTTGTGCTTCGCACAGTTCTTCGATACTATGCTCAAGGTCAAATACATTTCAGATGTTATTAATATGTGTTAATAATTTGTGTTGCTTCGATGATAATAATATTTTCGACGATATATTTTTGAAACTGGAAAACTAAGTGAAAGTTTAAAAATTCTATGAACATTTATTCTACGAGTGTTAATATTATGTAAATATTCAATCAGTGATCTACGATATTTCCAGTATAGACAATTAACTTTGAACTGGAATTAAGTATTAATAATTTTGGAACACAGTCCACAGGACTATTAATCGGACTTGTGTTTCCAAAAAGATTGTCAAATGTGTTTGGAAAATTTCTGTATATTGTGTGTAAATAAGAGTGTGGATCGCCACACGTGGATGATGCTGCTTTGAGCATCCTTGCAGTCAGATTTTAACTTCAAAATAAACTGAGATAATTTTACAGGATGTGTTACTCCCAATTAAATCTCCTTCTATCCTTATTGTTGCATTGAGCCAAAAATCAGTAATGCATTTTTTTTAATTTGATGTCGTTTTTGCGATCTGCTTTAACCCATCTGGCGCTCCGGGATAGTTTGACTCTCGTGCTGACTGATTATTGGTAAAATGCATATGTGGTCGTGCGGACTCCGGTCTAAACGGGCACAATAGGGCAGGTCACTTATTGTGAAACCTGAAGAGAAAAATCGAAAGGAAGTTTGTAGAACTCCTATGTTTAAGTAGGGATCACGAGACAAATGCGGCAAGTTTCCCTTTCGTGAAACCTAGAGATAACTCACTTATGAGTTGAAAGAATTGTATTCCCTAATTAGAAGGGAGAAACAATACAATTTGAGGCGTGTCCTGGACACGAAGTTTTACAGATATTAATTCGTTGTACATAAAGCAAGAGAGGGAGGGCACTAATTGAGAGTGACACCTCATTGAAGAAAGACCTAAAGTAACACTTATTATTTTGGTTTGTTAGTAAGGGGTTTGGGTAAGATCAAATGGGATTGTGGAAAAGTGTTCATGGCCGTATTTATTGTACACGGACGAGCGCGACGCGGATGAAAGGTTGAACAAGCACTGTGTTCACTATAGTCTGTTGAAATAGATGAAAAGTTCACTGTAGTAGCACAAAAAGTTTATGGCAAAGAAAGTTATTGCAATGATGGAAAATAACTAGTTACACTAGATTTGCGAGAGTCTATTGCTTGAGGAAGTTGTAGATTATAGTTGAATGCGCCAGAGAAAATCCCAACGGAGGAAGAAAAATTAGATATTGATTAGTAGTTCATAAGGAAGATTCCTTAGTTTGAAAAAGTATTCCCATATGTGAGTGGAAAATACATGACAGTATAACTGGTAGATGGAGTGCAGATTCTGGAAGGTTCCAGAGCAATCATGACTAAAGAATAGGGCAAAAGTTAGTCCAGCGGTGGAACGAGCTAAGTATTTTATAGACAGTGGGTAATTTAATGGTATCCCACGTTGTGAGAAAATCTGTCATTTAATAAGCAAAAGAAATGCTGCTTCCTGTTAAGATTGGCTTAGGTAGACAAAAGCCCAACATAGAAAATCCCTCGAAGGATGATTATTGCCCCAAGTATAGAAATCTCACACTGCCTATAAAATGATCATTAAAAAGCATGTAGCTATTTAAAATCAATTAAAATAAGTTGAAGAACGTAGAAGTAGTACTTAGCTTTGCTTCATGGCGACGGCGATGTTCCTTTTGACGGTTGATACTAAAATTCTAACATGGCATAGAATTTAAAAGTTTGCCTCTCGAGTTGAGGAGGCGAGCATTAGTGTAGAAGTGAAGTGACCGAGCGAGCGGGCTGCGCGCGCGGAGAAGAGAGCAGTAGGAGGAGGGGAGAAGAGGGGGAAGCGGGCGAGTAGGGGAGGAAACAAAGAGGTTGTACATAAACATGAAAAAACTCGACAAAAACAAAATTCTTCTTGGAGCGGTGTCTTCATGGAGTAGTTGGTTGGTGAAGAACACGACGCCCTGCGGATTAATAGAAGTCTTCATGGTTTGAAGCAATGGAAGTTCGGAAGGCAGCGATGGGACGCTGTCAGGCTGGTTCAGCGGAATATGCGTTTCTGTAAAAAACTGACAGAAAAAATGAACAAATGCACGGGGCAAATGGGAGATAACAGTTCGATGTTGGTGTGTGCTGGAAAGAAATTTAAATAAATGGACTGATATAAAGTAATGAACAGCAAAAGCTAAATCTTTCTTTCCGTGTATTTGCAAAAATACACCAGCGACCGTGGAAGTACTCACAATAACTGTAATTTGAGGTGTAAAACACGTTGCCCTGTTACTGTATTTCTACATAATGTGAGTGGATATGATGCCAGTTACATTGAAAAGCTGTTGGGATGTACTACTGAGAGAGTGGATGTTATCGCTAACTCCAAAGAAAAGTACATTTCCTTCACCAAATATGTGGGAATTATTAAGCTTCGATTTGTGGATACGTTTCGGCAATTGCCGAGTAGTTTGGAAAAACCTAGTTACAAGCCTAACATCATACCCTGAAACAGACATGTACTTTGGAAAATAAAATGTATCGCTCATGACTTGTAAAGGTGTATTTTGTTATGATTACATTGATTCATGGGAAAAGTTAAGTGAAACGTGTTTACCTCCAAAAAAGGCATTCCTTATCAAATTAAGTCAAGAAGATGTTAGTAAAGAAGATTATGAACATGCCAAAAATGTCTGGAATCGGTTCAAAAGTAAACCTCTATGATTGGTTCAAGAACTACCTCACAAACAGAAAACAATATGTTGATATCGATAATGTAAAAGGATCTCAAATGAGAATTGACACAGGAGTACCTCAAGGTTCTGTCTTAGGACCAATTCTTTTCTTGGCCTATATTAATGATATAGTATTATTAGAATTGAAAGGCAAGCTTAAACTATTTGCAGATGATATTTTTACTCTATCTGGGAACATCTGAACAGGAAATTATGCTAAATATTAATTATGATTTCAATAAGCTGGTGGATAGGTTGAGAGCACACAATATGGTTATCAATATCACTAAAACTAAATATTTATTCTTCCATAAACCATTATACAAGATTGAAACCACAAACATAGTCAACATAGCCAACAAAAAAATAGAAAGGGTTAAATCAGCAACATACTTAGGTATCACACTAGATAGTACACTAACCTGGGAAAATCATGTAGAAAATGTAAGACATAAAATCAGCCCTATAATAGGTATTATTTTCAGATTAAGATATAACTGTCTTACAAGCCAACAATTGAAAAATATATACGTTTCTCTGATACTTTCACATCTAATGTACATGAATTTCATATGGGGTTATTGTAAGAAGGAGCTGATAAAAGAACTTGAGATACTCTAGAAACGTGCTTTAAAATCTATCTTTGGATTTCCTTGGCTCACACCCTCAAATGAATTATACTCAAGAACTAAAATTATGCCACTGCAAAAACAAATAGCTATGTCAGCAACAGTATTTGTATACAAATTAGAAAAAAATTGATACACACACACATCCATTTTACCCATGCAAATGACATTCATAAATATGCAACAAGAGGAGTAAATCGAATATTAACCAGCCATTCCCAATCCATTAAATTTGGAACTAAAGGAATTATGTCCTCTATAATAAAGGAATAAAACTCGCTACCATTAGGCATAAGGGAAAGTTTCTCTATAAAAACATTTAAGAGGAAAACAAAAGACTTCCTATTAAGGAATGAATAGCCCATATCCAATAGCCTTAAGCAATGCAATGTATCATACCGAATCATCTCTGTAAAGTTAGTCACTAGCAATCTAATATAAGTTACTAATAAACTAAACAATATAATGTTACAAAAATTATATATGTGCCATGCTGTTACTATGTTACTTGATTGTCCCTAACACGAGCTCAGGCTCATTGGGACCTATGTAAATAAATAAATAAATAAATATAGTGACCTCTACCTAACTTCAGTTGTACTTCTTCTTGCAGACAGCTTTGAATCGTTTAGAAAGAAAACATTTGAAACACATCGAGTGAATGCTGCACACTTCTTTACTTCGCCTGGTTTAAATTTTGAGCAATGCTCCTTTATACTGGAATTGAATTGCAATTGCTACAGGATTACGATCAGATTCTTCTACTTGAGTCTGGAATACGTGGAGGCATATGCCAGGTGTCTCATCAGTATGCTGAAGCTAACAATATATACTTGGAAACTTATGATTCTGAGAAACCGTCACAGTTTATTACCTATGATGATGATAACAACCAATATGGGTAGGCTATGTGCCACTCCCTTCCTTATGGTGGATTTCAGTGGGTTTCTCCAGATACTGTTCATCTAGAGACGCTAAAGGAATACGACCATTTTGTATACATTCTAGACGTTGATGTGGATTACCCATGTGACCTTCATGATCTACACTACGATTTATTTTTCCTACCAGAGTGCACACAACCTAAGGATTCGCCTATGAAAAAAATTAATTCCTCATCTTGGAAATAGAAGGCGATACGTTGTTCATTACATGGCACTTAAACAAGCTTTAAATCATGGACTAAAATTAATAAAAATTCATCGTGTGTTAAAGTTTAAACAAAGACCTTGGCTAAAGGCATACGTTGATTTTAATAACAACCTTCGAAAACAAGCCAAACATGAATTGAGAAAAATCTGTACAAATTATTTAACAAGTCCATTTTTGGAAAAACAATGGAACATATTCGTATAGTAATGGACATAAGTCTTGTGACTGACAGCAAAAAGGCTGAATAGCTAATAGCAAAGCCAACATTAACGACAGAACAATTTATGGTCCTAACCTAGCTGCTTTCCCATTGGCTAAACATAGCATTGTATTCAATAAGCCTATATATATTGGAATGTGCATACTGGATAATTTTCATTATCCATATTGGTCCGTATTGAAATAGAATTCCACTTAATACACTAACTTCGTTCCGTCCTTTCAATTCTATTTAATTTACAAAATGCTGTCCTAGTACATGTTTCGGACACTTCTGTGTCCTTCTTCAACTAGAAAACATCTTAAAACCTTATAGCTAAATGTTTTGAGTGTATATTTTGTAGCTTTGTGTCCTGGTGATGATAAAAGAGTAATTGATACCTATGGTCATTACTCAACCATTAACCAAGCTTAAAGAGTTAAGTTATGGATATAAAAATCCTCTACCTATATGTAACAAATACTTAAAACAAAACAATTTAAAAAATAAAACCATAGCACTACAAAAAATAAAAAACATCACCAATCAAGCAAGCAACAAAAAAAGAAAAAAATTGTTTCATACTCAAAAATAAATAAAAATAGAAAACAAATAAAACCAACTGTACAATTTATAACAAATAAATAAGGAAAAAAATATGTGTGAACTACATGTGTTTAAAATGAATAAAATATATTGTATGGACACTTCTTGTACATTTTAATTACTTCCCACCTCACTCACTCCTAACCCAAACTGTTAACCTCTAGTAATGTTGAGGAATTACCCTTAGTTAACTAAAACTAGGTAAACAAAAGTATAGTATAGTATAACCCATTGATTACCTATGTGCTTTGGGATAAGGTATACAGCCTTGTTATATGTAATGAAAAATCGTGTTTCGCAAATATGAACTTTCGACATGGACTAAATCAAAAACATGTAAACAACAAAATTGGAAAATACATGTTTCCATATTGACAAAATTTAAAAACTTTAAATTGGAAATTGGCAAATTGTAATGTGTAAAATATGAAAATGAAAATAAATAAAATAAAAAAGCGTTTACTTGTTAAAACGTAACTGACTTTGTAATTCTAAGCCGGTTGTGCGTAGCGAACATCTTGCACAGTAGCCACAGTGCAGGTGTTAGCTTTACCTTACTCTCTATAAGCCTAGCATAGAGATAGTTGCGTGTGCGCTTATATACTTTGGGTGTGTTCATTAGGTTAGGTGAAGTTAGGTTAGGTTAGCATGCCATATGTGTAAGTGGTGGCGTGCTGTGACCATTTTGTGTATTAGATCTGAGCTAAAAAAATGTATAAGTAAAAAACAATTTTATAAGTTAAAAAAAATAAAGATAAAATGTTAGGTCTGTGACCTTGTAGTTTAGTCTTTTTAGCAAAATGTAAAATATAAAATGAAAAAAATTTAAATATAAAATATAAAAATGTCAAATGTCAAATTTAAAATCTAAAAATCTCAAATGAAAAAAATCTACTTATAAAAATATAAAATATAAAATGAAAAATGTAAAATAAAAAAGTAAAAATTAAAAATATCAAATGAAAAAATCAAACTAAAATCTAAAATGAAAAAAAATAAAAAAGGTAAAATCTAAAATGTAAAAATAAAAAATCTAACACGCATTATTTTTAATTGTGAAATTAGGTTCGTGTAATTAAGGTTAGAGAATTCTTGGGTTAATGACCTTGCAGTTTAGTGCTTCAACACAATAAAAAATAAAAATAAAATGAATAATAAATTAAATATTAACAAAAAAGAAATAAATAGATAATAAATCATTAAAAATTATATGCATTATAAATTAAATGAAAAATAAAGAATAAATAAATAATAAATAATGTATAGTTAATAATATATAAATAATGATTTGAAAAGCCCGCCATTTAAGAGTGAGGTTGCACGTGGCGGCCATCTTGCCCATTAGCCCCTGCGCCAGCTATGACTCACCCTCCATAAGAATAACATAGGGTAGATTGCGCGTGGCGGCCATCTTGCGCATTAGCCCCTGCGCCAGCTCCAGCTTATATTAACTACTGTTGCGTATCCAGATCCAGTTCTTTAAGGCCTTGGAGCAAGGTACTTGGGATCACGCTCGTACTTGATAAAATGATAGGTATGGTCTTTACTCTTTACCCTTTCTACATGCCATTTTCTTTTGATAGGGCCGACCAACCCGCTATATTTTCTGATCTTTTCTATGTGTTATGACTGGAGATACTTGTTGCTAGGAATCGCAACATCAATCAAGGTAGTTTGATTCAATTTCTTGCTGACAACCACCAGATCCGTCCTGTTGTGTGATGCCGAATGATCAGTCGGAATAGTTTGGTCCCAATACAACTTGTAGGCTATTCATTGTTTTCAAGAACACACCCTGGCTGATATTGGTGATACGGAACTTTCTTTCCATTTAGAAGCTGAAACTTATCAGCCAACTCCTCATGCAAGATTTTTGCAACTGGATCATGCCTTTGTTTGTGCTCCATCACCAGAAAATACCAACATGCAGATGATGTAATATGCTGTATTGTTTCTGACTGTTGACAGCCGTTGCGACACTTATCATCTGGTACAGCGGGATCTTTTACCATGAACTTGAGGTAGTTCCTTGAAGGGATGACTTGGTCTTGAATTGCAAGCATAAAACCTTCAGTTTCTGGAAAGATCTGTCCTGAAGCATGCCAGTAGTTTGACGCAGTTACCGGTACATCAACATTTGCTTGACTCGCCTCATTTGGATGTCTTCCGTGCAAAGGATTTGCTTTCCATGCTTCCATCTTCTGAAGGTCAGTATGTATGTGGTGTTGAAACTCTTATTGACACCAGACCAGTGGTGTTGATTTGTCCGCCTCACTGATGGCTCTGTGAAGTACAGACGATCTCGCTTCTGAGTAGAAATACTCCCTAAAGCTGTCTATCTGTCGTTTCATCTGGTTATCAATGTTAACGAACGCACGTCCGCCTAGGATTCTGGGTAGAGTCATTCGCTCTATTGAAGACAGTGGGTGGTGTTTCCTTTCTTTTCTGAGCATCGTTCTCATATTTCGCTCAAGACCTTCGATGTCCGTATTACACCATATGATTGTGTCAAAGGAGTATCTCAGCACAGGCACAGAATACGTGTTAACAGCTTCCACTAGGTGTATGCCGTTCAAGTGCGTTTTTATGATTTGTTTTAATCTTTTGACAAATTCACAGAACAGATCTTTCTTTATTGACACATGGTCAATATTCCTAGCTTGGTTTACCCCTAAGTATTTGTAGGTGTCTTGTGTCAACATATCGTTAATATGCTGTCCATCTGCCAGCTCATACCCCGACATCGGTACTTTTCCTCTCACCACCTTTAGTGTCTGACACTTGTCAAAACCAAACCCCATTTGCTGCCTCGTGAGAATGTTTCAACTATTCTCAGCACGTTTTCCAGATTCGGCTGTGTTTCGGCATAGATTTTAAGGACGTCCATGTATAGCAGATGATTTAGCCGAGTACCAACTCTCTTTCCAATCTTTATAGAAAAGCCGTAGTGAGTAGAGTAAAGTTGGATAGATAAAAGGTTCATTGCCAGGACAAACCATAAGGGGCTGAGGGAGTCTACTTGAAAGAGGCCTCTCCAAATCGATATCTCATCTGTTCGTAAGTCTCCGCGAGGTGTACTGAGACACAGTCTAGTTTGCCATGCTGACATAATCCTTTTCAAGAAATTGACATATACCTCATTGATCTTATACAATCGCAGTACTGCTACTAGCCAGTCATGGGGCACAGAGTCAAAGGCCTTCTTAAAATCGCTGTACGCCATATGAAGGTTTCAGTGTTTCAAGTGTGCCTGGTCACACACCACTGAGTCAATTATTAGTTGTTCTGTGCACCCTTTTGAAACCTTTTTACAACCTTTCTGTTGCACGGCATTTATATTGTTTCTTTTACAGTGTGCATATATCCTGTTTGCCAGGCATGAGGTAAAATTATCTTATACAACGTAGGCAGATATGTGATGGGACGATATTTTCTAGGGTCCCACGTATTCTGATGATCCTTTGGAAGCAAATATGTGATGCCACGTGTGACGAATTCCGGCAACCTATCGGGATGAAGGATTGCATCATTAATGAACTCACGTAGTCAATCTTGGATGCTCCAGAACTTCTTATACCAAAAGTTCTGAATCTGGTCAGAGCCAGGGGCTTTCCAATTCGCCAACATGTTGATAACTTCCTTAATATGATTTGTGGTGAATTTCTCGTGCTGAATTTGCTGAAATATTTGGGAAGCTTGCTGTTCTTCTCTTATCCAACTTGATTCGGTGTCATGATGAGATGGTGTAGACATTTGTTTGCCCCAAAATTCTTGAATTTCTTCTTTAGTCGGATAGTTTTTGTCCGAAGAATCCTTTATCTTACCCAGAGTCTGATAAACTCTTCTCTCTGCGTTCGCAAAAAGGTAGTTATCTTTCTTCCTCTTCATATTCTCCATATTCTTTGCAAGTCTGGTGGATAAAAGAGACAGCTTTTGTTTCAAGGTATCTAGGTACTCTTCAGGTGTTGAATTCGGTACATCTCGCTGGGTGTAGTCTGTGTTTTGTCTCATTATATGCTCAGCTTTCCCCAGTACTATTCTTGTTCTTGTACCACGAACATATTGTGACATTCTTGCAATATCTGCCCTGAGATGTTCAATCCTACCAACAAGTCTTCTTTCTCAGCTTGCCTTCAATGGCATTTTCATTTTTCGTTCACGCTATTCAATGCCCATAGCTCTCACAATAGTTACTGCGCCACAGTAAATAATAGTATGAAGGGATTCCAGATTTGAAGATGCTTCAATATGTTCAGGCAAAACATGCCGATTCATGATACTGAGTATCTTTGTCAGCTTTCTTTAACCATTGACATTTGGTATTTTCGGCCTGCAATTTGCATCAGTTCCATAAAACTCTATGACTGTAGCCATCATTTCATTCTTTAACTTTCCAATCTGGTGATGATTGATAATTTTCATGGAAACTGAATTGACGTTTTGAAGGTTCTTGCTATCCGCTTGTACCGACTCCAGTTCTTCCGCAAATCTATTATGGGTATCTCCAGGCACGCCTTCCTTCTCACGCCGTACCTCTTCTTTAATGGTGTTCATTCTGGATTCAGGGTTAAAATTATTCCAAAGAATAGCCTTTATTGATCAGACACTTTCTGTTCGGTCACAGTTCAGGGTGATGCCACCAAAATTCAGAATGTAAGCGTTGTCTATAACCAACTGAATTCTGCCCGACGACAGTAACCCTAAAATACGTGCGTATTATGGTTTCGTTCATCACATTTGTCCATTTAATGTACTGTCGTGGCAGTCCTGCCTGGGTGAGCACAGGTTGAGTTACCTGTGCAGCACCTTCAGCAGGTGAATTACTAGATAATGATTCACTTCGTTGCTCATACTCATCATGCAAACGCTTGTCGGCCGTAGTGTATTCGGGATCTTGGCTGGTAGGGGCCCACCTGTTCAGCCCTCTACCACCGGCGGTTCGCATAATGTCACGTCCAGGACTGCCTACAGACGTGCCCTGGCGCTCTCCAGGCAGCGGTATTTCATCCGAGGCATTACTCGTTTTATTTTTATTATTATTATTATTATTATTATTATTATTATTATTATAACCAAATGAAATGCACAGAAAGATGTTTCTACGCAGGCTGTTCTGTACCATATAATAGATGATAACGATTTATAAGGTAAATGTTCCGTTGATTGATGTTTTAAGGGGGATAACATCTAGGCCATTTGCCATTTGTAAGGTAATACAAAAACGTAATTATTTTATAGTATGTGTGTGCATATCATGGAATGTGCTTTCTGGTACTGTCCCCGTTTACCCGGATAGTAGGCTGTCAGATATCCGCCCCCTCAATCGGATTGCCAACAATCAATCGCACCGGCTCAGCTGCACCAATGAAAATGGCACTGACAGATACTACCGAGGTTTGAACACAGAAGTTACCAAGAAAATTATTGTGGAACACACCAAAATAGACGGGGTTTCATACTTACTTTTACTTACCTCTTAAAAATTATCTCGGGGATTGGGTTGACAACAGGATCTCTAAAGTATGCTCCCACAATAACCTTCACCATGATATTTAAAAATGAACCAGAACGAAGACGAGAACTTTGAACTGTACAAAAGCTTTTATTTCAAATAAAAGGTATGATTTTAACAACTCAACAAAATAAATGTGGCTATCAGTAGCCCATGTCAATCTAACTATGTCCTCCTAAAGGACTTGCAAAGTTATCAAACAATATGTTAGCTCCCATGAGCTCAAAATAACGTAACATTCAAAACACATTTGGATTGGATTAGGAAGTCAGGATGAGACACATATATATAGAGCATTTGGTTTCTTTTAATAAACATGACACTTGTATTAATAGGCGCAAGGCCAGAGTATCGACCTCGCCCGCTGATAACCAGTTGTCTAACCAGCTGCGATCTACCCTTCAACCTGACGTACACCTGTCAAATGGGGCTCACTTGTCACGCCACACTGCGTAAGAATTCAGCTCCCTCTCAAAAGTTTTAAATGTCTACAAGACAACTCATATGTATTTACGCAAATCTTTCAAATGCTTAACTCACATACCACTGGATTATTCTGACAATCCCTAAACTTGTTAAGTTATCATCCAAATGTATAATAAGCATAGTTTAGAGTATAAAACACACTCTTAAATGTTTATAACAAAATCACATAAATTATTTATAACAATTAGAAATTGTTTACCATATTGTCGAAGATAATTACAAAAAAAATTAATACGCCTCTAACATTACTTTCGTTCCACATTATTGTCAAAGATATATACATTTATTATTTACAATATTAACATTTAAATTATTTAAATTATTAATTTAAGAAATACATTGAACCACATGTTCATCCGGTTGGTAAATTCATAATCGTGTTAATATAATCGACCAATGAAGGTTAGTTATACATGTTAATGTCACAATCTGGTTTAATAAAGGTTGTAATAATTATAATTATTTGTGACGGTAATCTTCAATCAAAATCTTATCTCAAATTCTTTCAAAACTCTTGTTAATTATAACAGTAAATTCACTTGATTAATCTTCAACGAACTATGACAATACACTCCAGCGGAAAATACTTCGCTTACAAAATAATGCACAAAACTGCATTAAACTAGGCCCAAAATTCATCATATATCAATATATATGGCAACAAAATCTTCCACAGAATTTACAAAAACCTCCATTAACAAATTCTTTATCATTAATTACTGTGGGAACCTCCTCCATTTATTTAAGGGCATTATACATCAGCGACTTTCAACATGTCCGCTGCACTAGCGATTATACATTCATAGTTCCACTTAAAAATTCTTATAATCATTAATAGTTTCAAAACTGTTGTCATTTAACCTTCGTGGATTTCATTCATGAATCGAAATGAAGTAAAAATTTGCCAATCACAAACAAATTTAATAGTGAATACGCTTATATACGCCTGTCTGGTCTATCAAAATTTAAGATTAACATCTTAAAAGAATTGTAGTATAAAAATACTATCATCAAACAAAGTGCGACTAAACTGCAAAATAGTCGAATAGAATCCAACTAGACTGGGGAATGCAAACATCATTATAAAAATCTCTAATTGAGAAAAAACTCCTAACAAAAGTTCATGACTTTAATGCATTCAATAATTCATAATTAAAGTTCATCTTTCACAAAAGTGTCTATGATGCAATGATCGTTCATAACTGACGATAAATGTCTGTGTTGCAATCAATTCAAATAACGACTAGTATTTCCAAGATCGTCGACAACGTAAGAGATTTTAACGCTCTAAAATCATTTAAATGTTCTTCCTTCTTGATGATGACAGAAAATTGGTCAAAGTAATTAAACTGGGGTAGAAATTACTTTAATAAAGAGACACGCTGTCTGAATTTAAATCTGCCATAAAAATCATTAACTTACAGTCAAATCGAGACTACAAAAAAAATAAGCAAATTACTGAAAAATCTATATATCAGTCTCAACTGATCCAAAATCATTTAACTATGCCCATGACATAACAATGTCTTAATAAATCGTCGAAAAAGGCATAACTCAACGAGGTGTACTGAGAATGTGAATCTCAAACAAGAAAATAGGCAAAATACATGAGGACAAAAATATGGGAAAATGGTTGCTCAAATATTGCTAAGAAACTCAAATACAATAAACGTTCACGACTACCTTATCTGCCGATTGACGTTCCAGAGGAAAATTCCCCAAAGAAAACTGCTGATGGATCCATTTCACCAACTTAAAGCTGAGCTCCATCCTCGAAATAGGAAACAGCACCCTCGGAGAATCGAACTGCTTCCTTCTCCGGAAATTGCACTGCTCCGTGAAGACGAACGACATCCTTCCGGCAATAATCTTCTTTGTGAGTCGGGACAACCCTGACCTCTCTTGAAAAATCCCTGAAGTTCCAGTAGAAAATCGCCATGAAGTTTTTGTAGTAATTTCCGAAGAAATATTCATATTCAGTGAGTATGAAATCATTTCCATTGCTGTTTGATAGTATTCAGCGTTGAACCACGAAACATGGGTGTAGATGGTTATTCACCACATGTTCGCTTGTGTGGAATAGCAATTAGCGAAGTTCCATGCTGCTATCTTACTCCGTTGAAATATGTCCCAATTGCATTAAAGTCCTTTAGCCTTCCATCTTCTCTTCGGTTATGGTAATAGAAGAACAAACTGCCATATTAAACTGCTCCATAATACTATAGCGTTGTGTCACAATAGCAATCTGAAGTCTCCCTATTTCACTAGCCGTATCAGCCGTGGCGTAGATTCTGGCGATACAAAGTGCTTCTCAGGAGGCGAGAAAATCACTTTTGTCAGTCGTCTAAAATTGCCAATATCTTCCAAAATAACTCCTCGAAATTGTTCAACTTTTCTACACTCCTTACTGTAGCAATGCACAATAGAATTAGCTTATAGGCGACCGCTAACTGTTCACAGCTAATCTTGTAGACGCGTTATAATGTGGGTTTCAACTTCACCTAGATTTACTCACAGTAAACTTGCACTGCTTGTATACTCGACTCTCGTTTAATGCAGTGGCTTCACCACGCGTTATAAAGACGACTCTTTCTAATAATCTCACTCGACGTTTCACCGAAATAACTATATAAGATCTGACGATTGAGCTATCAGACGATTGAGATACCAGACGATTGAGACTCCTCTCTTCTGCGCAAGGCCTTTTATAAACATCATGAGGGGCGTATCCATCCCTTCCATCGCGTGTTACTGCGTCATCGCTAGAAGTTCCAACTTCGTCAATACATGACGGATTTTCAAAATTCAAAAACTGAAAATAAATTTCACCAAAATTCCAGATCAATGCCTCTACTGCAAATGGATTTCCACAATTCTGCATTCCAAAAAGTAATAAAAATACCATAGTTTCAGCAATCTCCGTCTTCCTTCAGACTATCGTTCATTGGTTCAAGCCTCCCCTCCAATAGCATAATTTCTTCCTCAGCAGAATTCCACGTTTCCTGCGACTGCGTCGTAGATCTCGGATCATTCTCGAATAAATGCTGACGTCACTGAGAATCTCAGCTCAAGTAACCTGCTGGCATAACGTCTGCGTCATCCGTGCTTACGTCATGACTACCCACGTCATAACTATGACAGCCATAACTTTCTTTATAATTTCCAATATAGCCACCGTGGTCTCTATATAATTCAATTACGGGGGCATTCTCCCCTCACCACGTTTTAAAAACAGTTGCAAATTATTTTTAAACTCAGTGTTACAAGTACCTCAACTCTCTTGAACACGAAATTGAATTATTACTGGCTTACTCTAGGATAGTATCTTTTCAAGTTTCCAGCATTGAACTTGCCGTAAATTACATTATTCTCATCATCGTAGAGTTCATAGCAGTTGTTTCCATAGGCGTTCGTAATCCTGAACGGACCCATGAACACATTTCCAAATTTGGGGTAGATTTTCTTGCTCATATCAGCCTTGACAGGTCTGCGTAATAATACAAGATTTCCGCCTTGTAAGGGTGTACCAAAACGTTTTCCAGCTACTCTTTTCAATCGTTTCTCTGCTGCTTTCTGGAGTTGTTCCTTCGCCTTGTCAATCCTCTGCTGCCTTCCTAGGTCGGGATCTCTAGGAATGTGGTTGAAAAGATTATCCCACGGCCTTTCTGGGTTTCTTCCTAGATGAAGTCGCATTGGCACTTCTCCTGTGCTCTCCTGCACTGTAGAGTTCAGACATTCCTCAATAAGGGGTACAAATCTCACCCAACCAGAATGATCATTTGGACAGAAAATTCGACAGAATTTCGAAAATTCAGCCATATATCTTTCTGAGGAATTCGATTCTGGGTAACGCACGCTTGAAAATAAGTGCTTAATGCCAAGCCTTTCCATATCCGCTGCAAATTCCACGGATGTAAACTGCGTTCCATGATCTGACAGTAGATATTCTGGTTTACCAGCTTTAGGAAATTCAGCATTTTCCAGTCTGCTTACTACGTTCCTCGTGTTAGCTTTCTGCATGGGACTCATTGTAACAAATTTTGAGAAAACATCCACGGTAACCAACAGGTACTGGTTACCCTGATATCCCTTCGGACAGGGGCCAAATATGTCCGTCGCCATTAGTTCGTTTGGCTTAGAAGGAATCATAGCCTTCGGTTTTCCTTTTAATAAAGCAGAAGCATACTTTGCTCTTTGACATTTGTCACATGATCGAATGACCTTGGCAATGCTGGAACGCAAGTTAGTCCAAATAAATCTCTCTTTAAGAGTATTAAGAGTTTTATCTAAACCGGCATGTCCAGTTGCGTGATGAGCTACCCACACTAAATTGACAACAAGTTTAGGTGGCACGACTATTCGGAGTTTTGTATGCGCAGATTCAGCATACTTGCATACGATGTCTCCACACAAGACAAAGTGTCGTGAATTTCTCCGTGTAGCTGCATAGTCAACATCCGTATTGTCCATGTAACCCTTGAGGAACCTGTACATTTTCCTTATTGGAGCGTGTCTCTTCTGTGACACACCGATTCGGGCTAACCTCCTAACGGTTTCTTGATCTTCTTGCTCCAATTGTACATGGTGTATCTGCACACTTTTAATAGGGTTACGTGATAGAGCATCAGCCAGTAAGTTATCTTTCCCAGGCTGGTGGACAATAGTGGCGTTAAACTGTTGGGTGAACAAAGCCCAACGTGTCAGTCTATCACTTGACATGTCAGTTTGCAGCATAAACTGTAGTGCTTTATGGTCAGTAATAATGATGACCTTATGTCCCAGCAGGATTTTCTTCCAGGCTTGCAATGCTGTCACAAAAGCTAACGCTTCAAGTTCTGTCGTGAAGTAGTTTTCCTCGTGTTTCTTCAACTTCCGACTATTGAACGCAATGTAGTGCTTGTTGCCTGCCTCGTCTTTCTGGTATAAGACTGCACTAATGCCTACTCTTGATGCATCAGACTCAATATAGAATACCCTCTCAAAGTCTGGGTACTCCAGTTTCACATTATTTCTGAGCATCTCTTTTGCCTTCTCAAAAGCCTCGTCTGCAGCGGTGCTCCATTTCCATCTGTTATTCTTCTTGAGTAAGTCATACAGAGGAGCCATAATTTCAGAGTATCTTGGACAGTGGCTGCTAATAAATTGGCATGCGCCTACAAATTCTCTGACTTGTTTCACCTTAGTTGGCTTTGGAAATCTCGTGATCGCATCTACTTTTTTCATGTTTGGATGATATCCATCTTTATCAATAGTATGCCCCAAGTAATTTATCTCCTGCTTCAAGAATTGACATTTTCCAAAATTGACCTTGATATTGTCCTCCCTTAAATTCTCGAACAACTTTCTCAAGTGCACTAAATGTTCTGCGGCGCTGGGTGAAGATACGATTAAATCGTCAATGTAGCAGATTACATTTTCTTTCACTTCATCAGTGAGCTTACTATCAAGTGCTCGAATAAGTGCTGGTCCACTGTTAAGCATACCAAAAGGCATTCTGACAAAGACCCATGACGTCTGGTCAAATAGGAATCCAGTGTACTGCATACTATCTTCTTCTAGTTGAACTTGATAAAATGAAGACGTCAAGTCAAGAACGCTGAAACATGCTCTTCCTTTGAATTTTCGAAGCAGATCTCTAATCTTGGGTGGTCGGTCATTTTCTGGAAGAATCTTCAAGTTGATGGTCCTGGCATCGAGACAAAGACGTATCTGGCCATTACTTTTCTTCACTACTGTGATGGGGTTTATATAAGACGACGCCTGTTTTTTAATAATCCCGTCTACCTCCATTTTTCTGATTAACCCTCGTACTTCTTGATAGTATTTCTCAGGAATGGGGTATATTCTCTTCTGGTAAGGGGTTTCATCTGTCAGCCTTATCTTGTATTTATAATCCTTAATCAATCCAGGCTTTTCATCAAAAATATCTTGGAATTCCTTTATCAGATCCTCAAATTCCCCCTGAATT
This sequence comes from Meconema thalassinum, assembly GCA_946902985.2. Lineage (NCBI taxonomy): Eukaryota > Metazoa > Arthropoda > Insecta > Orthoptera > Tettigoniidae > Meconema > Meconema thalassinum. Next base: position 744,562 of record CAMPQE020000021.1, read on the forward strand.
TCTTCAAATCCTTCAGCTTTTCTACTGGGTATTTCTGCTAAATTTTCCACTTCATTAATTATGGTATTCAAAATTTCTTCCCTAAGGTCTATTTCCAGACTGTTTTTCACGTCCTGTTTTTCTATCTCTTCTGTGATCATGTACCCATCATTAAAGCTAATACTTCTGTTCTTCATGTCAATAATAGCTCCGACCTTCGATATAAAATCGATTCCAAGCACCATATCAAAATTGATCTTGCTCACCACAATGAAGATCTGTTCATAATTCCTTCCATTGATCTCAAAGTTCAATAACACTTGAATCTTGCACTTCACTGCCTGATCTTGGAATATCCCTCTCACTTTGACGGTAGAAACAGGTAGAACTGTCATGTTCTCTCCTCTTAGCAGACTTTGATAACATTCCTCTGAAATGATGGAGATAATTGCACCAGTATCCATCAGGGCTTTGTACTGTTGGCCATCTATCCGAACAGAAATAATAGGTAAGGCACATGGTCTTTCCTCTTTAACGATACCCCTCTCTTCTAGCAAATCTTCATCAGTCACTTCATATATCTCATTAATTGTAATCAGGTGTGGTGTGGCAATGTATTTACAAGTTCTCACTGTCGTTGAGAAATCGGCGTGTTTTTTTTTTTGTGTTACCGACCTCAAAATTCTGCTGGCTCGTAGAAGGCCCAGGATCGATTACAACATCCTGCCTTTTCCTTTGGTTGTCGGCTTCTTTTTCCCGTAATTCTTTCAGGTATTGCTGGCTTTCCTTCTCTCTTTCCTGATACTGATCGGGTGTCATAACCTGACCTTGAGGATTCTGATTTCTGTTTTGGTTCTGGTTATTCCTATTATAATTTCTGTTATAACCATTATTGTTGTAATATCTGCCTCTTCCATTGTTGTAATTTCCTCGATTATAGTTCCAGCCTCTTCTCTGTTGATACGGACGGTAACCTTGCGATCTGTTATTTCGAAACTGATTATTCCTGTGAGGACCTACATTGTCAGTTTTCTCCTCATCTGGCTTGTCAGTTTGTTGGACTTGGTCCATATATACAGTATTTATTTCTTTGAAGTCATGCCTTTGACCTTTCTGTACCACGTTAGGCATTGGACTTGTGTAGTCTAACCTCCTCAGTAATTCATCCATGCTGGTCAAATCCCTGATGTTTGATGAAATGATTAGTCTCCTCACCTCCACAGGCAGCATACGAGAAATCGCATCAATTAATTGCTCCGTTGACAAAGGGGGTTGCAAAAATCTCAAGCGGGACCATTGACTCGTAAAGAAATCAGCGTACCGCGTTGGAAGAGTACCTGAGTATTTTCTTGAATAAACCTCCGCTCTTAACGAATTCTGCGCTTCGATGGACCAAATTCGTTTGATTAGCGCCTCTGCAAACTCGTCAAAGTTACTGAACGTGTATCTAAATGCGCAAAACCATTCAAGGGGTCCTCCAATCAAAAATCTCTCCACAATCTTCATCTCTCTCTCTCTAGGAATGTGAGCTTCGATGAAATAATCTTTGAGGTTCCTGACATACTCTATAGGCGTCAAACTATCAGTGTTGCTGAACTTTTGCGGTTTGTCTTCAAAATTCCTGATGACCGTGACATTTCTCGGATATGAATCCGGGTAGTTTTTCCCACTATCTCGGTAGTTCCACTCAGGTTCCATATTCCTCTCGTCATCTTCCTCCCTGAATCTGGATATACGTTCTTCAGGAGTCACGTCTCTCTCTTCTGGATCTAGGTTATATCTTCTGGCATAATTCCTATTGGTTTCGCAAGCCAAGCCTACTGTATCCTTGTCAGTAATCTCCGTTAAGACTTTCTTGATTAACTCCTCTTTGTAGGTCTCCATCAAACTAGCTTCTCCTAGCTTCAAATTTTGCAGTTTACTCGTCGTTTCATTCTCATCAGAGACAACTTTATGAATCTGTTCCTCTAATGCAGATTTTAATGCTTGCACATCCTGACCTAATTGTGTTCTATCTTCAACTTGTCTTTCGGATAGCGAATCCATCCTGACGCTTAAATCTTTCCTAATCTGTACTACTTCATTGTTAATATCTATTTGAGTACTGGCAAGTTTTCTTTCAATACGTTCTTGAATTTGGGTTACATGTTCCCCACTTGACCTATTCCACTCGTCTTTCCATACTGCTACATTTGCCGTCAACATTTCTGCTATGTCTACTTCGATATCTTCTTTAAGTAATCTATTATGGTCTAATACCTGGGTTCTCATGACCTCTACATCAAACTTTAAACCTGCTAAAGACGCTGTCGTTCTAACTGACTCATCAACTAGCCTAGTCGTTAATGCACTTATATTACGCGTACAAAGGGTTTTCGAATTTTCTATTTCTTCCCTGACTTTATTTACATCAGTTTGGACTTTAGCAATATCTACGAAAACTGTGTTGACCTCTACTTGAATTTTATTTATGTCACTTTGCATCTCATTTACATCCGAATGAATGTTATTAATATCAACCTGAACATTGGACACATCAGTTCAAACATTTTGGATTCCTCTTTGGACTTCCTCAACCTTGTCTTGGACAGTCGCAACATCATTTTTAACAACAACTACTTCAGCCCTAGCACAAGAAATATCACTTCGGACATTAGCAACATCTAAATTCAACATTGTAAGATCTTTATGCACATTAGACACATCTATTTTAACATTGGACACGTCTGAGCGCATGTCAGTTACAGCATTCTCGATTCCTTGGGTATTAATCTGTAAACGCGACATATTATCCTCTAAGTTAGCAGAACTAGTCTGAAGAGCCTTCAAACTTTCATCCATGCTAGCTTTCAAACTAGCAGATATATTACTAGCATTCTCCTCCATTCGACTAGAATTCCTAGCTTCCATCTCCTTCATACTATCACTCATCTGCTTCATACTGCTATTCATACTAGCAGACATCTCCTCTAACATCATCTTCAAACTTTCATCTGCCATTACAATATTATTCAAAATTAGACTGCTGTAGGGACATACATCAAAAGAGCAAAATAACAACATCTGAGCAACACTTTTCACCATATATAAATTTGATCAATTTTCTGTCTTAAATCTAACTTATAACTACCTTATAATTAACATTCGAATACCCTTCATGTTGAAACAAACTCAAGCACATGTTCAAATTTCCCTGGTCCATTTTAAAATATCCTAACACAAATAATTTACATTTACAATCCAAATAATTTAATTTTATCTTTAATATGACTAAAATGTCATAAGCCGGTCAAATAAAATAAGATTCCAGATCATAGGCGATTTTTCTAAGTTTCCAGCCTATTTAACCTTTCTCAAGTCGTATAAGATCTGATCTTTTCTGAGTGTAATTTTCCTAATACAATACAACATTTAATTCCTATATAATCACACTCTTAAATTCTACAATTGGCCTAGACATCTAACAAAGAATCAACCTCTTTATTTGAGTCTAACGATCCACACGTTTTAGGTTTGCCAATCCTACTGGCGTTCAACCTGGTGATCCACTTATGTTGAATCAGCCCCACGTTTTAGGTGTGCCAATCCTTCTGTCCCCGTTTACCCGGATAGTAGGCTGTCAGATATCCGCCCCCTCAATCGGATTGCCAACAATCAATCGCACAGGCTCAGCTGCACCAATGAAAATGGCACTGACAGATACTACCGAGGTTTGAACACAGAAGTTACCAAGAAAATTATTGTGGAACACACCAAAATAGACGGGGGTTCATACTTACTTTTACTTACCTCTTAAAAATTATCTCGGGGATTGGGTTGACAACAGGATCTCTAAAGTATGCTCCCACAATAACCTTCACCATGATATTTAAAAATGAACCAGAACGAAGACGAGAACTTTGAACTGTACAAAAGCTTTTATTTCAAATAAAAGGTATGATTTTAACAACTCAACAAAATAAATGTGGCTATCAGTAGCCCATGTCAATCTGACTATGTCCTCCTAAAGGACTTGCAAAGTTATCAAACAATATGTTAGCTCCCATGAGCTCAAAATAACGTAACATTCAAAACACATTTGGATTGGATTAGGAAGTCAGGATGAGACACATATATATAGAGCATTTGGTTTCTTTTAATAAACATGACACTTGTATTAATAGGCGCAAGGCCAGAGTATCGACGTCGCCCGCTGATAACCAGTTGTCTAACCAGCTGCGATCTACCCTTCAACCTGACGTACACCTGTCAAATGGGGCTCACTTGTCACGCCACACTGCGTAAGAATTCAGCTCCCTCTCAAAAGTTTTAAATGTCTACAAGACAACTCATATGTATTTACGCAAATCTTTCAAATGCTTAACTCACATACCACTGGATTATTCTGACAATCCCTAAACTTGTTAAGTTATCATCCAAATGTTTAATAAGCATAGTTTAGAGTATAAAACACACTCTTAAATGTTTATAACAAAATCACATAAATTATTTATAACAATTAGAAATTGTTTATAATATTGTCGAAGATAATTACAAAAAAATTTTATACGCCTCTGACATTACTTTCGTTCCACATTATTGTCAAAGATATATACATTTATTATTTACAATATTAACATTTAAATTATTTAAATTATTAATTTAAGAAATACATTGAACCACATGTTCATCCGGTTGGTAAATTCATAATCGTGTTAATATAATCGACCAATGAAGGTTAGTTATACATGTTAATGTCACAATCTGGTTTAATAAAGGTTGTAATAATTATAATTATTTGTGACGGTAATCTTCATTCAAAATCTTATCTCAAATTCTTTCAAAACTCTTGTTAATTATAACAGTAAATTCACTTGATTAATCTTCAACGAACTATGACAATACACTCCAGCGGAAAATACTTCGCTTACAAAATAATGCACAAAACTGCATTAAACTAGGCCCAAAATTCATCATATATCAATATATATGGCAACTAAATCTTCCACAGAATTTACAAAAACCTCCATTAACAAATTCTTTATCATTAATTACTGTGGGAACCTCCTCCATTTATTTAAGGGCATTATACATCAGCGACTTTCAACATGTCCGCTGCACTAGCGATTATACATTCATAGTTCCACTTAAAAATTCTTATAATCATTAATAGTTTCAAAACTGTTGTCATTTAACCTTCGTGGATTTCATTCATGAATCGAAATGAAGTAAATATTTGCCAATCACAAACAAATTTAATAGTGAATACGCTTATATACGCCTGTCTGGTCTATCAAAATTTAAGATTAACATCTTAAAAGAATTGTAGTATAAAAATACTATCATCAAACAAAGTGCGACTAAACTGCAAAATAGTCGAATAGAATCCAACTAGACTGGGGAATGCAAACATCATTATAAAAATCTCTAATTGAGAAAAAACTCCTAACAAAAGTTCATGACTTTAATGCATTCAATAATTCATAATTAAAGTTCATCTTTCACAAAAGTGTCTATGATGCAATGATCGTTCATAACTGACGATAAATGTCTGTGTTGCAATCAATTCAAATAACGACTAGTATTTCCAAGATCGTCGACAACGTAAGAGATTTTAACGCTCTAAAATCATTTAAATGTTCTTCCTTCTTGATGATGACAGAAAATTGGTCAAAGTAATTAAACTGGGGTAGAAATTACTTTAATAAAGAGACACGCTGTCTGAATTTAAATCTGCCATAAAAATCATTAACTTACAGTCAAATCGAGACTACAAAAAAAAATAAGCAAATTACTGAAAAATCTATATATCAGTCTCAACTGATCCAAAATCATTTAACTATGCCCATGACATAACAATGTCTTAATAAATCGTCGAAAAAGGCATAACTCAACGAGGTGTACTGAGAATGTGAATCTCAAACAAGAAAATAGGCAAAATACATGAGGACAAAAATATGGGAAAATGGTTGCTCAAATATTGCTAAGAAACTCAAATACAATAAACGTTCACGACTACCTTATCTGCCGATTGACGTTCCAGAGGAAAATTCCCCAAAGAAAACTGCTGATGGATCCATTTCACCAACTTAAAGCTGAGCTCCATCCTCGAAATAGGAAACAGCACCCTCGGAGAATCGAACTGCTTCCTTCTCCGGAAATTGCACTGCTCCGTGAAGACGAACGACATCCTTCCGGCAATAATCTTCTTTGTGAGTCGGGACAACCCTGACCTCTCTTGAAAAATCCCTGAAGTTCCAGTAGAAAATCGCCATGAAGTTTTTGTAGTAATTTCCGAAGAAATATTCATATTCAGTGAGTATGAAATCATTTCCATTGCTGTTTGATAGTATTCAGCGTTGAACCACGAAACATGGGTGTAGATGGTTATTCACCACATGTTCGCTTGTGTGGAATAGCAATTAGCGAAGTTCCATGCTGCTATCTTACTCCGTTGAAATATGTCCCAATTGCATTAAAGTCCTTTAGCCTTCCATCTTCTCTTCGGTTATGGTAATAGAAGAACAAACTGCCATATTAAACTGCTCCATAATACTATAGCGTTGTGTCACAAAAGCAATCTGAAGTCTCCCTATTTCACTAGCCGTGTCAGCCGTGGCGTAGATTCTGGCGATACAAAGTGCTTCTCAGGAGGCGAGAAAATCACTTTTGTCAGTCGTCTAAAATTGCCAATATCTTCCAAAATAACTCCTCGAAATTGTTCAACTTTTCTACACTCCTTACTGTAGCAATGAACAATAGAATTAGCTTATAGGCGACCGCTAACTGTTCACAGCTAATCTTGTAGACGCGTTATAATGTGCGTTTCAACTTCACCTAGATTTACTCACAGTAAACTTGCACTGCTTGTATACTCGACTCTCGTTTAATGCAGTGGCTTCACCACGCGTTATAAAGACGACTCTTTCTAATAATCTCACTCGACGTTTCACCGAAATAACTATATAAGATCTGACGATTGAGCTATCAGACGATTGAGATACCAGACGATTGAGACTCCTCTCTTCTGCGCAAGGCCTTTTATAAACATCATGAGGGGCGTATCCATCCCTCCATCGCGTGTTACTGCGTCATCGCTAGAAGTTCCAACTTCGTCAATACATGACGGATTTTCAAAATTCAAAAACTGAAAATAAATTTCACCAAAATTCCAGATCAATGCCTCTACTGCAAATGGATTTCCACAATTCTGCATTCCAAAAAGTAATAAAAATACCATAGTTTCAGCAATCTCCGTCTTCCTTCAGACTATCGTTCATTGGTTCAAGCCTCCCCTCCAATAGCATAATTTCTTCCTCAGCAGAATTCCACGTTTCCTGCGACTGCGTCGTAGATCTCGGATCTTTCTCGAATAAATGCTGACGTCACTGAGAATCTCAGCTCAAGTAACCTGCTGGCATAACGTCTGCGTCATCCGTGCTTACGTCATGACTACCCACGTCATAACTATGACAGCCATAACTTTCTTTATAATTTCCAATATAGCCACCGTGGTCTCTATATAATTCAATTACGGGGGCAGTACCAAATATAATTTCCATTCATTTAGAGATGTTGATTAATTTTGCAGTCATTCTCAACCTGGTGATCCTTAAATGAAATTCGGTGGTCCCGTCATACGATCCCAAAAGTGCTCGCGAGCACAAGCTTCCCTTGAATCCATTCTTCAATTCAAATTCTGTTGCACGAACCAGAATAATAGTGTTTTCGTTACAAGTTTTCACAGTCAGATGTTTATCATTTTGTGAAATAGTGTTTCTTAATCTACAGTAAAAATCGCCATTCCTATTGTGTGAGTAACACGACAGATGCTGATTCGACAAAAACGTCCACGTAAATTTATCTTATCAGCATGACTCATGTAAACCGATGCAGTACTCCTTGGGAGTGAGAATCCCAAGCAATATCCAATGGAGGCTGGCGGATATTTGTTCTGGGTATTGCACTATTTGCACTAAAGAGGGGATAGGAGACTGCTTGATACCAGAGAAGACGGCACACATGTGCACGATAAAACTGATCTACTGTATGTAGCGTATTCGTCACGACTGCCGCAGTCCTGAGGACATCACCATCACCTCGGGATTAATTGATTACTTGAAAAACTTCACGAGAACAAAAGCGCGTAATCTATATAGACTATACACGAGGACGAGAGAGAACTGCAAGTGTCACACTTACGCTCAAATAAGATTGCGAGACATGGTGTCGGCAGTAGACAGCGAATCTCGTATGTCTTCGTCTACTGTACCTCCAGTATTGAGATCTGGTCGGTGCTTGGGTCTGACAACTGCGAGCGCTTCTTTACAGTAGTGCTGAAGCGCTTTGCTTCCCCAAATAGTTCACAGTACTATACGTTTTTCTCAATATAATTAAATAACAAAACTGTGAATTCCTGTGCATGTAAGATGCGCATTTTTTTTTTTACTAAAAGATTATTATTGCGGCATTATTATTACTATTTACTTATTTAAAAAATCTGGTCGTTGTGCAACCTTATTACCGGCCAACACTGGTTCAGCACTTCTAAGGGAGAGAGAGACAGGGAGAGAGACAGGGAGAGAGAGACATCAGTTTGGTCTCTCACGTTCAGTTCAATAGGGATAGTAAAATTCATGGGCAAGTTTGATGTTGGTAATGTGAATAATAGTTAACTTACGTTAAAGACACACGATTCACAACATCAAGAATAGTGTTATCAGATTCGATACGTTACACATTTAAAATATACAGCATGGACAGATTTATTATTCAAAAACTTCTGTACCCTCTTCCTCGAAAAATAGTACCAGCATATCTATCTGTATATGTACTGAAGAAGAACATTTACACAACATCCATAAGCACCGGTTGTGCCCTGAATGCCATTAATCAACACCGCCCATATTTCAGTAGCTTCCATATAATCACAGCCACGAATGGAACTGACAGTGAGACATCGGTGAAAAGACAACTCAAACAATTATGGTATCAAAATCTACGCTCTTTAGAGTGAGAAAGTTCTGTATTCCTATAATCTAGAGTGTGAGTATATTGTTACAACCCTAGCACTTAAAAGGCTGTAACTCCACAATATCCCGATCAACCACATAAATTACACTGAAGCTCAGTACACAAGCCGGAACAAGTGGCCACACATATGAGGCAACTATCACAACACGCGATGTAGGAAGCCCAAGCAAGGAAAAATAATAGACATACATCAACAAGAATAACGCTGACTAAAACAACAAAACACGTCAAACGAAGAGATAGTGGAACAGGAGAAACATCGAGGACGGTTCCTTCTACTCTCGCTGCCGGTGGCCATCTACATCGATACCTGCATCATCACGAACTACACTTTAACCATGCCAGAATTGTTAAGTTTGTACTCTACAATTATTCCTCATTCCTACCCCGCCGAACCCTAATAACTTGTAAATGCATTTTATTCCGAGTTCCATCAAAGGACACTACACATTGGAATAAATCCCTGCTAACTCACTTTAATTGTCTGAACGCCAGCTGTCATTTATCCTGACGCCAGCATGTTCTCACTCTCCCTTTGCCTTCTCGCTTGTACGCAAAGTTACATACTCCGCTAAGTCAGCATTCCGCTGCACACACGAAGGTCACCTACCCGACCTCCATGGCCACTCCTACCCGCCTGACTCTTCACCCTTCCCAATTTCACGCACACCGTTTCACCCCCTCGCCCTCTAGACATCTCCCACGTCACTCGCCAAGCCAGTTAGACCCTTTAGAAAGATCCCGAGGGAGGCGAAACAATATTCATACATACTGTGTCCGTTTGACCGAACTGATCTCGAGGCCCACACTACAGTAAGGATAGGAGGTACCACAAGAATATAAATACCACAGTTTCTTAAAACATCTCATTTTATTTATTTCACAACGCAAATAAAATGATACATATCGATTTCTACAGGGTGAGAACCAAAAAATATTTGAGATAAAAACCATCCTGAGAAGAGAAAAACATTCTATTCCCCTGGGATCCTATCTAATCTGCACTTATCTCAATTCAAAATGGAATAAAGCGAAAAAAACCTGATCATCTTACAAATATACAAAATTTTCGACGATATTCACATTAAACCTATTTGCATGATAACCAAAATGTTATCAGTCCATTCTGTTATCAGCATATATTATTTTTTTATATTTCCACTTCACATTCCAAGATGTACAGAGCATTGATAGTCCATTCTGACACCTGTATTGTCACCGATATGACGTAGTCAGAGACTCCAGAATGTACCAGAAAAGAGCACGAGGAGGAATGACGTCACAGGACCGGAATTAATGGAATGAGCACAAAAGTTAGATTGGGAGGTTATAGAGCGCTCTGATTGCATACATACGAGGCAACATGGGAAAGTCAAAAACCTGAAGGCGGTCACTCCATCTGACTTACTGTCGTGTTACGGTTGGACTGATATACAAGTTTTGAAATAATTCAGCGCGGAACAGTTGTATTCGAAACGGAGTACAGTGCGATTTATACGGGTATTATACTGCATGGGCTGCGTGTGCGTAAGAAAGTGGTAAAATAATACAACAGTACCATCATAGTTTGGGGTTGTACAGGACTCGATCGGAGACCGCACTCAATAACGTGCAATGTCATGCAAATACGCTGTAAAATCTGTCAAAGTGTTGCGAGAATATTAAACATAGTAAATTAACGCATTACATCCGTGGATATTACAAGGCAAGGCCACCTGTAATATGAACTGTCGCGAACAGGGGTAAAGGCCACACGAACAGGCAACGGTCATCTATTTCAGTACTTGTTCTTACGTAACGACTCAAGGTGGAAGGGGTGAGTGACCTAGGACCAAGAACGAAGGATCAGCTGGCCACGTATGCAAGCAATCTGTATAGCTGACCGCATGATAATTTTGTTACGTAGAATTGCTACCACACGTGAACCAACTAACGGTTTGAGAAACGGATAACACAAGTCTCCTGTGGGTAGACGGAACTTTATTTTCGTGCAATAATAAACATTATGTTAAAAATGGCTCTTACGGTCATCGACACCACACAGTACGGACAATGTAACGTAAATTCGTTGGAGGACGCTATGGCAGGCTAGACGAAGTCCATGGGGGTTTCCTGGGATGGATTGACGATGAAGGAGGACCAGATGGATTCGTTCGGCGACCATGGAGCCAGGTGAAGGGTCTGAACCGTGGGAAGTTGGACACAAGAAAACGAGGAACCGACGCCTGGAGATGGACATCAATGGTAAAATGGACCGAAGAACGAAGGTACAGAGAAATCCGCCATAATAATGTAGCTTAGTAATATCTGTAGACATCATCAGTTGGAAACATATCAAAATCTATTAATTCCACGGGGAAATTCGGGAGTGGAATACATTATGAGCAATTAATAATCACAATTTATGGATGTCGCACCTTAATGAGAGTACGTTTTTCGTAATACTGTATTTAATTTGATAGATAAGTTAACGTGGGAATGATGTTTCAGAAGGAATTACACGCAGGATATTAACACGAGGTTGCAACACATTAGTATAGACCTTTTAATGAGAACAGGTTACACATAATAGTAGGTTAGTAAGAGGGGTTCTAACGCACTCGGGGTTGCTCGGGCGGCGTTCATATTAAATAATTAATATTTGGTGAACCCAAGGTCGGATTTTAACAAATGAGGTGTCGTTGGACTCTAGCTAACGGGGGCTTTGCTATGGAATACGTATTATATTTTTTTAAGAAATTTTGAAAATTTTTGTTTTCGAAAGTAGGTGATAGTTTGAAAACCAAACATGGTAGAACGTTGTGCCATGGTTCAAACGAACGGCCTATATTTCCTTTATTTTCTGTAAAAAAACTTTTTTATTTTGTATGTTTTTTTTGAAAACACTCGAATTTTGAAAATCATATATTTTGGAAACTATGAATTATACAAAAAAGCTTGTTTGACATAAATGAAAGGACCCTACCCCCTTTAAACCTAAAATAAATTTCAAGTCTCCAGGACAAAAATGTGTGTTTTGTAAGTAGTGTGATGGGGACAGTTCTGCTTTCAAAAGGAAGTTGTGAGCCCCTGGCGGCCTTGGGAAGGAAGGAGTAATGCTAGGAGGGCGTGCTTGGATTCGTTTGTTTCGTCTCGTTGCGGTCTTTACGGGAATGTAGGGGTTGAAAAAGTGAAATGCTGGGAACATGGTTTTTTTGGGGGGGTAAAAACGTGATTTTAGACTTTTTGTTATATCTCGCGAACCAATTATGCTAGAGGCGTGTAGGAGGGGTCCAAGGACTGGGGTGACGTCCTCTTTGCTATAGACCACTCATTATATTTTTTGAAAAAATTGGAAACTCGATTTTGGGGTAAACAAATGTTTTTTGTGATTTTTGCTGATATATTACGAACCAATAAGCCTAGAGACTTGTACGAGGTGTCCTTTTTTCATCGCGTTGTCCTCTTGCCGAGGATGTTCGTGTTGAGCAGGAATGAAAAACCATTTTGAGGTAAAACCGTGATTTTAGACTTTTTCCTATATCTCGCAAACCAATAACGCTAGAGAGGTGTACAAGGTATCATAGGACTCGGGCTAACGCCTTCTTTTTGAAACTATTTTTGAAATGTTGACAAAGAGCCCAACGACACTTTTGTTGAAAAAAAAATCTTTACCTGTTTAAAATGTTCATGAAGCATGGTTGTTGAGAGAGACGATACTGCTGGGTCTGGGTGTGTGTGTGTGTGCGTGTGTGTTTCAACGAACCTGTCGCTGACCACGGTGGCTGTGCTCAATAGAACAATCGATATTTCGACGGGTCGGTTTATGACAGAGCGAGGGTTCGTTTTTCTGATAGTTTACCCCCGAAGGGGATCTTTAACGTGTAAACGGTTATGAGAACTTGGTTCCATGTTAGTTGAAGCAAGTACAGAAAACAAACTTGCAGAGGAGCAGACTAGCAGGATGTGAATGTCATTTGAGCTTATTGGAATGTGCTGTTCAGAATTGACAGCAGGTGCAATCGAAAATGACAAAGACGCAGAGGTCGCTTGAAGTATAAATAATCTGACAACCGTGTTGCAGGGAAGAGCGAGATGCATGTGAACATGTGTGAAACCACATGTAAGCTAAACAAGTTACATCCTCTCTGCTTCGTACGTGACAAAATGCATGTTCAAGTGAAATTTGACCTGGCACATGTGTTCACCTTGGACGTTAGCTGTCCACGTGCACGATAACAAAATGTTCAAGCGTGAGAAAAAAATGATTATACATGCAACGTAACATATATAAAGACATGTCGTTATCATTTCCACTCTCACTTATGTGACTACCTTTGAACACACTGCGTTGCGTCAAACACATGGTCTTGTTTAACAGTTTTGGTGTTGGTGGAAAATATTTAACCTTGTTGTGGGGTAGGTATTTTTTATATATTTATTCATTTATATATTTATTGATTTATATATATATTTAAATGCAATTATTTATTGATTGTTAAAATTATAAATAAATGTTTACTAATTTGTTTGCAGATAACGTGTATACCTGTTGTGTGTGTGTGAGAAAGGTATTAAAGAAAGATAAAGACGGACAGCTAGAGACGGAAACTATTACCATACTAGTCCACGAGACGGGAATAAACCAAAGCATTACAAGTCAATGTGAGATTTGTTTTTTATGTATATAACCTGTTTGATTTTGTTATGTTTATGAAATGTATAAACTATATGGAACTGATATACTTATGGTGGTTTATTTTATTTCTTTTTTAGATATTTGAAGAAAAAACTCTACTGTTTTAGCCACAACAGCTGAAAACCAAGTGGCTTTAGAGTGGAACCAATGTTCAGCAGTCTACAGCTGAAAACTCAGGTGAGAGTGTTCTTTCAAAATAATGACTTTTACTGCTGCGGATACGTTAACATGGGAACCCCTAAACAGTTGTGTCAAGTCACGTGTCTGCTCTGGCCGCATAGTGAATGTTAGGGAAAGTTTGATTCCCAAAGATTTTTTAGAATCTTGTTTTGAAATTTTTTAAATTGAAATTTGTACAGCGCAAAGGTTGCATACGGCTTTAAAGGTGAATACAGAACTGGTGTGCGATTTCATATATAAAATGAAGGACGTAGAGCGCAAAGAGACATTTTAAATTTGCAGTAAAATGTAAGAGCTTTTGATAGCCGATAATCTGAACGAGTGGTATCAAAGCCATGTGGTGAATGCCTTGCTATCAAAATTTGATAAACTGCAACAAGAACGGAGTGGTTTAGCATTAGACAAAATTCATCATCTACAAATCAACATTTGTCATTTCAACCCGTTGAATGCTGGGTCTAGCTATATTAAAACACCACCAGCAATAGCATCGAAAAAGGCAGTGGTGAATATAAAGAACCATGACAATGATTGCTTTCTGAGGTCTGTGGCCGCCTATTTGCAGCCAGCACAACGTGACAGTTGTCGACCAGGAATGTACAAGGCAAAGATTGATGAATTGAAACAAACATTAAATTTAACTCGAGTATCGTTCCCTATGGACTTAACCGAGATTCATAGGTTTGAACTAGATAACCATGAATTTTCGTTCATGGTGTATGGCCTTGATAGTTATGAGATTGTGGGTCCTCTTTATGCCACAAAAGAACCGAAACGGCATCACATTCATCTTTTATATCTGTCTAACGGAGAGGTGAATCACTATTGCATGATTAAAAGCCTAAGTAGATTGCTAAGCAGTCAAATGTCTAAGAGAAAGTGTGCAAAATATATTTGTGATTGTTGTCTTCAATATTCTACCAAACTTCCACTTTTAGAACGTCATAGGGTAGATTGTGTTTCTGAGGAAGCGGTGAGATTGATATTGCCACAAGGGGACAAGGCTGTGTTAAACTTTAAGGACATTCACAAGCGTGACAGTGTCCCCTATGTGGTGTATGCAGATTTCGAAGCTCTTACCACACCCATGGCGGGATGTGAACCAGATCCTCCCATCAGATCAACCACACCCATTCAAAAACATGACCCCTTTGCCATAGGATTTAATGTGGTGTGTGCCTATGACCCCATACAATCCGTTTCCAAATACCGTGCGGGGCCAGAATGTGCCAGATGGTTTTTGGATGAACTTGTCAAGTTGACTCATCATGTTCAGGGATTACTGGACCACCCGTATATACCCGTATGATTTCTGCAACAGCTGGGACGTGTTAAAGCAAACAAAACTCCCATCACAAGAGAAATTTGACTCGAAACTAACACCCATGAGCCTATCTTCGGAACAGCAGCAGCAGTATGAGTATGCCACGACATACCATATTTTCGAAAAGCCTATTTTAGGCAGAGAGGAAAAAGTCAGAGACCACCCGCACTTTACGGGGGAGTTTCGTGGAGCTGTGCATAGTAAATGCAATTTGAACTTTCCAGCTCCTCGTTTCATCAGTGTCTTTTTCCACAATCTGGCGATTATGACATTCAGTTTTTGATTCGTGAATTGGGTCATGTCAACAAAGGTTCGTTTACCATTATTCCCCAAAACCATGAGCGTTTTACAGCCCTGACATGGTGGTTGGGCCACTTTAGCATTCGATTTTTGGATTCCATTAAGTTTATGGCATCCTCGCTAGACAGTCTTGTGAATGGCTTGAATGAGGAGGAATAAAAAAATACTAGAATGCATTTTAATGATCCTGAGCAATTTCAATTGTGCATTCGGAGAGGTATATTCCCGTATGATTTCTGCAACAGCTGGGACGTGTTAAAGCAAACAAAGCTCCCATCACAAGAGAAATTTGACTCGAAACTAACACGCAGTACCGTTTCCGATGAAGACTATGCACATGCATGCCAAGTTTGGCGAGTGTTTGATACAAAGACGCTAGGTGAATATGCTTTGCATTACCTAAAACTGGATGTATTGCTGCTCACCGATGTGTTTGAAAAATTCCGTGAGTTGTGTCAACACATTTACGGTCTTGAAACGGCTCACTATTATACGAGTCCTGGGCTCTCGTTCGATGCCGTTTTGAAATACACTCAAGTGGAATTGGATTTACTCACTGATGTAGACATGGATCTATTTTTTGAAAAAGGCATTCGTGGTGGCTTTGTGTCGCTTAACCAACGCCATGCCAAAGCGAACAATGTCTACATGCCTGATTATTCACCAGACAAACCAGAATCATACTTAA
Organism: Meconema thalassinum; assembly: GCA_946902985.2. Taxonomy (NCBI): domain Eukaryota; kingdom Metazoa; phylum Arthropoda; class Insecta; order Orthoptera; family Tettigoniidae; genus Meconema; species Meconema thalassinum. Next base: position 760,723 of record CAMPQE020000021.1, read on the forward strand.
TGTACTATGACGTGAATAATTTGAATGTGTACAGCCTCCCAGGGGTATGCACCCCTTGGAGTCCATCCCCCCGGCATCTGGCTAAATCCCCTAAATGGCAACCCTTGGAAAGCCGGCCCAACATCCATAAAACTTAGCAGGGACAGCTTGCCACTCTAAAAAGCAGCCCAGTCCTTGCACAATAGTTACACATACCGACATAATATTAACTGGGCCAGCAATGCCAACACATGCTGACAACATAACGCCAGAGGGTATAAGAAGGCATCCTAATGAGGTCAAAGGATCTCTTCATTGTCAGTGCTTCATCGAGACGGCCCGAGGCTACGCTGGTGTCAACCGAGGTGAGTCAGTCAATCGTGTTCAGAGTTCCTACTTATGTAACCTGTAACCCACAACTTGTAATACATTGTGAACATAATTTCATTCCCTACAAGGGACTCATACTCAGAATAACAGACCAATAAACACTTGGTCCACACTCTACACACGCTTTACTGTTTATACGCCTTTTTACATCCCAACGCCCTTCCTTACTCCCGTCACGGTAAGACGTGACAGACGGTAGTCTAATAGCGCTAACATAAGTACTTTTGTGTTCCCCGAGCCGGCCCGGCTGCAAGCAAGCAGCACGTGCCACTCGGCTGATACGAGCAGATTCAATTACATAATAAGCAGTCAGCTGAGCGACTAGCACGGTGACCCTTGTATTGGATCCCATCCCTTCAAACACTACTACATTATTTATAGGAACGCCCCCTAGTTCCTAGCACACCACAACACTCTACACTGGTCAGCTTACCCTGCCAAGGGAGGCTACCCTTCTTTAGGCACAACCTCATAAATTAGTACAATAACTCTCCCTTTTAGATCCACCCCCAAATTAGGGATCTAAAACACTGGTGGAGGCGGGGTACTACGCATAGAGAAAAGGACTCAACCAACGAGCCCTCGTAGGTAAAACGACCCCTTCCGTACCGCAAAAAGCCAAGCAAATAGTGAGAAATTTTTTCCCCCAGACAAAAAGCACCATTTTTTTTGTGTGCTCCAAACTAGCTACACAGGGGAAATTCTTAATAAACCAACCCCCTAGCCCCATACAGAATCAGAGAAATATAAGAATACACTGTCAAACACGCACAGATTTTTTTTATTATTCTTATTGTAGGCCCATACACTGCAGTCAGAATGGCACCTCATGCAGAGATTGCAAGCCATAGAGGCAATAGGGGTACGCCAATATTATTAACATTATTGTTCAGATGCCAGAGGCACATACAAAGCCGGCAAACACAAATACGGGCACTCCAAACAAAAATCGGGGCAATACAGGGCAAACAACCGTACACTCTGTCAGAGGGTAGGACAGCGCGATTAAGATGCGTACATAAGCACTTGACTCACACACATGAACACCTCAATAGGTTCCATATACAAAGAAACAAAATATACCAACAATTAATCACCACACATGGTCCCGTAATAGATAATGCAACCCTCGAGAGAATGAGGGTGCACTACACAGGTTTACACGCCCAATACAGGGAGCTAATTCGCGTCCAAGCGCTTCTCCAACTAGCGGCCACAAAACTATACAGAGCACAGAAACATTAATACATTATTACAGTAATTTGCAAGCAGGCCATGAGCCTCAATAGGCAGTACACCCAAATTTGGGACAAATACCGTGAGCTCCAAGCCAATAAGGCCATTTTTGAGTTCATGGTAGGGCCACCAGCCCAGCCGAGAGAGGACATAAGCGTATATACGCTAGCTCGACAATTTGCGAGGATGTCCCTCTCGCCACGTACTGCCACACTATGGAAGGAGTTCGCCGTGGCCACAGTCAAGAAGACGGCCAGGTTAGGCTCCAACTTACTACAAAATAAACCTAACACAAACACACGTCCTTCAGCTCCGGATCGGAAGGCAATTTGCCAAACCGAGGGGCAGAGCCTAGAACAATCCCCTCGGAACAAAGGGACGAGAGGGAGTTGAAGCCAGGGCCATTAAACACACACGATATGACAAGGAAACAAAGGGACATAACCACGTCATGGGCAGACGACATAGAACCCGTCCCAGTGCACATAAAGCCTACATACACCCACACAGATAGGCTAGCGCAATGGCAGGAGTCTGCCGTGGCCAAAGGCCGAAAAGCGGACAGACTACACGCCACCACATTGCTAGGCCAGACACAAACCATTAAGCAACCTTTACCGCCAGTTCAAAGGGCAAATTTGCCAGAACGAAGGCGAACGCCGGTATTAAGCCCTCAGGATGTACGACACACGCACGCACATTTTGACCAGGCATTACCACACACTACACGGGGATTAGGAAAAGTGTTATTACCTACCCCACAAAACCAAGCAGTCCAAAACATACACACTCCCGTAAAATCTACTAGGGCAGCGTCAAGCACAATTAGGCCCTCGAATACAGGTACACTCAAACCTATAGACACGCGCTACGGTGGAAGTAGGCCAAAGCTTACTTTGCTAGAAATTCCGCCGGAAAGTAGCAAAGGAACACCCCAGTGGATTCCAGAGGCCTATCATCTAATAACAGGGCAAAACCCTTCACCTTTCTGAGCACTGAAGCTCGAAAGAGGATAACGACTTCCACCAGGGCCACAGAAACAAACTAACATCGCTAACACCAACATTATAGGCCACATAAGTTCCTTCACACGGGGGCGATAAGAAAATGGTCCAACAAGTACATAATAGACATAAAGTCACATATTTTTCTTTCTTATTTTATGCATATACAGTCCAATATAGCCAAATTAGAAGGAACAATTCTAAATCCTTCTTGTTTTTTTTTCGGAACCATGGCATTTTTCTCTCAGGCCATCAATGGTTATTGGGCGAAGTGGTTAACGCCATAACGTAAAGTCTCTAATATGCTAAGCCAAGTGGAAGCCAAGCAGGCTTCAGGCCGAAAAAGAGATATTTTGAACACAACTTAAGCATAAAATCACAGCATAAAGCTTAAGTGAGTCTTTCTAAGTAGAAATGACTAAACGTTCTATGTTAGGGTTCCACAGTTTGATAGATTCTCCTGTTGCGGGCGAAAGCCGTAAGTGTGGCAGGAATTAAGAATCTCAAACTAACTTCAAAAATTTGGTGAGGTGTGCTTTAACCAACTGAAAAGCCCAATTGCACACCGGGACGAGACACTGTCATTTTGTTGAGTTACAATTACTTTGAAGGGCAGGTTTGACTCCCATAGTGCACTGGCTTTGCTCGTGACGTGGATACAAGTGTATCAATTACGTCTTGCAATGGCCTTCCCAATGTGTACTAGACAGTGTCGGTAGATTCCCCTGAGACGTAACCAGATTACGGTAGTACTCACGTTACCAAAATGGTAAATACTACACTCAGGTACCAAGCACCATTTTTTTTTTTTAACATTCTTTATAGTGTTCACGACATAATTTTTAGAGACTATCGCCACCTGCTATTATTTTCTTTCAAAGTGCTCTCTTAATCCAGAGCGGGGCATAGCTCGTTTTTTTTTCTATGACGCAGGCATTAGGCCCGATGAAAGAAAGGTGGCCAAGTTAAACATATATATATATTTAATACATAGGTACACGTAAAGGCGGAAACACTGCCAAAAGGAAAGGAAGTAATCCCACGGGCAGGCGTGAAAAGAGGGCCAAGAAATAGCCCACTGACCGCGCCGGGATACGATCCTAACACCCCACAGAACTGTCCCGGAGACACGCGGGCATAATGACATTTCGTACCATTGTAGGGACATAATCGAACCACGGCACAGTAACACAAAATCTGGGGACACAAATGTAGTCAATGGAAGGTTCTTCTATAGTACGGCCAACGCATATGAGATTTCCGAAGTGAAGTGCCATGGCCCGTGGTTTGGATTCCAAGTAAAACGGAAATCCCGTGGCTCATGATCTCCAGATACGGTCACGTTAAACCACAAATTCCCCTCTTTTCTTTCACAATGCGAAAAGCACTAATCACAGTCACAGAGAGTAAGCGATTAAAAACACATGTGCCGGACACACGGCGTTATCAGTACAAGTAACAAGCGAGCGCGAAAGACATTGTAATCCGATACCACCATACTCAGCAACAACGCAGGCCTCAAGGATAACCTGCAAGCTTACAGACAACAGCTCTCGGACCAGAGCGCACGGCATCATTCACGCCCGATTTAGAGACCCTATATCTTCCAAAATTACACTACAAGGGGAAATCAAAAACATACAAACTCTACACAGGTATGCATGCTTTCATTTGCGCATGGCACATCCACGGGAACGTGCCATAATATATGCGGCACGGAAATGATCACACCCAGTCTTTACAGACAACCGGATTCGAACCCATGACCACACACCACACTCGTACCAAAAACTAACTATCCAATGGTATTTTTGGTACACGGAACACAAGCAAAAACCACACTGGGAAAGCCCCAAGCCCTGGAACACGACGCAAACATAGAACACAGAGAATGACATAAGGTCACGGGTCTGAGTTCCAGTAAAAATTTAGACACAAGGGGAAGCAGTTATCCAGGCTCCCAACCACACCGAAATTGGCCCATACAAATACATGAACAGGGAATACTACATTTCCTTCCACCAAAAGCCAGACATAAAATTTCGAATTACACCAGGCATAGAGGATACATTTCACAGACACAGGTAGGACAATTTCGCAAGACACAGGTCTTAGGGAACAATGGCCACACAACGTCATTACCTAACTAGAACGAATTGCTACATTAAGCCGCTAGGAATCTAAAACAATGACCACACTTGCGTACGTGCAGAAAAAGCACATACCAACTGCTGACAGCAGACTATTTACACTGTAATACTGCGGTGACGAGTCACTATTGCGTAGCGCCAGTGACCATGAAATTACAAACACATAACAATTATAACACCATACATTGTTTTCTCCACACTGCAAAAACATTTGGCAATGGACAAGACGTGACACAGCGGAACTTATCTTGGGCCTATAAGGGCACGTTCGCAAGGACGTTGGCAAGCCACGGGCGCCTTCTGCCCACACAGGCGATACATATTACGACTTGGCCTGCAACAGACCAACCGTCCGCGTGGTGTAGCGGTACATAGTCACACACACGCACACGCACTCAACGATTAGGAGCAAACACAGACAAAATCTCCCCCCCTAATAACTTCTCTTATCAATCGCAAGGCATAGGAGTCATTACAGATGACTAGCACATGACCAGTCGCACTACGACCACTGGCCACATCTACACTGCAAATGGCCGACCAGATTAGGTCATGCAGCTCTACTATCCCAAGGCGCGGATAGAAAGCCAACATGGACCAAGGGAGGATGACAGGAGAACAGGCTACCAGCGTACCACCTTACTCCCTTCCCATAACCTTCTCACGCCCAACATAAACAACGCAGACATAGCTACACGACCAAAAACAACTACACTACATTACGAGGTACACACAAGGGGTTGATGGACTTCATGCGTCTAAAGAGCAGGCATGCTACGCCTTGCGTCCCGATGCTAACACCTGAGTATTAGGGGTGGCTCAGCAAACATTCAATAAGCATAATGCGCCTCTCCAAATGAGAGAGGAGGCCATAGATATATATTAACCATTCTTTAGTACTTAAACACTCCCGCATGAAAGGAACATATTGGTATTATGCCCCACCCCACACCTATCCGTACATGAAGGCAGAAACTTCATATCCAGACACATGCATGAGTATCCCATCCATTTACCAGGGATTTTAATATCAAACCTGCATGAACTTCCGTATCTTTGCAATCCCGGGAATTACCTCCCCACTCCACTCACTATAGAAGCATCCCAGTGGCATCACCGGTTTCAGGCCACCACTAACGTGGAACCCAAAGGTGCGCAAACCCTTCCTACCATACTTTAAGCCCACTCAACAAATAACTACCCCCAAATCCTAATAACAGGGTACCTGACATTACAGACCCTACTAACACCTCCATTAAGGTAAAGAAGGCATTATTGCTGGAAAGCTGACGTAGCGATGGTAGACCAGAAGTAGCCTATGTACTTAGAAGATCTACAACCCCGCAACACTGGAAATATTTTACATTTTACACAGAGATTAAACTATTTACACAGGTTTCGCCACATTTTTTTTTTACAAAGGAATCTGATACGATCTGATTGTTGACAACGGTGTAAGCCGAAGGTCAGGAGCACCACATCGGAGCAGAGCTGGGGAAGGCGATGTGGACCCTTCCCCCAGTTGGCCCGACAGCGCAGCGACCTCACTTAACTGACGACTAGACCAAACAGACGAACTACGTAAGGTCAAAGCATTCGGGACCTGACACGGGCAAACATCGAGATCTAGGGGTGCATATTAGCCCATCCCCCTTGTCGGAGAACGTTACACCCACTATGTGTCACGGTCATCGAAGCCGAGATCTGCAGGGTGACTTTCTGAGGATGGCGGGAGAAATAGCTCACTCACCGCCGGCCTCGGGAACTATCCCTAGAGACGACCCCATTATGACTAGACTTCTAGTTAAGTTTAAATTTAAGTAGGCACGGCTGCCATAGCGGGAAGCAAAACTCCTATGTGTTGGAGTGGAAGATAACTGCGAAATACATATTACTGCGGCCCATAGCGGCAAAATCATATATCAATGCGAAAAGCATATTACAGCAGCCCATAGAGGCAAATATTACTGCGAAGAGCAGATTGCGACGGCCGATAAAGGCGAAGACAATATTATGCCATTGGACCACACTGTCCAATGCCCACATAAATGGCGACGCAACGGGCAACCAGAGGGCATTAAGAGAGGGGCATTGCGCGCCCCTCACAGGAGCCAAGTGGGCGGCTCAACTACGATAAATCGGAACAGCAAACGGTCATGAACAAGGAAGTTACAGCGGGCGAAACGGTTAGCTTAGTGGCACCGTAAGCCGCCTGCGAATAGATTAGTACTAGTAATAGACGTCGACACCTAGAATTAAGGGGACGGAATCTAGCGACCCTAGAGACAACCGGTGTTTCTGGGGCTCGTGCGGGTGGTGTCCTGGGGATTTAATTGCCCCAGGCGATCGTCCTAGGCCAAATTTAGTTGTAAGACGGTTGCATTTGACACGCAACCTAGGATTAAGCAAATTTATTCACCGCTGTTGCCAGCTATGGCGCAGCACATTTCGGCAATAGATTAAGGCAACCCTCTCGGATTAGAAATAGCATTTTTTTAATTATTAGACCATAATTAAGATAGATAGTATTAAGTAACGCCGGTCGGCTCCTGATGACCGCCAAACCCGGCATCAGGGTAAGTCCGACAATACACTATAATATAGGATAATAGATAATATAGTACAATAGGCATAATCAAAGTGGAATATATCGGCACCCGGTAACCACAATTCCGCTACCGGGGTAAGACCAACTACATATTATTTACGGCATTACGGCACCGTATAGGGTAAGCCCGGCCATGCAGCAAATTAACATTAATCGTGCTATTTTTTTTTTTCAAAGAAAGAAGAGCTTCAGCCAGAAAAAACTATGACACAGGAAGCGACATAGAGAATATGTCATACTAATATGTTTTTTCTAAACCTCGCCATTTTTTCACAGGCATCGTCACCAGATACAGGAAACTGGTGACAGGAATTTCACTACCATATAGCAGTGTCATATTATTTACGGCATGCCATGATGATGTACTATTTTTTTTTTATTTTATATACGTCAACTTGCACTAATCCCAACACACTCTCAAACACTCACCACATTTTTCTTTTTCAGCTACACACTCCAAAAAAAAAAAAATCTGCACAGCAGGACTGGTGCCTGTGGGGTACTAGGCTTGCTGGCAGATCAACTAAATAGAAACACATAAAGCGTCAAAATGCGACGCAGATTACGACAATGAGGGGGCAACCGATTTGTGACAGCGACTCTCATTGTCAAGTGTGAAAGCATTCACCCACAGAGGATGCTTCACAGATTAAGTATTAAGAATACATGCAAGCGGTACGACCACTATACCGTACCAAGAAGTGGCCGTACAGGATCAGCCGTGAGACGGCAAGCGTACGTACAGACGGGTAGCGTGCACGCGAGGTACCTCACAAAAACTAGAATTATAAGGGATTAGCGCACTTAAGTTAGACATAAGACCACTGTAATTCATAATTTTTAAGGATAAACTTCATACAATTATTCCACTAGACATAAGGTCATCGTAATTCATAATTTTTAAGGATAAACTTCATACAATTATTCCACTAGACATAAGGTCAGTGTAATTCATAATTTTAAGGATAAACTTCATACAATTATTCCACTGGAAAGCCACAATATTCCTAAATGTCAGAATCGCAACATAGTACATTAAATACTATATATTTTTGTTTGTTTATCAAGATTCCATGTACACAATGTCTGTGATTTGTTTCCTTTCAATTTTCTTTCTTCTAACTTCCCCATTTGTCAGGGTGTTCCGTTTTATCCCAAACCAATAAATGTCTTTTGAATATTTCCCTTAAATTATACCCTGGAACACCCATTTTTCTATTTTCTTCTACCTTTCTTATTGCAGGGAGCACTTTTTCCCTAAGATAGGGCGGACGACGCAATCATCCGTTCGGCCCTGGGATTTTCCTCCCTGCAAAACTATGTAACGAATCACCATCAGAAACCATGTTTTTTTTGAAACTAGCCATATGCCAGCAACAGCAAGGGCAAAAATTTTTTTTTTACATGTCAAATTTCTTTTACTGTCAAATTTTTCTCAAATGTCAATTTTTTTTAATGTCAATTTTTTTCTCGATGTCAAATTTTTCACAATGTCCATATCAGCGTATACATATATCTGTAAATCCCATAACCCTCCCCTCTGAACACGGGCTGACCTCACACCCACACTTCGATACGACACCACCAGGAGATACGAGGGGGTTTCAAGGACCACTACGTCAACGCCCCAACCTCCAGTTCCGTTCCCGTTCGCGAGGACGCGAACAAATGAAGGAAGACGCTTGTACAGCCTCCCAGGGGTATGCACCCCTTGGAGTCCATCCCCCCGGCATCTGGCTAAATCCCCTAAATGGCAACCCTTGGAAAGCCGGCCCAACATCCATAAAACTTAGCAGGGACAGCTTGCCACTCTAAAAAGCAGCCCAGTCCTTGCACAATAGTTACACATACCGACATAATATTAACTGGGCCAGCAATGCCAACACATGCTGACAACATAACGCCAGAGGGTATAAGAAGGCATCCTAATGAGGTCAAAGGATCTCTTCATTGTCAGTGCTTCATCGAGACGGCCCGAGGCTACGCTGGTGTCAACCGAGGTGAGTCAGTCAATCGTGTTCAGAGTTCCTACATATGTAACCTGTAACCCACAACTTGTAATACATTGTGAACATAATTTCATTCCCTACAAGGGACTCATACTCAGAATAACAGACCAATAAACACTTGGTCCACACTCTACACACGCTTTACTGTTTATACGCCTTTTTACATCCCAACGCCCTTCCTTACTCCCGTCACGGTAAGACGTGACAGACGGTAGTCTAATAGCGCTAACTTAAGTACTTTTGTGTTCCCCGAGCCGGCCCGGCTGCAAGCAAGCAGCACGTGCCACTCGGCTGATACGAGCAGATTCAATTACATAATAAGCAGTCAGCTGAGCGACTAGCACGGTGACCCTTGTATTGGATCCCATCCCTTCAAACACTACTACATTATTTATAGGAACGCCCCCTAGTTCCTAGCACACCACAACACTCTACACTGGTCAGCTTACCCTGCCAAGGGAGGCTACCCTTCTTTAGGCACAACCTCATAAATTAGTACAATAACTCTCCCTTTTAGATCCACCCCCAAATTAGGGATCTAAAACAAATGGTTACGCCATGAGTCAGCCTTTGCCCTATGGAAAGTATGCTTGGCTGACAGAGAAACAAGTGTCAGAATTTGATGTGATCAAGGCTAGCCAAGAAACAGGCCTTCGATATGTCTTAGAATTGGATATTTTATATCCCTCATCCTTGTATGATGAACATGCCGATTTCCCATTCTGCCTTGAGCAAATGGTTCCCCCTGACAGTAAAGTGAAAATTGAAAAACTCATGGGCACACTTTACAACAAAAATCGGTACGTGCTACATATCCAAATGTTGGTGCATTGCCTCGCCCAAGGCTTGGTGTTGAAGAAAATCCATAGGGGTATTTCTTTTGCTCAAAAACCATGGCTCAAGCCATACATGCAACTCAACACAGAGTACCGACAAATGGCAACACAGCAGTTTGAAATTAATATTTTTAAATTAATGAACAACTGCATCTATGGCAAGTCCATGGAGAATGTCCGCAAATACCGTGACATTAAATTGGTCAATGTCTGGGACGGGCGTTGGGGTGCCCGGAGGTACATTGCCAAGCCGAATTTTAAATCGATCAACATTATCGATGAGGATTCGGCCACTATTGAATTGAGTAAGACTAGTGTGACCATGGATAAGCCCATTTACTTGGGCCAAGTCATTTTAGACTTTTCCAAATCGGTCATGTATCGATTCCACTATGAGTTTGCCAAACGCCATTTTGAGGACGCCTCTCTTTTGTATATGGATACGGACTCATTCATTTACCACATTCGCCACTGCAACCCCTATGAGGTTATGAGACAGCATAGGGACTGGTTCGACACCTCTTCGTATAACGCTGACAACGTGTTTCAGCTGCCCATAAAAAACAAGAAGGAAATGGGCGTTTTAAAAGATGAATGCGGTGATTCCGTTATGACGGAATTCGTAGGTTTGGCCTCGAAAATGTATGCTTATCGCACACTCGACTGTAAGGAAGCCAAAAGAGCCAAAGGTGTAGGTAGGGCAGTGGTAAAATCGCTACGTTTAGATGACTATCTAGCGGTTTTACGCACTGGCAAAGCTATGTCTCATACACAGTGCCGGATACAATCCAGCAACCATCATTTGTATCTCGTAGAACAGAAAAAACGCACCCTCGCCTTCATGGATAACAAACGTGTGTGGGCTAATGACCTGCCTACCAGCCTGCCCTGGGGTTATGACCGCAAGGAGGAGGAGGTGTGATTTTTCTGTTTAATCTTTTAGAGACATGGCTTTTTGTAACTTGTAGATTTAGTATTTTGTAAATATTGGTTTTTGTCCTTGCAAATAGTAGATTTTGTAAATAGTGGCAACCCACTTGGACTTTTGCTCATTAAAAATGTTCTATGCAACCTTATTTTTTTTAAATTGATTGATAAATAGTTTGTTTTTTATAAGCTGTACAAAGTTGATTTTTTTGGTAAATATTAAATAAGTAATTTTTTAGTAACTTTAATGACTAGTATTGAATTATTTTTTGTAATGTAAATTATAAATTTATAATGAAAAGTTCTTTTGGGATGAGTGTGCATGTCGAGAATGTGCTCTTGGGAATAAATAAAGTGGTTGTGTTTGTTCCCAAGGACAGGTGTGAATGTATGAGTAGAGTAAAAGCTAGTGTGTATGTATGACCAGAGCAAACACGTTGAGGTAAAGTGGGTGGGTAGGGGGGAAATGTTCACTTATATACTCATTTTGTTTTCAATAGTTTTGTTTTCTTCGAAATGTGGCAGACAATAGACATTATTTTTGTAAAAACAGTCTTACCTGCTGTAGCCGTAGACCTCCACGTTTCCGCAGTTCCATAAATACATTGCAGTATTATCAAGGTCAAGCACACACATGAACATCATTGACAAATCTCAACTTTCGACATACACCAAATGGAAAATGTCTAAACAGCAAAATGGAAAATCCATGTTTCGAAATCAACAAAATTCAAAAATCGTAAAACTGTTATTTTAAAAACTGGAAATGGCCATGTGTGAAATATGAAAATTCAGAAAAACTTCAAACGGACAAGTGTCATCAACAAAATGGAAAATCCATATCATGAAAAACACAAAAGTTGAAACAGACATTTTTAAAATCCGTAAATTGCAAATTGGCAATTGGCAGTGTGTGAATTCATCATGTGTGAAATGTGTAATATGAAAAATCAGCCCATCAACATCATGATTTTTTTATTTTAAAAAAATCGTGCTCTGGCAAACCTATGTTTTTATTTCATAACCATAGGGAATTGACAAATGAAAATAGAATACAAACACATCCCAATTCCTCACTCCTCAATTCCTTAATGTTCATGTCCATGCATCATCAACTTTCCTTTCATAGCACTCATCACAATCAGGGCTGCCATTCTCTCTCCCACTGAGGCATCACAGGATATGAAACGTTGTTTAGATTTTTCAATAACAATTTATCTGCCGCATGTCTTAAACCAGAATGACTATGGCGATAAGAAAGGTCATGTTCTTTGCATGCTTGATCCAAAAGATTAATGGGTACATCACCACGCTGCAAACGTTTTTCGAGACGAGTTCCAGGGCCACAAAAACGATAACCTGGAAGATGGATTTCAAAAGGTAAGTATTGAATTACTTTGTCAATGACGCCATTGCCAGTACAGGTCTGGCATATCCTTTTCCATCGATGGTGAAATGGTTTGGTCTACCTCTTCTTATGTGGACGATGTTTGTGTTTGCTGTTGTTGTTGTTGCTTTTTCTCGCCATGACACCCGTGGAATGATTTAACAAAGTCTTTACACGGACTTTTATGACCGTGATACAGTTTCACTAGCTGGCAAGTCGCGCACTGACGCATAGACGGTATTTTTGCCATGGCCACTTGCTTATGGTGATCGTAATCCGTACAGGGTTGCAATTCACTCAACACAGGGTCTTGAGTCCATGATTTTGGTACATGTTGCCAGATTTCTTTCACCGCGTTGGCGGCCACATAATAAATGAACGACTTGGGGAGCGCCAAGAGTTCCTCTTTGGTAAAACTGTCTAGTTTCTTTTTGCACACAAAGAACTTGCCAATGGCTTTGTCCGTAGCATTGCCTTTCTCCATGGTATCACGTGCTGTAGATGTTTTCACTTCGCTTGTAGAAATCTCACTGGCGTCATTCACAGGTAAATCTTGATTTTTAATTTTGTTCAACAAATCCCAGCAGGCATGGGTGGTTAACCAATGAAAGAGATGCCACACATGGGCTAGGGCTGTATGTGTAATGTTGTCACAGGGACAAGTATCCATGAGCGTTAGCAGGGAGGGGCAGCCCAACTCCATGAGGTCGATACATTGACAGTAAGACGCCAAAAATTGTTGCAACCATTCGCGTTTTTCATTACCTTCCACAAATAACACATTGGCCGAGGACAAGTGTGCTTTCATGACCACGTCGAATTATTTATAGGAAATTGTTCCTTGATTCCAGTCTAAATGCCTATGATTTTCAATCCTCTCGGTTTGTTTACGATTTTTTTCACACAACAAATCAAAAGCCTGGGACGGTTTAAATAGCAACTGCGTAGCTTGCGATATCCAAAAGGTGGTACAATCGATAATGGCCACTTGTTTAAATATAAATTTGTTGTCACCGATTTTAAACCCTTGGCAATCCACAATGAGTGCGCGCAACTCGTTGACGTTTGCCTGGACCGAGTTCAACTGACGACTGACTGACGATCGACCACTCAAGTGTGACCATGACATGGACTTACCAGCCATGCTAGTTTCAAAAAAAAATGAGGTTAGGGTAGGACAGGGGGACATGAAAAAATAAGAATTTAAGAATTACATCATTTAATTATCATAACACGTCTTCCAGGCTTTTGTCATTTTGGGATAGGGACTATACCAACTGATACAACAATATAGTCTCTTGTGTTTGTAACGTCCATAACACCGATGATGTCCCAATGTCTCTAAACTAGGCGTTTTTGACGGTGAGCTGCTCGCCGAAGCACCATGGACACCATACAGTCCACACGTATCGTAAGTTGTTTTTTTTTCATCACTCAGAGGTACGAGTGAGGGATAGCTTGAATGACAGGGTATATTTCCCACCTCCATTCTGGACAGGTAAGGAAAGGCGGGTGACCAGCGCTGATGTTCCTGCATGGGTTCATCGCCCTCCTGCAATTGGTCTTTGATGATGGGACAAAAGGCACGTTTCACTTCATTTCTCGTTTTTAAATAATAGAAGCCAGCGGTCGCCAAGGCTTGAGGGTTTATGAAAGGCATCGGCCACGTGGCAAAAGTCTTGAAACGTTGTTCATCAGAGTTTAAATTCATGGATGTGACTTCTCTTGAGGCTTTAAAGCAAGAAATGACTGAGCGGCTTCACGTGGGTTGACCTGTTATTTATACACTCGTCACTTGGTTGGACAGTGGATAATAGTTGACTTGTTTGTGATGAATAATCAAACAGTAGGCCGTTGTGTTGGCTGGTACATTGTCATGCGTTTCAAAATCTAGTCGAATGTCAATATTGGATGGCTTAACAGACTCTTCAAGGTAAGAACAGTCAAAGACAATCAGTAGCGCCCTTGCCTTAAACGCTTGGGGTAGCAGCATGGGGCCGTTCTCTTTTTGATAATACGACCATCGAAATGTAGAAAACAAGTCGTACAGGGGGGAAAACTTATTTTTTGAAAAATCCAAATCCAATCGTTCATAGGGAAACACAGCTCCGTTGAGGAAAAGACGTGCATTTCTCAATTGCAGGTGATCAAATTGCGTGGCATCTTTGGTTTGTTGATACTTGCGATTCGTTTGAAAATCCACGATCATGTAGAGAGGTCTCTCCGTATAGCGAGCTGTTTTTACAGACCAACTGTGTGTGTTGGTGGTGGGCAATAGCGGGTATTCATGGAGTGCCCAGCTTCTAAATTCAATGGGTAGAGGCACATCTCTCTTTACCATCTTGAGTATGTCCAGATTTTTGCTATCGTCAAGGGTCACTTTCCATAGCAAGCGTTGTAGTTGAATTTTTGAATCTATGGGGGCATTGTTGGCTCCCTTGAGTGCATTATTATCACTCCTGTCTCTCACCAGATAAAGCACTTGCCTTGCGTTGACCGCAATGCGCTGGTGATCTTCGGCAAAGACTAAAATCAGTTTAAGAGGTAAATATCCAGTAAAGTTGCCAGCGGTGTGTACCATCCAGTCATTGGTCGAGTCAGGGCACCAACCTGCCATGCAAAGTGTTTTACCTTCTTCCTCACTATAAGAGGGGTACAGTTTCAAGACACTGGAAATACCCACATTTCCTGTGCTATCCACCACGATATCGTTAATGACATACCGCACTTCAGAAAACAGAAAGGCCAAACCATGGTTGGCCAACTTGGATGTGGTGGGTGTAGAGCCATCGGCTTTGGTGAGTCGACCTTCAATCTGAATGACACTTTCATGCGTTAGGGGTGTAAATATCTTGGTTGTTGATAACAAATTGAATTTCATCATTGTTATTGAGTCCAGGTGTTTGAGCTTGATAGGAATGGAGATCAATTCTTACCACCCCTGGTTGCTCCTCGATGCGGTTCGCTACCTCTAGGATAGAATTCATCATGGGGGTTGACGTGGTAACCCAAATACTGTAAAATCTGCTTGGCTTGAGATGTTAACGTGTATTCACGTGGCAAACAACTAACACCATTCCTAGACGGTGTTGTTGCTTTATACACAAACTTCATAGTGGCTTTAGCACCAACTTGTAAGTCACTGGTGTGGTAGAATCTAGATCAATGAGTTGATGATCTCTATTGATCAGTCTTAATGTTATATTACTAATGCTATCGACAGCCACAGAATGAAAACGCACCACTGGAGGGTTTTCACGAATAATATACCTAGTGGGCAATGTCACAATAAAGTCATAGAGCGAATGCGATGGTTCTTGATTGGTGTACACTTGGCTAATAATATTACACATCACCGACACATGATGGTCCTCAATGAATTTCACTTCATGGTCTGATTCATGTTTTTTGTTGGGCTCCAACACACGTGGTTTAAATCCTAGTAATGGATCAATGGAATCGGGGCGTGTTTCAAAGTCAATTTTGAATGTAGAGAAAATACTGCAGCGATGAGTGTTGGTATTTCCTACAAGTTCAAACTTGCGCGTTCCATCGAGAAATTACTTTAAACCATATTCATTGATCAACACCACATGAATGTGTTCTTAGGCGAGATGAAGAAGGAAGTAAACCATCTGCAGGAACGCATCGACCAGCAGGACATTCAGATTGACGAGGCAGAGCAGTATAGCAGAAGGAACTGCCTCCTCCTTCATGGAGTAAGTGAGACCCCTGGCGAGGACACCTACGCTGTGGCATTGGGAACTTTAAAAACCAGATTGAACATCGAATTGCCTATGGACAGTATAGATAGATGTCATAGACTGGGCCGTATGAAGAGGACGAAAGCTGAGGTGTATCCGCAGAAAACAGGCCTATCATCATTAAATTTCTCAGGTACCATGAGAGAGACCGCATCTGGCGTGCCAAGCGAGCTCTTAAAGGTACCAAACTACTCGTTACCGAATCTCTGACGTCCACAAGGAAGGAAGTGTTGCGTAAAGCACGAGACTTCTGGGGTATGCGGCGGGTTTCAACGCAGGATGGCCGCATTATCGTCCATTTAGAAGACGGGAAGAAGCTAAACATTAGCACACCTAAGGATTTGAACTTTCACATGGGGCGGTTAGGTGGATTATCAGAGCGATAAGACCATTGTGATGTGCCAACTAAACATTATTACTACTATTATTATTATTATTATTATTATTATTGTTATTTTATTATTATCATTATTACTAGGATTACGTGTGGGATTGTGTGTGTGTGTGTGGTATATTAACCAGCAAGCGGTCCAGTTCTCCAGGAAATCAAGGTAAGTTTTTTTTTGTCTCAGTTAAAGTGTGTCCGTTAGTCAGGTAGCTACGGTGTTTTCCAATGACAACGACCTTAGCTCTAAGAACAGAACTCTCCTCACCTCTCTCCCTACCATAGACGCCAGCAGCTTATTGAAACACGAATTGTCACCATATCCTCACACCCTTCTCTGTTGTCACTTAAACAGCTTAAGTTTGCCCGCACACTTGGACGAAATTCAGGCTATATTTAGCAAAACTAGTGTCCATTTGATAGGAATGAGTGAAAGCTGGTTATCGCCTTCAATTCCAAACAGCATGGTTCAACTTGATGGTTATAATGTCCATCGTCATGACCGCACTAATAAGAGGGGAGGAGGTATCGTTCTCTACTGTAGAGATGACCTGAAGAGCCGTGTCATTTGTACCTCATCGACCGGCGATTTGCCGAGGACGGAGTTCATGTTCGTTGAAGTAGTTGCTAGTGGACAGAAAATACTTATTGGAGTGGTTTACCGACCACCTAAAGTATCTTATATGGCCGAGTTTGAAACGTATCTACTTAACTTGCTACCAACGTACGAACATATCACTATATTAGGGGATTCCAACACTAATCTACTTACGAAGAATTACGATAATAAGAAATTAGAAGACATGTTTTCCTCATGTGACTTGACTATCCTTCCTTCAAATCCTACTAATCATGTGCATACTACCCACAACATTTCCCACACCTTAATAGATCTCAGAATGTGGTAACTCACGGACAGATTTCAGTACCGGCCGTGTCCACCCACGATCTTATATTTCTCGCTTACTCACTACGCGTTCCAAAATATAAACCTAGGTATATAACGTGCAGGAATATGAAAGATATCGATATGTATGAACTAAGGTACGATGCCTACATTCTTCCGTGGAAAGACATTTTAAATCTGAAAGACATTGAAGCAAAAATAAATAAATTTAATTCGTTAATACACAGTCTATACAACAAACATGCACCCAAAAGACAGATAAGAATATCACGCAAACCTAATCCATGGTTAACCTCTGATGTTAAACATATGATGTCTCAACGTGATACACTCTACCGACATTACAAACGTACCCAAGACCCAAGTGACTATGAAAATTATAGAATAATGAGGAATAGAACTAAACAAATCATCCGTAATCTTAAGTTTAAATATGTTCGTGAATCAACAAGGAATTTAAATACGGCTAGTGCTTGGAGGCATCTCCGAGCCATGGGCATAAGCAAAACACGGGAACAGCTTCAGGTACTGCCCCCGTAAATTGAATTATATTGAGACCACGATGGCTGTATTGGCAAATTTGAATAAAGTTATGGATGTCATAGTTGTGACGTGTATATTCATGACGTAGGCACGGATGACGCAGATTTCATGCAAGTAGGCTGGTGGAGCTGAGATTCTTGGTGACGTCATGAGTTTGTTCGAGAAAGATCTGAGATTTACGACGCAGTCGCAGGAAACAAGGTATTGTGCTAAGGAAGAAGTTACGCTATTGGAGGAGAGACTCGAACCAATGAACGATAGTTTGGAAGGAAGACGGAGATTGCTGAAACTACGATATTTAATTACTTTTGGCATGCAGATTTGTGGAAAACTATTTTCAGTTATGGCATTGATTTGGAATTTTGAAGAAATTAATTTTGAGTTTTTGAATTTTGAAAATCCGTCAAGTATAGCCAAAGTTAAAACTTCTAGCAATGACGGAGCAACAGGCTATGGAAGGGATGGATACGCCCCTTAAGAAGTTGATAAAAGGTCGTGCACAGGATAGAGGAGATCTGATATATCTCATATCTCTCATACCGCTGATACCGCATATATATTTCTGATGTCAGATAGTCATTGTCGAGTGAATAAGTGAAGCAAGTTGTCTTTAGCGTGTGGTTAAAGCCCGGCGCATCGAACGAACACGGAGCAGTTCCATTTTACGCTGTTCGAAACTAGGTGAAGTTGTAACGCTCACATTAACGTTTCTACCAGATAAGATATAAAGAGTTAACTTCTGCCTTCATTATAATTCAATTGGGCAGTACAACATTGAGGTGTGTAGAAGATTTGAACAATTTCACAGTTATACTTTGAAAGATATTGACACTTTAAGGCTGCAGACAAAAGTGATTTTCTCGCCACCTGAGAGGCACTTTTAAAATTCCACAGTATACACTACGGCTGACACGTGCATCGCAACCGTGATATTGGAGAATACGTTTGGTAATACAACGATACATTCTATTATGGAACATTATAATCTTGCAGTGCTTTCAATGATTATAACAGAAGTTGAGATGGAAGGCTAAGGCTTTAATGCAATTGGGACATATATCGATGGAGTGAAGTAACAGCATGGAACTTCGTTAATCGTCTTTCTACAAAAGCGAGCATGTAGTGAACATCCAACTACACTCATGCATCGTGAATCCATCGCTGAATTATATCAAATGACAGTGGAAATATCATCATACTCCACGATTATGAATATTTCTGCGGAAATAACTGCAATAAACTTCATGGCGAATTACGACTGGAACTTCAGGGAACTTTCAAGAGAGGCCAGGGTGGACCCGGCTCATAAAGAAGAGTTTTGCCAGAAGGATGTCTTTCGTATACATGGAGCAGTGCAATTTCCGGAGGAGGAAGCAGTTCGATTCTCCGAGGACGCTGATTCCAGGTTCGAGGACGGAGCACATCTTCACGCTGGTGAAATGGAACCAACAGCAGTTTTCTTTGAAAACTTTCCTCTAGAACTTCAATCAACAGATAAGGTAGTCGTGAACGTTTCTTGTATTATTTGAGTCATGTAGCGATATCTGAGCAACTATTTTTCCTATATTTTCTGTCCTATCTTTTGCCCCATTTTCTTGCTAGATATTTCTGTACTCAGTACACTTCGATGATTTATGCCTTTTTCTTCGATTTGTTGAGACATTGTTATGTCATTGGCATAGTTAAATAATTTTGGATCAGTTGAGACTGATAATTAGATTCTTTCAGTAATTTGCATATTTTTGTAGTCACGATTTGACTGTAAAGTTAACGATTTGCTATGGCAGAGTTGAATTCAGACAGCGTGTCATTTTATTAAAGTAATTCTATTCAGTAAATTACTTTGACCAATTTTCTGTCATCCTCAAGAAAGAAGAATGATTAAATGATTTTAGAGCGTTAAAATCTAATACGTTATCGACGATCTTTGAAATACTAGTCGTCTTATGAACATGATTGCATTATAGACAATTTTATGAAATATGAACTTTGATTACGATTTATTGAATACATTATAGTAATGAACATTTGATAGGAATTTTTCCCAATTATAGATTGGAACAATAATGTTGGCATTCCACAGTCTAATTGTATTCTATTCGACTATTTATGCAGTTTAGATGAACTTTGATTGAAGATAGTATTTTTATACTGCGTTACTTTGAAGATATTAATCTCAATTTTGATAGACCAGGGAGGAGTGTCTAATCGTATTTGCTATTAAATTTATTTGTGATTGGCAAATTTTTACTTCATATCGATTCATGAATGAAACCCACGAAGGTTAAATAATAACAGTCATTAATACAATTGATGAATATAAGAATTTTTGAAGAGGAACAATGGATGTATAATCGTTAGTTCAGTGGACCTGTAAAAGTCGCTGATGAGTAATGCCCTTGAATAATGAAGGAGGTTCCCACAGTAATAAATGAAGTTGTTGAATTTATGAGTGGAGGTTTTTGTATGTAATTTGGAAGATTTTGATGCCATATATATGAAGATATATGATGAATTCTGGGCCTATTTTTGTGCAATTTTGTGCGTTTTGAGCGAAGTATTTTTCCGCTGAATGTATTGTCCTGGTTCTTTGAAAGTTATTCATGTGAAGATACTGTTAAAGTTAACAAGAGTGTTAAATAATTTGAGATGAAGATTTTGAATGGAGGTTACCGTCACAAATATTAATAATTATTATTAAACCTTATTAAACCTGAATTTGACAGTTAAATATAACTAACCTTCATTGGTCGATTATATCACCACGATTTGAGTAATTATCAACCGGATAAACGTGTGGTTTAATGTATTTCTTATATAAATAATATAAATATTGTAAAATAATGTTGTAAATATCTTTGTTAAATAATATGAAATGAAAGGGATTAATAGAGGCGTGTATAAAATTTTTAATTGTCGTTTGACATTGTTATAAACAATTTATTATTGTTATAAATAATTAATGAACTTTTGTTATTAACATTTAGAGTTTTGTTTTTATACTCTAAACAACGCTAATTAAGCAAGTGGATTGAACAATTAAATATGATTTAGGATTGTTGGAGTATTCCACTGGTGTTTGAATGGAGCATTTAAAAGATTTGCGTGATAATATTTCAGTTGAGATGTGGACATTTAACGTGTTTTGAAAGGAGAGCTAAGCTCTGATGTAACTCGCTTATGCTAGGGTTGAACGGACAGGTGAGTCCACTTTGACGATGCAGGTGCATTGCAGCTGGCCCGGACAACTGTATGATAGAGGCCAAGGACGTTTACATAATAGCCTTGTGGCTATAAATAAAATGTGATGTATATAAACACGCAAACCAATTGATATATGTGTCTCGTCCCAAATCCCGTTTCCATTCCAAGTGCATTATTATAATTACGTTATTTTGAGCTTGAGAAAGCTGAAACATTGTATGTAGAGTATACCAGTCCTACAGGAGGACATAGTTATGTGGTCGATGGCTTCTGATTGCCACGTGGATTTTGTTGTTTTATTTTTGTTAAATTCATTCTTTATGTGAAATAAATTATTGTGCAGTTTAAAGTTTCTCGTCTTCGTTGTGGTTCATTTTAAATATCATGGTGGAGGTTATTGTGTGGGCACGCTTTAAGTGATCCAGTTGACAACCCAGTCCCCGAGATAAATTTAAGAGGTAAGTAAAGGTAAGTATGAACCCCCGTATATTTTGGTGTGTTCCACAATAATTTCTTGTTAACTATTGTGCTCTAATCTCGATAGTATCTGTCAGTGCCATTTTCATTGATGTAGCTGTGCCGGTGCGTTTGATTATTGGCAATCCGATTGAGGGGGCGGATATCTGACAGCCTACTATCCGGATAACGGGGACAGTACCTGACATTCCACTTGACGATTTAAATGCGTATTTCACGGAAGAGAGAGTTCAGTCTAATCCACTTAACATACCTCATGTAAATAATGACCCATCATTTGTCCCACAAAGTCGCCCATGCTTTGCTTTTCGTATTGTCAGCACTAATGAAGTTAAGAAAGTCTTGTATTCTATTAAATCGAAAGCTACTGGTGTCGACGATATTCCTATAACTTTCATACATAATATCATTGGTGCTAAACTACCCATTCTCACCCATATTTTAATCACTGTCTAAAAAACGGCACATTACCTGCAATTTGGAAGTACGCAAATGTAATCCCACTTCCCAAGAACCCAGGCTCTAAACTTCTATCCGATTACCGTCAAATTATTATTTTCCCCGCTCTTTCCAAAGCGTTAGAACGGTTGGTACATACTAAAATACTGGAATACCTGCACGCTCACTCTCTTCTGGATCCACATCAATCTGGCTTCAAGAAGGGCCATAGCACAGCACCTGCTTTACTAAAAGTGACTGATGATATCAGACAAGCAATGGACGAAAGACAACTGACAATACTCACACTCCTTGACTTCAGTAAGGCTTTTGACACGATACATATCCAGACATTGTTGAAGAAACTTGCATGCCTTTTCGGTAATGAGGCTTTAAAATTTTTCACTGCATATCTTACAGATCGCATGCAACGTGTAATAACACAAGATACTGCTTCACAGTGGCGACTCAGGAAGGCAGGAACCCCTCAGGGTTCCGTTCTTGGTCCTCTTTTGTTTGTCCTTTATATTAATGACATCTCCTCAGTAATAAAATATAATAGATATCATCTTTATGCGGATGACCTCCAAATTTACTGTCACGTTGGTATCAAAGATATAGCGAACGCGATACGAGATGTAAACACCGACCTGCAACAACTCAGTGTGTATGCTAGTGATAACGCTCTCCTTCTCAACCCCAAAAAGACCCAAGTTATTATAATCGGCTCGCATGGATTATTGAATTCCATGTATAAAAACTACACTATCCCTCCTGTGACTTTAAATGCAACCGTAATCCCGTTTAGTAAAACAGTGAAAAACCTCGGTATGACTCAGACTGAAACTCTTGACTGGTCTGCACATGTAAGTAATACTTGCAGGAAGATGTACGCGACGCTACACCCACTCAAACGGCATAAGAACATTTTACCACAAGACGTGAGGATAAAACTTATTGAGACTTTGATACTACCAATACTTGACTATTGCGACGTGGTCCTTGTTGATGCAACTAGCGAACAAACTAAAAAACTGCAACGAGCATTGAACTCTAGTCTTCGGTTTGCTTTCAACTTGAATTACGATTCTCACGTAACCCCTAGCTACAAAGCTCTTTCTTGGCTGAAACCTGAAGGGCGTGGAAATTTTCATATTTTGACGTCGGTATATCGAACCCTAGACGAAAATCTCCCACTGTATATTTCTTCGAAATTTCATTTCCTGTCCTCATTTCATAATATTAGGCCTAATACTAGATCTGGCTCTTCCCTCGCTATTCCCGTTAACCACTCTTCCAAGTACAATAAATCCTTCGTTGTGACTGGGTCGCGACTTTGGAATACACTCCCATCTGACGTAAGGGAATGCAAGACCTACACAAAATTTAAGACTGCTTGCAGAGATTTCCTTTTCAACACCGCTGACTGTTTCGTGTGACTAGTGACGGATGATAGACAGCATGATTGAGCCACTATGGTATATAAATAAAAATTAAAATACCCAGTTATTTACTAGATCTAACACCATCACTCATTATTATTATTATTATTATTATTATTATTAGTATTAGTATTAGTATTATTATTAGTATTATTATTATTATTGTTTCAGGTAACAATTTTATATGTTTCTTTGTTTGATGTGCATTGCTATCTTTATTTTTATGTCCTGTATTATTCTAACTTAATTTCTGGATTACGTATTGTACCCGTTCGTCCTGGGGATGCGATGACCCATCTGCTATTACATCGCATTCCTGGAGTTCCAGGACAGAGCGGAGTTAAATGAACCTCTAGTCAAATAAGGAATGTGTCGGAAATTCTGCTGAGTTATCGAAAAAGCAGTTGGGTAACACGAGACAAAGTATCTCTAGGGTCGTTACGGGCTTAAGTTTAATAAAAAAATGCAAATATAAATGGGCGCCATCAACTGAATTCCTAGCAAACCACCTCCTTTCCGGTTAAGCCTTACTCAAAACAAGGAAAGAAGAAGGAAAATCACACCATCATCAGATCACAACTAAGATAAAAACAAATTTATTTCACTTTGATAGTCAGACAGACATTTTAAATTTACCTCCTACCTGAGAGTATGGTCGAATGCCAACGTTAAATTGTCATTGTCCAAAAATCGAACCATCTCTTTTCTAATCAAAAATATTTCATCCACATAGAACAGAAAAATCTCTAAAGTTCTCTTGGGTTCTCAGGATCACTGTAGCACTATGTCTTTCGTCACTGACATTTGTGAAACCTGAGACCTAATTTCTCTTTAATTTAACATCATATATGTGGATTTGAAAAAAGTTATTAATCTGTCTAAACATACACATATTATAATCACATATATTAAACATCACGTAATTTATGGCTTGCATGGCATAATTTAAATGTTGAACATGTGAGTCAAATGCTCCTAAACATTGAATAATTAATTTACATTATTTACATTGTCATTCATAATTACTTGTTTGTGAATTACAGAAAATTCACGGCTTATTGGTCATCGTTATCATCATCATCAAAATTAAACATTTCTCTCATTAATTCTTATCTCAAAATTCTACATATTCCTGTCAGAATCATTAATTCATCACCATTACATCATTTAAATCCTCAACTCAAGTTGCAATTTCTCAAATTATATCTCAATTAAATTTATTTAATTCCATATACATTCATTAATCATCAGCTTCTTTAGTTAATTATCACCTTCTAATTCAGTTATTCATCATCTATCCAATCATCTATTAATTTATTTAAATCAGTTTATTTATTCAATCTTTAATTCATCCATCTATTTAATTCATTGATTTATTCCAAAATTTAATTTATCAAATTATTTAAATTTTATTCTTCTGGTTATTTAGATTTTTATTATTTCATCTAGTCATTCTGATTTTTATTTCCTTAGGTCAGATCAATAATATTCTTAAATTTCAGATTATTATTTCATTAATTATTATTCTCAGAAAATCTTGTATTATCAACTTTATTTATGTGTTTAATTTCCTAACAAATTGTTTAATATGGTTTATAGAACGTTGTCTTACAGTTTTATCACTTCCAAGTTATATCTCGTATTTAATTTATCATGCCAAAAAATATTATTGCCTTCACGACATCACGTTGGATCTAACTATCCACAACGACATTATATATCCTCAATTCTTCAAATATCACATTTGAATACAACAATTATTCCACAAAACTCCATAATTATTCAGCACATACAGCATGAATCTCAACAATTACGCTAGACTGGGTACGACGACCTCATGTCTGCTTCAAAATACATTAGCAACGTTGCAACTATCACATGGCAACTTCCACAAAATGCCTATCACAAACTCCACTTAACCATGTTGCATGATCTACAAAAAATATATAACTGGCTTCAAATTATCAACGCACACAATCTCCAATAACTGTAATTAATCTGATCACATCTAGACAACTTCTTAAACAATTGGAAAAAATATTACCTTAGTAATTCAAGATTTGCTTTCAAATAGCATAAATTCTCTTACAATTCTCATAATTCACATCACAGAAAAACACCAATGTGCTATAATCTCTCATATCAAAATCTGCAATACTGATCTGCCTTAAAATAAATCTGACCATTAATGATTCATCTTACAAGATTCAATTACTTTAAATCGTTCTCAAGGGTATCAAACACAATTATAAAAATCATCAAAGCATCAGCTGTACCAGCTGTTAAACTGAAATTACTCTCAAAAGAGTATAGCAACAAAATATTGGATTGGCAAACAAGAATTACTAAACGTAACCCTGCTGACATTTATCGTTACTTTATTTAACAAAATTTCGACTGATATGTGACTAGTAGTTCCTTGTTTGATTCACTTACAATCTCATGTACACTCGGATGATAAAAATGAGTCCCTCTATGGCAAGTAAGATGTGTAACCACCGTACAGTCGTATAAATACGAAAGACCTCGCCCAATCGACTAATCATGATAGTGCCCTAAACGATGGGTAAGATGAGTATCCACCATACAATCGTATAAATACGAAAGACCCCATCTCGTAGACTATATGAGTGAATGTATCAGATAGGAATCAACAAGTTTCTAGTTGTCATATAAAAGCGATGTTCATTCACTAAAGTGAATAACTTCTTAAAATCTCCAAACAATCCAATGGAAAAAATCCCTACTGATGAATAATACACACTCGCTAGTATGCAATGAACTGACGAAGTAATTTTAGATAATCAATTGCAAATCACGAGTTAGAAATACTCGTTACACAAAAAAAACTATTCATGAAAAATATCCTTGCTGGAAAAATGTCTAAAAGACCAAACATCTGCTTAATAAAGCCAACCAATGGTGAGAATTTCATATAATGATGCCTGCCATATCATATGGTCACGCCATATTCTAGCAAAATTCGAAGCATATAAAGTCAAACCATGTCTAAATAATCGTATCACTCCTATTAGAAAAATATACATGTGTGCCCAGTATTCATGAAAATAATCGTATCAGGTAGTTATAACTCTTACAGTACCTTTTCATAATCAGCTGTTATTAAATTTCCAAGATCGTCGATTTTCCCTACGTAATGAATTTCTCGAAAGATCGGCGTGAATATCATTCCATCCATGAAATGACGATTGCCTTCAAAATCCCAAGTGAATCAGCTGGTGGACCTCCTCTCGTCAGGAATCGAATCCATCGCTCTGCGGTGCCATCGCGTCCCTATCTGCGTTTACTCCGACATGATGAACTTCTGGTTACCCATAGCGGATATTGTCCAAATCCTCTCGAAAAAGTTCATGGAAACAGCGGACCCCCTATTCCTCTTCTACGTTACGCCACTGTTCCATTAAATGTTCAGTTTGAGTGTCGAAAGTTCTGTCTCCAATAACTGCTAAGTCTCACTTTCGTAAAATAAAATTTTATATGAGAGTGTCTAAGTTTATGAAACACCCTGTAGTTGTGTTCATACTCGGTAATTTACAAAACTGCATAAGAAATAATTTCATTAATGCACGAGCTAATGTTCAGCAGTGCATATGCTTACAACATTCCGTTTGCTTGAAATTGTTAATGTTACTTGGAATGCGTTATGAAATGCATTGTCGTAATATTATTCAGAAAAACTATGTTCCTTCGAAGTTCAAAGTTGCAGTGTCTCGTAACAATCTGCTTTTATAGTTCAAATGCTGAATAAACTTCCTAACTCAATCTAGCAATGAAGTTCAGCTTCTGTTATAATGCTTGCGTATATAATCATCTCCGCCTAAAGCTGACCTCGCCATGTCGTTCTACTGTTCTGTTCTGCGTTGAAAAGCAGCTTAGAATAAAGTCTCCAACTACTTGCAATGCTGTCCTAACATATCCCGGCCGTCTATGCTTGCTTGCTCGGCAAGTCCGCCCGATTTATTGACCTGCTTGTCGTTCGCTGCCCGGTGATGTTGAAACTGTCGCCTACACTTTGCCGTGAGAGTTTCGGTTCGCTACGCGACCTTCACCATGCGTTTGGCTTGCGCTACTGCTCGACCCTGCTTGCTCGGCTCACAGAGCTAGACTGAATGTGTCCGCACTGTCTTTACTCTTATCTGCCTGGCGCAGACACGTGGCGTTCACCCCACCACTATGCTCTCGCGTCACAATTATAATCTCGAACCCTCATCATCTCGGCTATTCCGTTATAAAATAACTTAAGGGTTATCTAACTTCCTTAAAATTATTACCACATATAATGCATGTTATATCTTCTCTTCTAAGATGTTTAAATACCATATTCCATATAGATCTTAATAAAGCTTCATAATTCTATCCATAATTCCATCTTCTTAGGAGGGGCGTGGTGGCTCAGCGGTCTAGCTGTATGCCTCTCACCAAGGCGGTCCGGGTTCGATTCCCGGTCAATGCATGTGAGATTTTCAAAGTGAAATGCCATGTCCTGTGGTTCGGATTCCACGTAAAAAGGAGGTCCCGTGGCTCATGATCTCGCGATTAACGGTCACGTTAAACTAGAAGCTTTCCATCTTCTTACAGATGTCAGTGTCTTCTTGATCCTAGACCTACTACGTCATCCTGACATTCCTCTTGACTCGATCTGGGCGCTATCTTTTCCTAACTCTTCCCAAAACCTCAACTACGGCTTAATGTCTGCTGGCGTAGCCGATATCCTCAACTAGGTATCGGGTACAGTATCTTATTCAATGGTAGTATTTGTGTATTTTATTATAACTATGTGTAAGAGAGGGCCACGAGCCCTAACTTCGCCACTGCAAAAGACATAAATAAATAAATAAATAAATAAATGTCATCGATCGTGTATCCATCAGAGTTCAGGGTGAGCACAGAATCATCATAGTAAAACTTGTTGGTCACATTTTCACGTATGTTGTATATTCGATTGTACGTTTCAAGAGAAACAAGTCCTAAACCATAGGGTTTTTCACTCAATTCGATGGGCGGGTAAAGGTCTAGGCTGACTTCAGGTCCACGTCCATGGAGTGTAAACGTTTTACTTCCTGCCGACATACTGTTGGCGTTTTTACTTATGCTGCGTCTTATATTAAAAAAATAAACACAAACGTCCACACTGTTGGCTGTTAAACGTTTGCTCACGTTTCACATTATAATATATCTTGATCCTGTTTCCAAAATAGGTCACAAGTTCCATGGGCGGGGGCAAATTCCCAAAACTGTCCAAGTGCCATACAGTGGATCCCTCTTTGCCATAAGCTACATAATGCGTTCCTGGTCCTCGGTGATCATCCAAATTGACAACAGCGCATTCCTGTTTCCAGGGTCGTGGGGGTAATTGGTTTCGCATAAACACACCTCGAAAATGAGAAAGCTGTAGTTGTTTAGCATAGCTTTCCACTTGTTGTTGCGTCAGGGCATGTCTTGCTATGGCTGAGGTGATTTTATTTTATATTTTGAAATGGCGAAATCCCAAATCCTTGTTCACAAAAGGCTGGCTTTAAATTGGCATTTCTAGCCTCCATAGCAATCGCTTCCATCGTTTCATTGTGTCGCTGACTTTCTTTGAGTTGTTGCTTGCCCTGCTGCGTGGCTTTAATGGTTTTCGCCACTGCACTGGCACCGACCAAATGTGATCCCAGAACAGCCAAACCGGCAAATAATGCAGGTAAAAATCCCGCTCGTTTGGGGACGGGAATCACTCGCCATTGTTTTGAACCCTGTCGCTGACGTTTTGGAATAACATGTCTCTGTGCTGCTCGAAGAGCTTTCCTTATGGTCAATACATTATTATTATTTTTTTTTATTTCGCAAGGGCTTGTCCACGAATGTCTTAAGCCCAGGCTTTGCCAAGGACAAAGTCCTTTTTTTTAGTCTTTCTCACCACATACCTTTGTTTCACAATGATGATAATGACCAACAACCCTTCACAAGAAAATTTAAGTCACAACTAACGTCAGATTGTTATTTCATGGCTGTATATTCCAATCCCACATAAAGTGGGAAATCGTTTATGGTTTTCCCGCTTGCTTTTCATCCCATGTCAACATGAGATGAAAGGATAATTCGTCACCTGCATTGACCATGTCATGGTTATGGACCAACATCCTATGACCATTTACCAGTATTTGTAAATGGTTCTCATCAGGTATGGCATATTTGATGTGAATGGTTCCATCATAGTTTAATCGATAGTGGCTTAAACCCGAAGCAAACACATAGGTCAGGTGCTGGTCATGAACTAGCGGTAAATGGTTTCTCTCATTCACAGGTTTTTCATTTGTCAGATACACTAAAAATACAGATGGGATAAATGTATAAAGCCTTTTCATTTCATAGGTCACGTAACGCTTGGTACAGACATCGTCTTCGTCTTGCGGGTCTTCCACATGAATAATGCGGTGATGATTAGCGCTATAGCCATTCACTGTAAGCTGAGGCACTTATTCATAAAACTCATACACTTTGTAGTCCACATACGTTTTTGTAGTAACGTCTGTAGGCACTTGAGGATGTTTTACATGGGTTAACCGCTTTCCCTTAAAGTCATAATCTCCCTGTTTAGTGCGTGGCACTACTGACCTATCCACTTAGTGTTTATTAGCAGGATCTGTTTCTTGTTTAGGATCATGTATGGGGACAGACCTAGCTTTGGCCATGAACGCACGTCCAAAGACATCCATCGTCAACCTGTAGTACAAGTCTACTGTTTCTATGACAAGGCTCGGTGCCTTGTATATAGACAGCCTGCTAACCTGTCTAAGCCTTAGTTGAAATGAAGATTATTAAACAGCAAGAGTCATTCCCCGTGGGGGACATGGTTTCTCATCTCTGTCCCACATCACGTGAACAACGCCATGGTTCACTGCTTCCATCTTCCATTTGCTGCATCGTTGTGGGGCCTTCGGGGTGTGGAAAGACTAATCTTTTGCGGACGCTTATTACAGCGCCCAATGGTCTGCGTTTCCAAAATATTTATATTTTTGCAAAATCTCTCTACCAACCCCTCTACGTGTTTCTGGATCAAGTCATGTCTGGATTACAAAAAGAGAAAATGGGTTATTTCACATTTTCCATGCAAGAAAATGTTATTTCACCGGATTATGTAAAGCCTGATTCACTCATGATTTTCGATGAGGTATCCACTAAACGTCAAGGAATCATTCAAAGCTATTTCAGCATGGTTCGACACAAACCTATCGATTGCTTCTATCTTGGACAAACGTATTCTAAAATGTCCAAACAGTTGATTCGTGACAATGCCAATGTCATTGTTTTATTTCGCCAGGACGAGAGAAACAATCGTCACATTTATAATGAACATGTGAATCCGGATATGACCTTTCAAATGTTTACAGAATTGTGTGCCAAGTGCTCAACGTCATGCCTGTTTAGTGATTGACAAACAAAGTGAACTCAACCAAGGACGGTATCGCTTAGGGTTTGATCATTTTATTGCTATTTAAGGCCCTGTCTCATTCCCTCTCATGTCATTTGTGAAGACACCAGGGCGTTAGCAGAGAGTCAATTGAAAAAGCATATTATTAGAGCAAAAAATACTATTCGCCAAAAGTTTCGTCAATTGCAACGATCACGTGCAGATCATGCTTTGTTTTTTCAACAACATTTAGCACCTCCGCTAAAAGCCATGTTGAAACCCACTTTCAAGCCATCTGAAACGCTACCCACCGTTTCACAAGCCACGCAGACGCTGCACGAGGACCCTGAGGAAGAGGAAGAGGAACAGGAAGATTTGACTAGTGTTAGCGAAGTTGAGGATGAGGAGGAACATGTGTTAACACCTCAAAAAAAGTCCTCACCCCTTGCAGATTTTTTGAGAAAAAAGAAATCCTTGGTCATGGTCCAAACACCTCGCCCTTCCAGATCGTCTCCGTTTTCACAACTCTTGGTCACCCCTCAACATAAAACTCAACTGAAAACCATTTTAATAAAATATTATGGAGCAACACGACAACCCTATCACATTGATCTATATATTGGAAACACAGATACCGCGTATGGTGTTCGCTATGAGGATGATAGTTTTAAAATTGGGGATTCATCCATTAAATTTGCTCATACTAAAACTGTCATTAAAAACATCAACTATAAATTAACGCCAGGACTGTTAAAGCTGCTCTTCTCTCGGACTCCCTCATCCCATCATTATACGTCAGAGGATCTTGGCAAATATAAATCCATTTTATTGGATACCCATGCCCACAAAAGACAGTATGATCCCACTCAACTAGTGAATGCCAATATATCTCAAAAATATAAAACCATCATTGCAAAAATGTTTCCCACCAGTCAAAGTGGTCATGGTAATGCATCCGCTTCGGGAGTGAAATTTAAACCATTAAAACCCCTTGTGGAAGTTACCTACTGGCACAATCCCAATAAGCTCGTCCAGCGGCTACAGTTGTTGCATGCCTCACGTCAAGCTGGCCATACCGGTCACGATTGGGAAATTCAAGAAATTGAACAAGAACTTCGAAATGCCAAAATTATTGTTTAAGCCCTCACCCATTACAATGGGTATTGCTCACAAGTTACATCGCCCAGCTAGGCGTCACTATCCGCGAGTCAAGGTGATTTCACGAGGTGTGGATGAACTTTGGCAGGCTGACTTGGTTGAAATGATACCCTATGCTGGCGATAACGACGGTGTACGCTATATGTTAACTGTCATTGATGTGTATTCCAAAATGGCCTTTGTTGAACCTGTGCGTCGCAAGTCTGGTCCACTAGTCACCAAGGTGTTTCAACATATTATTCAACACTCAAAACGTCAACCTCAGTTGCTACAAACCAACCAGGGGAAAGAATTTTTCAACAAGGATTTCTCCAGTTTTCTCAAATCTAAGGATATTCACCATTACACCACATACAGCAATCTCACAGCCAGCGTGGTCGAGCGGTTTAACCGAACATTGGAAACGCATATGTGGATAGTGTTTACCGCTCAGTGCACGTATCGCTGGTTGGACATGTTACCAGAGCTGGTGTCACGTTACAATGACACCAAACATAGAACGATTGGAACCAAGCCACGCCTCATGACTAAAAATATTCAGCGACTGGATAAACTGTTTAATCCTACAAAAACAGCAGACCCTAAACGTCACCGACTGGAAATTGGGAATTTTGTTCGTGTGAGCAAATTTAAGTCTGCCTTCAATAAGGGCTACACACCTCAGTGGGGGACTGAACTTGTTTAGCTTACGTGTGGTTTCACACGTGTTCACATGCATTTCGCTCTTCCCTGTCACCACGGTTGTCAGATTATTTAACTTTCAAGCGTCCTCTGCGTCTTTGTCATTTTCCATTGCACCTGCTGTCAAGTCTGATCGGCGCATTCCAATAAGCTCAAATGACATTCACATCCTGCTAGTCTGCTCCTCTGCAAGTTTGTTTTCTGTACTCGCTTCAACCAACATGGAACCAACTTCTCATAACCTCTTACAGGTTAAAGATCCCCTTCGGGGGTAAAATATCAGAAAAAAGAACCCTTGCTCTGTCATAAACCGACCCGTCGAAATATCGATTGTTCTATTGAGCACAGCCACCGTGGTCAGCGACAGGTTAGTTGAAACACACACACCCAGCAGTATCGTCTCTCTCAACAACCACGCTTCATGAACATTTTAAACAGGTATAGAACATTTTTTTTTCAACAAAAGTGTCGTTAGGACCTTTGTCAAAATTTCAAAAATAGCCCGAGTCCTATGACACCTCGTATACGTCTCTAGCGTTATTGGTTTGCGAGATAGAGCAAAAAG
This sequence comes from Meconema thalassinum, assembly GCA_946902985.2. Classification (NCBI taxonomy): domain Eukaryota; kingdom Metazoa; phylum Arthropoda; class Insecta; order Orthoptera; family Tettigoniidae; genus Meconema; species Meconema thalassinum. The sequence goes on from CAMPQE020000021.1 coordinate 794,227, forward strand.
TCTAAAATCACGGTTTTACCCCAAAAAAAACATGTTCCCAACATTTCAATTTTTCAACACCTACATTCCCGTAAAGACCGCAACGAGACGAAACAAACGAATCCAAGCACGCCCTCCTAGCATTACTCCTTCCTTCCCAAGGCCGCCAGGGGCTCACAACTTCGTTTTGGAAGCAGAACTGTCCCCATCACACTACTTACAAAACACAAATTTTTGCCCTAGAGACCTGAAATTTATTTTAGGGATAAAGGGGGTAGGGACCTTTCATTTATGTCAAACAAGCTTTTTTGTATAATTCCTAGTTTCCAAAATATATGATTTCAAAATTCGAGTGTTTTCAAAAAAAGTTTTATTACAGAAAATAAAGGATATAGAGACCTTTTGTTTGAACCATGGCACAACGTTCTACCATGTTTGGTTTTCAAACTATCACCTACTTTCGAAAACAAAATTTTTCAAAATTTCTTTAAAAATGTAATAAGTGGTCCATAGCAAAGTCCCCGTTAGCTAGAGTCCAACGACACCTCATTTGTTAAAATCCGACCTTGGGTTCACCAAATCTTAATTATTTAATATGAACGCGGCCCGAGCAACGCCGAGTGCGTTAGAACCCATCTTACTAACCTACTCATAATATATGTTAAACTTACAGACATGATTGGTGTAATATAAGAACCTAACTAATACCGAAGTTAAATCTAGTAGAATGTAAAGAGTATAATGAATGTGGATTATGAATAATTAAGAAAGTCGTTGTATAATAGTAATTGAAATATTGGAGAAAAATGTGTCTAGAAATTACTGTGGTATTGAATAATGACGGTTCGATCTATGCAATCTTACTCGTGATGATGTTTATTCCAATATTGAATGAAATTGGAATGTCGGAAGGAATGTTGAATAATGGTTACATAATTTTAAGAATCCACGAAGTAAAAATCGTAAGACATTAATCTGTACTGAAGGTAATCACGAAGTGTGATAGTTCGTGAAATATAAAGCATAGTTTAATGAGATAGCTGTATGAAAAACATTATATGTTAAGAAGTAATCCAATTTTAGTGTTACAAATTGTAATATATGATAAAAAGAAAGTGTTAAAATATTATGCTAAGTCAACGTGTGTAAAAAAAACATGGTAAAAGTGAACCAGACTTAAACAAATCAATAGTGTGATTACGCCACATGTAACTGAATGTGGAAGATGAGAATTTTTGTAAAATAGTTACCGGAAACAAAGGATAGTATTGATATCGTGTATATAAAAGTGAATATAGTTGTACTATGAGTGCACATCCATAGTGTAAGATAATATAGGAATTCAGTTACAAGGAAATCCAGTGCAAGAAATACTTTGTTTTTTCCCTGTTATATTCAAACGCATCTCACAAGTGGACTATATGATAAAAGATGGATGAAACAAAATGTGGTTAAATGTAAATTCCACGTTAGGGAATATTTGTATTTCCGTAAGTTCTTTGTGTATAAAGCTAGGACACGTAGAGGTTTTGTCCCAATGTTAGTTTGATTCTAACAAGATTTAATATTACCATAATTGCAATTCAAGCCTTACATTTCGGTAATCTCTATGTGTAGGGTAAGCATTATGGTTTTTATTTTATATTTGCACCATGTTCATTGATAATAAAATGCATAATGTTTCTCTTATGTGCAACTTTCATTAATCTTCATACTGAGGCTTGAACGATTGTTGAAATAACTTCGTGTTTGTGGTACCCATGAACCCTAAACAATTTCACGCCCTGGGGTTATTAGAATCTCGTCCGCCCGGAGTATTTTATTTTTGAACCCGAATTTGTTTTACTTCATTTATTTTATCGTTGTACCGAACTCTTGTCCCGGGTGGTTGTGGTGATGAGCCGGGCCGCCCAATTCGAGGCTGGGGTATCGGACACAGTATTTCACTATTTAAATATTATTTTCCTTCCTTCGAACATTTCCAAAATTCATCCAAAATTGTTAATTTAATCGTCCATGAGATTTGAAATGTCTAAAATTGACGTTTATGGAAACTTCATAATTTTCATATTTTGTAATTAGATATTTTAACCTATATTATGAAATTATTTTCATAAATTTCACTGACTCCAACAATTTACAACCCAAAATCTGTTCCAAGGATTACAACTTGTCTCAAAATTGAACAACTTGATAATAATTTATTCCTCCCAGTTATTTCTGAAAATTTTTACATATTTATTTGGAATTAATATTTCACACTTAACTATCAACACAAAATCTAACAATTCCTACCATAATTTATAAATTTACCAATTCCTATCTTTATTTAGCACAATGTTGATGCAGATAAAATTCTGAGAATATCTGATTTTATTATTTTAATCATATTATTATTATTTTAATTTTAATTTGGATAAACCATTCTACAATCAGCATATTTGTAGATAATCAAAGTATAAATGCACCAGTTCTTTAAATATATATTTGTCATGGTATCCGGTAAGGTTTCCAAAAATCTAAAGTGTGGTTCAAAAACACAAACTCACTCCATAAGCGACTTGGAACAATCGGTAAGTAAAATGAGGTAAGTAAATATATGAATTATACTTAAGATGGCATATGATGATTAATAATGGGGCGAATAAACACAGTCTTACCCTTCTTTTAGAAACTGTCACGGTATGGGGCATATTCATTCCCTGCAACCGACATTATTATCGTGTCCACAATACCTTTCAAAATATCACTCAGCTCTACAAGATAGTAGAGAGATAAGGCCGACTACTTAGTGTTATGGCCGCACGCACGTGACTAGTGGTTAGCTTGTGGTGGTAGGCAGCCCGATATCTCGTGAACCAATAAGGCTAGAGACGTATACGAGGTGTCAAAGGACTATCCTAAGGAGAACTCGTTATGTATTTTTTTAATTGAAAATTTTTGTCTTTGAAAGTATGCGGTAATTCGAAAACTAATAATCCTCAAAAGTGTCATATAGGCTCAAACGAAAGGTCTCTATGTTCATTATCGTTAGAACAAAACTTTTTTTTATTTTTCCAAAATTTGTGAAGCAAGGAGGCATCTACTTAACTTAGGAGGTTGTGAGTCCCTGACGGGTTTGTGGCAGTATGGTGATGTGGTGATATCTTGGGAACGAATAGGGTTAGAGGGTCAAGCGAAGACTCGTTTTAAGGGTATTTTTCCGATGTATGAAGTGGTGAGGTTATTTCTTTAATAGGTTGAAGTTTTGAAACGCATTTTGGGGTAAAAACCTGATTTTTCACATTTTTGGTTATATTTAAGGAAGGGGTGATGCTACAACGAAGTTTGAGGTGTCATTTCTTTTCGTCGTGTTGTCCTCTTTAAGATGATGAATGTGTGGAGAATTATGGAAACCTATTTTGGGGATAAACATGATTTTAAATATTTTTGTTATATATCGCGAACCAATAAGGCTAGAGACCTGTATGAGGTGTCAAAGGACTCGTGGTGAGGTCCCCCTTTTGAATGTAGTATTTAATTTTCTAAAACAAATTGACAAAGATCCTAACGACACACAGTTTCAGAAAAATATTTATTATTTTTAAAAACTTTCTTTAAAAATAATTTAAGAGTGGTAGTAGAGAGAGAGACGGTGCCGTTTGTGTTTAAACGAGCATGTCACCGGCTGTGTCCAATGGATCAATATCTCGCACAGGCATATACGACGGTTCGTTTTAAGGTTATGTTTTTCGGATCTTTCCTATATTGGACTCATTGACTCAAATAACGCAAAACTGCTAGGTCATGACCTGAGATTTCATAAAGCGATAATCGTAGATGGCTATGTGAAGTGTCGCTTTGCGCGGTGTGACGCTGTAGACGCTGGACATCTAAGCAGAAAGAAGGCTAAAAGGAAATAGTTGTGATGAGACTGAGTTAGGATGAAACACAGGTTTGAATGGTTAAATGAAATGTATGATTTATATATTGTAGCTGGTAGCCCGCTAGCGACTCCCAGTGTTTGTGGCTTGAAGACACAACAGTATGTTGCAAAGAGATTTGCAGGTGCAGTCTCTTCCACCACCCCCACCACGACTTGATAACATTATCTTAGGAATGTGCTGTGATGTGTGAACACGTGTGGGAGACAGAGAACAGTTGAAGGTCAAACGGTGCAATGGAAAAGTACTTGGCTAGCGCAACACATCCCCACCACTGCCATTACTACTGTGGTTAGAGGTGTGAACGGGAGTGTAGGGAGGGGAGGGGAGATAGGAATGGGGGACAGATAGTCCTTATGATGATAAGGCATGTGGGCTTATATTTAAACATGAGTGTAGTACAGAGAGAGTATAGGTTTAGTAAGCATGAGTGAATGAATAAATAATAGGCACACGGGTGTACACAAAATCTGATTTATTAATCCAAAAATTGAAGTCTGAGTTAATCCCAGCCATTTCACATACATTTTGTTTCCTTTTCGTTTCAACATTTTTCCACAAGGCAATGTTTTGTAAACTCTGTCTTTCAGATTTCTTGGAGATAAAACCTGCCTTTTATGGGTTCATGGTTGAGGACCTCGAGTAAATAGGTGACTGGACTGTCCAGGTTGACTTGACGAATAAGAAATAGTACTGTCACCCAATTTGGGGGGTAGTCCATGTCGAAGACAGACTGGAATTTGCTCACACGAACATGGTCACCGATGTTAAGGTGGTAACGTTTAGGATCAGCTGTTTTCATGGGGCTAAACAGTTTATCCAGCCGCGAAATATTTTTGTGACCAGTCGTGGTTTTGTCCCAATGGTTCTGTGTTTGGTATCATTGTAACGTGACACTACCTCAGGAAATAAGTCTAGCCAGCGATAGGATCCCCGAGCTGTAAACTCTTTCCATATATTGGTTTTTAGCGTGCGATTAAACCGCTCAACGACACTTGCTTTTAGATTGCTGTACGTGGTGTAGTGGTGAATATCCAAAGTTTTGAGAAAACTGGAGAAATCCTTGTTGAAAAATTCCTTTCCCTGGTCTGTTTGCAACAACTAAGGTTGACGTTTGGGTGTTGAATAATATGTTTCAAGGCCAGGGTGACTAGAGGGCCGGACTTGCGACTCACAGGTTGAACAAAGGCCATTTTGGAATACACATCAATGACTGTCAGCATATAGCGTACATCATCGTTAACGCTAGCATAGGGAATCATCTCCACCAAATCAGCCTGCCAAAGTTCATAGTTACGCCTAGCTGGGCGATGCAACTCGCGAGCTACTTCCACTTTGATGGGTGAGGGCTTAAACAATAATATTGACATTTCGAAGTTCTTGTTCAATTTCTTTGATTTCCCAATCGTGACCAGTATGGGAGCTTGGCGTGAAGCATGCAACAGCTGTAGCCGCTGGACTAGCTTACTGGGATTATGTCAGTAGGTAACATCCACAAGGAGTTTTAATTATTAAAATGTTACCCCCGAAGCTGACACTCTACGACGAACACTTTGAGTGGTTGAAAACATTTTCGCAATGATGGTTCTATATTTTTAGTAATATTGGCATTCACTTGTTGAGAGGGGTTATACTCTCTTTTTTGGGCATGGGTTTCCAATAAAATGGATTTATATTTGTCACGATCATCAAGCGTATAGTCCTCTGAAGATGGAGTACGAGATAATAACAGCTTTAACAGACTTGGCGTTAATTGATAGTTTATTTTTTAATGATGACACTAGTACAAGTAAATTTAATAGATGAATCACCAATTTTAAAACCATCATCTTCATATCTGACACCATAAGTAGTATCGGTTTCTTTGTAAAGAGCTTTGTCAGATAGGGTTCAATCTTTGATCCATAATATTTCTTTAAAATGTGTTTTAATTCAGCATTATGTTGAGGCGTGGACAAAAGTTCAGACAATACAGGCTGGTTGGAAGTAGAGGGTGTTTAAATAATAACAGATTTTGTTTTTAAGATCTGTTGAACTGGTGACGATTTCTCTTCAGGAGTAAACACGTGATAATCCTCATCCTCAACATCGCTAGAATTATCCAATTCCTCTTGTTCATCTTCCACAGGGATCTCTTGTAGAGCCTGCGTTGCTTGTGAAACGGTGGATAGCCTTTCAGATGGCTTGAAAAAGGTTTAAACATGGCTTTTAGAGGAGGTGCTAAATGTTGTTGAATAAACTAAGCATTATCCGCACGTGATCGTTTCATTTGACGAAACATTTGACGAATATTATTTTTTTCTCTAATAATATGCATTTTCAATTGACTCTCTGCTAACGTCATGGTGTCACGACAAATGACTTAAGAGAGAATGAGACAGCCCCTTAAATAGTAAAAGAATGATCAAACCCTATGTCCTTGGTCAAGTTCACTTTGTTTGTCAATCACCAAACAGGCATGGCGTTGTGTGTTCCAGCACTTGCAACACAATTCAGTAAACGTTTGAAAGGTCATATCCGGATTGACATGTTCATTATAAATGTGTCGACTATTCTGCTCATCCTGCGAAATAAAACAATGACTTTGGCATTGTCACGAATAAGTTGTTTAGACATTTTAGAATACGTTTGTCCAATATAAAAGCAATCTATATGTTTGTGACGACCCTCTGAATGATGGCTTGACGTTCAGTGGACACATCATCGAAAATCATCAGTGAATCAGGCCTCATCACATGCGGGGCAACAACATTTTCTTGCATGGAAAACGTAAAATAACCCATATTCTCGGTCTGTAATTCAGACATAACTTGATCTAGGAACACGTTAAGTGGCTGGTAGAGGGATTTTGCAAAAATTTAAATATATTGAAACCGCAGACCATTTGGCGCTGTGATGAGTGTGAGAAAAGATTGGTCTTTCCACATCCTGAAGGCCCCGCGATGATGCAGCCAATCGAAGACGGAAACAGTGAACCGTGGCGTTGTTCATGTGATGAAGGATAGAGATTTGAAACTATGTCCCCCACGGGCAATGACTCTTATTTCTTAATAATCTTCATATCAACCAAGGGTCAAAGAGGCCAGCAGGCTGTCTATATACATAGAACCAAGCCTTGTGACAGGAACAGTACACTAGTACTACAGGTTTATGATGGATGTCTATGAGCGTGCGTTAATGGCCAAGGCCAAGACAGTTCTCTTTCAAGATCGTAAACAAGAGACAGTCCCTGCCAATAAACACTATGTGGATAGGTTAGTGGTACCACAAACTAAACGGGGAAACTACGACTTTAAGGGAAAACGGTTAACCTATATGAAGCATTCTCAAGTGTCTGCGGATGACGCCAAAAAAAAGTATGTGGATAACAAGGTGCGAGAGTTATATGACAAAGTGCCGCAGCTTACTGTCGATGGCTATACGGCTAATCATAACCACATTATTCATGTGGCCGACCCTGTGAAACCTCAAGATGTCTGTACCAAACGGTTTTTAAATTTGGAAATGAACAGGTGGTGTGAAATTAAAGACAAGAGTTTACACATGAAGCGAAGACAACTAGCTAATGTTTAGACGCATAGAACCCGATGAGGTGGCAACCAAACAATATGTGGAAGTCATTTAGACTTTCACGGCCCGTGTTACTATTCATAATGTTGAATTTTGGGCTTATGCCGTGTTTTATTAAACTAAAATTCGACGCGTTTCGAAAGAAACCATGTCTTTCATCGTCAGGAATAATCTGGAATACGACAATGTTGCTAGGAGAAAGCAACGAAGAACATATAGAAAGTGCCCAAAGATGGACGCCATTATAGCCCCATGTTAGGGACAACGGAAAGCAGCAGTGAATTACTTTCTCAGGATTCTGATAATAGGTAGCCAGGATTCACTGAGATTGTAGCCGGTGTCGCGGTAGAAATTATCTGGGTGTTTACGTATTTCAACCGCCTCCCTGATGATTCTGGGACGATATTGCTTTATACGGGCAAGAACATCCACTCCTTGGAACATGACATCATGGCCAGGTGTTAAAGCATGATCGGCAACAGCTGATTTATCAGGTTGAAGGAGCCTGATACTTCTATTATGTTCCTTAATGCGAGTGCATATTGTTCTCGAAGTCTGCCCGATGTAAACCTTGCCACAAGTACAGGGAACTCTGTAGATACCCGGTTGTTGCAATTTAGGCAAACTGTCCTTAGTTGGTCGCAGGAGTTGCCTAATCTTAACAGAAGTTCCAAATACAGTCCGTCTAAATGACAATATTAGAAACCTCTATGGGGAGGATATTTTCCGACTGATGTCTAGATTTAGTAGGTTACGACGCAAGAAGGTGTGTCTAATCTCTTCACTCGCTTTTCTCCTAAGATGCCGGGATCATGATATTCTACCGAGTTTTGTTATGTTTAAGCATTCCTTCAGAACACCAAAGGCAACGAGAATCTATCGTCGTGCAAGCAAGGCGTTATTGATAGGTTACAACATACTCGTAAGCAGTTGGATTTTATTTCGAGGGAGTTACTACAGCTACATCTACGCCTCTCAAACTTCGTAAGTGAGGAACTATGGAAGATCTTTGATCGTATTTCTTCAGTGCAAGCTAACAGCGTTCTAGATCAGGTGAGGGACAGACATATTTCCAAATATGATAGGTTATGTCAGTTGCAGAAATCTCAAGCCATTAGACTTGATGCTAACAAGGTTGTCGTAAATTTGTCCAGCAAGCCCCTAAGTGATACCCAACAGGCAGTTCTCGCTAAAGGTCTCAATTTTGCTGTAGCGCCTAGAAGAATTCCTATTGAAGAACTTATTACATCCGTAGAATCCTCGGTACATCACCTCACACCTGAAGAGGCCGAGGAAGCCAGGCAAGAATGTTCCCGTGTTCTCAAGACCGCTAAGCCACCTAACACCAACTTAAAACAAGGCGAAAGCCGGGCACTTAAAGATCTAAGGGACAATTCTGATATTATCGTTCTCCCCGCTGACAAGGGTAACGCGACAGTGGTATAGGATAAGGTTGATTATGATTCCAAGATCTGGTCTTTGTTATCAGATCCTGTATATAGGATTAATAGTCGTGATCCTACTACTCGCTACTCAAATGTCACCGTCAAATTGATCACGCAATCATCTATTCCAGCGGATACAGCGAAGACTCTCCTTCCAGGGGATGCTATTCTTCCGAGACTCTATGGTCTTCCTAAAATACATAAGGAAGATGTCCCTCTTAGACCTATTGTTAGTACGATTGGTTCTCCTACATATGCCCTTTCCAAATACTTAGGTAGACTACTTCAGCCGCTTCTGGGTAACACGCCTTCGTACATTAAGGATTCCACACACTTCGTGGAAAAGTTAAAAGCTATAACACTTCAGCCGGGTGATATTCTAGTGAGTCTTGACGTGGTGTCTCTGTTTACGTGAGTACCTATTGATGGTGTTATGTCTCTCATTAATGGCTTTTTTCCTGAAGACATCACAAGACTTTTGTATCACTGCATGACCTCCTCCTACTTTCTATGGAATGGGAGTTTTTATGAGCAGACTGATGGTGTGGCCATGGGTAGTCCTCTCTCTCCTGTTGTGGCTAATTTCTTCATGGAGAACTTAGAAGAGAAAGCTTTGTTGTCGGCTCCTTTCAAACCGGAGATCTGGTGGCGTTATGTGGATGACACGTTCGTTGTTTGGACGGAAGGTGAGGAAAATCTTAGCCATTTCCTGGATCACCTTAATCTCCAGCACCCTTCTATTTGTTTCACCATGGAAAAGGATTCTGACGGCAAAATACCTGTTTTAGATGTTCTCGTCACCAAGAAAGAGGATGGATCTTTAGGACACAGCGTTTTTCGTAAGCCAACACACACCAATAGATATCTCCACGCAAGTTCTCACCATCACCCTGCCCAGAAACATGGTATCCTTACAACTCTAACTACCAGGGCTAGGAGGATTTGTGAAGTGTCTTCTTTACAAGAAGAAATTAACACCCTGCGAACCACCTTTGAGAGCAACGGTTATAGCAAGGCTTTGATTTCTACGGTTCTGAAACCAACAAATAATAATAGGACGTCAGTTGAGAAAAGAGGTGTAAGAGGAACTGCTTACCTTCCGTACATACATAACACAACGGATCGTATTGCTAAAATCCTACGTCGGTACAACATACGGACTGTATTTGGAACTTCTGTTAAGATTAGGCAACTTCTGCGACCAACTAAGGACAGTTTGCCTAAATTGCAACAACCGGGTATCAACAGAGTTCCCTGTACTTGTGGCAAGGTTTACATCGGGCAGACTTCGAGAACAATATGCACTCGCATTAAGGAACATAATAGATGTATCAGGCTCATTCAACCTGATAAATCAGCTGTTGCCGATCATGCTTTAACACCTGGCCATGATGTCATGTTCCAAGGAGTGGATGTTCTTGCCCGTATAAAGCAATATCGTCCCAGAATCATCAGGGAGACGGTTGAAATACGTAAACACCCAGATAATTTCAACCGCGACACCGGCTACAATCTCAGTGAATCCTGGCTACCTATTATCAGAACCCTGAGAAAGTAATTCACTGCTGCTTTCCGTTGTCCCTAACATGGGGCTATAATGGCGTCCATCTTTGGGCACCTTCTATATGTTCTTCGTTGCTTTCTCTTAGCAACATTGTCGTATTCCAGATTATTCCTGACGATGAAAGACATGGTTTCTTACGAAACGCGTCGAATTTTAGTATAATAAAACACGGCATAAGCCCAAAATTCAACATTATGAATAATATGTGGAAGACTATGTATTCTCCATGATAAAACCACACCCTCATGTATTTCTCATGACCATGACGCATCGAGGTTTTGTCAAAGACACTTCAGATTTTACCTATGTTTTACCTTCAAGCTCAACGAGTTATCGTTTACCGTATGACGGACGTATTCGTATTATGGACTATATATCTGATGTAAAACATTTATCCATACGATTAAACCATAGTGCCATGTCACTACTTGGTGATTATACAGTCAGCATGAGTGATAAACTCTTTTTTCATTTGGTTCTAACCTTAGAGGAAAAGAGGCAGGAAACACGATGCACGATTTCCCGCTTTATGTGGAATTTGAATATACAGCCGTGAAATAATGCCCAAAGGTTAGTTCTCACTCAAACGTTCTTGTGAAAGGTTGTTCATCATGATGGTGAAAAAAGATACGTTGTTAAAAAGACTAAAAAGAAGACCCCGTCATCGCCAAAGAATGGGGTTTAGGCACTTGTTGACAACCCCTTGCGAATTAAAAAAAGTGTTGACGATTAAGAAAGTCCTCCGAGCAGCACAGAGAAGTGTCGGTCGAAAAAGTAAACGACAGGTTTCAAAACAAGGTCGGGTGATTCCTGTTTCCAAACTAGCTGGATGTTTACCTGCTTTATTTGCTGGTCCTGGGTTCAGTTTTGGGCGGTGCGAGCGCGGTGGCTAAAACTATAAAATATGTACAACAGGGCAAGCATGAATTATAAAATAGTCAACGACACTATGAAACGAAGGAAGCTTTTGCTATGGGAGCTAGAAACGCCAATAATGTAAAGCCTATTACCTATCACAAAATTTAAAATAAAAAAATTAACCTCAACTGTACCGAGATATGCCCTGACCCATGAAGAAGTCAAAAGCTATGTTAAACAACTAAAGCTTTACAATTTTCTAGGTGTGTTTATGCGGAACCAATTACCACCACGACGATGGAAACAGTAATGTGTCTTCATTACTCTAGATGATCACCGAGGACCAGGAACCCATTATGTAGCCTATGCCAAGGATGGTTCCACGGTGTGGTACTTTGACAATTTTGGGAATCTGCCTCCGTCCATGGAACTATACACGTATTTTGGAAACAGGACAAAGCAAAAGTTCGATACGCAAGAGTGCGGTCATTTGTATTTATTTTTATATAAGACACAGCATAGGCAAAAACGTAAACAGTATGTCAGCAGAAAGTAAGACGTTTATACTGCATGGACGTGGACCTCAAGTCAGCCTAGACTTTTATTCTCCTATTGAATTGAGTGAAAGACCTTATGGTTTGGGGCTTGTTTCTCTTGAAACGTACAATAGAATATACAACATACGTGAAAAGGTGGACAACAAGTTTTACTATGATGATTCCACGCTAGCCCTAAACCCTGGTGGATAAACCATAGGCGATATTTATGAACACATTTTCGTGGTGCTGGTTTAAAGTCATTTCTTAATAGAACAAGCAAGTTTGAACTTCTCGGCCATACCATTACTCATCGCTGCAGTATCTTATCCTCGTTTTAAAATGGATTTTAATCACAACCAGATTCCATCAGCCCTTTTCTGGGGTTTCTACCACGAGTTCTTTAACCCAACAAAAAACATGAATCGGACCATGAAGTGAAATTGATTGAGGGCCATCACATGCCGATGACGTGTAATATTATTAGCAACGTGTACACGAATCAAGGACCATCGCATTCACTCTACAATTTTATTGTGACATCGCCTAATGGCTATATCATTCGTGAAAACCCTCCAGTGGTGCTTTTTCATTCTGCGGGTGTTGATCATATTCATCATATAACTTTAAGACTGGTCAATAGAGACCCACAACTGATTCAACTAGATTTCCGCACACCAGTCACCTACAAGTTGGTTCTAAAGCCACTGTGAAGTTGGTGTATAAAGCAACAACACCATCTACCCTAGGTGTTAGTTGTTTGCCACGTTAATGCACGTTAACACGTAAGGACAAGCAGATTTTACAGCATCTGTCTTACCACGTAAACCTGCATGATGAATTATCCTAGAAGTGGTGAACCGCATCGAGGAGCAAGAAGGGGTGGTAAGAATTGATACGCATTCCTATCAAGCTCAAACACCTGGACTAAATAACAATGATGAAATTCAATTTGTTATCAACAACCAAGATATTTGCACCCTACCGGATGAAAGTGCCATTCAAATTGAAGGTCAGCTCACAAAAGCAGATGGCTCTACACCCACGACATCCACGTTAGCCAACCATGCTTTTGCCTTTCTGTTTTCTGAGGTGCGCTAAGTGATTAACGATATTGTAGTAGATAGCATTCGAAATATTGGTATTTCAAGTGTCATGAAACTAAACCCCTCTTATAGTGCGGAAGAAGTTAAAACACTTTGCATGGCGGGTTGGTGCCTTGAATCGACTGGATGGTTCACACCGATGGCACGTTTACTGGATTTTTACCTCTTAAACTCATTTAAGTCTTTACTGAAGATCACCAGCGTATTGTTGGTAAACGCAAGACAGGGACAGGAGAGACAGGAGTGATAATAATGCTCTCAAGGGAGCCGATGATGGACCCATAGATTCAAAAATTCAACTACAACGGATTGTATGGAAAGCACCGCATGTGACCCTTTCCGATAGAAAAAAAAACTAGAGATGCTCACGATTGTGGGAAAAGATATGCCTCTACCCATGGAATTTAGAAGCTGGGCGCTCCATGAGTACCCACTATTGCCAACCACCAACACACACAGTTGGTCTGTGAAAACAGCACGCTATACAGAGACACCTCTCTACATTATAGTGGGTTTTCAAAAAAATCGCAAGTATCAACAAACCAAAGATGCGACTCAATTTGATCACCTACAATTGAGAAATAGTCGTCTTGAACGGTGCCCAGGCAACATGTTGCGTTCGATAATTGTGGATTGTCAATGGTTTAAAGTTGGAGATAACAAATTTATATTTAAAGTGGTGGCTATCATTGACTGTTCCACGTTTTGGATTTCACAACACACCCATCTTGAGTTTAAACCACCCTATTCTTACGATTTGTTGTATGAGAAAGATAGAAATCATTTGCAACTACAATGGAATGAGGGAAACATTTCTTATAAATACCTCGACATGGTGATTTTATTTATTTATTTTAATCGTATGGTGAGTACAACAAGGAATTCATAAGTCCAGGTCCAAGTTCTTCAACCACACAACAGCACTTTCTGAAAGATGAAACAGGTCCCTGGGGCTTCCGGAGTAGGCATGAAGAGGGCAGCGCAGGATGATATGTGGTCCATGGTCTGCTCCTCGTCACTGCATTCACACATTGGAGAATCCATCCAGCCCCACTTATGGTGCAAGAAATTACAGCGGCCATGCCCAGTTCTCAGTCTGTTGAGGCGACACCATAGTTTTATTGGGAGGTCAAATCCATTCATTTTCCCAGTTGGATTTATCTCATGAGCATTAGTACCAGATGTTGAATTTGATCACTCTTCCTGCCAGCTCCGGTTTAGGTTAAAATTGTCCCTCAAGAGTCGGCCGGCCAACACAGTTGCTGTTCTCCTGGATCGAAGTCGTTGGGGAGATGGGTAAAAAATTCCTGGTGAACTGGTAATGAGGGAGATGACCGGATCTTCTTTGCTTCTCTTAGCAGAGCTTCCTTTCTCCTCAGGTGGGATATGACTAAGAACGGGTATCCTGTGGCGAGGTGTAGATTTTACAGTACCAGTTGTGCAGCGCATGGTTTCATTCAACTCAGTATCCACTTCATGCACATGTGCACTTTCCAGCCATACGGGTGCAAATTATTCCGCTGTAGAGTAGACAACACTAATACTCGTTAATCGTAAGCAGTCAGCCGAGGCTCTCCATGAACTACCACAAAGCTTGTGTAGGATGTTATTCCTTGAAGTGATTTTGTGAAAGAGCTTGGTGAGATGTTCTTTGTAGCTCAGAGTTCTGCCCAGGGTGACTCCTAGATATTTTGGGAAAAGGTTGTACTTTAGTTTATCACCAAGGAATAAAACATATGGCTCGTAGTTTTCGAATCAGTTGCTAAGATGGAAACATGAAACCTCAGTCTTAGAAGTGCTTGGGATCAATCGCCAAGACTTGAAGAATGTAGCCATTTTGTCCAAGTCTGCTGAAAGAATGCCTTCTTCGTCCTCAAAATTTCTACTTTGAGCTACCAGTGCAATGTCGTCTGCATAGATAAACTAAGTAGATGAGGTTGATGGTAAGTCATGGATTTAGAGGTTGAAGAGAACTGGGGCCAATACTGATCCCTGTGGCAAACCGTTATTTAATTTGCTTTTACGACTTTTAGAATCACCTAGGAATACTACAAAGTCTCTCTCACAGATCATTTTGGAAGTTAGGTTTGCATTTTCCAAGCAGGGAATTACTCCCAGCACTTTAAGAATTAGTCCATGTAGCCAGACAGTATCATATGCACTTGTCAGGTCAATAAAGCTGTTGATTATAAATTATTTTGGAAGCCTACCTTGATGTGAGTGGTAAGAGCCAAAACTTGATCAGTACAGCTAGGATTTCTTCTGAAAATAGCTTGTTCTGGAGGGAGTGAAATGAGTGGTGAAATCCTAGTGAGGAGTACCCGTTCCAAGAGTTTATAAATGCAACTAAGAAGTGCTATTGGACGGTAGTTTTCAGGTCTCTGCTCCGACATTCCAGGTTTCATAATGGCTATCACCTCTTGATCGTTTAAACTGCTCGGCAGTTTTTTAGTCTGAAGGATGTAAGAAAAAAAGAAGTGATCCACTTTATACTATATGGACCCATATATCGAAGGAATTCGTTGTAGATATTATCTGGGCCAGCATCCTTACTGGTCTTCAGCATTTTTATAGCAGCTTAAACTTCCTGAATAGAAAATGGCCTGGACAGATCCTCATTCTTCCGTGATCCATGTTTGAGCTCACAGTTTTCGTATGGCCTTTATCTCTCTTGGTTCGGGTGACTTCAACCATTCTATTTGCTATGGCATCTGGACTCAAGTTAGTGCACTGATTTTTAGAATAATGTTTCCAGTAAGCTTTCCTGCTCGATTTTGCAAAGTCCATATCTTTCACTGTTGCTTCCCACTATTCTCTCCTATCCTTGTCTAATGACTGTAGAATCTGTGAACCTACTTCATGACTACCTGTTGTTTGATATTCTTCATAGAGAGCCTCACTTTCTGGATTCCAATCAGGCACATAATATTTTCTGAAACCTCTCGGAACGTTTGATATGGCAGTCGAAACGACCAAGCTGACGAATTCATCATAGTTGCTGGTAGTTGGTTCTAGATTCATAACAGAGAGCTTCTGGTCAAGATTTTTAGAGAATTTATCCCAGTTTGCACGATTAAAATTCCATCTGGGTAAAGGTACTGAGGTCACCAGGGGTATCTTCATACCTACTTCCAACAGAACTGGTTTGGGAAACTGGACAATATTGTACGTGTGATACTGAGAGGCTGATCAAAGCAATCCTTGGACACAAATGTTAGGTCAGGGTTGTAGTCTCTTCTCCAGCGAGCAGAATAGAAAGTGCCCTTGTCTTTCGCGTCAAAAATAGGTGCAGATGGGATATTTCACCCTACTGAGATAATGCCTCACCGTCATCATCAACATTGGCATATTTCCATGGCTGTTAAAATCTCCAGATAGTGAAGAAAGCGCATTTGTCATCAGCCAATGCGGTATTTGTGAAAGGTAATGAAAAGCGCCAATGGTTTTTGCTCCTTACTGTCAATGCATGGATCTCATGGAGTTAGGGTGCCGCTCACTGCAAACATTAATGGAGCGCTGCCCCTGTGGCAACATTAGCAATAAAACCCTGGCACACGCGTGGCACCTGTCTCATTGGCTAACCACCAGTGCCTGTTGGGACGTGTTAAATAAAATTAAAACTCAAGATTGACCAGTGTATAATAGCAGTGATATTCCTACGTGTAAACATCTACAGTTTGTCATAGGATGGAGGGGAGTGCTACCGATAAGGCCATTGGCAAATTCTTTGCAAAAAGAAACTAGACAGAAGAATTAGTGGCGCTTATTTATTGTGTAGCATCTAATGCAGTGAAAGAAATCTGGCAACATGTGCCAAAATCATGGACTCAAGATCCTGTGTTAAGTGAATTGCAACCATCTACTGATTACGATCACCATAAGCAAGTGGCCATGGCAAAAAATACCATCTATGCGACAATGTGCTACTTGCCAGCTGGTCAAACTCTATCACGGTCATAAAAGTCAGTGTTAAGACTTTGTTTCCTCATTCCACGGGCGTGATGGCGAGAAAAAAGCAACAAGAACAACATCAACAGAGGAGGAGGAGGAGGAGGAATATCAAACCTGTTCACCGTCGATTGAAAAGGATATGTCAAATTTGTACTGGTCATGGCGTCATTGAAAAACACATTAATCGTTTACCTTTCGAAATTCACTTACC
This sequence comes from Meconema thalassinum, assembly GCA_946902985.2. Taxonomy (NCBI): domain Eukaryota; kingdom Metazoa; phylum Arthropoda; class Insecta; order Orthoptera; family Tettigoniidae; genus Meconema; species Meconema thalassinum. The sequence continues at coordinate 811,370 of CAMPQE020000021.1, forward strand.
TGGGTATCGCTATTGTGTTAGTTATTGTTGTTTTAAGGGGTGGAACTACGAGGTCATCTGCCCCTTCGCTATTGTGGTCCTGAAATAAAGCTGAATCAACGTTTGCAGCGTGGCGATATACCTATTAACCTTTGGATGAAGCATGCAAAGAACATGACCTGCATTAAGAAGTGTGTCGGATAAAGTGTTGTTCAAAAAAGCTAAACAACGTTTGACATGCTTTGATGCCTCAGTGGGAGAGAGGTTGTCAGCCCTGATTGCCATTTATGCTATGAAAGGAAAGTTAATGATGAGTGGACATGAACATTGAAAAAAAAAGGATTGAGGAATTGGTATTTTTGTATTCCTTTTTGTAATGCCCTATTTTGTCGCAAAATAAAATAGTATTCCCAGAGCATAATTTTTTTGATGGTTTTAAAATGGTAATAGCCTTTTTTTCTGATTTTCATATTTCACGCATTTAAAAATTTCCAATTTCCACTTTTTTTTAGTTTAATTTTCAAGTTTTGCGCATGGTTGATATAGAAAAGTTTATTTCCAATTTTGCTGTTTGCACCTTTCCTGATTTAGCCCATGTCGAAAGTTGATATTTGTGAAACACAGGATTTTTCATTTTAAGTTTCTGAAATTGTCTTGGCAATTGGTGATGGTGCAGTCTCTCTGTCTATGTGTTTGCAGAAACTACTACTACTACCACAGGTAAGACTGTCTTAAAAATAAAGCCTATCTACCACTGCATTAAAAGAAAAAACAAACTATACTATTTACCATTTGCTATAAGCGTTAATTTCCCTCACCCTCACTCACTGTGTTTGCTATGGTCAAACGATAAAAGTTACCTACTCATATGCTTTCCCTCTCTTTCTCTCTCTGTAGTCATACATCCACACATACATACCTGTCCTTCGGGACAAACACAACCATCATATTTATTTCCAAAGAACATCCTTCACATGCACACTCATTCCAAAGAACTTTTAGTTATAAATTTGACATTTGAAAGACACATTTAAGTTATTCAAAAACAAATAACACATTTGTACAGTCTTGAAATCAAAAACAAATATTTACAATTTACCATTTATTCAATTAAAAAACGAAAATAAAAAATAAGTTTGTACATGGCTTTAAAGAGCAAAGGGCCTAGGTAGTTTCTACTATTTACAAAAATGTATATATTTATAATTACATAAACTACTATTTACATTATTGACAAAACAAAAATACTAAATCTACTATTTACAAAAGGCTATGTCTCTAAACGATAAAACAGAGAAATCACACCTCCTCCTCCTACTCCTCCTCCTCCTCCTCCTCCTCCTCCTCCTCGTGATGATAACCCCCATGGCAGGCTGGTAAGCAGGTCATCAGTCCACACACGTTTATTATCCATCGAGACAAGGGTGTGTTTTTTCAGTTCCACAAGATTATGGTTGCATCCTTCACTATTTAGGTGACATGGGTTTCCCAGTTCGTAAAACCTCTAGGTAGTCGTCTACACGTAGCAATTTTACGACTGCCCTACCTACGCCTTTTGCACTTTTGGCTTCTTTACGGTCTAGTGTGCGATACGCATACATTTTAGAAGGCAAACCAACGAATTCCGCCATGATGGAATCATCGCATTCATCTTTTAAAACACCCATAGCCTTCCTGTTTTCATGGGCAAAACACATTGTCAGCAATAAAAGAAGAGGTGTCAAACCAGTCACTATGTTGCCTCATCACGACATAGGGGTTGCAGTGGCGAATGTGATAGATAAACGAGTCCGTATCCATATACAAAATGCTCTTTGGCAAACTCGTAGTGGAATTAATACATGACTGATTTGGAAAAGTCTAAAATGACTTGGCCCAAGTAGATGGGCTTATTCATGGTCACACTTGTCTCACTCATTTCAATGGTCATTTTAATCGATTTGAAATTTGGCTTGGCAATGTACCGCCGGGCACCCCACTGCCCCTCACATACATTACCTAATGTAATGTCACGGTAATTGGGTACATTTTCCATGCTCTTGCCATAAATGCAGTTGTTCATCAATTTAAAAATAATGATTTCAAACTGATGTGTTGCCATTTGTCGGTGCTGAGTGTTCGGTCGCATGTATGGCTCTAGCCATGCTTTATGGGCAAAGGAAATACCCCTATGGATTTTCTTTAACACTAAGCTTTGGGCTAGGCATTGCACCAACAGTTGGATATGGAGCACGTACCGATTTTTGTTGTAAAGTGTGCTCAACAATTTTTCAATTTTCACTTCACTGTTAGGGGGCACCATTCGCTCTAGGCAGAGTGAAAAATCAGCATGTTGGTCATACAACGATGAGGGATATTCGACATCCACTTCTAAAACATATCGACGGCACGTTTCAAGGCTGGCCTTGTTCTCATCAAATTGTGACACTTGTTTCTCCGTGAGCCAGGCAAAATCCTTATAGGGTAAATGCTGGCTTATGGCATAGCCATACAAATTATTCAAATCGTAATACATCAATACGATTCTAGTTTGTCTTGTGAATAAGAGGACATGTATGGATTATTCGCTTAGGCATGGCGCTGGTTAAGCGACACAAACCCACCGCGAATGCCTTTCTCAAAGAACAAGACCGTGTCTACATCAGTGAGTAAATCCAATTCCACTCGATTGTATTTCAAAGCCGCATCAAAGGACAGCCCAGGAATTGTAAAATAGTGAGCCGGGTCAAGTCCAAAGAAGTGCTGACGAAACTCACGGAACTTTTCAAACACATCTGTGAGCAGCAATACATCGAGTTTTAGGTAATACATAGCATATTCACCTAAAGTGTTTATATTAAACACTCGCCAAACTTGACATGCATGTGCATAGTCTTCATCGGAAACGGTACAGCGTGTAAGCTTGGAGTTAAATTTCTCTTGCGGTGGCAGAGTTTTCTGCGTAACACGTCCCAACTTGCACAGAAATCATAGGGGAAAGTACCTTTCCGAATCCACAATTTAAAATGCCCAGGATTTTGAAAGTGCATTCAGGTGCATTTCAATTCCTTCTCACCCAAGCCGTTGACTAGGCTGTCTAGGGATAATACCATAACCTTGAAGAAATCCAGAATTCGAATACAAAATTTGGCCAACTGTAACGATTTGATCCCCAAGCTTTTATATTATCAGTAATTAGTCTTTTTCGTAATATCTATAGTTTTTATTAAGTAGCACCGATGCTTCAGGATTTTATTTGTTGTTGAATAGATTATCGTTTACGACTGGTTGTAAACTAATTTGTAAGGAGACGTGGGAGGTGTAGAGTCGCTCAAAATTCAACAATGGATGTTATTGGGAGAAGATGTGTCCAGTGCCTGACAAAGACGATGCAGGGTCGTGTCACCATTTGTGCCGGTGATTGTAAATCTGCTTTAACAAAAGATTTTATGAGTCTTCCGTGTAGAAATAACTTACGATATGGTATTGCACTATAATGGACATGTCAGAAGCCCTTGATGAGTATAGTTAGTTAAGGATCAGTGAGTAAAGGACTGTGTGTAATTGAAGGGACTGTGCTGTAAGAAATGTGTTTTCGTCAACAACTTTAGATTGATATAAATACAAGTATCTCTGGCAAAGAGCCTCCGTAGCATAGGCGGCAGCACGCCGGCCTCTCACCGCTGGGTCCGTGGTTCAAATCCCGGTCACTCCATGTGAGATCTGTGCTGGACAAAACGGAGGCAGACAGGTTTTTCTCCGGGTACTCCGGTTTTCCCTGTCAACATTTCATTCCAGCAACACTCTCCACTATCATTTCATGTCATCTGTCATTCATGTAATCATTGCCCCAGAGGAGTGCGACAGGCTTCGGCAGCCGGCACAGTTCATATCCTCGCCGCTAGATGGGGGCTTCATTCATTCCATTCCTGACCCAGTCGGAGACTGGAAGCAGGCTGTGGATTTTCATTTTCATTTCTGGCAAGAGGATATTCAGACATACAGCCATTCATTCTTACGAGAGTCGGCAATCTGCACTGGGCAGTTGATCACTGTGCACTGGTCATCCAACACTCTACATTCAGTCAACATGCACGAAGTTATTTTCGACAGTGGTACATCGGTACAAATAGTTAGCTCAAACTACTGTGGGTCCTACAAGTCTTAACAGTGCAACCAGTTAGCTCTTGAACCTACATCAGCATGTCTACAAAATATTCATATCAGCCAGAAAATTGGTTATGGATCAAAGCTACGGTAAATCCACAGGCTGTAATGGAAACAGGTATGCTAACCCATCTCCAATGAGATACTACAAGTTTTCGACTATGAGACGAAATATCGAGGACATCAGTCATACCATCTATATGACAAGAATTCAAGTGGTGAGCGAAAATCATTATCTACCTCACGTCTCTAAAGCCATGTAAAGCCAAGCTTGTTTTCATTGTTAGTTAAATATATTATCAGGTCGTTTACCTATTTGAGCCGCAGTAATTTCTTTAAATTCAAATTTGTGACTATTCTTATTCTGTTGTTTTATATATTATTTAGATTCATTAAATTCCTTTTAAATCATTGTAGGATCCTCATTTATTGTAATTAGTAATAGTATTAAGGCAATCCAACTATTCCTTCAAGGAATACTGAATCGGTTTGAATACGTATGTTTCACTTCGATCTGGGATAAGAGATCTGGTATACTGCAGTAGAGGAGCAGGGAGGGTTCTGCTTCAAATACCGTTATTTATGCAAATGAGGGGGGCGTGGCAAGGTCAATGACCTTGAGGTAGGTCACGGTCAATGACCTTGAGGTAGGTCATTGACCCCCAAGGTCGCCGGGACCCCGGAAGGTAAACAAACCTTGGAGGGTCCAGGAACCGGTTTGAGGGGGTGTGGGTGGAGGGGGAGGAGTGGGGGTGGGGGAGGGGGAGGGAAGGGTGGGTGTGGGGGACGAGGGGGGAAGGATGGAAGAGGATCTGCACGAGACCCTCCTCGACCCAGTCTCTCTCTTGGACTGAGCGCCTTCTCTGTTATGGTCTCGTGCTATATAGCTTTGCTTTGTACTTGATGAGATCCGAGTGTTGCCGAAGGTTTCCGAATCTTTGTCGGTGAATGAATCGTCAGATTTGAACGGTCAACTGGTGTGTGTGTGACGTCACAGCAGATTACGGGATGTGAGGTAGGTCATGGACGGGAGTGTTTTGAATGGAAAACATGAATGGTGGTGGGTGGTGGTTGTTATACCCTGGCGTGCTAGGTTTGCGGGTAAATAAACGTGAATGAAGATGGCACCGTGAATGGAGGTTGCGACGTCACAGCAGATTACGGAATGTAGCACAGGTCATGGATGAGAGTGTTTTAATGGGAAACATGAATGGAGATGGATGGTGGTTGTTGATCCCTGACGTGCTAGGTTGGCGGGTAAACAAACGTGAATGAAGATGGAACTGTGAATGGAGGTTGTGACGTCACAGGCAGAATGTAGTGTAGGACATGGATGGGATTGTTTTTTCTAATACTTAACGGTAAACAAATTGTTAATGGGTGGGGGATACAAAACGCATGGCATGTCGGTTCAGCCAGCTCGACATGAAATAAAAACAAGATGGTGTAATGTCTATTGATGACATTGGAATATTCCATCTAGTTGTGAAGATATGAACTGTGCCGACTGTCGAAGCCTATCGCACTCCTCTGAGCCAGCGATTGAATAAATGACTGATAAAATTAAATGATGGTGGAGAGTGTTGGTAGAATGAAAGTTTGTCTGGAAAACTAGAGTACCCGGAGAAAAACCAGTCTGCTTCTGTTTTGTCCAGCACAGATTTTACATGGAGTAACTGGGATTTGAACCACAGACCCAGCGGTGAGAGGTTGGTATGCTTCTCCCTAAGCCATGGAGGCATAATCACAGAGACCTAGTGCAGCCGAAGGATTTTTTTATTTATGCTGACTTGGGAGATTTGAATTTATGTGTTATGGAGCTGAGGATATGGAAGGCGTGCTAGATGGTTAATGGACATGGATGGGTGTTAGAATGAATAATCTGATTTGAACGGTCAACCGATGTGTGATGTCACAGGAGTGAATTTCTGAGATTGACACCTGTCATGTTGACTCGCTCAGCTTCATATAAAAAAAAAAGTGGGAATGATAGACAAATAAATCAATCAAAACAAGAATATTTTTATTATTATTGTTTTCTTACATTTATTGTTTATTTTCGGAAGCTTCTTCTTCTTCTCCTTCCTCTTCACTATCATCGTCCTCCTCCTCCTCCGTGTCATTATTGGCCTCCATCTGCAGCATCATCTGCACGAAAAACTCGGCGATGACGCGGTCATTCGAAAAACTATAAAATAGAAAAAATGTCTATCAATGTCATTAGAATACCCAATCTAGCGGCGAGGATATAAACTGTCTTGATGTTTGTGTCAGGGAAAATTAAAGTACACAGAAGAAAACCTCCTAAGTTATGGAGGCATACTCCTTGCACTTCTCTGCATCAATGATTAAATGACAGGCAGAAGGTAGGAAATAATGGGAAAAGAAGACTGGCCTCTTGCAGAAGGAGGGAATCAGAAAAGATGTGGCAAGGGCCTTGGATACTCTAATACTGTTGGAGTTGGAAGAGAACAAGAGTTGACCAAGCGAGGTTGATAGGAAAGAAGACAGAGAGGAGCTTGACACAAGTAAGTGGAAGCAATGCTGAACTCGACTGTCACCTCTGTAGTTGTAAAATCAGCGTTCTGCTATATGTAAGCTTTTGGAAGCTGAGTTTAAAAAATGTTTTGCAAGAAGAGAATAATACTGTTAATTTTGTTATCCTTAATTCAACCTTCTTGATTACTCATGCTTCAAAGATCCTGTCCAGAATGATTTACAAGAGGATTGAAAGCCAAATAGAAACAGAGTTGGGTGAAGATCAGTTTGGTTTCAGGAGAAATGTATGAACAAGGGAAGCTGTACTAAGTCTTAGGCTGATTTTAGAAGATAGAATAAGGAAAGACAAGAGAACGTTCATGGCTTTTGTAGATTTAGAAAATGCTTTTGATAAAGTTGATTGGACTAAATTGTTTGACATTTTGAAATCATAAATCAGAAACCTCTATGGAGATCAAATTGACAGGTGAAAAGCTGAAGGAAGTAGGAGACTTCTGTTACTTAGGAAGCAGAATAACCAGTGATGGACGAAGCAAGTAGGTTGGCTCAGACAAAGAAAGCATTTCTACAAAAAAGGAATCTGCTGACATCGAATATAGATTTAGGTATTAGGAAGTCATTTTTGAAAGCCTTTGTCTGGAGCGTGGCGCTCTATGGAAGTGAAACTTGGACTATTGGTGCAGCAGAAAAGAGGAGAATAGAAGCATTTGAAATGTGGTGTTACAGGAGAATGATGAAGATCAGATGGGTAGATAGGGTTACAAACAAAGAGGTATTAAGACGAGTGGGAGAGGAGAGATGTTTCTGGCGACTGCTAATGAAGAGAAGAGATAGGTTGGTAGGACACATACTAAGACACCCAGGAATAGCAAGCTTAGTTATGGAAGGAAGGGTCGAGGACAAGAACTGTAGGGGTAGACCAAGGTTAGAATATGTTAAACAGATTGCCTCCGATGTAGGGATGTTGGAGCTATGTAGAGATGAAACGATTAGCTCAGGACAGGGAGACATGGAGAGCTGCATCAAACCAGTCAAAAGACTGAAGACTCAAACAACAACAAAACTTTTGCGGTACCATACACAGATCTCACATGAAGTAAGTGAGATTTAAACTGCAGATTAGCAGTGAGAGCTGGTATACTACTGCTAATTTACATAACAGCCCAACACAATTTTAATGTATAAGATATTGAAAGCCTGTTTGACATTAGACTGGTATCAAGATTGAGGATGTAGGCTATTAACTTTTATTTTTGTTAAAGCAGTATGTCTTGGCAATAAATTTAACAGGTCTTCAACCGGTAATACAATTTGCATTAAATTACAATAAAGTAGTCATGTTTCTTAAGTGGGACTGGGGAAAAAAAAAAGTTTTTTTTCCAACTAGTCTGTAGCGCAACATTAGGTCACGGTCCAAGCTCTCTGCTGACCCGGTAGACGCGTGGGTTCGAGTCCCACCGTCAGCCGTTCTTGAAATGGTTTTCCGTGGTTTCCCATTTTCAACACCAGGCAAATGCTGGGACGGTACCTTCTGATAGGCCGCGACCGATTCATTCCACATGCAAATGCTGGGACGGTACCTTCTGATAGGCCACGGTCGATTCCTTCCACATGCAAATGCTGGGACGGTACCTTCTGATAGGCCACGGCCGATTCCTTCCACATCCTTGCCCAGCTTCATCTTCTTCCAACTAGTCTGTAGCGCAACATTAGGTCACGGTCCAAGCTCTCTGCTGACCCGGTAGACGCGTGGGTTCGAGTCCCACCGTCGGCCGTCCTTGAAATGGTTTTCCGTGGTTTCCCATTTTCAACACCAGGCAAATGCTGGGACGGTACCTTCTGATAGGCCGCGGCCGATTCCTTCCACATGCAAATGCTGGGACGGTAACTTCTGATAGGCCACGGCCGATTCCTTCCACATGCAAATGCTGGGACGGTACCTTCTGATAGGCCACGGCCGATTCCTTCCACATCCTTGCCCAGTTTCATCTTCCACTCCATACCGACGTCGAATAGAAAGACCTGCACTTGGCCTCTGAGTAGGTCACACGACAAAAAAAACTAGCTATGAAATTCAATTAAAAGGTTGTCAGGACGTACTCGGTAGACGCGTGGGTTCGAGCCCCACCGTCGGCCGTCCTTGGGCTACACCCGGCTAAGTATATAAAACCTTAACACCTATCTAAGTGTTCAAAGCTACTTGACCACAATTTGACAAACGCTATTAACATTAACAGCAATAGTGTTAGCCAAGCTTGACATTGCATTTAAACAATAGTGTAATAATTAACTTGACTGCTTATTGCGAGACAAGATACAACTATGTGTTTAGCTGTGTGGCTCAACTATACTGTTCTTGGCTGCTGTTAGCCTCTGAACTGGAGGGTCCTGGGTTAGACTTTTGGGAGGTCTGTGGGGATTGTATTTTCTGGTGATTAATTCCCCTGGCTTGGGGACTGGGTGTTTGTATTGTCTTAATTAAAAATATATTCCGGTCCCATGGTTAATTGGTTAGCGTTCTAGGCTTTTCCCACCGTCGGCCGTCCTTGAAATGGTTTTCCGTGGTTTCCCATTTTCAACACCAGGCAAATGCTGGGACGGTACCTTCTGATAGGCCACGGTCGATTCCTTCCACATGCAAATGCTGGGACGGTACCTTCTGATAGGCCACGGCCGATTCCTTCCACATCCTTGCCCAGTTTCATCTTCCACTCCATACCGACGTCGAATAGAAAGACCTGCACTTGGCCTCTGAGTAGGTCACACGACAAAAAAATACTAGCTATGAAATTCAATTAAAAGGTTGTCAGGACGTACTCGGTAGACGCGTGGGTTCGAGCCCCACCGTCGGCCGTCCTTGGGCTACACCCGGCTAAGTATATAAAACCTTAACACCTATCTAAGTGTTCAAAGCTACTTGACCACAATTTGACAAACGCTATTAACATTAACAGCAATAGTGTTAGCCAAGCTTGACATTGCATTTAAACAATAGTGTAATAATTAACTTGACTGCTTATTGCGAGACAAGATACAACTATGTGTTTAGCTGTGTGGCTCAACTATACTGTCCTTGGCTGCTGTTAGCCTCTGAACTGGAGGGTCCTGGGTTAGACTTTTGGGAGGTCTGTGGGGATTGTATTTTCTGGTGATTAATTCCCCTGGCTTGGGGACTGGGTGTTTGTATTGTCTTAATTAAAAATATATTCCAGTCCCATGGTTAATTGGTTAGCGTTCTAGGCTTTGATTAAATTTTTTTTAGTCTGGTATCAATTTAAAAAAAATGAATATTACTTACATGAAAATGTCTAAAGATGAATCCCAATTTGCGGATTCTTCTTCTTCCTCATGATGGGTGTTTTCATGATCCGACATAGCAGTAGCAGTGAATGACAATTCTTTGTAAAGTAGCTGGTTCATTTATACTAAATATGGAGGTCATCCAGTTACTGAGAAAGCGGACACTAAATATGGAGGTCATCCAGTTACTGAGAAAGCGGGACAAACCGGTGTGTTGCCTCTGATTGTAAGGGTATATAAGCCCTGACATTATTGTTGCTAGCCAGAGAAGTCCACGAGTTGGTAGTATACACATCGCTTTGCTGCAAAGATCTTCTATCAGGTAATATTGAACACAGTACCTTTAGTTTCTCTAACTGTCGATGGTTATACAGTTGACCTTAAATATTTATCAAGTGGATAATAATATCAAATGGGTATATAAAACTATTATTGCAACTAACAGTCATTACCAGGCTTGACGTCAGTCAAAAGAGATATTACCTTATCTCGCTCTATCCGACTGATTTACTGGGACTGAGCGCTGTTAGGACACTCCTCGTCTTCGCAAATAAGTTTTGTATACACACTTGATGGTTTAGTCTAGAGGTTTGGATGGGGATGCAGGACACACTACTCAAGTGGATATATGAAACTATTATTGCAACTAACAGTCATTACCAGGCTTGACGTCAGTCAAAAGAGATATTACCTTATCTCGCTCTATCCGACTGATTTACTGGGACTGAGCGCTGTTGGAGACTCCTCGTCTTCGCAAATAAGTTTTGTATACACACTTGATGGTTTAGTCTAGAGGTTCGGATGGGGATGCAGGACACACTACTCAAGTGGATATATGAAACTATTATTGCAACTAACAGTCATTACCAGGCTTGACGTCAGTCAAAAGAGATATTACCTTATCTCGCTCTATCCGACTGATTTACTGGGACTGAGCGCTGTTGGAGACTCCTCGTCTTCGCAAATAAGTTTTGTATACACATTTGATGGTTTAGTCTAGAGGTTTGGATGGGGATGCAAGACACACTACTCAAGTGGATATATGAAACTATTATTGCAACTAACAGTCATTACCAGGCTTGACGTCAGTCAAAAGAGATATTACCTTATCTCGCTCTATCCGACTGATTTACTGGGACTGAGCGCTGTTGGAGACTCCTCGTCTTCGCAAATAAGTTTTGTATACACATTTGATGGTTTAGTCTATAGATCAGGGTTTGAGTTAATGTGCTAATAAATAAAGGTGGAGGGTACCTGAACCTTTTTAATAGTTTACCTAAACACTTTATAATTACCTTTCAGAACCATTGTATACACATTTGATGGTTTAGTCTATAGATCAGGGTTTGAGTTAATGTGCTAATAAATAAAGGTGGAGGGTACCTGAACCTTTTTAATAGTTTACCTAAACACTTTATAATTACCTTTCAGAACCAATATGTCTGCTATAACAGTTGCGAATCTCATTGGCAGAGCAACAGGTCTGGAGACTAAACGATTACAGGACCTGCCAGTTAACGAGACCTATTTGGTGACAGCTGTTCGCAAAGTAAACACGAAATATGGCAGAAGAATAATTTGTGAACTAGAAGATTTCGCTGTCTTCTTACCTGCGAGGTTCATGGAACTCAACGACGAAGCTGTAAATGACCTCAACAAAGGAACCATCTACCTAAAATATTTGGGACTAGAAAACAAAAGATGTTTGGTAGAATTTATTGAAGAATCAAATAAAATTTAAAATTTGTTAATGTTAAAACAGAATTTGCAGAGACAATAAACTTTGTTTGTTTTCATTCTCTGCAAACTGTTCAGTGATATGCTGTTTTTGTAGTAAATGTAATTACTGTAAGTGTCATGATGTCAGCACCAGAACTTAGTTGGCAGAACGTGGATAGTTGTTTCAATAATAAGTTATGTAGCTTTAAAATTAATAATGATGCTAAATTTTTAGACCCAAATGAATTTTTAAACGCTAGCTACAACATTTTTCAAAATAAAATGCAAGACTGTTTAAGAGAACATGTAGCGTTAAAGATTAACGCTGAGTTATTATGTGATTTTGTTATTTTAAAACAAGGTGTTGAAGTAACAAAACCGATTTATTTACATACGAAAATGTGTGAATTGTACCGCACTGATAATATACACAGTTGGTATAGTAAAAACATTGTCGATAAGCTCATGACGCGCTTTGCCGAGTTTCAAGAATTGGAAAGTGGCAAATCGCTGGAAGCTATCAACCATTTTAAAATTAATGTATGCACCTTTGATCCCATAAATAGTGGTTCATCTCATGTTAATTTGCCTAAACAGTTGGAAAACCGTCACGCAGTCATCAATGTGGATAATAATGACGTTTTTTGCTTTGTGTGGCCCTTGGCTGCTGGGTTAAGTCCTGCAACTGAAAATGTTCACAGAATGGGAAAATATCACCAGAAATTTATGGAATTAATGATCAGTCTAAATTTAGCAGACATAGAATTCCCAATGGACCTCAACGCCATTTCTCGTTTTGAATCTAAAAATCCGCTTTACTCCATTAATGTATACGGAGTTGAAGGGGACAAAGTTATTGGTCCATTGTATGTGACAAAGGGAAAAAAGAAAAGCATTTTAATTTATTGTACATTGAAGGGGAATTGTGCAACCATTATTGTTATATCAAAGATCTTTCTAGACTAGTTCGTTCACAAGTTACAAAAAAAAATAGGGTACATATATGTGATCGCTGTTTGCAATATTTTACTAGCAATCAAAAGTTGACAGCACATACTATTGATTGCATCACACAACCAGCTGTAAAAATTACATTCCCAGAAAAGGATAAAGCCAGTATGAAATTTCAAAATGTGTCTCGTCAAGAACCGCTTCCATTTACAGTATATGCAGATTTTGAATGTTTAACCACACCCATTGACACATGTAAACCAGATCCGACACGGCCGTACACTCAACAAGTACAGCAACATGTGCCATTCAGTTGTGCCCTAAACGTGATTTGTTCATACGACCCTTCACTTTCATACTTCAAATCTTATCGCGATGCAGATGCTGCTGCTTGGTTTTTAAATGAATTGGACGCCTTGGCAGATCGGGTGTACAATATCCTGCAAAATCCAATTCCGCTTCAAATGTCGGACGCAGACGAGGCGGTTTTTGCAACAGCAACCACTTGTCACATTTGTCAAAAACCAATAGCACCTTGTGACACACCAGTGAGAGACCATAATCGGTACACTGGAAAATTTAGAGGAGCGGCTCATAGTGTATGTAATTTGGCGTATAAAAGAGCACGCTATATTTCTTGTTTCTTACACAACATGTCTCGGTATGACAGCCATTTAATTATTAAGGAATTTGCTAACCTTGAAAACCAAAAGTTTTCTTTAATTCCACAAAATCATGAAAATTTTATTTCGTTTTCGAAATGGCGAAATGGAATCAGTATACGATTTTTAGATTCGTATAGATTCCTCGCATCATCATTGGATGCGCTTGTTCAAGGGCTTCACCCAAACAATTTGCATTTTGTACGTCAACACTTTACTGATGCCAAACAATTTGAATTATGCATTCGAAAAGGGGTGTTTCCCTATAATTATGTAAACAATTGGGCATGTTTACAGGAAACTGCACTCCCTTCAAAGGACAAATTTTACAATGACTTAACAAAAAGTCATATTTCTGAAGAAGACTATTTACACGCCCAAAAAGTATGGGACGTGTTCAAGATATCAACTTTGGGCGAGTATGCTGATTTATACCTCAAAATTGATACACTACTTTTGACAGACGTGTTTGAACACTTTCGCAAACTGTGTCTTGAAATCTACAATCTAGATCCAGCCCATTACTACACCCTTGCCGGATATAGTTGGGACTGTATGTTGAAGGTGACTGACATAGAACTGGAACTATTAACAGACATCGACATGTTACTCTTTTTTGAACGCGGAATACGTGGTGGTCTTGTTTCGCTTGTGCAAAAGCACGCCAAAGCAAATAATCCATATATGGATACATACAAACCAAACCAACCTACAACATACCTCACCTACCTAGATTGTAACAATTTATACGGATATGCTATGGAAAAACCTCTTCCATATCAAAATTTTCGATGGTTAACTTCAGATGAAGTTTCAAATTTTAATTTAAAAGATGTGTTGAGCAATGACACGCGTGGCTACGTTCTAGAGGTCGACTTATTATATCCCTGTGAGATACACAATGATCATTCTGATCTACCATTTTGTGTTGAAAAATTACAACCTCCCAGTTCACGTTCCAACAATAAAAAGTTGCTGGCAACGTTAAATTCAAAAAATCGGTACGTCATACACATTGAAAATTTAATGCAATGTTTGAAGCATGGTTTGAAACTGCAAACCATTCACCGCATTATTTGCTTTGACCAAAAACCATGGTTACAACCGTACATGCAAATGAATACCCATCATCGGCAACACGCCAAGACCACATTTGAATCAAATTTTTATAAATTAATGAACAATGCGTGCTACGGTAAATCAATGGAAAATATTCGAAAGCATAGAACTATTCATTTGGTAAACCACTGGGACGGTCGATATGGCGCACGAAAATATATAGCTATGCCTAATTTCCATTCTGTACGAGTTATTGAAACTGATTTAGTAACCATTGAATTGTCAAAGACAGAAATCATGTATAACAAACCAATTTACTTGGGAATGGTGATACTTGACTTTTCAAACTTTGTAATGTATCAATTTCATTATGAGTTTGCCAAACAAAAGTTTGGAGATGTAAAATTACTGTATATGGATACAGACAGTCTTATTTATCAAACCAATAAGATAGATGTTTACTCAGTGATGAGAGAACATCCAAATTACTTTGATACCTCAAACTATGAGGTTAACAATATGTTTGGCATAATTCCCATGAATAAAAAAAAAATAGGTCTATTTAAGGATGAGTGCGCCGGTGATGTTATGACAGAATTTGTGGTTTTGGCGCCGAAAATGTACGCATTTTCAACACAAAAGAATAAAGGTCAATGCAAAGCGAAGGGTGTTCTTCGTAGCGTCACACAATTCCTCAATGTTGAGGAATATCGATGTGTACTCTACGCAAACACCTCTCGCTTATACCAGCAAACACGCATTCTTTCAAAGAACCATAATATTTTTACAGTAAATCAAAATAAAACATCGCTGACAACATATGACAATAAACGTCTGTGGGATGGTGTAAATAGCTTGCCTTATGGACATTTCCACACCTTGTAAAAAAGAACACACTTTCATTTTCAATTCTTTTTATTAAAATTGTATGTTTTTACAAGAAGAAAACTAAACCATATTTTGTGTATACTATGAACTGGTGGACTGACTCTCAAATAAATACTTCACAATATTTGATTCATGTTTATTACTTTGTCCTTTTCCTCACTAATCCACCACCAATCAATAGCTTTGACTTCATCGCTCCTGCTACAATCAAGGCTGCAATCTTCTCACCAATAGAAGCAGTAGATGACATCACACGCTGCATGGCCTTTCTTAGAAGAATGCGGTCTGCAACTCGACGTACTTCTATATTCTTGTTGTTGTAAGCAATGTCATGATCTCTACACGCTGCATCCAATATGTTGATTCCAGAGTTCCCTTGTGCTAGACGTTGGCTTAGTTTAGTTCCAGGTCCACAAAATTGATAGCCAGGAATATGCAGTTCAATGGGAAGTAGATCAATGGTCTTGTTAACTAGACCATGACCAGCAAAGGTCTGGCATATCTTTTTCAAGCGTTGTCTTACATTTTGTTGCTGGCGATACTGCCGCTGCTGTCTCTTCTTCTTCTTCTTCTTCATCGCAACCATGGAATGATGAAGCAAAGTCTTTACAGGACGGTATATTTGTATGGCCGTGGTACAATTTGATGAGCTGACACGTTCCACACTGTCTAATGGATGGCATTTTAGTAATAGACACTTGCTGGTGATGACTAAAGTCAGTGCATGGTTGTAGTTCACGCAGACCAGGATCTCTGCTCCACTCACTAGGTACACTGTGCCAAATATTTTTCACCGCGTTTGAAGCAACATAAAAAAGGAACGCCTTGGGCAAAGCGTTCAATTCCTCATCTGTGAAACTGTCAAGCTTTTTTTTACAGGCAAAAAACTTGACAATAGCTCGCTCTGTGGGGTTTGAGTCCAAACCTTCAATTGCTGCCATATTACTACACGTCCACACTGATCACTGGTATGTCTCACACTGAAGCTGACGTTACAACGCTTTGCACTCAACATGCAAGTTTTGACATGCTCTGCGAGCTAGCCAATCAAAAAGCTTCCAAACATTTTGAAGTGTTTTATTTTGTAGAGGTTCATCAGGCACGGACAGGTTGTACAGTGCAGGACATCCCAGATCATGAAGGTCAACAAGTTGACATGTTGAATTAACATACTGACGCAACCATTCCTTTTTTTCACTTCCCTTTACAAATACAAGGTCAGCACCAAACAAGTGAGCTTTCAGAACAAGTGATAGATGCTGGTAAGGAATGTCGCCTTCTTTCCAGACTAGTCCCAAATTGCGTTGCAACCACTCTGTTTGTCTTCTGTCCTCGTCTGACTGCAAATGCAATGGAAACGGTGGTTCAAAGACAAAACTGGTTACTCTTGGTGCCCACATGGTTGTGCAGTCAATAATTCCAACTTCTTTAAATACAAACTTGTTTCCGTTCACCTTGAAACCCTGCACGTCGACAATCAATGTTTTCGGCATGGCGACGGATATCACACCTTCCACCACCGCTGCTTCTTAACAACTAACTGATTGGATAGGAGCGGGAAAATAATATACACACAAAGAATCAATTACACAATTTTATTCATAAAGTTATCAGTACATCGCTTACAATTTTTTATCATAGGATTTGGACCATCCCAATCACAGTGAGAATCTCCTCGATGCATAAAGTGTCTACGACAAGGACGGCAGGCTGCAACATCCGCCGACATACGGAGGTGTAATGGTAGCTTATCCCAATTAAGGTCAATGTCGTGTGCACCGTACGCGGTCAGAAATCCAGCTGGTAAATAGGCAATCAGATGCTGCGGCATTTCACGAAGAAATTGTGCTTTATGGTAGGCGCGTATTGCTTAACTCACCAGGGTGCGATAAATCTCAAATGCTGCATCAGCGTCTCGACTTGTTGAGCAACGATCGCATTTGCAGTCCATACAATCTACCCGCTCTCCAACATGACAAGATGAAGCTTTGGCAACGCCATCGTCCACATTATTTGTTTGATTAGCGATGGGCTTGTTGTTGTAGCCCCTGTCATGAATACCAAACGTAGACATGAATCCATCTGGTAAATAGTGAACCAGATGCGGCGGCATTCTAAGCACAGTATGATTCTTGTGATAGGCAGTTATAGCTTCACTCACTAGGGCGCGATAAATGGTAAACCTTGAATCTTCATCTGAGCCTGGTGAATCACTTTCACATTTGCAGACCCACCTCGCAGAGGGGGTTGTGACTTCATCGTAGCTTTCCATGACTGTGAAGGGCAATGGAGGAAGACATGCTATTTATACTCTGGTTACCATGTTGGAGAGCGGTTGATAAAACACTTGCGCCTCGTGAACAATAAGGCAATAGGCTGTTGTTTTTTCTGGAATAACTGTAGATGTTTCAAATTCTAGTCTGATATCAATTGTTGTTTCCTTCATCGACTCCTCCAAATACGAACAGTCCATCACCACCAGAGGCGCCTTGGACTTGAAGTCTTGTGGTGATAATAGCGGACATGCCTCTTTCTGATAATAGGAAGACTGAAAGTTTACAAACATGTCATAGAGCTTACCATATTTGTTCTTGTTAAAGTTTAAATCCATTCCCTCATAGGGAAAGGTAACTCCGTTCAAAAAGAGTCGTATATTTCGTAATTGGATGTGGTCAAATTTTGATGCATCTTTATTCTGTTGATATTTGCGATCTGTTTGAAATCCAACCAGGACGTAGAGTGGCCGCTCTGTATACCGTGAGGTTTTTATAGACCAAGTATGTGTATCGGAGAGTGGTAATACCGGGTATTCATGCAGCTCCCAGCTTCTAAATTGAATGGGTAAAGCTGTATCCTTCTCCACAATCTTGAGCAGACTCAATTTTTTCTGATCTGATAGAGTAACGTGCGGTACTTTCCATAGAATTCGTTGCAGTAGAATTTTTGTATCAATTGGCGCTGTATCAGCTCCCTTTAGCGCATTATAATCACTCCTGTCTCGTACAAGAATCAGATCCTGTCTTGCGTTCACAACAATGCGCTTATGATCCTCTGCAAAGCCTAGTATTAATTTTAGAGGTAAATGTCCAGTAAATGTACCATCATCGTTAATCATCCAGTCGTTGGTTGAGTTGGGACACCAACCAGCCATACAAAAAGCTTTACTCTCTTCGCTTCCATACGAGGGATAAAGTTTCATGACACTTGTTATGCCAACATTTCGAGTAGTATCCACTTCAATACCGTTGATCACGTAGCGAACCTCAGAAAACAAAAAGGCCAAAGCATTGTTGGCCAACTTTGACGTTGTTGGAATGGTACCATCCAATTTGGTGAGTTGCCCTTCAATCTGGATGTAACTTTCATGTGGAAGCGTGTAGATATCTTGTTGGTTAATAGTAATGCGAATCTCATCATTATTATTTAGTCCCTGAGTATACGGTTGGTAGGAATGGTGTTCAATTCTTACAATACCCTCCTGTACTTCGACAGGGTTTGTCACGTCTAGAATCGAATTCATGACGTAAGGTGTAACCAAGTTGTTGTAGGATCTGCTTGTTGACACGTGTTAACCTGTACACGTGTTGAGCACAACTAACACCTGCTCTTGACAGCGTTGCCGCTTTATACACTTGTTTCATGCTGGCTTCAGATACAGTTTGTAGGTCACAGGTGTATGAGGATCTAACCGAATGAGACGTTGGTTTCTATTCACCAGTCTTAAGGTAATATTCCTGATGTTGGTCACACTCACAGGATGATAGAGCACCACCGACGGGTTTTCGCGGATGATATAACCACCAGGTGAAGTAACAATAAAATCATAAAGCGAATGCGAGGGATCTTGATTGGTGTAGACGTCTGTAATAATATTACACGTGACAGATACGTGATGATCTTCAATTATTTTCACCGGTTGGTCAGACTTGTGTATCACGTTCGGTACTAACACTTGTGGTGAATAGCCTAACAATGACCCAATCGAATCTGGTTGAGATTTAAAATCAATCCTAAAAGAAGAAAGAATACTGCAGCGATGTGTCACGTTGTTGGCTATGAGTTCAAACTTGCGTGTCCCGTCCAGAAATGCTTTTAGACTAAATTCTTTGGTGAGAGTTGTGTAGATGTAATCGTGAATATCATCTACGGTGTAGCTGCCAGACGGTAGAGTTAACACATAGTCATCGTAGTAGAACTTATCATTGACGTCTTCAATTATGTTGCAGATTCTATTATAGCCTTCAAACGAAACAAGTCCCAGCACGTAGGGTCGTCGTCCCAATTCAATAGGAGGATAAAAGTCAACAGTTACTTCCGCACCTTGTCCGTGCACTGTAAACGTTCTACTTTCTGTTGTCATAATGACCACGTCACCCGCCGTGCTCGGTCTTATATAGAAAAGTCAAACATAGACGACCGCACTGTTGCGTGTTAAAATTTTGCACTCGTTTCACATTATAGTGTATTGTTGCACTGCTTCCAAAATAGCGAACAAGCTCTGTCGGAGGAGGAAGGTTTCCAAAACTGTCAAAGTACCACACGGTTCGCCCATGCTTTATGTAGGTCACATAATGCGTTCCCGGTCCATGACTGTCATCCAAATTGACAACTGCACTTTCATGGCTCCGTGGTCGAGACGGTAGTCGGTTGCGCATAAACACGCCTCGAAAGTGGGAGATCTTTAGCTGTTTTGCATATCTTAAAACTTCCTCATGCGTCATGGCTCGTCGTGGCAGTGCATCGATTAACCGTTTTTTGGTGACATGTAAATGCCGAGTCCTTTCTTGTAGGGTGCTAGCTTCATGTTCACACCTTTGCCGCGCAGTGCTATGGCCTCCATAGTTTTATTATGCCTTTCACTTTCCTTCAACTGTTGCTTCGCCTCCTCAACAGCTTTCACCGTTCGTGCTACCGCACTTGCTCCTCCAAGAAGTGAACCCAGGGCTGCTAGTCCAGCAAACAGTGCAGGTAAAAATCCACCACGTTTCGGCACAGGAATAACTCGGGCACGTTTTCTAAAACGTAGTTTACTTTTGGGATTCGCATGCAATCGTGCTGCTCGGAGTGCTTTCTTAATAGCCAACTCACTATTTGTTTCTCCGCGCGAAGCTTGACGTGCCGCATGAAGAATAGCTTTAAAGCCTCCCTTTCTTGACAACTTCTTCCTCTTCTTCACCACATATCTCTGTTTCACCATCGCGACCAAAGAACAAGACAACCTCACACCGCAAAGTATAGAACACAACTAACGCTCCTCAGGAAGGGAACCTGTAGTTATTTATTCAATGGTGGCTGTATATTCAAGTTCTATATACAGAGGAAAATCGTTCATCGTTTTCCCCGCCTCTTTTTCTTCAGACGAGAGTTTCAAGTGAAAGAATAATTTGTCTCCGGCTTTCACCGGTTGATCAATAAGTGGTTGAACACTACCGTTTAATCGTACCTCTAAATGTTTCAAATCTGGTGCATACTCAATTACACGAATGGCACCATCATACATTAAACGGTAATTGTCATACCCCGAACGTAGTATGTAGGCGAGGTTATTGGGATCTTTTACCGGTTGTTGGTTTACAATGTGAAGCAGAAATATAGAGGGTATTGATTTAATAAAAAGCGATAACCGTTGTTCCAAAAATCGTTTGGTCGTCACGTCGTGAGGTTGCACAGGATCAGCAACTTCTGCTATTCGTCTTCGCTTCATCTGTAGAGCGTTCTCCTTAATTTCCCACACCTTTTCCATTTCAGAGTTTAAAAACCGTTTTGTACAAACATCTTGATCATCTTCAGGATCGGCCACATGCACAAGGCGTGCATTATTTGCTGTATAGCCCTTTGCAGTTAGGGTGGGCACAATACTGAGCACCTGTTTCACCTTGTTATCTACATAGTCATTTCGAGCAGCGTCCGTGTTGTTTGTTGGAAGAGCCAGCTGAGTGATTCGACGTTGGTGTACGTCATAGTCCTTTGCTTCTGTTAACACCACAGCATTGGTTAACATATAGGCTTTGGTGCACACATCTTGATCGTTCACAGGATCTGCAACGCCTGTAATACGTTTATTCTGAGCCTCATAATCTCCTTTGATACGTCGTAATCGGTAATAATCTACATACTTTTTTGAACATGCGTCCGAGGGTAATACGGGTTCTGTTATATTGGTCAATCGCTTTCCATTAAAGTCGTAATTGCCATCTGTAGTGCGTGACAATACATTAGCATCGACATATCGTTTAGTAGCCGGATCTGGATCATGTTTTGGATCGTTTGTCAAAGCAAATCGTTCATTTGTTTTGAGAGTTCTTCCAAAGGCGTCCATGGTTACACTGGAACTGAAACACCCGTTTGCCTCATGTATATAGAGACCAGCTCTTCCCCTTTCACATTTAGTTGATATGCAGATTATTAAGCAACAACATTCACTTCCGGTGGGAGACTTGGTTTCACACCTCTTCTCAACATCGTCCGAACAACGTCATGGATCACTCTTCCCATCCTCCATTCGCTGTCTCATCGCCGGCCCGTCGGGATGTGGAAAAACCAATCTTCTGCTTACCCTCATCACCTCCTTAAACGGAGTGCGCTTTCAAAATATCTATATTTTTGCCAAATCGCTGTATCAACCGCTGTATGTGTTCTTGGAACAGGTCATGTCAGGTCTGCGCAACATGGGCTACTTCACATTCGCAGCACACGAAGATGTCATTTCTCCAGACAATGTTCGCCCCCATTCGCTTATGATTTTTGACGATGTGGCCACAGAACGACAGGGTATTATTCAGGCTTACTTTAGCATGGGACGTCATAAATATATTGATTGTTTTTATCTCGCTCAAACCTATTCGCGAATACCAAAACAGTTAATTCGTGACAATGCCAACGTGATTGTTCTCTTCCGACAGGATGAGCGCAACATGCATCACGTCTACGATGATCACGTGAACCCAGACATGACCTTTCAAGCCTTTACACAGTTGTGTGCCATGTGTTGGAACGCTCATCACCACAGTTGTCTTGTTATTGATAAGCAGAGCAACATCAACAATGGACGCTACCGCATGGGATTTGATCATTTCATTCGTATTTAAGTAGCTGCATTGCTTTTCTGAACATCATTAGTCCAGATGTCATGGCGACAACAGGGAGTCAATTAAAAAAGCACATAATCCGTGCATGAAATAGCATTTGACAAAAGTTTCGCTATCTAAAACGTGCACATGCCGACAGTGAACTGTTTGTCGAAAAACATTTGAAGTCACCTCTGGAAGCTGTGTTGAAAGGAACATCAAAACCTAGTACACGCTCAAAAGAAACACAAACAATTGAAGAGGAGGAGGACGAAAATGATGAAGAACCTGAGGATGTTTTTTCTCCATTGCTTCCGTCTTCTAGCTCCAAAGAATCACCGCTGCCCCAGTTTTTGAAAACATCAATAATTGCTGAAACACCCACTAGAGCCAAAGAAAAGCAGCCTACTCTTAAAGAAATATTAAATACGCCCGAACAATATGTGCGGTTAAAATCCATTTTACTACAAAATTATGGTGCGTTGGTTACTCCCTTCCTTGAAGATCTTTTTACTAAGAAAACTGATACTACCTATGGTGTTCGCTATGAAAACAATAGATTTCGAATTGGCGATTCACCAATCAAGATAAGTGACAATGTTTTGATTGTTAAAACAGTTCGTTATAAATTGACGCGAGGTCTTTTAGAACTTTTATTTTCACGTACACCTTCTACTGAGGACTATGATAAAGAAGATCTTGAAAAGTATAAAGACATCTTGATGGCTACAAATGGTTTTAGACGTAATTATAAACGTTCTGAAGCAGTAAATGCTAATAAGAGCTTCAAATATAAAACCATCATATCAAAATTGTTTCCCACCTATGCAAGTGTTCGCCGTGCAAATTCAGCGTCCGGTATCACGTTTAATACTTTGAAACCATTCATCGATTTCGCCTATTGGAACAATCCAAATAAGTTGGTTAAACGTCTGCAACTGTTGCGTGCATCAGAACAGGCTGGTCATACCGGACACGAGGCGGAAGTTTTAGAAATAGAAGAGGAGCTTCGTCATGCTGGCATTATTGTCTAATGAGTCAACGTGTTCATACACCCTCGCCTGTTAAGGCTGGCATTGCTCGCGAGTTGCATAGACCAGCTCGTCGTCTCTACCATCGTCGTCATGTCATCACACGGGGCGTTGACGATCTTTGGCAAGCTGATCTGGTTGAAATGATTCCCTATGCCAAAGCTAACAACGGGGTCAACTATCTGCTCACCGTCATCGACGTTTATTCCAAAATGGCCTTTGTTGAACCAGTTCGGAATAAATCTGCACAACTGGTCACCGCTGCATTCAAGACCATCGTTCAGCGGTCAAGACGACAACCTCGTTTGCTTCAAACAGATCAAGGCAAAGAATTTTTCAACAAGACTTTTTCCGCTTATCTCAAATCACTTGACATCCATCACTATTCCACTTTTAGCAATCTAAAGGCAAGTGTTGTAGAACGTTTCAACCGCACACTCAAGACGCGCATGTGGGAACAATTTACAGCAAGAGGATCCTATCGCTGGCTTGAACTTGTAGGCGACCTGGTGACACGTTACAACAACACTAAACATAGAACCATCAAAATGAAACCACGCCTTGTAACCAAGAACATTGCGCAATTGGATCGCATTCATCACAAAATCAAAACAGTAGATCCACGACGTCATCAATTACGTATTGGTGATTATGTGCGCATCAGTAAACATAAAACAATCTTCGCCAAAGGGTACACACCAAACTGGAGCACAGAAATATTTCGTATTCGCAAGGTAAAACTTTCTAATCCAGTTGTTTATTTACTTGATGACCTCAACAAGCAGCCAATCCAAGGAGGATTCTACATGGAGGAACTGCAAAGGACGCAATATCCCAAGCATTATCTTGTTGAAAAAATTGTACAAAAACGTGGCAATAAACTTTTTGTTAAGTGGCTAGGTTTTAATGCCACATATAATTCATGGATTAATAAATCAGATCTGGTGTACACCTTCTTGTTTTTATTTCATGTCGAGCTGGCCGAGTCAACATGCCATGCGATTTGTATCCTACCCCCACCCTACCATTTACAGGAAATACTACTCCAGATTCATTGACGTTTGTTTACCATTGAGCACATTCAACAACCAGTTCATTCTCTCTCTCAATTCCATTCACTACTCCAGATACCATTGATGTTTGTTTACCATTGAGCGCTTTCAACCCCATCTTGTTTGTCTCTCAGACCCATTCACACCTAACCAACCTACCACGTCAGGGTTCAACAACCGCCGCCATCCACCGCCATTCATGTTTTCCATTCAAAACACTCCCGTCCATGACCTACCTCACATCCCGTAATCTGCTGTGACGTCACACACACACACCAGTTGACCGTTCAATTCTCTGACGAATCATTCACAACCAAGGATTCGGAAACCTTCGGCAACACTCGGATCTCATCGGGCTCAAAGCAAAGCTATATAGCCCAGGATAATATCAGAGAAGGCGCTCAGTCCAAAAGAGAGAGACTGGGTCGAGGAGGGTCTCGTGCAGAGCCTCTTCCATCCTTCCCCCCTCGTCTCCCACCCCACCCTTCGCTCCCCCTCCCTCCCCCACCCTCCCTCCCCACCCCCCACTCCTCCCCCTCCACCCACACCCCCCTCAAACCGGTTCCTGGACCCTCCAAGGTTTGTTTACCTTCCGGGGTCCCGGCGACCTTGGGGGTCAATGACCTACCTCAAGGTCATTGACCGTGACCTACCTCAAGGTCATTGACCTTGCCACGCCCCCCCTCATTTGCATAAATAACGGTATTTGAAGCAGAACCCTCCCTGCTCCTCTACTTACTGCCACTGATTAGCTGAGCAATCCCCTCCTTTTGAATATCTAATTATTCTGGCGCCCGACATTTCATTTTAGTGTACTAAGGAAGGTAAGTGCATAACACCAGTGTATGTATTGTGTCTCATTTTAATCTCATGACCCATCGCATTTGTCATACTACAGTGGGCTCTCTTATAGGAGCCATTACACAACCACCATGTCAAGGCTGTAAAACGTTCATGGTTTTGGGGGATAATAGAAAAAGTCCGCTTGCCAAGATGACCATATTCACGAATCAAAAACTGAATATCATAATTCGCGAGATTGTAAAAAAACACAATGAAAAATCGAGGAACTGGGTACATTACATTACATACTCTGTGGGTGGCTCCTTGAAACTCCCCATAAAGTGGGAGTGGTCACGAACCGGTCCAGTAACTTCCGTACATGGTCAGCCAACTCGACAAGTTCATTTAAAAACCATTCGCACAATCTTCTGCCTGATTGGATTTTAAGTAGGATTATGTGGGGTCATATGCACACACTACGTTAAATCCTATAACAAAGGGTTGATACTTTTGAATGGGTGTGATTGAGCTAATGGTGGTATCTGGTTCACATCCCGCCATGGGTGTAGTGACAGCCTCAAAATCCGCATAGACCACAAAAGGCACTGTATCACGCTTGTGAATATGCTAAAATTTCAACACAGCATCGTCCCCTTGTGGCAATACTAGTCTCACCGCTTCCTGAGATACACAATCTATCCTATGTCGCTCCAAAAGGGTAGGGGTTTTAAAATATTGAAGGCATCTATCACAAATACAGTTCTTATGACACTCTTTACACATTTGGCTGCCTTCCAATCTACTAAGGCTTTTAATAAGGCAATAGTAATTCACCTCTCCTACAGACAAATATACAAGGTGAATCTGGTATTGTTTTGGTTCTTTCGTGGCATAAAGAGGACCCATAATTTCATAACCCTCAGGCCAGATACCATAAACGAATAATCCGGATTATCCTGTTCAAACCTATGAATGTTGGTTAAGTCCATAGGGAACGACACGCGAGCTAAATTTTAATTTTGTTTAAATTTCTCTAACATGGTCTTGTACTTTCCTGGCCAACAACCATTGCGGTCTTGTGTTGGCTGCAAAAACGCGGCCACCGCCCAAAGAAAGCATTCATCGTCCTTGTTCGTTATATTCACCACAGCCTTTTTCAAAGCTATTGACTGTGGTGTAGGGATATGACAAGACCCAGCATTGAACGGGTTGAATTTGCAAATGTTGATTTGTAGGTGATGGGTAGGTTTTAGCTGGCGATTAACTCTACCTAAGGGATGATGATACGAAATAAAAGGAGATGGGTTTCGGTTTGGAAATAAAAGGTATGGGCAGATAGGATGAGAATCCCACAATAAGTTTTAAACAGATTAACTAACAATTGGCAGTGCCAGCGGGGGCCTGTGCTAAGCAGACGGAAAGCACAGCGTGAATTAAGGTTGCCTGCAAGTGCTTGTTGATTGCACTTTCCCTCTCCAGCCGGTATTCCGGTATTATGGGGACGGGTGGCACTCTGACAAGGCCAAGTGTGCCGCGGAAAAAGGAATTTACTAACTTTCCTTTTAGAAGGATTGGTAATTGTGATGTATTCAAGAATGCTGGAAGGATTTGACTTTGGTATAATAATTTTATTTCTGGGCACTGTTGGATCTCCGTCAAACCAATCAAATGCTCCCAGAAAGGGAAGAGATAAAGCAATATGAATGCTTTTAGCAATAACTTTACTTGTTTTCTTGACAATGTTTATAAGAATACCAATTGTTTCACTTAAGGAAGGCTAAGCTTTTACCCAGCAATATGCCGAATAAAAGTTTAGAAGAGGAAACCTCTGACCTAACTAAAACAAAACTAGAATTTTTAAAGCGAACCATGAACCAGAGAAAAGATCTCCACAAATAGGTAGCTGGCGGAGCGAGCTTTATTTGTTTCAATGGTTAGCTAGAATTAGCTAAGATAGCTAAGAGAAACTTTAAAAATGTTGTCATTTGCAGTTTGAATTTGAATGCAACAAGTAGTAAACACGTAGTAGTTTAAGAACTTAAGTTTAAAGGAAGAATCAGGGAAGATAAGGACCTGCCAAATTTTGATTCTATTTAGAGAGATAAAACGAAAAATAGAAATTGTTTAATTTGCAAGTATAGAATATAGAAACTTAACATTGCTTAGTTTGGAATTTAATTAGAGTTGAGAACAATAATTGTTTATAAAATGCGAAGGTCTCAGACCTAATAATAAAAGTTTTACAATTTATGAACAATATTAAGGTTTAAAACTTGCTACAAGCACTAAACCTATACAAAGGTTTTAAAATGTGCTTAAAATTAAGAACTTTAACGTTTATAGAAACAATTATGAAGCAATTATAACTTTGATGATTAAATCAGGTACAATGTAGGCACTTTTAGAATCCCTTTATGGAAATCTTAAAGGCTATGAACAAACATTAAATTCAAAATTATAATACCAAAAGAAGGAAAAATTAAGAAGTTTCTATAACATCATATATTTAAACAGAAATCACGAGAATTTTTAAATAAAAAATAGGGCAAGTCACCCTTCCGTGAAACCTGGAGATAAAATTAGTTAACTCACTTGTGAGTAGAAAGAATAGAATTCCCTAGTTAGAAGGGAAAACAATATGTCTTAAAATGTGTGTAGGACACAATTATGCAGAATTAAGTTATGATAAATGAAACAAGATTGGGAGGGCACTTGCTAGCAAGCGAGGCCTCATTGAAATTGACAAAAATTTACAATTTAATTAGATTGTGTTACTAAGGTATTTGGAAAGGAAGAAATGGGAACTTTGGGAAAAAGTCTTGGCCAAATTTATTGCTCTCATTCAAACGCGACGCGGTTGGTAGTCGAACGGGCACTGTTTTACACTATAGTTTATTGATGGGTTTGCAAAGTTCACTATTGAGGCACAGAAAGTTTATAAAGAGAAACGTTATTGCAGTTATGGAGATCACTAGTTGAATTTTAGCTTGAACGATTTCATTGCGTGAAAAAGGTTAGAGGTTGTAGTTGATTGCTGAAGAAAAGTTCCCACGGAGGAAAGCAAATTGTTTGTTGACCAGCGGTTTATACAACATAAATTCCTTATTGAGGAAAAGTATTCCCATATTTGAGCGGAAAATACTTGATTGCTTTACTTGTAGAAAAATAGTTTGACGTAGAAAGTTCTGGAGTTATTATGACGGTTGAATGGGGCAGAGTGGTCCCACGGAGGAAAAAAAGCTGTTTTATAGACAGTGTTTAGTTTAATAAGAATCCCACGGTGTGAGAAAGCATTCTCAGTTAATTTGTACAAGAAGTACTAAATGTTCAGGTTTTAAAGTCAGCTTAGAAGCTAGAGCATGACTAGAAAAATCCCTCGAAGACGGTTATTCCATAATAGTTAGCAATTCTTCACACTGTCTATAAAATTGTATTAAAATCCATTAAAACAATTTAAAAAATCTTTAGAGATTGGTACTTAGCTTTTCACATGTTTGAAGAAAGTAGATGATCCTGGCGACCGGTGGCTTGCATTCACAACATGGCGTAGATTTACGAATGTCTCATATGGACAGGAGACAAGCCTGTGGTAGGCTAAAAACTGTACGTTTTACGACTGACGCAAGAGTGAGAGCGGCTCAACGAAGCACGAAGGGACCAAGGAGGCGGAGAGGGTGGGGGTAACAGATAATAGAATATACATCATGGTATGCAACATAAGAAAACTAAAAGATTCTCCATTGATGCGAATTTTCTTAATGAGGCAGTCTTCATGGAGATGTTAGCTGGCGATGACGACGAAACCTGGTGGCCTGATTGGTAAGGAAGTCCTCTTGAACACTGAGATATTGCGAAACTTCAGAGATTAGCTGCCAGATGCCGCCAGGTTGTCCATGGAAGATATATATCTAGAACAGACTTACAAATAATATAAGCAAGGCCACAGAGGAAACAGAACGTAAGGAATCACTGTTGGTGTTTTAGAAAGGGAAAAGAAAGAATGAAACAAATAGATCAAAGAGCAGCAAAAGCTAACTCTGACTTACCGTGTATTCCAAAGTATACACCATACTGGGGTGGGGGAAACCTCAACAGAGAGCAGAAACACAATGTTAAAGGTTGAGAGGAACGGAGGGGGGCAATTTAAGATAGGGGTTTTTAATATGCCCATTTGCGGTCAAGATATTTAATACCCTGACTCTTCCATCCCTTCCCGGGTAACACTCGACAATTCTTCCGGAGATCCAAACCAAGGGGGGGGGGAGCATCCCTAACAAGAACCAGGTCCCCCACCCTGATGTCAGGGTTAGTAAGAAGCCACTTCTGCCTCCGTTGTAAGGAAGTTAAGTATTCCAATTTCCATCTCTTCCAGAAAGAATTACGAAGGGCTTCACGTTTACGACAAACAATAGGTAAATTAGAATCTCTATAAGAGTTAGGCAGGGGAGGAGGGGCAGAAAGAGAAGTGCCTATAAGGAAGTGACCAGGTATAATTGGAAGCAAGTCATCAGGGTCATTAGAGAGTGGGGTTAAAGGGCGAGATTAACAACACCTTCAATCAGAATAGACAGTGAGTTAAATTCTTCGTAAGTCTGAAAGCGACTACCTAAAACCTTTTCTAGATGACGTTTAGTTAGCTTGACCCAAGATTCCCACCTACCGCTGTGATGAGGGGCGTAGGGAGGTATAAACCGCCATTTGAAGACTTTAGAGTAAGAAAAGTTAGAAATTTGTTCCATGGCAGGAGAAGATGTAAGAGTTTTCTTCCACAAGGAAGCTGCGCCTTGAAAAGTGGAGGCGTTATCGGAAAACATTTCAGAGGGAACGCCACGCCTAGCAGTGAAGCGAGAAACGGCTGACAAAAAGTAAGAAGTAGAGGCATTTGTTACCAGTTCCAGATGGATCGCACCAGTAACCATGCAAACGAAAAGAGAAACATAGATTTTTCCAAGCAATTTGCGTTTAGCTTCAGGAGAATTGCGTTGATATTGAAATGGACCCATGTAATCTACGCCAGTTAAAGCAAAAGAACGCATCGAAGAAGAGCGGAAAGAAGGTAGATCGCCCATCAATTGGGTACTGACTTTAGGTTTCACTTTGAAGCAAGGGATGCATTTGTGAATTAAAGAAGAAACTTCATGAACTCAATTTATTATCCAGTACTTTTCCCTTAATAAGCAAAGCAGTGTACGAGTGCCAACATGCAGGTTTTGATAATAAAAGTCACGGATGATTAAGAAGGTTACGTGATGCTTAGAAGGCAAAATGACAGGATGTTTTTGTCTTCAGAAAGTGAAGAGTGCGAAAGCCTACCACCTACCCTGAGTAACCCATTGTCATCAAGGAAAGAGGCTAAGGCACGAAGACGACTAGACTTCGAAAGATCCTTCTTAGCGGATAGCAAAGATAATTCAGTAGAAAAGGCCTCTTGCTGTGTTAGTTGCAAAACTTTAATAGTAGCGAGATTTAATTCATGATTACTTAGGTGCGGTTTAGGAAGAAGAGGTTGGTCAACAACAAGATATTTCCATCTGAGAAGATAGGCAAAAATTCGAGTCAGTTTGTGAAAGAAAGAGTAGCGAGACAACAAGGGATATGAAACGTTGGAAATAAGACTCGAAACAGTAGATTTAGATACTTTAGCGTCAGGCAAATTGGAGTTTGTAACCGGAAGTTTAGAAGGCCAGCAAGAAGAGTCTTCGATTAACCACGAGGGCTCATACCAGTACAACTGAGGTTCTACCAATTGAGAGGGCAAACACCCACGAGAGATGATGTCAGCGGTGTTATCAGCACTAGGCACATGTCTCCATTGACATCTGGTGTATTCCTTGGAATACACGGTAAGACAGAGTGAGCGTTTGCTGCTCTTTGCTTTATTTCATTCCATCCTTTTTCGCAAACACCAACAGTGACTTCCTGGTTTTTCTTTGTTTGTGCACTTTGCTTATATTACCTGTAAGTCTGTTCTAGATATATATCTTCCATGATCAACCTAGCGTCATCTAGCAGCGAAGTTCCTCAATTTTTCCATGTACAAGAGGACTTCCTTACCAATCTAGCCATCAGATCTCGTCGCTATCGCCAGCTACCATCTCCGTGATCAAGAGGACTTGGTCTACATTCCCATCCTCCAGGCTTCGCTAGTGACGCCTGCTATCAACTCTTTGAAGACAATTTCATCAAGATACTTAATTTTTGTAATGTTTGTCATTCTTATGTATATTCCTTTGTCTCCTACCCCCACTTTTTTCCTTCCTTGGTCCTTCCGCGCTTCGGTGAGCTGGTCTCCCTTGTGCCTCAGCAATTAAGACCTCCAGTTGGAGCCTAACTAGGGCTCGTCTCCTCTCCTCGAGAGACAAACTTTTGAATAGGACGCCATATCCAGATATTAACTAACGGTCGCCAGGATCGCCTACTACAGAAATGAGCTAAGTACCATGTTCTTCAGCATATTTAATTGGTTTTAATTAGCTATACGCTGTTAATAGCGTTTTATAGACAGTGAGAAGTTGCTAAATGTTGTGCAATTGCAATCTTCGCGGGATTTTCGATGTCAGGCTTTGTCTAAGACAGCTAATCTTGTAAAACGAAGCAGCATTTCTTGTGCATATTAACTGAGAATGAGCTCTCACACCGTGGGATTCTTATTAAACTGAATACTGTCTATAGAAAACTTAGCTCGTTCCACCGCTGGACTTTATTTGCCCAATTCAACAGTTATGAATGTTCTGGAATTTTCTACGCCAAACAATTCATCTACAAGCTAAACCTACGAGTATTTTCCACTCACACATGGGAATACTTTTTCTAACCAAGGAATTTCCATTATGAACAGCTAATCAACACCTAATTTGTCTTCCTTCGTGGGAAATTGTCCGCTGACTTCAACTATAACCTACATATTTTTCAATGCAATAGACTCTCGCAAACCAAAATGCAACTAGTTATTTTACACCACCGCAATAACTTTCCTTTCTATAAACTTTCTGTGCTACAATAGTGAACTTTTCAACCACGTCAATAGACTATAGTGAAACCAGTGCTCGTTCAACTTCTCATCCGCGCCGCGCTCGTCCGAGAAAAATAAATAAGGCCAAGAACTTTCTCCACAAAGTTCCTATTTCCTCTTCCACAACCACTCTTTACTAACAAATTAGGTTAATCCTTAAATTTATGTCTATTTCAATGAGGCCTCGCCAAACCATAGGCGCCCTCCCAACTTTTCTCCATTTATAACTTATTCATACTGTTTAAATATCAGCAGTTAGAAACTGCCAATTAATCTATTTTCTTTTCTTGCTAATACAGGAATTGTTTATGTTCTAAGTACTCAACATTTCATTAATCTCGTTGATCCAGGTTTCACGAAAGGGCAACTTGCCCTTGCCCTGTTTACTTAGAGTTGGACACTCGTCCTATTTATCCACACTTGTTCTTCGTTCCGAAACCCACTTACCTTTCCTTTTCTCTTCATCTTCCCTTGGGGGTAAGGTTAACTTCTAGCAAAAACCTACCCAACATCGAGAAGAAAGGGTTTGAATTTTAGATACTCTATTTGCAACAAAGGTTTGCCAGTGGGAGGGGTTTTTGGCGATCCAAGAAAGAGTGATCATGGAATCGCTCCACAGATAGGTTTGCGAATATTCGACTTTTAAGACACTCTGCAGTTTTTTTGGCAAGTTCTGCGGCCATGAGTGCAGGACACAATTCAAGCCTAGGCAAAGTAATAGTTTTAAGAGGAGCAACTTTAGACTTAGCGCAAATAAGGTTTGAAAATGAAGATTCATTTAGCGAATTGCGATAAAGCAAATATGCGCAGCAACCGTAAGCTTTCTCGGAGCTGTCGGCAAAAACATGAAGAAAGAAAGATGTAATAGGAGGAGCATTAATTCAATTTCTAGGAATTCCAGTAATAGAAAGATCAAGTAAACTTCATCGAAAAGAGAGCCATCTATTAAGAAAAGAAGGGGGAACGGCTTCGTCCCATTCACATTTGAGAGACCATAGCTCTTGCATGAAAAGCTTGGATATAACGATAACCGGCGCTAGAAATTGGAGAGGATCGAAAATTTTTGCAATTTCGGATAAAGTTTGCCTTTTAGTGTTAGGGAGCTCTTCGGAAAGTGAGACTATATAGATGAGAGTATCAGTGCGAGTGCACCAGTGTACTCCAAGCGTTTTTATAGATTCGGAATCTCCGCAGATTTCGACGGAAGAGGGGTCTACAAATTCTATGGGAAATTGGGAAAGAAACTCAGGGGAGTTGGAATTCCACTTATGAATTGGGAATCCTCCATTCATTAACAGTGCTTTCAGTTCCAGTGATACGAAAGAAGCTTCTTCAAGATTTGGAAAGGACTGGAGGTAATCGTCAACATAAAATATGTAGTTAAGGCTTCAGAAGCTTTAGCATTAAATAAATGACCGTCATGAGAGGCTAACATATGTAGGGATCGGATAGCAAGGAAAGCGGAAGGTTTCAGACCATAAGTGACTGTTTTTAAGCGAAATATTTTAATAAGTTTACTAGTTTCGTCACGCCATAAGATTCTTTGTAGATCTTGCTGCTCAGATTGAATCAAGACTTGACGGTACATCTGTTTGATATCCGCGATGACTGCTATGGGAAACAAGCGGAAATTTAAGAGGATGGTAGATAAATCGGACTGAATAGCGGGACCAGAATAAAGAGTATCGTTGGGACTGTTGCCATTGATATCAGGTAATGGATGACCCATTAAACACGACTCGGATTTTATCCTTTACACGAGGCTTCTTCCACACAGGGTGATGATTTATGAATACAGTTTCTGTTGGGGGGGGGTGTAATTCGTCATCAGATTTGCTGACAACTTCCATATGATCCAAGCTTTCGTATTATCCATAAACTCTGTGTACTGTTGTTTGACGAGAGGTTCTTTCTTAAATTTGCTCTCGATAGCAAAGGGAGCTTTTCGAGCCTGTGGTTGAGAATCAGTAAGTTTGGGGGGATTGAGTAATCTGGGCATCTGTTCAATGAATCGACCTTCGGTTGAACGAGTAGTGGTGGACATGAACAGTTGCTCACTGAATTCGTTTTCTGAAGATCTCAAGTTAGGAGAATCAATATTTTCATGTTTCCAGAACTGTTCTAAATCGGTATTAGCGAAATAAAATTGCGATACGGGTTGGGGGGAATAATGAGGAAGTTGACCAGTAACAATCCAACCAAAATTAGTGTCTCTGGCTACCACGTTTGAAGAAGTTTACGAATTTGTTTACGAAGGCAATTCCAAAAAACATTGGCACTGAAAAGTATGTAAATGGGGCCTTGTACATTGAACAGAGGATCGGCTAACCTTAAATGAGAAGGAATATTCAGACCTGAGATATCAACAGAGTGGCTTGGAGTATCCTCTCCGATACTGTTGAGAATGAGGCAATTAAGTTTTAGAAAATTATTACTATGACAAGTGTCCTTGATGGTTAGTTTTGAGAATTGCAAAGCTTGTGATTTTAAGCTGTTAATGCCTGACACATTAATAGAAGTAGGAGTTACTGGTAAGCCCAGTTTTTTGATCAAAGAATTGGAAACGAAATCATTGGTTGCCGCTGAATCAAGAAGACCTCGTGCGCGGACTCAGTTGCCAAATTTATCCTGAACTTCAATTTGAACAGTAGACAATAATACTTGAGCACTACGCACAGACTTAGCGTTTTGAATAAATGATGAAGCATTTGGACTGCTAGCATTGTCACTTTTTTGAGAAGTGGATGCTGCTGATGACCTCGATAGATCATGACGATGCAATAAAATGTGATTTGGTTTTTCACAGTGGAATCAAAGTCTAGAAGACTTGGAATTAGAAGCAGAATGCTTAGGTGAGAGGCAGTTGACACCATGTTTATTCTGGGAAACTAATTTTTTTCTGTCATCAACTGGCAGTTCTTTAAAAGATTTACATAAATCTACAGCGTGGGAATCTTTGCATAGTATGCAATTAACGGTTCATTTAAATTTTTACGGGATTTGCTTTGAGTGTTTAAAGCAAGAGAACTGGCAATACGGCGTTCACTAGACCTAGTTTGGTAACCAGTGTAGTATGACTTGAGTTTAGAAGAGCTAGACCCAGGTTTTTGGGTACTAGACGCTACGTGTTCGCTTTTAGATTTAAGAGACAATGATTCAAATTTAGAACTAGGAGAAGAGGGTTCACTTTGGTTAGCTAAAGCATTTAAAAGTTGGCATCTAGCATTTATGAAGGTAAGAATCTCGTAAGAATACTCGTCATTGTTAGAGAGTTCCATTTCCCAAGCTTTAAGGGTAGCAGTATCAACATTAGAAACCACTAAATGTATTAGGAAAGTGTCCCAATGGCCGGTGGGTTGATCTAATTGTGATAATGCTTTTACATGCAGTTGTGTGGTATCGATGAGAGTACGCAAACTAGTGACGTCATTATGTTGTGACGAAGGAAAGTTAAATAATGCTTTCATATGGCGTTGAATACGTAACCGTAAATTACCATATCTTTCCTTCAATAAATTAAAGGCAATGGGGTAGTTTTCAGCACTTAACGGAAGTGCTTCGACTAACTGCAGGGCTTGTCCACGGAAAATAGATCGCAAATAATGGAACTTGTAGATGACTTGAATGTCTTCATTGTCATGAACAAGGGAGCAAAAGAGTTCGTAGAAAGAATCCCAAGTAGATTCGTCTCCAGAGAAGTGAGGCAAATTAACCTTGGGTAGAATTGGTTTGGGTTTGTGAGTGCCCTCACGAGATGAGGTTTGTTGTTCGTGAAGGGAACCAAGAACAGAACCGTCCTTTTTCTGTTCTTTTTCAAGTTGGCGTATTATTTTAAAGGCAGAGCCTATGCCTAAGTAGTATTCATTTTCTACTTCTACTCGATCATCTGTTTGATTGAGCATGCAAGTTTCGATTTCAGTTTGAATAGTACAATAATCCTCAAATGAACGTTCATAATACTTTACGCGATGTTTTAATAAATCTAATTGAGGTTATGAAGGATCCAGCTCTCTTATGTATTTTCTAAATCGGGTAATTTGCCCTTTATAAGACGCTCGTTTGGAAGTAAGTTTTTCATCCCTACCGTCCTTATCTTCATCTGTAGGAGCCGTGGCGAAATGGGTAAATTAAAGTATAACTTACGGAACTGTGGAGTTTTGGAAATGCTGTCAGACTGGCAGCAGCAAACAAATTGAAAGAGAGGGACACACCAGAGGAGACAGGAGCGACCTCTTTCCCCCGCACCAGCATTGCACAGTGAAGTTATAACTGAAAAATTCAAAGTAGATATTAATAACTTGCAAAATGTTGACAAATGGATTCTCCCGGGTTTCAGGGATCAAATTTTGGGTAGGTTTTAACTGGGGATTAACTCTACCTAAGGGATGATGACACGAAAGAAAAGGAGATGGGTTTCGGTTTGGAAAAAGGTATGGGCAGATAGGATGAGAATCTCACAATAAGTTTTAAACAGATTAACTAAGAATTGGCAGTGCCAAGCTTGGAGCAACCTAAATCCAGCGGGGGCCTGTGCTAAGCAGACGGAGAGCGCAGCGTGAATTAAGGTTGCCTGCAAGTGCGCGTTGATTGCACTTTCCCTCTCCAGTCAGTATTCCGGTATTATGGGGACGGGTGGCACTCTGACAAGGCAAAGTGAGCCGCCAAAAAAAGGAATTTACTAACTTTCCTTTTAGAAGGATTGGTATTTGTGATGCATTCAAGAATGCTGGAAGGATTTGACTTTGGTATAATAATTTTATTTCTGGGCACTGTTGGATCTCCGTCAAACCAATCAAATGCTCCCAGAAAGGGAAGCGATAAAGCAATATGAATGCTTTTAGCAATAATTATACTTGTTTTCTTGACAATTTTTATAAGAATACCAATTGTTGCACTCAAGGAAGGCTAAGCTTTTACCCAGCAATATGCCGACTAAAAGTTTAGAAGAGGAAACCTCTGACCTAACTGAAACAAAACTAGAATTTTTAAAGCGAACCATGAACCAGAGAAAAGATCTCCACAAATAGGTAGCTGGTGGAGCGAGCTTTATTTGTTTCAATGGTTAGCTAGAATTAGCTAAGATAGCTAAGAGAAACTTTAAAAATGTTGTTATTTGCAGTTTGAATTTGAATGCAACAAGTAGTAAACACGTAGTAGTTGAAGAACTTAAGTTTAAAGGACGAATCAGGGAAGATAAGGACCTGCCAAATTTTGATTCTATTTAGAGAGATAAAGTGAAAAATAGAAATTGTTTAATTTGCAAGTATAGAATAGAGAAACTTAACATTGCTTAGTTTGGAATTTAATTAGAGTTGAGAACAACAATTGTTTATAAAATGCGAAGGTCTCAGACCTAATAATAAAAGTTTTACAATTTATGAACAATATTAAGGTTTCAAACTTGCTACAAGCACTAAACCTATACAAAGGTTTTAAAATGTGCTTAAAATTAAGAACTTTAACGTTTATAGAAACAATTATGAAGCAATTATAACTTTGATGATTAAATCAGGTACAATGTAGGCGCTTTTAGAATCCCTTTATGGAAATCTTAAAGGCTATGAACAAACATTAAATTCAAAATTATAATAACAAAAGAGGAAAAATTAAGAAGTTTCCATAACATCATATATTTAAACAGAAATCACGAGAATTTTTAAATAAAAAATAGGGCAAGTCACCCTTCCGTGAAACCTGGAGATAAAATTAGTTAACTCACTTGTGAGTAGAAAGAATAGAATTCCCTAGTTAGAAGGGAAAACAATGTCTTAAAATGTGTGTAGGACACAATTATGCAGAATTAAGTTATGATAAATGAAACAAGATTGGGAGGGCACTTGCTAGCAAGCGAGGCCTCATTGAAATTGACAAAAATTTACAATTTAATTAGATTGTGTTAGTAAGGTATTTGGAAAGGAAGAAATGGGAACTTTGGGAAAAAGTCTTGGCCAAATTTATTGCTCTCATTCAATCGCGACGCGGTTGGTAGTCGAACGGGCCCTGTTTTACACTATAGTTTATTGATGGGTTTGCAAAGTTCACTATTGCGCCACAGAGAGTTTATAAAGAGAAAAGTTATTGCAGTTATGGAGATCACTATTTGAATTTTTGCTTGAACGATTTCATTGCGTTGAAAAAGGTTATAGGATGTAGTTGATTGCTGAAGAAAAGTTCCCACGGAGGAAAGCAAATTGTTTGTTGACCAGCTGTTTATACAACACAAATTCCTCAGTGAGGAAAGGTATTCCCATATTTGAGAAAGATAGTTTGACGTAGAAAGTTCTGGAGTTATTATGACGGTTGAATGGGGCAGAGTGGTCCCACGGAGGACAAAAAAGCTAAGTTATATGGACAGTGTTTAGTTTAACAAGAATCCCACGGTGTGAGAAAGCATTCTCAGTTAATTTGTACATGAAGTACTACATTTTCAAGTTTTAAAGTCATCTTAGAAGCTAGAGAATGACTAGAAAAATCCCTCGAAGACGGTTATTCCATAATAGTTAGCAATTTTTCACACTTTCTATAATATTATATTAAAATCCATTAAAACGATCTAAAAAATCTTTAGAGATTGGTACTTAGCTTTTCACATGTTTGAAGAAAGTAGATGGTCCTGGCGACCGTTGGCTTGCATTCACAACATGGCGTAGATTTACGAATGTCTCATATGGACAGGAGACAAGCCTGTGGTAGGCTACAAACTGTACGTTTTACGACTGACGCAAGAGTGAGAGTGGCTCGACGAAGCACGAAGGGACCAAGGAGGCGGAGAGGGTGGGGGTAACAGACAATAGAATATACATCATGGTATGTAACATAAGAAAATTAAAAGATTTTTCATTGATGCGAATTTTCTTCATGAGGCAGTCTTTATGGAGATGTTAACTGGCGATAACGACGAAACTTGGTGGCTTGATTGGTAAGGAAGTCCTCTTGAGCACGGAGATATTGAGGAACTTCAGAGATTAGCTGCCAGATGCCGCCAGGTTGTCCATGGAAGATATATGTCTAGAACAGACTTACAAATAAGCAAGGGCACAGAGGAAACAGAACGTAAGGAATCACTGTTGGTGTTCGCGAAAGGGAAAAGAATGAATGAAACAAATAGATCAAAGAGCAGCAAAAGCTAACTCTGACTAACCGTGTATTCCAAAGAATGCACCAGGTGATGAATTTTGTCTAACGCAAAGCCAATGGGTCCTTCTTGCAGTTTATCGAATTTATTCAGCTAGGCATAGACCACATGGGATTCTTACCACTGTTCTAAATTGTGTGCTATGAAATGCTCTTGCATTTGACTGCAAATATAAAATTTCTGTTTGTGCTCAACGTCATTCGTTTTATATAAGAAATCACACACGAGTTCTGTATTTAATTTTAAAGCCTTGTGCAACCATTGCGCTGTACAAATTTGATCCCTTAAAATGTCAAAGCAAGATTCTTTGGGAATCAAACTTTCCGTGACATTTACCACGTGACCAGAGCACACACGCGAATTATGACAACAATCAAGGGGTTGCCAGGTTAAACTATTCACAGCGGTAGAATGCGACATTATTGTTAAACAATCTTAGCTGAGATTTCAGCCGTCGACTGCCCAGTAATGGTTCCTCACAAACACGTCTCTCAGTTATTAGTGGCGGCTGCTACAGCGGTAAAATTTCTTATTCCCAAATATCTAAAAAGGAATTAAAATAAACCACCATAAGTATATCAATTTTAAAATAATACATGCATTTCATTAATAAAATATGGTATGAATCAAAAAAATCAAACAGGTTATATAAAAAAGAAATCTCACCTTAACTTGTTCAAGAGTGGAATGGTTTTTGTCCCCCTTTAATGTCTTCCCCCCCTCTCTCTCTCTCTCTCTCTCTCTCCATCTCTCTCTCCAAAAACATTATCTAAAACATAATAAATAAAACAATCCATCAATAAATGTGGATCAATAATTTAAACATCCATTAGCATTTAAAAACTAAACAGCATTAATTAAGTACTTAACTCACAAAAATAATTTATCCATTATCGTCATTGACTGGGTCAGGCACAGGAATCCACTAGCCTTAAGCACCTCGGGTGTACCAATTATCTGTAACAAATAAATAAAATCCATTAATCACCTCATCAATTAATGCATCAATCAATCAATCTTTGTCAGTAAATGTATATATAAATAAATACATACTTTACAGAGAGATTAAGTATTTTCCACCAGCACATAAAACACTGTTAACTAGAGCGTGTGTTTGCACTGCAACGTTTGACATCAACATGACTCTCTGTCCCCTCCTTCTTACCTCCCCTCCCCTCGCTACACTCCCGTCCAAACCTCTCACTACAGTAGTAATGGCAGTGGTGAGGATGTGTTGCGCTAGCCCAGTACTTTTCCATTGCACTGTTTGACCTTCAACTGTTCTCTGCCTATCACACGTGTTCACACATCAAGGCACATTCCTAAGATAATGTTATCAAGTCATGGTGGTGGTGGGAGAGACTGCACCTACAAATCTCTTTGTAGCTTACTGCTGTGTTATGTCGGCTTCAAGCCACAAACACTGGGACTCGCAAGCGGGCTACCAGCTACAATATATAAATCATACATTTCATACCTAGCAGTTTTGGGTTATTTGAGTCAATGAGTCCACCATAGGAAAGATCCGAAAAATACCCTTGAAACGAACCGTCGTATATGCCTCTGCGACCAATGGTTCGCGAAATATCGATTGATCCATTGGGCACAGCCACTGTGGCCGGCGACATGCTCGTTTAAACACAACCGGTACCGTCTCTCTCTCTCTATTACCACTCCTAAATTATTTTTAAAATAGTTCTTAAAAATAATATAAAAAATCAAATTGTGTGTCATAGGCCCTTAGTCAAAATTTCGTTTTGAAAAAATAAATACTACATTCAAAAGGGGGACGACACCACGAGTCCTTTGACACCTCGTACACGTCTCTAGCCTTATTGGTTTGCGAAATAAAACGAAAAGTCTTAAAATCATGTTTTAGTCCCAAAATAGTTTTCCATTATTCTCCACACATTCATCATCTTAAAGAGCACAACACGCCAAAAACATTACACCTCAAACTTCATTCTAACATCGCCCCTTCCTCAAATATAACCAAAAATGTGAAAAAACAGGTTTTTACCCCCAAAATACGTTTCAGAACTTCAACCTGTTAAAAATATAACCTCGCCGTTACATACATCGGAAAAAAATACACTTAAAACGAGTCTTCGCTTGACCCTCTAACCCTATTCCTTCCCAAGATATCACCAAATCACCATACCGTCTCAAACCCCTCAGGGACTCACAATTTCCTAAGTTAAGTAGATGTCTCCTTGCTTCATTACTTTTGGAAAAAATGAAAAAAGAATTAAGTTTTGTTCTAACGATAACGGACATAGAGACCTTTCGTTTGAGCCTATATAACACTTTTTAGGATGACTAGTTTTCGAAATATCGCCTACTTTCAAAAACAAAAATTTTCAAAAAATATAGCGAGTTCTCCTTAGGAAAGGGGACATCACCACAAGTCCTTCGACACCTCTTACACGTCACTAGCCATATTGGTTCTCGAGATATATGGGTTGCCTATCACCACAGGCTGACAACTAGTCACGTGTGCGCGACGACCATGACACTAAGTAGAACCGGCCTCATCTCTCTACTCAGGCTGCATACTATAACCCATCTCAAGGCCTTCAGTGTCGCCTTGGCAAATACACAAAAATACAATACCAGCTAAACATCACTTAGTTATTATTTAATCATAATTTCTTCTTAATTTATATTTATACTCTCAATTATAACTCCTTGTTACAAAAATTACCCTACATTATACAGTCTCCTTCTGGAATTGGAATACCTTCCGTTCCCTAAAACCATTATCATTTTCATATTGACGTTAT
The DNA here is from genome assembly GCA_946902985.2 of Meconema thalassinum. NCBI lineage: Eukaryota > Metazoa > Arthropoda > Insecta > Orthoptera > Tettigoniidae > Meconema > Meconema thalassinum. The sequence goes on from CAMPQE020000021.1 coordinate 853,436, forward strand.
CGAAATACTGTGTATTTTTTCATAATTCACTGGTTATTATTTTTATCATCGATATTTGATCCGCTATTATCTGCCAACCAAATCCTTCAAACAATTATACAAATGCGTTGTGCTCATCAGAAATGATTATGATCGTAGAGAATTTTATTCGAAAATTGTCAGAATTATTATTATTATCATTGGAAATCAACTCCATGGTTTGTCAAAATTTTATTATTAACTTTAACCATCACACAGATCTATTTCAAAACGCAGTCAAATATCTTACTACTATTATTATTATTATTATTATTATTATTATTATTATTATTATTATTATTATTATTATTATTATTATTATTATTATTATTATTGAAGCCTCCGTGTCCTAGGCGGCAGCACGCTGGCCTCTCACCACTGGGTCCGTGGTCCAAATCCCGGTCACTCCATGTGAGATCTGTGCTGGACGAAACGGAGGCAGACAGGTTTTTCTCCGGGTACTCCGGTTTTCCCTGTCAAAATTTCATTCCAGCAACACTCTCCACTATCAATTCATTTCATCTGTCATTCATTTAATCATTGCCCCAGAGGAGTGCGTCAGGCCTCGGCAGCCGGCACAGTTCATATCCTCGCCGTTAGATGGGGGCTTCATTCATTCCATTCCTGACCCGGTCGGAGACTGGAAGCAGGCTGTGGATTATCATTTTATTATTATTATTATTATTATTATTATTATTATTATTATTATTATTATTATTATTATTATTATTATTATTATTGAGTAATTATTGACGGTTGTCGTACTGAGTGGTTGGTGCGTCTTGGCTTTCGTGGTTTAAGTGAGTTTGACGGTTTATTTCAGTGACTATATTAGTTGAAAGGGTTGAGTTTTGTGTGGCAGAGCCTCTTCCGCACGACGAAGTGATTTCTCTACCTGAGGGGTGGCTGGGTGAGTAATTCTTCCATCTGTTCAGGAATTGTGTCCCCGTCGCTTGTGGAAAGTTAGGTTATGTCCAACAGAAGAGAAGAGATCGGTGTCATGGAGAGATTGTGTGTGGAATCCACCGAGATTGTAAGCGGCGCAGATACCAGCGCTCAGGCCCAAGTGGGAGATTCTAATGGCGCGCGATGTGTGGCGTCTACAAGAACTACTTCATCTAGGGAGCTGGACGTTGCACCTAATGTCATGGCGGGGCAGAGTACAATAATCTCGGGTGAGAATGGAGGTTCAGATGAATTGAGGTTCACTGCGGACAAAGGTAAATCTCGAAATGAAATAGACATAAAAGAAGAGTCAGAGATTCTGAAAGGAATAGGATTACTGAAGATCATGATGGCAGCTACCAAAACTCAAAGAAATGTGAGTAATAATATCAAGAATAGCCTAGCGCAGTTAGTAGAGGTTTTTGATGTCCTCGATCACTGCCGCAAAACTAGATTGGCAACAGAGGTCACTACCATCACTCGACCTAGAACTCCCATATGCGAGAAGGCTGCAAGTCAAGGAGAAACAATGATTACTGTAATTGAGAGCAGTGTCAATTCCGAAAACATATCTGCAAATGAAATTGTGGTCATTGAACCTCCCGTGGAGAAGTTAGCAGAAGATGCCTGGCAAACAGTTCGAACAAGGAAACACAGGGGTCATAGCGGTAAAGTTATTCTGGAGGACGAAAAGGGAGAACTTAGAAGTAATCATTCTCTACATCAGAAGGGAAATAAAACGAAGGATAGAAGACGCAACGAGGCAATTGTTATCAAGCCTACTGAGGGGAAGACATATTCAGAAGTTCTTCAATCATTGCGTCAGCAAGCAACATCTGATTGCAGTGGCGTAAACCTTAAATCGATTCGCAGAACGTCGACTGGTGCGGTGCTCCTTGAAATGAAAGGGAAAAATGGAGATAAATCTAAGTTCAGGGAGATGATTTCCAAAGCCGCTGAGGGTTTGGGTGAAGTTAAAATGTTGGCTCCTACCATAACCTTGGAAATTAGGGATTTGGACTGTCTTACAACAGCAGAGGAAGTCCAGGCAACATTAGAGGACCGGCTTAAGGATAACATGGGTGAAATAAAAGTTACTATTACCAAGCCCAATTCCAGAGAACAGCGTATGGCCATAGTTGTGGTAAACTCCAATGCGGCAAATGAGTTGCTCCTTGATCAGCATATTAAGATAGGCATGGTTAGCTGCCGTATTCGGAAAAGGACCAATGTGCTGAAATGCTTCCGATGTATGGGCTATGGTCACATGGCAAGACAATGTACGGGTCCTGACAGGTCGAAGTTGTGCTACAGATGCGGGGGAAAGGAGCATAAAGCTGCTCACTGCACGTCTGCCCCAAAATGCTCGATCTGCGCGTGTGAAGGCAAGAATGACGACCATGTGATCGGGTCAGGTATGTGTGCTGTCTTTCGACGTGCATTGGAGAGTGCTCAACAGTCAAAATGTTAAGATTTCTACAAGGCAATATTCATCGTAGCAGGGTGGCTAACGATCTCCTAGTTCAGTTTGCCGCGGAAAAGAATATTGATGTTGTGCTTATTAGCGAACAATATAAGAACAGGGATATTCCATCGTGGTACTCTGATGAAAGTGGGACGGCTGCTATATGGGTAGCGGATCCAAGCAGAGTTTTTATTGAAAAGTTTGGTGCTGGAAATGGATTTGTCTGGGTCAAGAGCAGAAATATTTCTTATGTAAGCTGTTACTTAACACCCAATGAATCAATTCGGCAGTTTGAGACCCGACTATCTGCCCTTGAGGATTTCCTAGGTACAGTAACTGGGGGTATTCTGGTGGCCGGTGATTTTAATGGTCGAGCAGTTGAGTGGGGCTTGGCTTATACAAACGGGAGAGGCCATAGAATTTTGGAGATGGCTGCTAGGTTGGACTTGGTGCTGCTAAATAGCGGTGATGTTCCAACATTTTGTCGGCCTGGGCAAAACGAAACCACACCAGACCTAACGTTTGCCTCTGCAGATCTTGCTGCTTGCATTGCAGACTGGCATGTAATGCTAGATTATAACAACAGTGATCATAGATACATCCTTTTTAATACTAGGCCTCGAGGAGGCCTAGTCCATGAAATTCCGATACCGTTTAGATGGAACGTTGATCACATGGATGGTGAAATTCTTCTTGCAGTAATAGCACAAGGGAAACAAGTTCTGGAGGATTTGTTTCAACATAGCCCCGCGAGCTCTGCAGAAACCCTGGTTAGGTCGACCATTGATCTCATTGTTAAGGCTTGCGGAGCATCCATGCCCAAGAAGAAGATTTTTCCAAACAAACGGCCAGCCTATTGGTGGAATGTCGAAATAGCAGAGGCTCGACGATTGTGTTTTCGATTAAGGAGAAGGGCACAAAGGCTCTGCAGAGATTCTCTAGAGTTTGGAAATGCGATAGAAGAGTGTAGAGTAGCGAGGAGGGCTCTCAAACGGGCCATTGCTCAAAGTAAGGCACATAAATGGAACGAGCTCATTAACGATCTGGATCAGGACCCATGGGGTCTGGGCTACAAAATTGTCAGTAAGAAGCTCGGCGGCATTATGGTGTCTACTGCTGCTATGACGGCATCCCAGAAGGAAGCTATTATAGATGAGCTATTTCCTAATCATCCAGAGAGATTTCCCGATCACATGCCGGTGATGCTAGATGATATTCCGCTATTCACTAGGGAGGAATTACAAACTACAGCACGATCTTTTCAGAATAAGAAGGCACCAGGGCCGGATGGAATTCCTGCTGAAGTGTTAAAGATGATATCCGAAGAGGAACCAGATGTTTTGCTGAATATGTATAATTGTTGTTTACTACAGGGAGTCTTTGCGACCCCGTGGAAAGTGTCCAGGCTTGTGCTCATGCCTAAAGGCAAAGGAGATCCCACTACTGCTTCAGGTCAGAGACCTCTATGCATGTTGGACATGGCTGGCAAACTGTTTGAGAAGATGATTAAAGGAAGGCTTCAGGCAGCGATTGTTGCTGCAGGAGGTCTGTCCCCCAAACAATACGGTTTTGTGAAGGGTAAGTCCACCATCAGCGCCATTGAAGAAGTGGTGATGGCTGTCAGATCCATTGAGCATGGCAACCATTTCTCTAGAAAAATGTGCTTACTGGTTACTCTGGATGTGAAAAATGCCTTCAATTCTGCCCGGTGGATTGACATAATAGCTGCACTTGAAACAACATTTAACATTCCTCGCTACTTGGCGTCTGTTCTGAGGAATTATCTTTGTGATCGTTGGATACAGTATGACACAGATGAAGGAGTCAAGTGTCGCAAGGTAACAGCGGGGGCGGCTCAAGGCTCGGTGTTAGGTCCTGATTTATGGAACGTAAATTATGACAGTATTTTACGGATGGAGATGCCAGAGGCCACTTCTTTGGTGGGATATGCTGATGATCTCGTTGTGCTCATTATGGAGCGCTCCATGGAGGGTCTGCAACTTAAACTGAATCAGGTAATGCGGAGAGTTTCCACCTGGATGAATGAACATGGTCTCCAACTAGCAGTTCATAAAACAGAACTAGTCCTTGCTACTAAGAAGAGAGTTCCACGAGTTGTACCCATGCTAGTAGATAATCAAGTGATAGAAACAGCTCCTGCTGTTCGTTACTTGGGTGTTATGATTGACAGCAAGTTAACATTCTGGAATCATATCAGCAAGATTGCTGATAGGGCTGCAAGGATTGTTAACAACTTGTCGCGGCTCATGGCTAATATTGGCGGCCCTTCACCATTGAAGAGGAAACTGCTGATGAGAGTGGCGGAATCAGTTATTGTTTATGGTGCAGAGATTTGGTCAGTAGCTCTTGGCTCTGAGATGTATAGGAAGCGGATAAACTCTGTTCACAGAAGAGCTGCCCTCAGAATAACTTCTGCCTATCGTACAGTGTCTGGACCGGCAGTGCTAGTAATAGCTGGGGCGATACCCATTTACATCCTGGCCAAGGAAAGGCGCCGTATATACTTGCGCAAAGACGAGCATTCTAAGATACGCGTGAAGAGGGAGGAAAGAGACAGATCTCTTCTGGAATGGCAGGAAGAATGGGAACTTGAAAATCGTGGCAGGTGGACCGCTAGGCTCATCAAGCAACTGAAGCCATGGTTGTCGAGGGAACATGGTGAGGTTAATTATTACATTACCATGTTTCTCTCTGGCCATGGTTATTATGAAGCATACCTCCATCGAATGGGAATTTCACCGAGTTCACGTTGTCGTTATTGTGATGATCAATGGGACGATGTTCAGCACACATTCTTTGCATGCTTGAGGTGGAGAAATCTTCGAAGGCTTCTGGAGACAAAAGTAGGTGTCATTACACCAGACAATGTGGTGGATAAAATGCTCAGCAGCAGAGAAAGTTGGGCACAGATTGCAGTCTACATCTCTGAGCTGCTGAAAACAAAAAAAGAAGAGGAACCGAGAAGATTGGTTGCTGAAGACAGTGAAGATGATGATGAGTAATTTCATTATCATCACATTTAATGAAATTGACTGAGACTTCTGGTCGTAACAGAGGCTCCACCCTGAAGTAAGGCTGAACAGGCAGTTCCGGGGTGGCCTTAAGCCAAGTATAGGGTTTGTGGGTTTTTAGTAGGTAAGAATCCTGCACAGTTGTAAGTCCGGAAGCTTGCAATCTGTCTTTTGAAGATTTCCCCACGTTTCCCTCAAAAAACTAAAAAAAAAAAAAAAAAAAAAAAAAATTATTATTATTATTATTTAATCCATCACAGAAAAATCGAATTCACGACTTCGTCAAAATTATTATTATTATTGCCATATAATCCAACTAATCCCGAGAAAATAATTATAGATAGTGTTTCTACAAAAAAAATATGACGTTAAATATATCACAATCTTATCATCTGAAAATATAGCGTGGCGAAAATACCAATTCGCAGACACAACGATTCTGTCACAACTTGACAAGATATAATCCATATTCTAAATATTCTTCATAATAGATAATTCCAAAAAATATATGCCACAGCATAATCCAAAAATAACGTCGAAAATGATATTACTTCGAAAGTGTCGAAAATACATTGAAAGCGTTTAAGATTGCGTCGAAAGTTTTGAAATTGCATAAACATTGCACTAACTACTAATACATAAGGTTGATAGCTTATATAGATGCGAAGATACGCTGATTCGTTGAGTCAATTCCCAGGTGTCGGGTGATGATCGAATGGGCCACGTTCATGCTTGTACGAGCTTCGGTTTCTTCTGTCTCGACGATATCAGCATGCCTCTTGGCCCTTCATCTCTGCTTCCTCGTATCAACCACCAGCCTATCCACAGATGATTTAGTGACACATCACTAATTCTTTACCAACGGGTATGCAATACGTGTGACGATAAATTTCGTTCATTGACATGGTGTAATGGTGTAATGTCCAGTACTCATAGTTAGAGGTGTTAGAAAGTGTTGTTATTTTTTTTTGAAGATTTGTTGATTTAAAATTCAAGAGGTGGTGTTTTGTGTTTTTATTATTTTTTCGGGGGATGACATGTTAAAATTTGGAAAGCGATAAGGTTTGTACAATAAGTGCATTTAAAAATATAAACAATTAATAAAACAAAGTAAAAAACAAAACAGCAGTGTAAAACGTTAAACATGGCTATGGAAGAATGAGATAATACTTATATGGAAGTCACATTTTTATTTTACATTCACCATCTCGAAACACATTTCAGTGAATACCTTTTTCAGTTTTATCCAAATACTGCGGTGAAATCACTGGAAGTAGATCGTGGTTAAAGTCTCAGCATTTGCAGATGTCAATTTTCGCCTCCTATCACTTACTATGAGACTGTATTTCGAAAATGACCTTTCAGAATCCACATTTGAACAAGGATACCACACACACTTTAATGCAGCTGTTGCATAGTCTCGGTGAGCAGGCCTTAATCCCATGAGGATCTCTGGAACATTCACATTATCTCCATGACGCAGTTGGTTCTTGATTGCAGTCAGGTAAATGCTGTGAGCCTCTAAAAACTGTTGAGACTCCATCTTCGTAAGAAATGGGGCATTCTTCTTAAATTGGAGCAGTTCAGTGGGAGATACGTTCTTAGGTGCATGCCGAGGATCAAACAATGACCCGATGGCTTCTACAGTCTTCCTGGCTGGATCCGTGGTCCTTAAAGTCCTGACTTTCACTAGAGCAGACTGGGCAACACACGTAAGCTTGGACTTAACCTTTATCTGCATCTTTTGAGGAAGCTGTTCCAAGTTCTGGAGGATCGTATGATTGAACATTGCACCATCGCCTAATAGCTTCAGCTTTACCTCAAGGTCATCTAGCTTCCCAGCCAGTAAGTGAATTGTTGGGTACTTAGATCCCTCCAAGAAATTAAGCAAGTCCATAAGAGAGGCACCAACAACAGAAACATACAATGCTTGTAATTGTATAAATTGTATTGTTGAAGTCGATGCTTGTTGGAAAAATTTGACCCCAGAGTTTTATCTTCCAATGTTTTGAAAAATTCTACCAGATCTTCCACATGCGTGGCCATATACATTGCAGCCTTAAACCATGAATTCCATCTTGTACATACAGGCATTGGGAAAGCTAGAATTTCATTCTCTTTTTCTGTGTTTTCATATTTCTCCCTTAGAAATGCAACGTAATTGCTTTTTCATTTTCGCGTATTTAAAAAGGCATTCTTTGTCTTTACTGTAGACATGTTCAATTCGTCCAGCTCGTTTTCAAATACGCAGCCGATAAGATTGACTTTATGAGCCCAGCACTGGACATGACTTAATTCTTCAATCAATCCTGAGTCCGTAACTACTGCCACTACACGCTCCCGTTCAATTTCATAGGAATTCAAGGTGTCTAATATCGCATTGGAGCAATTTACGCTATTGGCAGAATCTAGAACAACAGAGGCAGCCAGATGGGTGTTCATTTCAGTTGATGGTACTGATGGACGGAAAAGAATGTTGAAAACACACCTACCATTCTTGTCAGTTGTTTCGTCACATAGCAGAAACACGTCTTTGTTTTTTATATCTTCCCTAATTTCTTCCCTCCTTCTTTCGCCAATCATGGGGATGTATTTCTGACGAATCTGATTTGCTGATGGTAAATCTCCATTTCCGCGAACGTACTTATTAAACCAAGTACGGATAGCAGGATTGTCTAGTTTCTCTACTGGTATATTAGCTTTTACAAACGCAGTAGTAGTGTCCAAAATAAACTCTTCTTTCATATCCTTCACACGACTAGCATTTGATAATGTTTCTTTCAAGGTGGCCACTCTAGGAACACTAACTTCAAGACGCGAATTTTCTCGGCGTTTTGAATGCTTCTCCGATTTGCAATGTTTGTCTAATGCATCTTTCCTGCGATAATCTAACCGACAATCACAATATTTGCACATAAGAATGCCACAAGAAATTATAAATCCTTCATTCTTATATTCTTTAAGTCTGTCTGGGGCAGAAACAGCTACCTTCGGCATTTTTAAACTCAACTGAGCGATGCCCAGTAACAAACACTGTTATCACACGGTTGACTGTAGTCACACGCCAGTATAAATTCGTAACCACACGCAAAATTTATTTCTGAATTCGTGTCATAATATTTAAATTACGTCGCGTCTCATCTTCCTGTACTGCTAAGTTCGGAACTAATACGACGAACACGTGGTCGCCAACTGATTCACGCAAATAACACACTAGCTTCAATGATAACGCACAATTTGCGCACTTTTTATTAAATTATATAGAATTCTCTACTATAATTTACACTCGCTACCGATGTAACAGGAGGCAAACGTAGTTTACATTATGAACAACTATCACATAACCTATTGGAGGTAGTCGGCCAAACTATTCACGCCGCGATATAACAGCTGTTTACCACAGCGCTAAAATCCAACGAGTAACGAGAATATCGACAGTATATCGTAATATGACGTATATCGTAGTATTACCCCTCGCGAAACTATACAATCGATCATTCTCTCGAATTGAACACCAACCAAATTCGATTATCGGCTTGTGGACAAAAATGTTCGGATTGGTGTGGGGAAAAAATATGAAAATTTGTTTTTATTTCGCAGATTGCGGTATTTGTGGTGTTATTCACAAAATTCGCGTTATTTCGCGATTTAATTTCACTCCTGGGCGGCACGAAACATGTAAATACGTGAAAATAAAACATCCTAACCTCTAAATATGACTTTTCGTTTTATCGCGAATTAACAAAAACTAACACCTCTACTCATAGTTATGTGTGGCTTGTGCCACCGCAAGATTTGCGAAAACGAAACACTGTCTGTGGTTTTCCACACTTTCTCCGTAGATTTATAGTTTACTTTCACTGAATAATCTTCACTGTTTGATCGTAGACTTGTGACTGCTATTCAATTCACATGCAACTGTCAATCAACTAACAAAATACGCTTACAATCCTTTGAACTCGTAGTCCAATACATCTGCTACCAACTATACAGGGTGATTCTCTATGTAGTCTACAACTTCAATCATGTGTAATTATTTATTGGAACCAGTTACAGACTTGGTTTGTATGTCATTACATAGCAAAACACTTCAAGTTTTTTTGACAAATCCATTACGGCTCAATGTGTGCACCATTTGTCATCACGGACACATCCCAACAGAAGTTGATTTCCCGCCACGTATGAGCCAGCATTTCCGGGGTAACAGAGGCGATGGCTCTTGTGATGCGATGTCTCCGTTCATCAAGATTTGCAGGTAGGGGAGGTATGTACACCCTATCTTTCACAAAGCCCCACAGAAAGAAGTCCAGTGGTGTGTAATCTGGGGACCGTGGTGGCCAGGTAATTGTTTCTCTCGAAACAGCGCAGGAAACTTCACTTTGGGGCTGTCACGTGGTGCCCATGTGGTTTTTCCATGCCCCAAATACGACAATTGTGTTGACTCGGCCAGAAAGGTGCAACGTTGATTCATCGCTGAAGACCACATTGTTCAAGAATGACTCATCACGGCTAATGCGATCCATTATTTCAACACTGAATTTATGTCGGGTATGTTTATCCGCTTCCCTTAGTGCTTGAACCAAGGGCAATCGGTATGCATTCATGGCCAAATGTCGACGCAACACCCGCAAAACAGTGGTCAGAGGGATACCAGTTTCGATTTTTCCGGACTGCGGACGAACCTCTCCCTAACTGTTTTAACCACATCGCCAGTCACAGGTTCGCGGCCTGGCGCCTTTGTGTGTAGCACAGAACAACCTGTTTCGGTAAATGTCTGGTGCCATTTGTACACTGTTGGTCTGGTGGGTGGGTCTTTGCCAAATTCTGTGTGAAACCTCCGCTGTACACTCGTTGCTGACTTGGTTTCTTCAAACCAGAACACGCACTTCGCTCTTTCCGCTCCAGTGAAAGACGCCATTTCCAACAAGAGACAGGTGGTGCGCGTGGCGGACAACTGTGCAACTACAAACTACGTGAGTCAAAACTTGAAGTGTTTTGCAATATAATAACATATAAACCAAGTCTGTAAGTGGTTCCAATAAATAATTACACATTATTGAAGTTGTAAACTACATAGGGAATCACCCTGTACTATAAAAATTCAACATCGATGCCCATTGTGGGATTGGAATATTCTTACACTCAACATGACTGGCATAGTTGGCCCCAACACGTCAGCTAATAATAGTCTGGCTAAAGGATGTGCTCCTGCACAACCCGTCAGACAGATTGGCCCCAGCTATTTATATGGGCAAGGCATACTGTCTCGCACAAACTGACAATGCACCCGGCCCCATCTACGTAGATTTCTACCTTGGGAAAGGGCTAATATTTCGTAGATAGCTTTAGGAATCGTATCTGCAGTGAAAGATCAGTCGGCTAATAAGAGCAGTTATCAGCGAGTCACACTCACCGACACAACACGATACGACACCTGCTCAGTACTGCACTCCGCTTATAAAGGTGTCCTTGGCGCAGCGCTTGGCACTGCGACTCCCTTCTGCGCATAGTGTAAAACTAAAAAAAACCTCATATTTTCGACATCCCTCGTCGTAGATCCATGAAATTTCTTCCTTAAATCATCAACGATTCGGGCCAGTAATCCCATTGTGTTTCAATACTTCCACCTCTTCGAAATTGTGACTTAAGCGAAGTTCTACGACTTTCCGTCAGTGCCACGGATATTCACTCACCTGCCCTCTCTATATGGCGGTCTGCTCCAACTCCAGCGAGCGCGTGCTTCAAATCCAAACTGTCAGCTGTATCACAAAAACAACCAGGTTCCATTTTTGATAAGGGCACAATTCGAACAAACAAGCAGACTGTGTCTGATAAGCTGTTTTCTTGTGGTGTTTGTACTTCGCCCATATTGATGAACAACATAGGTTGTTTTTCTTCATTGAGCCACGAGTTTTGAAGAGCGCGCGGATCTGAGTTTGGTTTGTTTCATCCAGCTGACACCAGAGAGAGATAGCATCGCCATGACGAAATAAAGAAGAAATGTTAATGATTTTAATATGAAGAGGTCGAACCAGCGAAACATCGTGGGAATACGTAGAATGTATTTACAAGAATTAAGAGAATCCGTCAACTGAGTCGGAAGACATTTGAAGATAAGTAAATCGCTGGCGCAAGAACTATTTTTACCACGTGGAGAGTGGAGCGGCATGCAGCGTGCAACAGGTGTGTGCGAGGAGCAGGCACAACGATCTGAGATCTGATGCGCGAAGGATCTGGTCTAGCTTGACAACTCAAATCTGAGGATACCATTCTAAAGAGCTGGGAACATAGCCGACGATAATGGTCTGGACGTGACAATCCAATTACCATGTTAGACATCGTAGGCGAGCCTAGATTTTGTGAGTGCAAATCTATGGAGAACAATATTCTTTACTCGCATGAAGGATAGGAGCCTCCATGGCTTAGGCGGCAGCACGCAGGCCTCCCACCGCTGGGTCCGTGGTTCAAATCCCGGTCACTGCATGTGAGATTTGTGCTGGACAATGTGGAGGCAGACGGGTTTTTCTCCGGGTACTCCGGCTTTCCCTGTCACAAATTTCATTCCAGCAACACTCTCCACTGTCGTTTCATTTCACCTGCCACTAATTTAATCATTGCCCCAGGGGAGTGCGAAAAGGCTTCGTCAGCCGGCACAGTTCATATACTCGCCGCTAGATGGGGCTTCATTCATTCCGTTCCCTGACCCGGTCAGCCGACTGGAAGCAGGCTGTGGATTTTCACTCGCATGAAGGATAGAATTAGCCATCGCTGGTGGGCCCTGATTTTGTGAGTGCAGATCAGTGGAGAATAATATTCTTTACCCACGTAGGCTTCGTGAAACTGATAGCATAGTGGATAGCAATGGTACTGAAGTACTTTGAAAACCGCTGTTAAGAATATAAGTGTATCGCTCCAGATATTGAGTGTCCAAATCAAGTACGTGAGAATTCGAGCCAACGATCGAGGCAGTCAAATTGTATCACGGAGTGAATATTCTAGAACTTGGGCAGTGCAAAGTCGAGACAGGTGATTTTGAAGTGGCAGAAGCTACAAGTGTTAAATTGAACTCGAAGGTTAACATTATGATGCCAGATATGCATTACATTTGTAACAACACGATGAACCGAACCGTCGTCATGTACTGTTAAACGAAACGGAGGTGAGATATCTGGAGATATCTGGAAACGCTATCTACGATGATGAAGGCCAAGCAGGGAACGCTGGTGGAACATTTGTTCCCGGGCCGGTGTGCTTTCATACACGTGATTACCGCAGTGCAACGTAAGAAGGAGCCTTTCTACGAGATCGTCGGAATGGAATATTTACTATAGTAGCTAGTATATTGTATTCGCAATTTAGACTATTCTGTCAACCACATAGGATTCTACTGATTTAATTCATTTTGGAAAGCCACAACAACATTCATGAATTTTCTTAGCCAATTTATTTTCTGGGGCCTTATGATGGAAAATCTTCATTTTGGAATTCAGCCAAATAATAACAGCCATGACATTAGGCAACGATGTAGATGGTATTTGAACCTTTCTATACCTAAATAATAATGCTTGAGAGCTTTAACTATTAGTGGAGTTTGTTTAAATATTTGTTAATGTAATTTTTTTGCGACTCATTTATTAGGAGATTTTTTATGAATTAGCTGTGTCAAGGATGAAAGCGGACATCCATGTCGTGTTTTGAATAATATTCCAGAGGAATAATGATAGAACAGGAGCAATTTTCTGTGACTCTATAATAATGTTGTTAATTTTTATATGAAACAAATATTATAATATAATTCTGTAAATGAGTAGGATATGTGATACCCGAATGCATTAAGACTGATAGTCGAACAATGTAACTAATCAGCATTGATCTTATGTTTGGAACCTGTTCCCTTAATAATACCATTTCCCGGTGATATTTAATGGATAATAATTGTTAAATAATGGATTCTAATTAGGAACATCGGAGCTTTTGATTTTAATAATATGCCGGAGGCATGATGTGTTTCAGGAAAATAAAATTCTGGGAACGGAAGGTTTTTCATATCCGATAGTAGTGTCACGTAGGGATTTATGTGTATGAGGTAATTTTACAGGCAATCAGAGTGTAATAGAGAAGATACACCTATGTCATGCGCCTGGCAGCAATAATAATGTTATTTTGATGGGGTTACATGCATGTGACATGATCCCATATGGAAATTGTAATGAGTTATTGACTCCAGCCTGTGTACCTGATGGGTCGTTATTACAAAATAATTGACTGATTTTGTGAAGAAATGTATTGTTAAAAATAATGTGAATTCAAGTTTTGAGGGTCGAATTATTGCCCCGTACTCAGGTAATAGATGAATAAGGACGATGAAGTCTTTCACATATGGAGCCAGAAATGCCTGTATTCAGAAAAATTCTACATTCTGAAATTGCAATGTAATTGCCAACTTTGGTGTAACCACTTAAAATGAATGAGTTGGTATTTCAAGCCATAAGCGATTTTTAGCTTTGCTAACGACCTTACCGTTCTCCCTTTCAATATAATTGAATTATGAGAGGCATTTATCTAAATGTCGGATGAAACCTAAAAGAATCAGGCCGATGTTTGATTATATTTTTCTGATCCATTAAAAATTGTATAACAACACAGTTGAATAATTATAAATAATTCTTTCACCAGGAATAATAAATAAAAACAAAATAGATAAGGGATAAAATAGAATAAAAACTATATAAATATTGCAATAATTTTGAAAGAATGCCTTGAGCATTTTCAGTATTTTGAAATAATAATGATGTTTGATTTAGGAGTTTAAATTTTTGATTTTCTCATCTTTTGAGAACAGGACTTTCCATGTTAGTGATTTTGAATATGTGGAAACAAATACAAACTATGAGATCATCTCAACGGCGGAAATATGAGATACAGTGATACTCTTGTAAAGAGAAAATCCCGAAGTCAAAATGGACTATCAATTTTCTGCACTTCGTGGATAAAGTGTACAGTTTGAATAATATAATCAGAAGATGCTGGGATGGACTAAAAATTTCCCAGGCATCAACATGTAAATATTTTGCGTATGGTTTAAATATGTTTTGCACGATATAACAAAGGCTGTTATTTATTTACTTGAGAAATATGGCAAATCCAGTTAGATGAGGGTCCTTGGGGGAGCTTAGGATGTTCTTTGTTTTTCAGGTCTGGAATTTTAGATTTCTCCCTGGGGAACTTGTTGTATTTTTTTAGGGTTGTGGACAGTTAAATTAAACTAAGATATTTTAAGAAACTGGTGTCATTCACGAATTATTTTCATTTCCTTCCATCCTTGAAGGAGTGTGAATTTCGATATTCGTCCGGCTAGCTTTTGATTAGATTTGTTGTTTTGCCCAGATAGACCCCGAGACGTTAGAGTCTTATGCTCGGCGGATGCTGAAATTCATACTCAAGTGGTCGTGAGACGTCAGTCAAACGGGCACAGTACTAGTGTGTGTATTTGTAAATCTGGTGAGGATTGGGATGAAGGCGGACGTGGCCTCAAGTTAGGAACCATCCTGGCATTTGCATAGAATAGAAGAGGGGAAACCACGGAAAGCTACTTCCAGGATGGTTGAAGTGCAAATCGAACCCACCTCTTGTCTGGTTTGCCTCACGAGGCAAATCCCGTTCCAACCCTTAGACCAAAAATACATTTCTTAGCTGAGCCGGGTAGCAAACCCTGGGCTCCGGGGCGACAGCTAAGAATGCCAGCGCTACACCACGAGGTGGATTCACGATAGCTGTAGTCATAGTCATTCCACAGTAGAAAGTGAAATGGTGTTCTCGTAAGATGTGCATATATTCTATTGATTGTGTATGTGTGTATTACTTAGATTGTTTAAATATGGACTGATGGACTCTTTGCAAATGGATGAATGTTTTTCAAATTCCTTTGAAATATTAATAAATTACACTGTCAACAATTAATGAAGAACTATCAATTGAAATTGCGCCTGCTGGAACAATTGGAAATCAATTCCAAATACTACCATAAGGGAAGATGAGGATTGAGGTAAAACGAAAGAACAATATGAGGAGCAAGGGACTGACCCCGTAAAACAAATATTTTTTAATAAAGAACAAATCATGGGGGGACTGAACAATCTAAACGTACACAATTTATAATGTTTAAACAAGGCTGGCACAAAAGTTCCAGAGGAAGGTGGAGCCCGTGGGACTGATCACAAACGATCAACCGGTAAAGCTAGAGTATATTACTAGAAAAGCTTGCTACTATTATGTATCTCGTTTATGTCCTCTATGGAACTTGGTCGGAGTGGATATATGCTTTCACTCTGTGACGATGTTAGTTGTAATTTGTTCATTGTGTTAAGATGTTGATTGAGATGTGTGTGCATGTTAAAGTGCTATAATATCCTTTATTCAAAACATAATAGCTATAATGTGCTTTATTCAAAACATAATAGTTGGCGACGAGGAATTGGGACTTGATTCTCCAGTACAGATATAGCCTACACCAATGAAGTACGGTATTTACGTCTTCTGTTTCAACGGACACGTGAGTAAAATCAAGAATCAGGCAAATCGACATGAAATGTACACAGAGTAGACCTACTTGTAAACGATCCTAAGCAGCTCATCGTATATTCAGCTGCGTGTGCCTCCATGCCACATATTCAAAATAATATTTATCGCAGTTCGAACTTTGAGGTTTTGAATTTTCTTTTCTTCTTAAGCCCAGGACAATATTCGGTCATCGATCACTACCCAGTGTGTTTTAAATCGGTTATCTTGAAACATTTTATTATATTTGAACTGTGATTTTTAAAATTATTTCGAAATTCCGTCAAGATGGACGCAAATCATTTTCAACAATTACTGAACATTTTTACTGATTCTCAAGAGAAGTTACTTGAAAGGTATCAAGCTCACCAGTCCGTCACAACCCCACAAGCCACTAACATCACACGTTTTGAAAATTTTGATTCTGAAAAGGAAACGTTTGTGTCGTATTTAGAACGATTTGAAAATTACGCAAACTTCAACAATGTCACAGATCCAACAAAGAAAGCTCAACTCTTGTGTACATCAATGGGGGCAATTCATTATAACAATCTCTCTGCATTTTAGGCACTGATAAACCAATCAAGTCTCTCGGTTATAATGATCTAGTAAAGCATTTCAAGCAAATATTGTCACCTCAAGTCTCAACCGTTGTTTCCCAACACTATTTTTTGAACGTCAATCATAAAGAAAGTCAAAATATTGCAGGATTTGTTGCCACTCTTAGAAGCCACTTACTAGACTGTCACTTTTATATTCAGTGTACATGTGACGCCAGAATTTCAATCGTGGATGTGTTTCTTCGTGCAAAATTTATACGTGGCTTGCGAGATAATTGGATCAGAGAGAAACTTCTCCAGTCTAATGACACGAAATTTGATGATCTCCTGAAGAAGGCTATAGCCTTGGAAGCATCGCGGTATGAGAGTAATCAGCTGTCAAAACAGCTCACTGCACCGTCAGACACTGTACAGGACACAAACAAAGTAACAAAAGCCACAGGTTCATATAATGACCGAAGTATGAATCAATATAGCAGTGATACTCAGTCACGTTTTGTTCAACAGCCTAACCCAGGCTCTCACTCACGTTCACAGTCCAGGGGCCGCCGTAGTTCTGTCAATTATAGAGCACTAGGTATTGATGGATTATGCCTGAATTGTGGAAATTCAAACCACAGGTCAAGAGATTGTCGCACAAACAGAAACTCTCTTAAATGTAGGTCATGTATGAAAGTGGGATATGTTGCAAAAGTTTGTATCACTACACTTCTTCAACAGTCAAATACACACAACATTGCAACTGAGAACATAGATGACAACTTGCATGACCACCCTGAAACCAATTTCGGGATAGGACAACTGGAATGCATCGATGATCTCTTTGAAGTAGGACAAGAATTAGATAAATATTTTATCACTGTTAAACTCAACAATAAATCACAAAGATTTGAAGTCGACACGGGAGCAAAATATTCACTCATCCCAGAGAACGAATGTTCAGCCTTGGGTCTTGGTTTGCCATTGCAGCCAACAAATATCTGTTTTCGATCATATTCTGATCATGTTATCAAACCCAGAGGAAAAATTGTTGTCACAGTATCATACAAAGGAACATAAATTGTTGCAGATCTTTTTGTAGTTCCGCAAGGTCATGCCGCATTGCTTGGTCGTGTTTGGATCAGCGGCCTGGGCCTTGATCCGAAGGAAATTGACAAAGACGCAAATAAATCACTTTACACTGAATCTGTCAATTCAGGATATTTTACATCAGTATAGTACAATCATTGAAGAAAAAATTGGATACGTTCCCAATATAGAAGTAAAACTGCAACTCAGAGAGGGGGTGAAACCTGTCTTCAATCGTGAACGTGATGTCCCTTTTGCTCTTCGGGAACGCGTTGAAAAGGAACTCCCTTCATTGGAATCAGAATGAGTTATTTCTCCCACAGCTTAAGTGATTGGGGATCGCCTCTTGTTGTTATCCCAAAACCGGATGGGGGAGTTAGGTTATGTGTTGACTACAAATGTGGAGTAAATTCAAGGTTGATTTCTGCAAACCATCCCATAAGACCAGTTAATGATGTTCTACATAGTCTTAGAAACTCAAAATTTTTCTGCAAGTTAGACTTATACAAGGCATATCTACATCTGAAGGTTGATGAAGAAGGTAGTAGGATTCAAACTATATCCACTCACAAAGGAACCTTCAGGATGCACCGACTGAGTTTTGGCATCAAAACTGCCCCCTCAGAACTTAATAGGATATTATCACAGATCCTTCATGGTCTTCCAAAAGCTGAAGCTTACTTTGACGACATCATAATACATGGTACAACGAAGGAGGAGTGCACTAATAACTTAATAGCCTGTCTAGAACGGCTTTCAAAAAATAATCTGCATTTGAACAAAAGCAAATGCTCATTTTTCAAGGAAAACATAGACTACCTAGGGCATATTGTATCATACAATGAAATCCGCAAGTCACCAGAGAAAGTTCAAGCTGTGTCACAAATGCCACGCCCTAATAACAATGAAGTAGTGAGACGCTTCCTTGGTATGGTGACTTATTATGCAAAGTTCATTCCTAATTTTTCAACGAAGTCCCACCCATTACGGCAGTTACTGCGGAAAGGTGAACGGTTTTTCTGGTCTGCAGCCTGTGAAGCAGCTTTCTTGAATCTCAAGTCCGAATTATGTAGTGAACGTGTTCTTACCCCATTCAACCCATCACTGCCTATCATCTTATCAACCGATGCCAGTCCTACTGGTGTTGGAGCAGTATTAAGTCATGAGATGGATGGTCAAGAAAGACCCATCGCCTATGCATCTCCTGCCCTAACACCAGCAGAATGCAATTACAGTCAGCTTGACCGGGAAGCGCTGGCAATAATTTTCGCCACAACACACTTCTACAACTATATTTTTGCAAGAAATTTCATTCTTGTGACAGACAATGAACCTCTGTCTCGTATTTTTCATCAGAACAAGGGCCTGCCACAAATGACATCCGCAAGGCTCCTAAGATATGCATCGTTTCTCTCCGGGTTTGACTACACGGTAAGAGTGAAAAAAGGGAAAGATAACGGAAATGTTGATTGCCTATCCCGAGCCCCTGTTGCATCTACCTCGCCAAACATTGAAACATCAATAAATGCAGAAGTTTCACAACTCTGTGCTGAAACGATTCTTCAAGTGTCAAGAGAAGCCATTACGTACGAAACTATCCGTGATGAGACTATGTTAGACCCAGAACTTAGTGCCACCCTGCAACGTCTTCAAACTCAATCCTTGGATGAACCATATACAGTTGAAAATGGTATTCTATTCCGTCAAGACCGAATTGTTATCCCAAAGAAACTACAAAGAAAAATTTTGGAAGAGTTACATTTAACACACCTCGGCATTGTGAAAACAAAACAGTTAGCAAGACGATATGTCTACTGGCCGCAATTAGACAAAGACATTGAGAAGCTTATCAAATCTTGTGAAGAGTGCGCGCAGACTCGTTCAAATCCACCAAAAGCTCCAATACACCCCTGGGATGAACCAGAAGAAAATTGGGAACGCATACACATTGATTATGCGGGGCCATTTGATAACCACCATTTCTTGATGTGTGATGACGCGAAATCCAAGTGGGTCGAAGTACGAATGGTGAAAGACTCTCCATCCACTGCAACTACTATCAGCCTGCTTGACAATATCTTTACAGTACATGGGTACCCGAATGTCCTTGTTTCAGATAACGCCACTATCTTCACGAGTGATGTATTCAGATCCTATTGCAAGGAGAGAGGGATATTTCAGAAATAAATTGCACCAGGGCACCCAGCAACCAATGGGCTAGCCGAGAGAAACATCCAAACTTTGAAGAGGCGACTTCGTGCTGCTGTAAATGACCCAGCACCATTATCGACTAAGATACAGAACATCTTGTTTCAATACAGAGCCACGCCATTGGCATGTGGACAGTCTCCAGCTGAACTATATTTGAAACGTCGGCTACGTATCCGGTTGGATGCTCTACTTCCAAACCAAAAGAGCTTGACTACATCCAGTTTCTCACCCCCTGTTCGCTCTTTCAAAGTGGGAGAGAGAGTGCAAGTCCGGATTCACCAGAAAAACCGTGATATTTGGCAGTTTGGTGTTATATAAACTAAACTCGACCAGCGTCACTATGATGTGAAATTGGATTCGGGACGAATTTTAAAGCGGCATGTTGACCAGTTATTATCGACTCTCGTGCCAAAGAAAGATAAGCATGTCACTTTTGCTCCAACAAATCCTCCAGTGCGTGGTGTTCCAAATATACCAACACCAACCCAGTCAAGACTAGAGAATGATGATATTCCTCCTGCAACCCACACTTCAGATGATACAAGGCAGACCATCCTGCAACCAGATGAACGCCCTGATCGAAACAGCCTTCCACCACCTGCTGGTAATTATTTAAGAAGATCAGCCAGAGACAGGCGACCTGCTCAGTATCTGCAAGACTATGTGCCCAAATGAATATGAATAGTTCCTTTTATTTGTTTTTATATAAATGGGGGAGACTATTATGTATCTAGTTTATGTCCTCTATGGAACTTGGTCGGAGTGGATATATGCTCTTACTCTGTGACGATGTTAGTTGTAATTTGTTCATTGTGTTAAGATGTTGATTGAGATGTGTGTGCATATTAAAGTGCTATAATATCCTTTATTCAAAACATAATAGCTATAATGTGCTTTATTCAAAACATAATAGTTTAGCAAAAAAGAGGGAATGTAATAAAGCACAAAAGCAGAAAGGGTTAAACACCCAACTCCACGTGGCGCCTAAACTAATTGCAGCCAAGGGGAAATTGAAAAAGGAGAAAATACCTATAATTCCAATAGTTACTGTAATTATTTGAAACAATTAGAACAAGAATAAAAAACATGGAGGAAAAGGCAGAAGGCGCCCGTGGCCTTTAGAAAAAGTTATAATTAAGCATAGATACAAAAAGAGAACAATTGTTGTGCTCAAAGTGTGCTAAACTTTAACCCAGCAGGGTGCTGATTAGAAGTTTAGCGGAGGAAAAAACTAACTCACCTAAATTAGGCCAAACTACAATCCAGAACGTAAGTTGACATGACCAGGTAATAATTACCTCGGGTAGGAAGTTTGCTGAGCGAACTGTACCTGCATTTAACAATTTAAAGGAATTACTAGAACAAACTTTATGCAAAGCACCAAAAGAAGATTCGCCTTGAACACAACAGATTATAAGGATTTTTTGTGCAATTAGCATGAAGTATTTGCAATTGATTCGGTAAGTGCAGAAAGCAGTTCGAAAAAAATGGGGAAGGAAATGCCAAATGGTTATAAACCCACCTTGATATTGAAGCAGACATTAATTAACACAACAAATTATAAGGATTTTTTGTGCAATTAGCATGAAGTATTTGCAATTGATTCGGTAAGTGCAGAAAGCAGTTCGAAAAAAATGGGGAAGGAAATGCCAAACATAGAACGCTCTCCGAGCAATGATACGTCAGCGACAAGTAATACGTACAGGAGGCGACCGTGGCCTAAAGCCTAAAAGTTGAGTCCAGCTCAAAAATGAGAGCAATCTTAATTGCTTCAGCAATAATAGTTTTTAAGAACAATGTTATTAAAGATTGAAGGTCTAAGACCTATTAAAAACCTAGCAGGAAAACCCTAAAAATGTGTAAATTTTTCTGTGTACAATGAATCAAGTAAGTTAACAACTTCCTAACGAGAGTGCCTTCATAATAGAACACGACAAGGGATTTAGGGAAATATAAAATTAAAAATCCTGAATTCCTAGGCACAGCAGAAATATGAGTTAAGAAATAACAGAGATTAAAAGGTGGGTTTATAACCACCTAGATATTGAAGCAGACATTAATTAAGTGTTACGTAGAACATGTATTTTAATAGACTAAGCCTCATAGAGAGAAAAAGAGTACAAAAAAGTAATTTGAGTTATCCTAAAATGTTAGTAGCAGGAAAATGGTGGATAGAGGAAATAGGAGGATTATAGTTCGGCCAACTTCATTTTTCACTTCGCGACGCAACACTCAAGGACAGTTAGACGAAAACTGTTTGTAGCTCTAAAGGTTTTGGTGGGAATATCATCTGTTGATTGTCACTGTTTAGAAAGTTAATAGTTCATTGAAGAGAGTTATTCGATAATAGTTGAAGCAATGTGGGTGAAATTACTAAACCAGTGAACATATATTCAAAAGGAATATACCACCTGTATCCTACAGATACACCGCGACCGATCGTGTAACATATTGTGCGCGACCGACGGGGGGTTGTGAGATGGCGAAGGAGTGTATAGTTTCAGCACTCTGGCGGAGATTATACGAGAAAAGAACAGAAATGATCTAATTAATGCCGCAACAAATGTACCTCCTAGTAATGACACGGTTGATAGGTGCGTTGCCCCATTGCACTAAACTTTACTGAAACTATCTGAATGCCGTTACTTTTCTATTGCTATTGATGAATCAACGGAGGTAACTTATTTCTGGCAGTTGTACTACTCTCAGGCACAACTACAAGTGATGACATGTAGATTGGCGTTACCAGCCTCCTAATATCCAACGATATCGACATATTGAAGCTCGTGTGTGTGGCTACAGACGGTTCACGTTCAATGATGGGTAAATACGAGACAGGCTACAGTAGCCTACTTCATCAAAAGTCTTAACTCTCTCAACTAAGGTATTTTTCCAGCTGGGAATGAAATCAAGAAATGACCGCATCCGGGGCTTCCCAGCCCGCTGTTGTGTAACGGTAGTTGCTAGCCAACTGGTGCTGACTCAACGCGCTCCATCGTAACACGGCCCTGGCGATCTTCCGTTCTACAAGGTGATCACAAATTCGCCTTACCCCCTACGTATTACATAGATGGTAATGAACCGTTGGGTCTTACTTTTGTGCGATCATGGCAGAGAACAACTTTGAGGTAGTGTGACTATTCGTTATTATTTATTCCAAGGTGTCTGTGTTTACACCATCGTTTTCATAACACAGTATGATTCTCCTCCATGTACGACGTGAAATTCTCCTCAACATTGCTGGCGTGATGGCAATAAATGCACGTCGAACAGCAACCTTAAGTTCGTCAACTGTCTCGAAACGTGTGGCAGCAATCATCAGTTTAATGAACCCCCATAATGCATTACCACAGGATGAGAGATCAGGACTTCGGGGTGGCCACTCCAAATGGGTAGCCAAATGGACAGAAGCACGCCAATCCATTTATCAGGAAATACCTCATTGAGATATTGTCTAACGGCAATAGCATAATGGGCTGGTGCTCCATCCTGCCGGAACCATATGCGACCGAGTAGTCCTCGATCTTGAAGATATGGAATAAACCAGTCATGTAACATGGTGAGATACGTAATTTGATTCACTGCACCGTCAAAGAAGTATGGACCCAGTGGCGTCACTAGGGGGTGCGGGGGGTGCGGGGGGTGTGGGGGTGACACCAAAATTAGGGCGGTTCGTAAAAATTTCATTTTTGAACAAATTTATCACAGCAGAGCATCTGTTTTTTACCAGTACTAAGTGTCTGTCTTGTCTGCCTTCACTTCATTGGATATAAAAAATTGTGAATTTATATTTTAGCTCATGCATATATGTGGCTTACGTGTATTATTGGATTTCATAAATGTGAGTATTTTTGCATTTTATTCAATTTTATATGTATGTTTCGTTTCAAACAAAATATCACTGTCTATGATTCTATGTCACTCCATGAAATTATTCTTATTAAAGGACGTAGTTCAATGAATAAAAGATTTTCAAATATAATTTGTTTTATCAATTAAACCAAATCAGTATTATAGATCCCTCCTGCGATCGTGAAAAATGAGCATTCAAATTAAGGAGAATATACACTGCTCAAAACAATCAAAGGAACAGGA
The DNA here is from genome assembly GCA_946902985.2 of Meconema thalassinum. Taxonomy (NCBI): domain Eukaryota; kingdom Metazoa; phylum Arthropoda; class Insecta; order Orthoptera; family Tettigoniidae; genus Meconema; species Meconema thalassinum. The sequence continues at coordinate 877,387 of CAMPQE020000021.1, forward strand.
ATTTGATCGCGTGTACCATGTACGTAGTCCGTGATTACGATATATACTGTTGGCCGTATTCTTCCGACATGTTTTAAGAATGCGAGGACACCTCCACATGTCTTTGGAAAGCCATGGTTTTGTGGCAGTATACACATGTATCGTGCTATGCCGCCGAGTGAAATGGCCGAGCAATGTCGCACTCTGTCCTCGAGTGCGTGTAAGTGAAGAATACGTTACTATCCACTTGGTGTACGTTGCAATAGTCGAAATGAGGCATCGGAATGAGACAGAATGCGTTCGGGCAATGACAATACTGCAGTAAGGTTGGACTATTCGTGCAGTGTCTACGGAGCGTAATGTGGCTTCATCTGTTGTTTGGAGGGTTTGGAAACGATTTTGTGAAACTGCTTCATACACACGAAAGCCAGGACAAGGGAGAAAACAAAAAACATCGGCCAGACACGACCGATATATGGTGAATTGTTCTCCGCTGTCACTCTGGTCCAGTCCTCGCCTCTCTTCCTGACACATTCCTCCACTCCTTTCAGCCATCTATCTCTTGGTCTTCCCCTTGGTCGTTTCTTCTGCATCTGCATCTCATGTATCCTCTTGGGAATCTTCTTCTCATCCATTTTCTTTAAGTGTCCATACCACCTCAGTCTTGATGTCTCAATCCGATAAATGACCTTTTCATTCCTCAGCCTGTCTCTTCTTGTTACTCCGATCCTACTTCGCAGGAACTTCATTTCAACTGCCTGTATTCTGCTTATGTCTCTTTTCTTCATTGTCCACGTTTCTGAAGCATAGGTCAGTATCGGGATATAGTAGCTTCTGTATAACACTTCCTTGCTTTTTTGTGGGACATCTTTATTCCACACTAAGCACCTAATGCTTCTCAGAAATGCTTCTGCCTGTCTGCCACGTTCCGTAATCTCTTTATCATTTCTCCCATTTTCCTCCACTATACTTCCCAAGTACTTGAGACTTTCCGCCTTCTTCAGCTGTCCACCTCCAAGTGTTATCCCACTCATTGGTCTGTCCTTTTTCCTAGTCGTTAACAGGATCTCACATTTACTGATGTTGAACTTCCATCCGTACTCTCCCACTGTTTCTTCCCAAGCCTTCAGTTGCTCCTGAATTTCCTCCTCCTTCTTTCCCCAGACCATGAGATCATCTGCAAACACCATTGCTTTCATCCTATCTTCTCCTATCTTCCCTGCTATCCGTGTCATTACCTCGTCCATAACCACAATAAAGAGAAGGGGTTACAGCGCACTACCCTGTTTCAGGCCACTCATTTGTCTGAACCAGTCTGTTCTTTCCCCTCCAACTTTCACACAACTCACACTTCCACAATACATCTCCTTCACTCTGCCTACAGTCTCTTTTTCCACTCCCGTGTTTTCCATTGCTTTCCAAACCTTCTCCCTACACACACTATCATAGGCCTTTTCGATGTCCAGGAAGGCCATCAAAAGATCCTCTCCAAATTCGTAGTGGTGTTCCTGGAGCTGTCTCACTGAAAATATGAGATCCACTGTTGATCTCCCAGGTCTGAATCCATACTGCTCCTCTCTCAATTTTCTCTCCACTTTGGCTCGTATTCTACTTTCTAATATCTTTTCATATAGCTTGGCACAGTGAGGTAAGAGTGTGACTCCCCTGTAATTTCTGCACTCCTTTCGGCTTCCTTTCTTAAATATTGGGACAATTAATCCTTTCTTCCAATCTTCCGGGGTCTTTTTCTCCTTCCATATCACCCTCATCATACGGTACAGCCACTGTTTCCCAACCTCCCCTGCTGCCTTCACCATTTCAACACTCACTTCATCCACACCTGGTGCCCTTCCTCCTTTCATCTTGTCTATAGCCATTTCCAGTTCTCTCCAAGTCAGGTCCTTTTCCATTCCTGTGTTGTCTTCTCCATCTTCCAATACATTGTCTTCCTCCCTATGACCATTTGGATTCAGCAAATCCTCAAAGTACTCTCTCCACACTGTCTTGAGTGTTTCTTTGTTGTGTACCTCATTTCCGTTTTTGTCCATCATTACCACATCCTCTCGCAGATCTCTTCTCTTACTTTTGACCATCCCATAAAGTACTTTCTTATTTCCTCTGCTGTCTTCCTCCATCATCTCTGTCCACTTTACCATCCACTTCTTCCTCTCCTCTGCGACAATCTTGTTTGCTTCTTTCTTCTTTATCTTATAATCTTCCCTTGTCAGATCAGTTCTTTCCTGGAACCACACTCTGAAAGACTTGTTGTTCCTTCCCACAGCTTCTTTTACTCTTTCATTCCACCATGGTGTCTCTTTACACCGCTTTCTGTTGCTTGTTCTTCCACATACTGCCACTGCAGCTTCCACCATTGTGTTTTTGAATTGCTTCCATTCCTCTTCCCCTGTTTTAGGATTGTCTGTTGGCATCCTTTCCCTTATTATCTTCTGGAATTCTTCCTTGACTTCCTTTTACTTGAGTTTCCATACTTTGATTCTCCATTCCTGGTACTCTGTCCTCTTGCTATCCTTAACAACTCCCAGGTTCATTACAAGTATTCTGTGGTCACTATCTAAGGCCTCTGATGGTATTACCTTTATATCTCTGACACTTCTCTTCATTTCCCAGTCGTACAGCATGTAATCTACCAAAGATTTATTTGTTAAATCACTGCTGTACCACGTTACCTTGTGGCTTTCTTTCTTCCGGAACCAGGAGTTGCCTACCACTAAACCGTTTCTCTTGCAAAAATCCAGCAACTGTCTCCCTTCTTCATTCCTGCTACCCCATCCTTCTGCTCCCAATACATTTTCATATCCTTGCCTTTCACTTCCTACATGTGCCTTCAAATCTCCCATGACAATGATGCTCTGTCCATTCAACTGCTGTTGTAGCTCCTCCTCAAATTCTTCCTTCTCTTGAGCTGTAGATCCAACTTGAGGGGCATATACCTGGGCTATCTTCAGGCTTCTTCTCTTTACAGTTACTCTGATCTTCACGATCCTGTCACTTATTCCCTTTATCTCTTCCTTCATTCCATCTCTCACAACTACTCCTACTCCGCTGCTCCTTCCTTCACTGTTCCCACTCCAGTACAACCGGTACCCTTTCCTCAGTTCTCTGCGACCTTCTCCTTTCCATCTTGTTTCTGCCAAGCCCAGTACATCCAGTTTTCATCTCTCCATCACATCTACAATCTCCTCCACTTTTCCTGTCAGTGTCTGTATGTTTAATGTCCCAACTAGTAGTCCATCAGCATATCCGGGTCGTCGTCGTTTGAATCCGTCCTTTCCGAGGCCTGTTCCTGGTTTGAAAGCAAATATGATATCCACTACTGTTGCTGTAAGAAAATACGCTCCATAATTCCTGTTCACTTCACATTTTGGCCTCTGTGACGCCTGTTTCATGTCATTTTAACATTCTGAGGTATTTCCTTTAGCATTTTGGATGGATTTCAGAAACAGTAAATCAAAGGAAAGAGTACTCAAATCGTATAATTTCATAAATATCGAATAACCTGTAAGTGTTGCGGCTAAGCTGTCAATCGATGGACTCAGCACACAAATGACATTAACAGTGACGAATTGCATTCTAATTTCCTAAATATCAATTTTTGTAATAAGTGTGCGATTTTTTAATACTGTAGCTGTAGGAAAATACGCGACATCATTGATGATCAGTTCGCATTTTGGCCGTATGGACGTCTGAAACGTAAAGAGTGTTCTATAATCATTTGGTTCAAATAAAAAACATAAGAACCTTTCTCCTTAAAAGTCTCTTATTATAAACCTATAGGGGAAAGTGTGGCTTATTTCTCGCACGGGTCCGCTAATTCTAAATTATTTATTTTATTTTTATATTTTATTGTACCAGGATGTTATATCGTGCCACGTGGGTTACATAAAACGAAGAGGCCAAGCAGATGTCAACAAGGAAGAGCAAAAATTAAGAAAAATTAATCACTATCAACATTATGCGGATCCATGTTGCAATATGTAAAGATACTGGATGAAGACCAGGGTTAATCCAAAGACACAGTTCCTCAGGCTAATTTGTATGATGCTAGTATGCATTCAGCAAAGGAGGAAGTTGAAATAGAAGAAAATAAAGCAGAAGAACAAGGGAAGGAAATGGATGAATTCGTAGCAGAAGCGTGGACAGATAGTGACTCTAATCATGATACTGAAAATGTGATGATGAATGATCTTAAGGGAAAAATTGGAATATTTTAGATCATGATCATTTGCGGGTTGTAATCATCAAAAGAGGAAGTTCTTCTCTCCAGAACAAAGATGGGCCTTTCAGAATTGTGACAAGGCAAGATCGAAAAGCAAAAGGTGAGGTTCGCCAGCTATCAAAAGAGTGGTTTTACAAGGTGATGCCAAATGGCGAGAAAGTGTTGCGAACATGGATGGTTTACTCTCTCGTCAGTGAGAAATGATATTGTCTTTGCTGCCGACTCTTTACCGTTAATGCTACAGACACGAACACGACATTCAAATTTAAGACTGGGTTTCAGACATGGTGGAAACTTAGCCCGAAAGTACATAATCTTGAGACATCCGAAGAGCACTTACATTGCTTTGAAAAATGGAAAACGTTGGCAGCAGGACTTCGAATGCACAAAATAATTGACGCAGAAAATATTGCTGTGATGGACATGGAGAAGAAGAAATGGAGATATATCTTGCACAGGTTACTCGATATCACAGTGTTTCTCGCCAAGCATAATATTGAGCCCGTTAGAGGAGGTATTTCGGGTACCATCCGCCGAAAAGACGGCACTTCGAAAGACCCCGTCCTTCGAACCCAAACTCCTGAGGATCGGGTGCATTTCTTTGTGGGATAGCTCAGCACGAGAGGCTTGATCCAGGGGATCTGGGTCATTGGGCACGGAAACAGTCATAGACGCCCCGAAGAAATACATCCAATCAACAAAGCTAGCAATAAAAGGAGATCAAGTCATAAGTTAGATTCGTGAATAATTTATTTAAGTAAGACCCCTAATCATTTCCGAGGGTCGAAATCGGCTAATCCGCTAATCTAAATACGATTATGAGTCATCCCTATTTTGATGTTAATGACCCCTGCGAAAACCTAGTTACATGAAAAGAATAGCAAAGCAAACTAGGCGCGTGGCACATGAATAATTAACGCGCAGCAAACTTACATTCAAATGACTTGGCAGAATTTAAATTTAACATCAAGCAAGTACTATCCCTAGGTTAGGATGGAACCACGTCCACATTTTAATTACATTTATAATTTTATTTAATGCCTATGTGAACGAAAGTATTACGACGTGATGCGTCGAAATCAAATGCTTATTACCAAAGCTAATGATAGTTTGACCACTGACTATCAAAAAAAATCATTGCATAAACACTCTTACGTCTAATAAGGAAACAATGGGAATAAATGCACTAGGGAATAATTACAATGCAAGCACTACTACTACGACCTGGACAAACTTCTTACAATGTTTACATGACTCACGGTTACATGATGTGGTAGTTCACCTTCCAGAACTCCCATTGGAAGGGGTTTAATGCCTTCAAGGTTCCAAGCATTAAAATACTGGGTAAGGCTATGGATTTTAGCCAGTCATCGTGGTCATCAGTTGGTAAACCGTACATGGTTTGTACGTAGTAGTGTCGGCTGGACAATTCCATGGTGTTGGCGTATTTCGTTGGAGTTACCCTCACATGGTAAATTACTCCTCCATCATCTTCTCACAGTATGGTTGTAGAAATATCAGCACGTGGTGCATAACGTTAATCATCGTGATTGGAAAAATATTCACTGATTCTAGTGTAAAATATGATGAAATGCTCACTGGCTCTAGTATTTGCAGGTTGTTCAAATACTCTGCTTTTCCTGCCACAGATTCTATTTTACCAGCACGTGGTAAATCAAACACTGATTTTACAAGGATTAAATCACACAGAATCTGGGTAATCACTGTTGCGTACAATCGATAAATAGGTTTATCGTACTGCAATTGTGCCGTAGCGCACACTGGGCTACACGACGTTGTCGTCAACTTAATATTTCACTTTTTATGAAAAACCAATGTTACCCTCGTCTGTCTACAGACGGTCCTCGTGGTTGGTGAAAAATCGCAGTTTTCACACAATTAACATTTTTATATTCACATGAAAGTTGCACTGGCTTTACTGAGCCTAATGTAATACTGTGCGTAATTGAAACTGTTCGATTCAGCTCGATGGCTGTAGATAAATGTCTTCCCAAATGTGGGGTCTTCGTATGCCTATAATGGCCTTCGTCTATCAGACGGACAATCGACACAAGCGTCCAGCTTCAGCGGACTATCAAATCGGTGTGACACGTGCATGGCACGGTTTCCTGATTCCAAGGAAGTAGTCTAGTCAAAGCAGTGACTACTTTCATGAGCCTCCGCATGTCTGCGGTGAAAAAATACATTTACCAAAATATATTTGCCATCCCCAAAAGGCGTAGAAATTGGCAAATTAAGCAGAATTAAATATTTCAAGCTCCTGAGATATGTGGCATAAAAATAGTGAGTAATATATATCCAGGAGGAAAATAAGCTGTCCTCTCCGTAGTCAAAATAATGAATTGTTCATGAGGAAGCTTCAGTTTTGTAGAACTGAGCATGTAAAGTCAATATGCTCTCAAAGAAATATTTGATGCATGAGCCTGAGCGGGCTCATATATCCCTCCGTTATTTTAAATAAAAATGTGGGATACGCATTTTTATTTACCATCAAACCATTCTAGTGATCATAATATTTCTTGAGATTCGCTGCGTTAAAATTTCCCAACCTTTTACCAGTATGAAGGTCTCCAATAACATAATTGCCATTGTTCAGAGCCTCTAGGTCTCGGTTTGGCCCGTAGTACAAACTAACAAATTTACTGTACACCCTGTCAATTGTGTTAGATATTCCTGGGCGTCGAATTAACACTCTGTCACCCACAACAAGTGGATCTCGAAATTTCTTATTTCGCATTCTCCTCAAGCGCTTCTGAGCCTTGAGATTCATGGTGGCGCGTGCGCCTTCAATTCTACTAGCATGCGATGGTTGCAAACAAGGCGGTGTAATAAGAACTCTGTTCCAAACACGAACAGGTGCTTGGTTCATGTGGAGAACCATGGGGATCTGCCCAGTGCTTTCATGCACGGTGGAATTTACACATCGGGCGATAGCAACTAGTACTTCGGTCCATTTCCAGTGCTCTGCTTGGCAATATAGGCGGCAAAATTTGGCTTTAGTAGCCATCACACATTCTGCAGGGTTGCTTTCTGGGTGTCGAATAGAAGACAGTACGTGTCCTATTTCAAGCTCGTCCATTGCAGCGGCAAATTCAGCAGATGTGAACTGTGATCCGTGATCTGTCAACAAGAAACGAGGCTTTCCTGCCTCCGGTATCACCTGTCTTCTCAGTCGCTGAATTATCTGATGAGTGGTCGCCTTCTGTATGGGGGTACAACATCGTGTAATTAGTGAATACATCGATGGTTACTACAACGTAGCGGTTCCCACGGCGAGCTTTAGGGATAGGCCCGTAAATATCCTGGGCATAAAGTTCCCTAGGCTGTGTAGGTAAAATCGGTCTCGGTGGTTCCTTTAAGAGATGCGACGTGTAATTGTTACGCTGGCATGCGTCGCAAGCACGTAAACATGGTCTTACAGAAACTCCTAAGCCTTTCCAGTCGAAAGACTCACGGATGGTGGTAGTAGTCTTGTCTGTCCCACCATGGCCTTTTGCAAGATGAACCATGTTTACAACTGTGTCCTGATATTTTCGTGGCACAACAGCACGAAATTGAGTGTGGTCAGGGTCAACGAAACGATGCAATACCCTCCGATACAGCACGTAGTCGTTTGCTAGGACAGCGGTCCTCGCATAATCAGGATCCTGAGCGTCCATCTTTCGTTCAAGAAAACGTATGATGCGTCTGAGCTCTTCATCACGTCTCTGGCCTTCTAGTAAGAATCGCCATCTTCGAAGATACTCCTCACATTCTCCCTCGATGTCTAGGGCGTGAACTAATGCTCCTGGGTTCCTGCTAAGGATATCAGCGAGAAAATTCTCCTTCCCAGGACGGTGTTCAATAGTAATGTCAAACTGTTGGAGGTATAGCGTCCAACGCATTATACTGTCACTCGCCAGTCTTGTCTTCATGATAAACGTCAGTGCATGATGGTCAGTCCTAATGACGATGCGATCTCCCCATAACAATGTACGCCAATATTCCAGGGCGTATGCGATTGCAAGAGCTTCTATCTCAGTCGTGAAATAGCTCTTCTCGTGAGGTCTAAGTCGCCTGCTAAGGAAAGCAATATAGTGGCGCTGACGGTTGTCATCTTCCTGCAGCAGGATAGCGCTAATTCCCACGGCGGAAGCGTCAGTTTCCATGATGAAATTGCGATTATAATCGGGATACTCCAAAGTAATGCTGTCCACCAACATCTGCTTAGCGTCAATAAACGCAGTGTTACACTCAGCAGTCCAGGACCATTTTGTATTCTTTCTCAGCAGATTCTGTAATGGAGCCACAGTTTCCGAATACTTCGGGCAATGTGCTGCAAAAAATTGCAAAACACCTAAGGATTGCCTCACATACTTGACTTTAGTTGGAGTTGGAAATGCAGAAATCGCTTGAATTTTCGATGCGTTAGGCTTGTAACCTTCTCCACTAATAATATGTCCAACAAATTTAAGTTCGCTCTGAAAGAACTTACACTTCTCTCGGTTGACTTTAAAGTTGGCCTCCCGTAGGTTCTGGAACACAAGGCGAAGAGTATCATAGTGTTCCTCCTCCGTCTCGGATGCGATTACAATATCGTCCACGTAGCATACTATTTGTTCCTTAACCTCCGGTGTCAAGTTAGCGTCTAGAGCGCGTATCAGAGCAGCTCCCGTATTCTTTAAGCCAAATGGTAATTTGCAAAAGACAGAAGTGGTGTGCCCAAACAAGAATACAGTATACTTTCGGGTTTCCTCAGACTACTTAATGTGATAGTACGATTGGACTAAGTCCAGGAAACTTAATTATCGTTTCCCCTTAAATCGTCTCAGAATTTCACGTATCTTTGGCGGTCTATCATGCTCGGGCGCCAGGTGATTATTTAAGGCCCTAGCATCGAGACAAAGCCTTAAGCTACCATCAACCTTGATTACAGTCGTCAGAGGGTTGACATACGAGGTTGGTGCCTTTCTAATAATTTTCAAAGCCTCCATTTCCTTCAATTTACGCGCGGCTTCTTCGAGATATTGCTCGGCAATGGGATACACCTTTTTCTGGAAGGTTGTGTCATCCAAAACAACTAGGTCATATTCAAAGTTTCGTATTTCACCAGGTCTCGTATCGAAGATATCGATGTATTCATTTAATAGTGCCTCAAGCTTTACATTAACGAGTTCCGTTGCGCCTTCACCATTATCGCCGTCTCTCTCCATACTATTCATCTCCCTATCATCAAAAGGGTGAATTGGGTTAACGTCCGCAAGGTATCCAGGATCGTTACCTCCTACGTTCATGGGAAGGCAGTCATGCGATTCGAACTTAATGGTGTTTTGACCCATGTCAATTACGCCGTCGTATTTCTGCGTGAAGTCAGCCCCCAATATAGCTTCATAACGTAAGTCTTTCAAGACTGGAAATTGGTGCATATAAACATGACAGTTTATCTCAAGTGCGCAAGTTACCTGCACTTTGCACTTCACAGCACGGTCAGGAATTATTCCTCTGACCTTAATGGTCGAAACAGGCAACTCAGTTTACTTCGTAAGCGTTTTCAAGGCAGCGTAAAGATTGGCAGAAATCACGCTTATCATTGCACCAGTATCAATAAGCAATGATACAGGATAATCGTTGATCTTCGCAAAAATCATCGGTAGCTGGGTAAGTATTACGTCAGTCGTCGTTCGTCGTTCGTCAAGGAGATCGTCGGCCAATGGCTCCCAGAGCAGTATAGTAGCACTGACTCTTGGGTTGGTCTCCTTATTGTTTACTTCTGAATCGAAGTTTTTTTTCCTTTGGAAGTGTTGGGTTGCTCGTCCAGAGGCATCTCCTCCGGTACTTCAGCTATCTCCCTCGATGAAGCTGGTTCTCGCTCATCGTTTCTATCCGCTTGTAACTGTCGGATATACTCTCGACTTTCACGAGCGCGACCTCTCCAGTCTCTATCTGGTTGTCCTCTGAGATCACGGTCTCTGCGGTGTCCTCCACTGTACCGGTAGCCACGGCGAATACCACCGGACTGCCTATTCCGTAGGTTGTCGTTACGATTTCTACCATCCCTACGATCGTTTTCGTTATCGTCTTGATTTTCCGATCGACGTTCCCAGTATCTACGATCGTTCTGTCGCTGTGGTCTCTCATAAGTTCGGTTATTCTAAGGCCTCCTATCAGGTCCTGTTTCATTCCTTCTGTAGGTTCCGAAATAACTTGAGTTGGTTTCGCAGTCTGTGAGACTTTATCAATCGTGGTGACATTAACCTGACGATTCTCTCCCCTCGATCTGTGGTTCGAGAACTGATAGTTTGTCCTATCGATCCTTCGGAGAATTGAATCACATTCGATGAATGTTGTGGCATTCGCGGCTATTAACGTACGCTGGACGTCAGCCGGATACTGCTTCGTTATCGTCTGGATTAATTCAGGCTCTGATAACGGTGGTTGCAGCCCCCTCAGTTTAGATAACTGAGTCGCGAAGTAATTAGCATACTTCGACGGTTGGTTGGTGCTATATCGCTTCGTGTACATGTCTGCACGGATGTTTTGTTGTACATCTCCGCTCCAGTACGTCTGAAGTAACGCTTCTCTGAAGTCCTGGTACCCACTGAAAGCGTACCTGAAGGCACGATACCATGTACTTGCTTCACCTGTAAATAGACGTTCTATGACTCGCAGTTCTCTCTCAGGAGTCACCATCGTGTCTCGAAGGTATAATTCCACATTCTGCAGGAACTCTACAGGAGTTACGCTGCTTCCAGTACCAGAGAACTGTGCTGGTTGCTCATCCTTCTGCCTTATAATCATAACATTCGTTCCAGGGTTAACCTGTCTCATGGGTATGAAACTTGGCGCATTAAAATTTAATGGAGCAGGGGGATTAGCCTGCATGCCTTTGCTGTGTATAACAGTCGGTTGCGCTTGAGCGGTTGCGTGCGGTGTGTTCGCATTCACGCTCGAAATCTCAATGTTCGGAAAATTCCGATCGCAGTTAGCTGTGTTAGGAGTGCTCTGCTGCTGACCCCCTACCATAGCTTTGAGTCGCTCCTCTACTTCAGCAATAGCGGGTGCATCTAATGCCTGCAGTGTTAAATCACTGATCTGCTCCTGGAGTCTGTGTATCTCGCCTCGTAGTTTGGTGTCTACGTCGCGAACTGCTAATCTCACATTACTGCTGAGCTTAACGTGTTCTGTTATCACGACTTTCTCTAGTCTCTGTCGCAGGAAATCTACATCATCCTTGACATCCTTCACGATGACATCAAAGTGAGTCTTCTGCTCCTCCGCTTCCCTGTGTACGGTGGCGATGTCTTTCGCTATCTCTTCCCTAAGGGTAGCTACATCTCCAGACACGGTCTTTACGGTAGTGTTCAGTTGATCTAACCGGTCTTGTATCTCTGCACGGTTTGTCGCAAGATCTGCTCATTAATTTCTTTCTGGTGCCTCATCATGTCCACACGAACTGATGCTAAACCTGCCAATAGGTTAGCATTGGACTCAGCCCTTTGAGTTTCCAGGTCAGTTCTCACCTGTTTGAGCTCTGTGTTAAGGTTAGTGAGAGTGGTAGTGTTGGTTTCAACATCCCTCCTAACTGTACTAAAGTGATTGTATTAGCACCTACATTAAATCTGATGCGGTCTATGCCCTCGCGCACCTCATTCAATGTTGCAGTGTTTGCCAATAGGTTAGTGTTTGTTGTGTTGAGAGTTTCGGCATTGTTGCCTAGCTCTCCCCTGACATCATTGAGTGTGACATTAGAAGCCTCAACATCGCCTCTAACCACATTTATGTCACCTCTGACATCCCCTAGGTCATTGCGAACCGTGCCTAGGTCACATCTGACATCCCCTAGGTCATTGCGAACTGTGCCTAGGTCACCTCTGACAACCTCTAAGGCGGCTGTGTTATTACCTAGGTCATTGCGAACTGTGCCTAAGTCTTCCCTGACCTGATTCAGGGACGCAGTATTATTGCCTAGCTCACCTCTTAACTGGGCAAATCATGCATTAATGTTCGTCATCATCCCATCAATGACTCGTCTCAACGACTCCTCATCAATCATTATACTTGAGAGAAAAGAGAGGGAATTGCCTCCGGAATATAACCACTAAACCAATATAGGAAAGTTTGTCCAAGCCGAAAGCCTTCCTGTGAATAAACTTCACGAACTACTGCTGGACTCAACGCAGAAAAACAAGTTACGCTACACTGTAAAAACACCAACAAGCAAAAACACAAGTTACATTTACTAAGGATAGAGCATTAACAAGTCAAATACCTAATGAATCTTAAAACACATTATGCTCTATCCCCCTGGTCTGACATCAAGGATTGCCAGGTGGCTATCGAAACAGCTGTACGACTTCTCCATTCGTACCAATCCAGTTCAACTGCCTATAAACATGACATTAATCGATCGTCACAAAACAAGAAACAGGTGGTTTCCGTCCAAAAATTGGCCACACCGGTTGGTCGCCATTTAAATAAAAGGGGTATGAGCCCGTTAGAAGAGGTATTTCGGGTACCATCCGCTGAAAAGACGGCCCTTCGAAAGACCCCGTCCTTCGAACCCAAACTCCTGAGGATCGGGTGCATTTCTTTGTGGGCTAGCTCAGCACTAGAGGATTGATCCAGCGGATCTGGGTCATTGGGCACGGAAACAGTCATAGACGCCCCGAAGAAATACATCCAAACAACAAAGTTAGCAATAAAAAGAGATCCAGTCTTAAGTTAGATTCGTGAATAATTTATTTAAGTAAGACCCCTAATCATTTCCGAGGGTCGAAATCGGCTAATCCGCTAATCTAAATACAATTATGAGTCATCCCTATTTTGACGTTAATGACCCTGCGAAATCCTAGTTACATGAAAAGAATAGCAAAGCAAACTAGGCGCGTGGCACATGAATAATTAACGCGCAGCAAATTTTACAAACAAATGACTCTGCAGAATTTACATTTAACATCAAGCAAGTACTATCCCTAGGTTAGGATGGTACCACGTCCACATTTTAATTACATTTATAATTTTATTTAATGCCTATGTGAACGAAAGTATTACGACGAGATGCGTCGAAATCAAATGCTTATTACCAAAGCTAATGATAGTTTGACCACTGACTCTCAAAAAAAATATTGCATAAAAACTCTTACGTCTAATAAGAAAACAATGGGAATAAATGCACTAGGGAATAAAGTAAACAATCTTATGCTAGCCTACCTTCGCGAATTGACGTACTGTTTGTAGTCAATCGTCATCTCATGCCTGTAAGTTACGTTGGCAAAGCGCAATTACAATTGCGTCTTACAAGCTTCAGATCACGCGGGCCGCAAGTTACTGACTATCGGTCCCGTAGATCCAATGTCGTCGGTACAAGTAATGTCTGCTCATTTAAAAGTCATCTCCCACATGGAAATAGATTGAAGTCACGGTGTCGCTAACAACAAGCAAATGGTTGCAAAATTATACCTGTAAGTTATTTATAATAATTAATTAATCCGTTGATTTAGGATAATTATGCTTTGATTTAGGTTGTAGGTTTAAATATGGTTTAGTTGGTTGTATTAATGTCACCAGTCGTAGGCTGCAATAGGTGATCTCACTGGAGATTCACTCAAATACCTTGACTTCAAAAAGTCAGACAATAACACAGGTTAGCGCGTCTTACACTAACTGCGCGCGGTACGTCGGTCGTCTGAGCATAGCTCCAGAACGCCGGAGTAAACCAAGGGTAAGGCGAACATTCATTCCGTTCCGCCAAATACCAAATAATGTGTTCACGGACAGAACAATTACACTGGCTAGCCTAATTTATACAAAGCTGGGTCAATTAACATGATATTGTAAACCTTACTACAACGCGCCAGGCGATCAAAGTCGTCGGCTAACACATTTAAGGAATTCTCATAGACGTGCGTTCCGCTACTTCATAACAAATAACAGGTGTTGGCAGCTCCCTAAGCTGCTCTCATAGCATGGTTATTAATACCTGTGACCTTCAAATTTCCTAGGCTCGTGACATAATTTAGCACACAAAAAAGTATTCATTCACTATCGTCTCACTTTTGTTTCTCGGGCAAACCGGTTCCAGCTGGGCGCAAGCAAGCCTGTCTGCGTCGCGTGCAGCTCATTTTAGCATAGCAAAGAATAGTGGTTTTGAAATGATCATTTTATAACCTGTAGGAGCACGAAATAAAATCCTGTAGTGCTCTACAGATTATCCTAACAATGTCTCATCACTCCCTAATAGTGCTTCCTGGGATTACATTCCCTTTAAAAGGATATAACGTAGCATAATGTTCAGAGAGTAGTAATGTTAAGAGATAACACTCGTGCTTTCTGACTGCACTGATCTGAAGATATGTCACTCGTTCTATGTACATGTAGGGTTTGATAAGTGTGGTTTGGCATTCTCCACACCACAAAATTAAACATTTCACCTCTGCTGTGACGTTTTAAATGATACGAAATTGGTAGTTCATCCATCTAACACTACATGATTTCGTTCCGCTCTAACTACACGTGGTAAAATGTACTCACGAAAATGACAAATAAATGGTACAAAAATTTTACGGCATCGGTTGGCCGAAAAATGATACGTGATTGAGCTCTCAAATTAAAGAAGGGACCTAACTATGGGCTGTCCCCCTACTTTCACAAGATCTCCATCTCTTGTTGTTGAAGATGTCCTTAACTCTGACATAAAAATTCTCTGAAATACATGAAGATTGCACCTGCCGTAAAATACACGGACTTGGGGTGTCGCACTGAAATATTGTCCCAGTACTAAAGAAATAAAGTACACACAATTCCTACCTAAGTGGTCAAATATCGTTGCGTTTCGGCTCAAAATTACAATGCAATCACTACTACTACGACCTGGACAAATTTCTTACTATGTTTACATGACTCACGGTTACATGATGTGGTAGTTCACCTTCCAGAACTCGCATTGGAAGGGGTTTAATGCCTTCAAGGTTCCAAGCATTAAAATACTGGGTAAGGCTATGGATTTTAGCCTGTCCTCGTGGTCATCAGTTGGTAAACTGTACATAGCTTGTACGTAGTAATGTCGGCTGGACAATTCCATGGTGCTGGCGTATTCCGTTGGAGTTACCCTCACATGGTAAATTACTCCTCCATCATCTCCTCACAGTATGGTTGTAGAAATATCAGCACGTGGTGCATAACGTTAATCATCGTGATTGGAAAAATATTCACTGATTCTAGTGCAAAATATGATGAAATGCTCACTGGCTCTAGTATTTGCAGGTTGTTCAAATACTCTGCTTTTCCTGCCACAGATTATATTTTACCAGCACGTGGTAAATCAAACACTGATTTTACAAGGATTTAATCACACAGAATCTGGGTAATCACTGTTGCGTACAATCGATAAATAGGTTTATCGTACTGCAATTGTGCCGTAGCGCACACTGGGCTACACGACGTTGTCGTCAACTTAATATTTCACTTTTTATGAAAAACCAATGTTACCCTCGTCTGTCTACTGACGGTCCTCGTGGTTGGTGAAAAATCGCAAGTTTTCACACGATTAACATTTTTATATTCACATGAACGTTGCACTGGCTTTACTGAGCCTAAAGTGATACTGTGCGTTATTGAAACTGTTCGGTTCAGCTCGATGGCTGTAGATAAATGTCTTCCCAAATGTGGGGTCTTCGTATGCCTATAATGGCCTTCGTCTATCAGACGGACAATCGACACAAGCGTCCAGCTTCAGCGGACTATCAAAACGGTGTGATGCGTGCATGGTACGGCTTCCTGATTCCAAGGAAGTAGTCTAGTCAAAGCAATGACTACTTTCATAAGCCTCTGCATGCCTGCGGTGAAAAAAATACCTTTACCAAAATATATTTGCCATCCCCAAAAGGCGTAGAAATTGGCAAATTAAGCAGAATTAAATATTTCAAGCTCCTGAGATATGTGGCATAAAAATAGTGAGTAATATATCTCCTGGAGGAAAATAAGCTGTCCTCTCCGTAGTCAAAATAATGAATTGTTCATGAGGTAGCTTCAGGGTGTGTTCTGTAGAACTGAGCATGTAAAGTCAATATGCTCTCAAAGAAATATTTGATGCATGAGCCTGAGTGGGCTCAATATGGCATTGAGGTTGAGATGCTTTCTAAATATGCCCCAGTGCTGGAAGAGCAACTAATGAGATTAAAGCGAAACACATGTAAAATCAAAGCATCAGTATCGTTTCTTGCACCAAAAACTCTGAATGAGTTTATACATGTCCTAGGGAATCATGTGAAGGAGAAGCTTGTCATGATTATAAAATCTGCCAGGTATTTTGGGATCATGTTCGATAGCACACCTGACACATCACACACTGACCAAATATCCGATGTTATCAGATATGTGAAAATTCTTAGTAGGAAAGTTGAAGTAAGAGAAGTGTTTCTGGGATTTTTCCCTTTAGAGGGGAAAAACGCTGTTGACCTCAGTTCCGATATTCTCAGAAATCTGGAATGTGATGGACTCGACATTATGATGTGCCACGCTCCAGGTTACGATAATGCTGCGACTATGGCTGGAATGCATGGGGGTATACAAGCCATTTTGAAAACAAAGACCACGAAAGCTATTTTTAATGGATGTGTGGACCATTCGCTTAACTTGTGCGGTCAACACTCTTTTGCTTCATGCGTGCCTTTTCATTCTTGAACTCTTGAGACAATGTTTTCCTTCTTCGCTGCTTCCACTCACCGATGGGATGTTTTAACGAACCACACTGGAGTCTCAGTAAAAAGATTATCAACAACACGCTGGAATTCTCATCATGCTGCAGTAAAGGCAGTGATAGAAAAATTCGATGAATGTGTTGCGGCAATTGCAGCTCTATGTGTTCCAGATGCAAATTTAGACACAAGAGGTACATCCCGAGGCCTCTTACCTGCTGTCTGCAATAGGTACCTCTTCTTTTGGTGTGATGTACTTGTAGAAGTTAATCTTACACAGCTGTACCTTCAGACTAAGGGCTTAACTATTGACAAGGTGGTAACAAAGCTATCGACGCTAAGACTTTTATGTACGAGCAGCGCAATAATCTTGTGAAGCAGGCAATTGAACAGGCGCTTTCAAAATCAGACCAATATGGAATTTCAGTAAAGAGCAGACCCAGGTTCAAGAAGAGGATGACAGGTGAGAAAACGAGAGATGCTGGACTAACTCTGCAAGAAGAAAACAAGAGAGCGATGCTTCAGTGTATTAATCGTTTCCATTCTGAATTCCAGATCAGATCAAGAGCCATCAAGGAAGTAGCAGCCATGTTTGAGCCTGCTCAAGCCAAGAGTTTGATATCTGCCACTGATGAAGGGTTACTGGTGTCCTTTCCAAAATTAACCACTTTCTATGATGAGTTTTCAGAGGAAGAGCTTTTATTAGAAATACCAACGCTCAGAAGGCACCTGAAGACAGCAAAGATTGATCTCGAAGAAGTTAAAAGTTGGTCATTACTTGACGTTTTGAAATTCATAGCTGAATGGAACTTCCTAGAATCTCTCCCATATCTCCCGGTGAGCCAACCTTTCTTACGATCTGTGTGTCTGTGGCTTCAAGAGTGAGGATATTTTCAAAGCTTAAGTTTATAAAGAACTATTTGTATTCTACCATTGGCCAGTCAAGGCTTTCTGATCTTGCAATATTATCAATTGAAAGTGATTTGGCGAAAGGAGTTGATTTCGATGAAGTAACTAACAAGTTTGCAGCTATAAAGGGGGAAAGGAAAGTTTTGATTTAGTCGAGATTAAATTTGACAAAATTTAATGTTAAAATAACAATTAAAAAAGTAACATATTCTCTATGTAGTTCTTAGTTCTTAACTTCTTACAATCTTTCTCCAACCGACCTTGAATTAATTTTTTCTTCTATTGCCTTTGTAAACATTGGACCTATGTTTATAAACGTAGTAGGGGGGACTGACAGGAACTGCTCCACTTAGGAAGTTGTGAGCCCCTGGTGGCCTTGGTGATGAAGGAGTGATGGTAGGAGGGCGTGCGTAGATTCGTTTTTTTCGTCTCGTTATGCTCTATACGGGGATGTAGGTGTTGAAAAGGTGAAGACATGTTTTCTTGTGGTAAAAATGCGTTTTCCACATTTCTGTAACTATTTGGAAAACCGAAAAAGTGATAATGACGTGTGACATACTGTTTTTTCGTCTCGTTGTGCTCTTTACGGGGATGTAGGTGTTGAAAATGTGAAACCATGATTATGTGGTAAAAATGCGTTTCCCACATTTTTGTAAATATTTGGAAAACCGAAAAAGTGATAATGACGTATGGCATATTTTTTTCGTCTCGTTGTGCTCTTTACGGGGATGTAGGTGTTGTAAAGGTGAAACCATGTTTTTTGGGTGAAAACATGTTTTTCCGCCATTTTTGTAAATATTTGGAAAACTGGAAAAGTGATAATGACGTGTGACATATTGTTGTTTTCGTCTCATTGTCCTCTTTACGGGGATACAGATGTTGAAAGGGTGAAACCATGTTTTTTGGTTAAAACCTGTTTTTCTGTCATTTTACTAATATTTGGGGAAACGGGGAATGTGAGAAGCAGGTTTGAGGTAACTTTTGTGATTTGTGTATGATTGTTTTGAGGGGGAAAATGTGGATGTGGGGTGGTGAAGATGGAAATTTCAGTTAAAACAGGTGTTTTTAAAACGTTTAGTTTTTGGTAGAGGTTTGGGAAACCGGAGCGACTGTTTCTTACATATCTTTTTTTTAGCGTATGGCTTTTAGTGCCGGGAGTGTCCGAGGACATGTTCGGCTCGCCAGTTTTGTAGCTACTTCGAGACGGACACCCAATGGGTGAGCTACAAGTACCGTTGGGGAGGGAAGGAGGGAAGTTGGAATGTAAGGACGAGGAGTTGGAAGGTAGCGGCTGTGGCCTATAGTTAGGGACCAACCCCGGCATTTGCCTGGAAGGAAGATGGGAAACCACAGAAGACCATCTTCAAGGTTGCCGGCGGGGGGATTCGAACCTCCTCGCCTCCCGGATGTGAGCGACTGCCATCAGTCATGCCGTAACCACCACGGCTAACTCACCCGGTGTTTCTTACAATGATGATGAGCTAGCGACAAGAAGAAAGTTAACTGGAAAAAGAGTTTGCCCCCCGCGGTGATGTTGCTAAAATCCATTTTTGACGTTCGAGGCTTGCTTGAAGCATAGCGAAAGACATTTCATGATTGCATGCAGTGGACTGCTCGGAGAGGCTAGTGGGCCGAGTGCGTGGGAAACGTTGGCTCTGCACCTGCAGGCCGAAGCGAGTGAGATAAGAGTAGCAGTTTTGCGAACAGCAACTAACTGGAGCCCATGCTTCAAGGTTATTCTTGCCGAGAGCTTAGTGTTGAAAATGCTGATGACGGACTTCACATGGTGAGCTCTGTCGCCCACTTAACTTTGTGAACCATTGATATACGCAGGTTTCCAAGCTAGTCATTGTTTGCAAAGTGTTTCTTTGTGCGTGAGAAAGTGATGCGCTTACAATTTTGAGGGATATACCCCCTGGAGCAGTCCAAGACAGCCATTACTCGTGTGTTATCCTTTGATAGAGACGGACATTGGTGAGTGCACATGTGTGTCACTAATTAATGAATTAATTAATTTTTAAAAAACATCAACTTTCATCAACAAGTGAGAAGGTATGTTATTGTTTAAAACAATGTTATGGAATAGATTATTGGCATTTTAGTGCTTTATTGGAGGGTGATTCAGAGACTTATTGGTATCGATGTTTTTTGTTGCAGATCTTGAACTAATTGATCATAAAACAAAGAAAGAGAGAGAGGGAGGGAAAGAGAGACACAGATACATTGAAGCATCGGCGGAGACTAGTTTCAAAAGTATGATTATTATTTGCAAGGTGTGTACATGTTCTTTCATCACTTGCGCTAAATGAATGCTATGTATTAATGGTAATCCATGAACTTATGGCATTTATGTATTTATTGTTGTTGTTGTTGTTGCAGAATTAAAGTGTGTGTGTCAAGCGGCAGTAGCAGTAGCAGCAACAGTACCAGCAGCAGCAACAGTAACAGCATATCCATTAAACTACGGTTGTGATATTAAAAAGGTACGCTATGAATGTATTTTTATATCTACTTACTTTGCTATTTCTGTGTGTGTGTGAGTGTATGTTACCAAGTGCTATGAATGAATGAAGTAATGAATGAAAGAATGAATGCGCATTATTACTGTATATATAACCATGACTAACGAATTGTTTTATTGGTCTGCTTTTCAGATATATCGTTGAAATAAACCAACACCACCTGCAATGGCCAAGCGTCCAGGATCAACAACAACAACAACAACAAGTTGCTACGACTATTGTTCGTGTGTGTGCGTGTGTGATTGTGTGTGAAAGCATCTAAAATGGCTCGATTGGATTAACTTATTTATAAGGTGAGTTAACATCCGTTTATTTTATTTGTAATTTTGTCTATGCCCATGAGTAAAGTATGGCTGCCTTTGGCCAAATAATTTAAAAGTAGAGTATGTTCTGCCCGAATTTATAACGTTAATAACTGTCTGCCTCCTAAAGAGTTTGTTGATTCATGTTTGCCCATTTTTTTTGAGTGAAAGTCAGAAAGGGTTAAGTTTATTCATGCGTTGAAAAGAAACTTTGAATGTCTATGTGAATTTATCTTGATTGAAAATAATGTTGAACAGAAACACACGTTCAACCTTTGTACAAAAATGAGTGATTTACTGATAGCCAATAATTTAGAAATGTGGTATCAGGAAAAAGCTGTTGAAGCGCTCATCACTAAATTTGATAAGCTGCAAGAGGATCCCAGTGGCTTGGCTCTGAACAGCATTGAGTATCTACAAATCAATATTTGTAAATACAACCCATTGAATGCAGGAAGTAGTCATATTCCCACGCCGAGCTGGATTGCTTCGAGAAAGGCAGTAATTAACACACGCAATAAAGACAATTACTGCTTTTTATGGAGTATGGCTAGTTGTCTGCAACCCTGTGAAGACACACTTGGCGATAGAGCAGGGAAGTACAAAGATGTGTTTAACCCCTTAAAAGAAACTCTGAATCTGAAGCGCGGTTTATTACCAATACCTTTGAATAAAATTAATTTATTTGAGAAAGATAACCCAAATTTCTCATTCATGGTGTATGGCATTGAGGGATCCAATATTGGGGGCCACCAAAGTGACAAAGCAATATCATATTCACTTGCTATTCCTGTCTAATGGAGATAAGAACCACTATTTCTGGATAAAGAATTTTGGAAAACTGGTAAGCAGCCAAGTGTCCAACAACAAGCATGCAAAATACTTTTGCGATCGCTGTTTAAAGTATTTTGGAACTGCTGAAATGTTACAAAGACATACGCAAGACTGTCAAGGGCAGCCAGCAGTGAAGCTAGTCTTGCCCGAAGGGAATGAGACAGTCTTAAAATTTAAAGCCACTTATAAACAACAGATTGTGCCATTTAGTGTTTATGCCGATTTCGAGGCCCTGACCGTTCCCCTCCAGTGGTCTGAACCATGCCCTCATACAAGCTCAACGCATCCAGTGTAGAAATATGAGCCTTTTGCTGTAGGCTATTCCGTTGTCCACCACTATGATGAATCCCTATGTGAGTATGTTAGTTATAAAGGTGCAGATTGCGCACTGTGGGTTTTTGATCAAATAGCGGCTTTCGCGGGCAAGATAGAAAAAAATTTGAACAACTCCGTACCTCTTGAGGTGAATGATGTACAGAAAAGAGAATACGATCAAGCAACCACTTGCCACCTATGTGAAAAGCCTATTTTAGGCGATGAAATAAAAGTAAGAGACCATTGTCACATGACCGGGCAATTTCGCGGGGCAGCCCATAGCGGGTGCAATTTGAACTACCCTGCACCCCGTTTCGTCCCTGTCCTTTACACAATTTTTTCCGCTACGATCTGCACTTTATTGTTAAAGAATTTTCACATGTAGATAAGAGCAAATTCACCATTTCGGCTAAAAACCATGAGAGCTTTACCTCACTTTCATGGCAAAAAGAAAGCATGAAAATTCGCTTTCTCGACTCGTTCAAGTTTATGTCTAGTTCGCTGGATAGTCACATGAAAGGGCTCAGTGAGAACGAGTTGAAACATACTCGATCCCACTTTACGAATACAGAACAATTTAAATTGTGTCTTCGTAAAGGTCAATTTCCTTATGATTATGTGGGAAGTTGGGAGGTGCTTGAGGAAACATTTATGCCGCCACGGGAAAAATTATTTTCTCAGTTAACTCAAAGCACCATCACTGAAGAAGAATATGCTCATGCAAGTCATCTTTAGCAAGCATTTGGCATAGAAACCATGGGCCAGTATGCTATGCAATACTTAATATTGGACGTGTTGTTGTTGACAGACGTATTTGAAACGTTCCGTCTGCTATGTCACACGACATAGGGTCGCGACCCCCCTCATTACCATACCAGTCCAGGGTTAAGCTGGGATGCAGCTCTAATATTTACCCAAATTGAGCTTGATTTATTGACGGATCCCGATATGGTGTTAATGGTTGAAAATGGGATTCGTGGGGGGTTTGTATCGCTAAATCAGTGACATGCCAAGGCAAATAATCATTACATGCCTGATTATTGTCCCGAAGAAGCGGAATCCTACCTAATGTATTTTGAAGTTAACAACTTATACGGTCACGCCATGAGCCAACCGCCGCTGTACAAAAACTTTGTGTGGCTGTCTGAGGACCAAATTAAAGAGTTTAATGTGCATAGCGCAAGCCAGAAACAGGGCGTAGGATATATTCTTGACGTCGACATAGTTTATCCCTCCCATCTCAGGCAGCAACATGGTCATTTTCCCTTTTCCATTGAGAAAATGGTGCCGCCGATGAGTAAGGGCATTCATAAAAATTGATGGGCACCTTGTATGTCAAAAATCACAATGTGTTGCATATTGACATGCTGATAGAATGTTTAGCGCAGGGTATAACCCTCAAAGAAAACCACAGAAACGGTGGTTAAAACTGTACATGGATTTAAATACCAATCACAGACAAAGTTCCGCTCAGCCATTTGAAATATTTTTTCAACTCATGAATAATTGTATTTATGGCAAGAGTCTAGAAAATGCACGCCAGTATCGTGACATCAAATTGGTCAACACATGGCATGGCGGTTGGGGGGCTCGAAAATATATTGCAAAACCAAATTGTAAATGCTTGAACGTTATTGATGATGAATTAGTCACCATTGAATTAGCTAAAACAAAAGTGGTCATGAATAAACCCATGTATTTAGAGCAAGTATTTTTAGACTTTTCTAAATTGCATATGAATAAATTTCATTATGGTTCTGCAACGAGGCAATTTGGTGCCATTTTGTTGTTGTATTCAGACACGGATAGTTTTATTTATCATATCCGTGACTGACCCGTATGTCGTGATGAAGCAAAATCCAAAATTGTTTGACACGACCTCGTTTAGTGTGGGCAATGTGTTTAATATCCCTCGTCTGAACAAAAAAGAAGTTGGTTTAATGAAAGATGAATGTTCAGACACCATGATGTCAGAGTTTGTTGGGCTTGCTCCAAAAATGTATTCTTTTCGGCAGGTGGATCGAAGCGTAGAATATTATATAATTTTTGTTTTTTAACATGTGTGTGCATGGATGTGTGCATGAGTGTGTAAATGTATGTAAATACATGTAAATAAACAGTATGTCTTGTGCTATTTGCCTGTCAACGCATAAAGAGAGTCATGCATCAACGTTTGCGTGGCTCACTGTGCACAGGCTAGATTAAAAACATGTTGGCTTTTTAGGTTAGGGAAAAACAAGTACCCACCCGCCCTCACTATTCATGCGGCTTAATAGGCCTCACTAGATGGTGGCTTAATAGGCTTCACAAGGTTGTGACTTAATAGGCCCCACTAGGTTGTAGCTTATTAGGCCCCATGTTAGAGCAAGTGATCACCCGCCCTCAGTAGGCATGCGGCTTAATATGCCTCACTAGGTTGTGACTTAATGCGACTCATGTTAGAGCAAAGACCACCTGTCTTTACTATTCATGTGGCTTAATAGGACACAAGCAAGAACAAAAAAATAATCTGCTGCTTTTACTGTTGACAGCCCCTTTATGGCTTGTCACTTTTTGTTATAAGTGGCGTTGTACTTGAAAACAACCACACGACCACTCGAATATCTGAACAGAAAATTTGTTTTTAAACTTGATGCATGTTATCCTTGTGGCCAACAGGTAAATAAGCCAACAGACAGATTGCCATTTATTCATTTGTGTTTTGCTTATTTTTTATTTTATTTTTGCTACTAACATAGGGGACAGACAGTGTACAGAATGATAGTATTTTTTTATTTACTTAGTAAACGTCAGCTACTACTTTTCAGATTCAATGATGAGCCACGATCAAGATGCTTTTATTGTGACCAAACACATCACGTTTAATGAATATGTGACGATGGTAAATTATAATCCGCAACGTGTGGCCTATCCTTCGGAAAATAGAAACACCAATGTATGCATTGATACCACTTTTTATAACATCATTGATGATAATGATGATGATGATGATGATGATGATGATGATGATGATGATGACATGTTTTATTATCCAGGCCATCACTATTGTAAATCCTGTATGCTAAATTTTGGCTTTCAAAATAATGTATCAACGCAAGTGTTTCATAAATCATGGTATGGTTTAACGATGAAACAAGTCATTGTTAAATTAGCTGAGGAGAATTGTTTTCCAGACTTTTGGTGTACGTTATGTACTATCGCCTGCAAATGTAACGGGCCGTCTTGCCGTACGAAAGTTGAGTTGAGTTGGCATCACTAGGGGCGTTCTCGGGCGGGGAATGCTGAGAGCCGTGATTGGGCACCTGTCGTTGTTGGCAAAGGGGGAGAGGAGGGGAGCGCCAAACTTGATTTTCTTTAGTTTCACGCTTGGAAGATTGTTACAGATGAGACGGTGTTAATAAATCTAAATTGAAATGCCAAGTAACCCATTAATTATTAAGTCTCGTTAGAAAGGCACTGTTGAGTTTTACTGTGTGTGAAATTTTTTGATAATCGAGTTTTCACAGTTAGGGACTAAACGCATTTTAATAAGAAGAAAAAGAAGGAAATCGCAAACGTCCTAAACTAGTTATATTTTTAAGCATTTTTCTTAATAAGAAATAAGTTTTGAAAAGAAAAAGACAAATTAAAAACCTTAGTAATTTTAAAAGCACTCACGTTAACAGGAGGTTTGTAACATCAAATAACAGAACTTGAAGCGATGCTTGTGTAGCAGAGAATCTTTAAAAATGATTCAACATACCGTAAGCTTCTGATTCGTTTATCATAGATAAAATCAGAGGAGGCAATTGTTAGCAGCAAAATGTTTTTTATTATTCAACATCAATAAAATATTAAGCAACAGAAAAAACATCATTAAAATATTAAGCAACAGAAAAAACATCATTAAAATATTAAGCAACAGAAAAAACATCAATAAAATATTAAGCAACAGAAAAAAAAGCTCATTAACTTTATTCCCACTTTAGTTTTTATAATATTAATAATGACAAATTCCAACCTAAAACAATCGAAACCACAGCCTCACTCTCATTTCTTGTTGTCTTAAGCTAAGACACTTTCTTTGTCGCTTCATAAGATGCCTTTTAGTGTCTTAAATTAAATATCTCAAAAGTAAGACAGAATTTCAATATGTGTCTGAAATCATTTTTATCAAGACACTAAAAAGCATCTTGTGCGAAGCGACAAAGAAAGTGTCTTAATTTAGCCACCAAGAAATGACAGTGCTTTGTAGAAAATAGACGTCTATTCGTCTTATAGACATCAAAGTTTTACATTTTCAGCAAAAATTAATTATTTCAACCATGCTTGAAATAATAAATATTTAATAGCCTAGGTTATAAGGCAACCTAGCTTATTTTAACCTTCGAAACATCTAAGCTTCAGATAACTCGACCCTGCAAAATGGCATTGGATTAGGCTTATGAAGCGGATTATGACACGTCATTCTGCGATGTGAAAACTTTTGAATAAGCTAAAAGTTTACTTCATGTTGTCATATAGTCTAACCGAGGCTACGTCAAGTTATTTTCTGCAATTTTGAAAAACTATTGCTACTTTGTCAGAATGGTAAAAATAGCCGTCTCTAAGACGTTTATTTTAATAGGAAATTTAGTAACAAAACATAACACTGGTCATACCAGGCAATCACAGATTAAACTTATGTCAGTCAACATTTTTTTTAATGAGTAATTACTTCAACCAAAAATGTCAGTCAAATTTAAACTTCAAGCTCTTCTTCAATGAGTAAATTATTTCAACCAAAAATGTCAGTCAAATTTAAACTTACAACGTTTTTTTTATGAGTAAATAATTTCAACCAAAAATGTCAGTCAAATTTAAACTTAAAGCGTTTTTTCAATGAGTAAATAATTTCAACCGAAATTGTCAGTCAAATTTAAACTTAAAGCGTTTTTTTCAATGAGCAAATAATTTCAACCGAAAATGTCAGTGAAATTTAAACTTAAAGCGATTTTTCAATGAGTGAAATATTTCAACCAAAAATGTCAGTCAAATTTAAACTTAAAGCGTTTTTTCAATGAGTAAATAATATCAACCGAAAATGTCAGTCAAATTTAAACTTAACACAAGTTCGCTCTCGTGTTACTGAGCCAATGTCAGCCTCTTGCCATTAACAGGTGAATCCACACTCCCCCACCCTCTCCCCCCTTACCTACAAGGACAGCTGCCCAATCACGGCTCCCAGCCTTCCCCTCCCGACAACACACCAAGTGATAGCAACCTGCTGGCACGAAAACTCAACTCCCGCTCGGCAAGACAGCCCGTTATTTTTGCAGGCGATAGTACAAAGCCTCTGTTTAATGTTTATTTTCCAGTAACTTCAAATATGTTTTGTTTCCATTTCTATTAAGTCCCTGCTGAGGTACGAACCACTTCATATCGTCAAAAAGCATTTCGTTAACTTTATTTTTCTTTACCTATGAAACAATATTCACCACATAGAATAAGGTATGTTAGAAACTAACAACAACAACAACAACAACAACATGTGATTCTTATGTTTTTTGTTTGCTTAGGCTTTTAGGAGCATACTTTACGTTGAAAAGACATTTGGCTCTTTTTTTTAGTTTATGGTGTATTCATGTTTATGGATAAACACACCCTGGTTTATTTTTTTCTTTTGTTTCTTGGATATAGACATGGTTAATAAATGCATGCATGGTATGTTAACTTTGCCTTTATAGGCTTCCATCAGCATGCAGATGTTTGCTTTTAGTATCTGTTGATACTATTTTTTTATTTAACAGTATGCAGTACGAATTTACACGTCAGCAGGGGAATCGTATACGAGTCATTCAACAAGGGGATTATATGCTAATACCCATTGACAACAGAGGCATACATTTACCCCAATGGGTCTTGAACATGATTCGCACTTATCTTCATAAAACATTTCCTATTAAATAATTTTCAAATTCATGTTTTGGCTGAAAACGATGAAAATGAATGTCAACTTTTAGAAGTAGGCTACACACAGTGTGGGGCAATCATTCGTTTGTTTTACATACGTTTTACCGAAAGGTGATGCAGTGGTCATGTGAACATTGTCCACAGGCCTACGTTTTTGTTAATCTATCAGGGAAACTGTTGCCACAAATTCTTGAACCCCCCATATAACAAATAATATGAATCATAACATGTTAATAATAACATTGCGATTTTTTTAAATGTATGAGGCCCTTTGTTCAGAAGTTGAAGGTCAGTTACTGATGATACAGCATAAGCAACTGTTAGTTGTACCCATACAAAAATATGCTTAGCTGTTAATCAACCTTTAAACCAAGGTCTTATTTTAGATTTTATAGATGTGAGAGCCCCACTATTTTTAATTTAAAATGATGGTGATTTAATACTATTTAGATATTTGGCAGATTTTGAAAATACGTTTCGTCAGTGGCAGTGGTTACTGTTTGGCGCCATTTCATTAGCAGATGCGCAAGTCATTGAACACTATCTCTATAAATACGTTTTAATTGATTTTTGTAATTTATTTATTTATTTATCGTATGGCTTTTAGTGCCGGGAGTGTCCGAGGACATGTTCGGCTCGCCTGAGTCTGTAGCTGCTTCCAGCGAACACCCTAAAGGGTGAGCTACAAGTTCCGTTCAATTTCAAGTAGTTCCAACTTTCGCCACCAGATATCAATGATACCTAGTGGTGAAGGTTGGAACTTTGATAGAGCGTTCTGACGAAATCTAACCTAACAAATTTTGCTTTACACAAGTTTAGTCTGTGAAAGGATCTTTTACATGCCATAAATCTATGACATGGGACCGCCGGCTTTACTTCCCCTCCGAAGGAAGGCATACTGAAGGATTTTTAACGCTCTTAAAAAATCCGACGGCTTCGGCCGGGTTTGAACCCGCTATCTTGGGCATAGCAGTTCAGCATGCTACCGACTACGCCACCACGCTGTTGATGTAATTCAACAAACCCTCTACCCTGTGGTAGGAATCAAACATTCTTTTTTGTAATTTTAAATTTAAAATAATTAAAACAAGGTCTTGGTTTATTTATAGCTTTAAAAATATAGTTTAAAATAATTAAACAAAACATGTTAGCTTGTTTTATTTTTTCTTTCTTTTAGAAAACATGAGCATGTATCATGATATGAATCATCATATGGCATACACCGTAGTTTATATACAGCAAAATCAGTTGTTGCTTCTTCCAGTGTTAAAAAATACTTGTTTTCACGGGCGTGGTCCGTGGCAAGAAATTCATCAAGCACTATTGATGGACGTCATATGCACCAAAACACAATTTTTTCTTATCGATGATTATTGTCATTTACAACTGTATACCTATTTACGTCATGTGGACCATGAAACACAAAAAAATGGCTGTTGATGTTGGTTCAACAGTTATCGCGTACCTCCTACAAACATTATTATATTTTTGTCAATTTATCCAATACTATCTACATTTCTACAACTTTAGGTATTAATCGCTCAGGCTTAAAAAAAACACACACTTTAATGTATTGACAATGTTATTGTTGTTATTGTTGTTGTTCTTGTAATATAAGGATGAGAGTGTTAAAAAATAACACTCTTTTCTTTCCTTATAGACAAGCATGGACGCCTAGAACGCGATTGGTCAAGCCTGTCGCCTTGTACGCAAGAAAATGAGTGAATTGCCTACGCAAACACCCTTTCGCCTACATAAAATACAAAAATTCTAATCCAAATTTGGCGAACGAGCTCTTTGCATTTGCGAAGACTTTGAATCATTTCTTCCTACGCGTTTTAATAACCTTTGTTATGGAAGACGTCAATTCAAGTATTCACTCTATCTATTTAAACTATGAGGGTGAAAAAAATAATCGATGCATCATTCGTTTTGTAAAAATAGAAAAAGAATAATAATAATTGTACAGTAGTCATGACTTTGTTTATTGATGTCTTATTATAACAAAACTATTGTTGGTGCTCAACAGTTTGACGGTTATTAATTGTTGCTCAACGTTTATATTGGCAAAAAAAAGTTCCATGTAGATTTAAAAAAATATATATATATATATTTTTCTTAACTTGTTTTATGTTTGTTTTTTAGCCTTAAGCAATGTGAATACAATTATGCCTATGATAATTATAGGTGAATGGTAATTCTTTGTAAGTTCTCCTTAACGAGAGAAATTTTTTGCCATAGGCTACGTGAATAGAATCATGATGCATGTTTATTTTATCTTTTTTACTTTCTTGTTATGTAGGTACATGCATAGTTTTTAAAATAGGTTTAAACGTCATGCGCTTAAGGATCGCTTGTTCATTTAGCACACCCATTCACACAGCACAAGTAAATAAACAGAGAGACAGAGAGAAACTAAAAAAAACTATTCAACACTATTTACTAAATAAATAAATAAATATTTTAAAGTTAACGTCACATTGCCTTCACTGCTAACATGGTTTTGTGCTAAAAATCATAATGACATGTTTTTAGTGAATAATAATAATAATAAGCGTTTTACAAAAACATTGTCCAAGACATGTTAATGATTTAATACGCCAGTATCACCTACTTTTAAAACATGTTTTTATTTTTTATTTTACTTGTGATAGCAGTGCAAGGCCCAGAGGGAACCTGGGGGGATCGCTGCTAACATCGTGAGATCCTGGATACAAAATGGGGATGAGATGCGAATATAAGAATTCTACAAGAGATATCTCGTAGCCTCTCTCATCTCAATACTCCTAATCCTACCTACACGTGGCGCCCCCGTTAAGCCGAGCAACCCAGCGGAAGGTTGGGTAACCAACCCCAGCGGGAAACTGGGTCGGTGAGCAGACAGGATAGGAGGACAGTGGGAATTTCAGTAATACCCACTGGTTATAAGAGACTGAGCTGAACACCTAAGCTACCTGCTGCATGGAGCAGATAGGAGGCAGCCCCTCCACCATGATTAAGTTCTGTCGGCCAATCTCCAGCACACTCGAAATTAAAGGATTAAAAGCACAAATAGACAGCAAACCGGACTGATCAAAAGGATGACGAACTGGCGAGGACATGGCAAAACGATTCTTGGTTCATGGAATGTAAAAGGATTAAATGGGAAGGATATGAATTGAATAAAGAAATAAAACAGACAAATGTGAAATACCTAGCTTTGACAGAAACAAAAAAGAAAGGAAATGGGATGGAAATAATGGATGAAAATTATTTAATGATATTTAGCGGGGTTGCCAAAAATGAAAGAGTGAAGGGAGGGATAGCACTCCTGTTACACAGTGATCATGAGAAAAATCTTAAAGGGTGGAAATTCATAAATGAGAGAATCATCACGTGGATGTAGAAGAGGAGGAAGATAAGTGGACCATTGTGGTAGTGTGTGCTCCTAATGAGAGTGACACAGTGGAAAATAAAACACAGTTTTATTAACGATTGCAAAGAACTATTGAAGATACAGATCGAGATATCATTATCTTAGGGGATATGAATGCAAGGGTTGGAAACAGAACAGATGAATGGAATGGGGTGATTGGTAAAGAAGGAGAAGAAACCTTAAATGATAGTGGGGTAAGGCTATTGGAGTTCTGTGTGATGAATGATCTGGTGATATTAAACACCATGTTTATTCACAATGATATACACAAATTCACTAGAGAGGAACCAAGCAGAAATGAGAATTCTATAATAGACTATATACCGGTAAGAGTTAAGAGAGAAATGAGAAAATACATAAGAGACACGAGAGTGAAAAGGGGACCAGAACCGAATAGTGACCATAAACTCGTAATCATAGAGAAAGTCATGGTCAAGTTCATGGAGAAGGTAGAGGAGAGATTAAAAGAGCATGAGCAGGATATAGCCCATGAGCAAGACTTAGAAAAGATCTGGTTGAAGTGAAAGAATACATTACTATCTGTAGCAGTAGAGGTATGTGGTACATCCAAGCCAGTAAGAACAAAGAAAGTAACACATTGGTGGACTCTTGAAATAGGAATATTGTTCAAAGAGAAGAAAAAGGCATGGAAGAAGTACCTTGATTTAGGCACTTTAGAAGCTTTTGAGGAATACAGAAAACAAAGATATAGAGTAAAGAGAGCAGTTCAAGAAGCTAAGAAAGAAATGTGGGAAACGTTTGGTGAGAAGATGGAAGAAAACTATAGTGAAAACCAAACGCTTTTCTAAAAAGTTTTGAAGAGTATGAAGAAACAGAAAGAATGCCCTTTGAAATGTGCATATGACAAAGAAAAGAATTTGCTGACTGACCCAGAGAAAATAATGGAAAGATGGAGAGAATACTTTCAGGAGTTAATGGAAACTAAAGAACAAGAAGAAGGAAATAATGAGGAAGAACAGGAACAAAGGAATGATTTACAAGGAAATGAGGAGAAAGAAATCACAAGGAAAGAACTCCAGAAAGCTATAAATAAGATGAAATGGGGAAGGCAGCAGGGCAAGATAAGATAGCACCGGAAATGATTAAATACATGGGAAGGAGGGCTGAGGAAATACTACTGAAGATTTTCCAGACAGCATGGAGAGAAAAGAAGATAATTAAGGACTGGGAAGTTGCTATACCTGCTTTTAGGAAAGGAGACAACAGGGAATGTAACAACCATAGAGGAATTAGACTTCTAAGTGTGCCAGGAAAAGTATATTCCAGAATATTAGAAACAAGATTAAGAGACGAAGTAGGAAACAAGCTGGAAGAAACACAAAGTGGGTTCCGACCAGGCAGAAGTGTCCAGGACCATATATTCACCGTGAGACAAGTGATACCTTTACTTGTGTTTTATAGACCTGGAAAAAGCCTTCGACAGAGTCCCTTGGCAAGAATTATGGAGAGTTTAAAAAAAGAAGGGAGTCAGCCTAGATTTGATAAAAGCTGTACAAAGCTTTTACAAAGTAAGTAGATGCTATGTTAGAACTGGAAATTAAACCTCAGGAGAATTCAGAGTTACAGCTGGAGTAAGACAAGGAGACATACTGCCCCCTTACTTGTTTATACTGATAATGGATGATGTAATCAAAGTAGTAAAAGAAAATTTGAGGAAATTTACAGTTGGAAATTGAAAGATGAAATGCATAAAGGTGCGCGAGCTATTATATGCTGATGACATAGTACTGTTCGCTAGATCTGCGGTTAATCTACAAAGAAATATAGAATTATTGAGAACAGAATTAGAAAAGAG
Source organism: Meconema thalassinum (assembly GCA_946902985.2). Classification (NCBI taxonomy): domain Eukaryota; kingdom Metazoa; phylum Arthropoda; class Insecta; order Orthoptera; family Tettigoniidae; genus Meconema; species Meconema thalassinum. Next base: position 910,342 of record CAMPQE020000021.1, read on the forward strand.
GAAAATGGTGATAAACCAAGATAAAACTAAAACAATGATGATTGGAAGGGAAAAGATGGAATGTAAGGTGAAAATCAAGGGAAAGTAGCTGGAACAATCCGATAGGTTTAAATATTTAGGGATAACAATCAATCAAGATGGAAAGATTGATGAGGAGCTGAACACAAGACTACTCAATACAAGTTAACTCTACTTGCTATAAATAGAGGGTTCCTGAAAAAGAAGGAAATAAGTCAAAAGACAAAAATGGCCGTATATAAATCTACATATGTCCCAATACTGATATATGGAAGTGAATCTTGGATAATTGCCACCAAGCAGAGGCAGAAGCTACAAACAGCAGAAATGAAGTTCCTAAGAAATGTAGCAGGCAAGACTACGCTATGGCATAATTATACATGAAGAAAGCCGAGGTTCTAAGATATGGAAGATATTGGATGATAATTGTCCCTATTGGTCAAGAATTATTGGCTGGTTACTTATTGTAATCTTTTGGGTTACGATCGTCAGAAGATGATAACATGTTATAGAACAAGTTATAGGCTATTGTCTACGTGATTATTTTGTACGGATTCACTTGACAAAGGTAATGGTGTTTATTTGTGTTATTTGTACGTTGCATTAATAAAAAAGGGTCTACAGATGCGATGTACCAAACGTATCGTCAAACCTCGTGTTTTCACACTAGTAGGCTATAGACACTCATATTTATTGACGTAATTAATGTTTTATTTTCCTGATTTATTTAATATGTAAATGTGATGTTTTAGTATGTCTCATGGCATGTAAAAAGTTTTATTATTATGGACTGTACTTTGATTATTTAACAGCGCTGGTAAGGTTATCGTACGTCTTTTGTTGTCATGATGGTTGACGAATTTATGTTTTAATTATGAGCGATCATCTGTTGTTGATTTTTGATAGAGAAGTGAGTAGCCATTGCTATGTAAAGACGTGATTGAAATATCTCCGCATATTTAATGAAATTGATTAAGTTGATTCTTCAGTTTAGGCGACATTATACTTTTAAAAGTTGAAATATATGTAGGTCTTACTTCGTGGCAGTGGATGTCCAGGGAATTGATTAATTAATCATTTATTGAGGAGTGACGTGATATCCAATATAAATGCTGGAGTTCCTTTTCTGCCTTGAATCATCCTTAACGAACTTATAACGTCTTTTTCATCGGTTCTTAATGTCGCATAACCATAATGAATCGAAATAAATACTCGTGAATTTTAACATTTCCTAACGCTAAATGCGGGTTTTGGCGTAACGCGAATTACGTTAAATCGAATATAAAATTGCATTGCACTTATGGAATAATTTTCGGGACTTGAAATTTCTTCCGTTAAATGCGGGTTTACGCTAAATCGAGGTCACGCTAAATCGGGGTTATACTGTAATAATATTGCAGTTTAATTTCCAGGAGGCCATACATCGCAGTGTTGCAAAAATGAATATACGCCTTCTGATAGGTCCAAATTTTAAATGCATATAACTTCTACACTATCAATTGGATTTCAACCAAATTTCGTATGTGCTATGTGTACATAAACAGACATGACTGAACGTATTATTAAGATACCACTTGACATTTGTCTCCAATTTCCTGATTATTGTGTTTTTAGAGATCTTGGAAATGCGTTGCCCTAGCACACGGTGTAGATGCATTGTCAAAGGAAAACATTCCATGTTACGCACATGGGCCGCATAACCTGTACCAAAAGCTTGTGCAGATTTAACCCAAGGCCTATTTTTTTTTTTTTTTTTTTTACTGGAGTGCAATTTTGCATACGTCCCCCTTAATTTGCATTTTGTGACTATTTTGAATCTAAATTACATTTTGTAAGTATTTTCTATCTAAAATGCATTTTGTAAATATTGTCAATTCAAATAACAGTACAGTAAGTATGTAGTTAGTTTTAGTTCTAAGTAGGTAGTTAGTTTGTCTATTAGATATATGTCATTGTTCTATTAGACTGTGGTGTGTGAGTGTGTCTGGTAGCAGTTGCATTGTTTATTAGTTATAGTTCATTGTTTCAGTAGACTGTGATGTGTGAGGGTGCATGTGAGTGTGCCTGGTGACAGACTGTTTTAGTGGTACCGTAGTATATGTTGTTGGTGGAAATTTGGTATTTTTTTGTTAGTAGAATATTGGTATTTAATTGTTAGTACGGTAGAAGGTTAGTATTTTTGTTAGTAGAATTGCTCTTTACTTATTCTGAAAGGGAGTAGCAGCCTTTCAGAAGAAATCAATTCTTTACTAGTCTTACAGACGGTTAAGATATTGATAATATAAGCCAAATAATGGCTACACTGCGTCCTGCTGCACGGCTGAAAGCAACGGCAAACTACAGCCGTATGCTATTCCCGAGGATATGCACCTCTCTATGCATAATTACATGTGATGATGGCCTCCTCCCTTGTAAAATTTCAATCCGGAGGTTAACTAGTCCCCCGTTCGGATCTCCGGGTGGGGACTACTCGAGAGGGGGTTAACATCACAGAAGTGACAAAGAGGAAATCTGACATTCTACGGATCGGAGCGTGGAATGTTAGAAGTCTGCTAGGAAGTGGAAGGTTAGAAAACGTAGAAAGGGAAAGGGATGGGTTGAGGTTGGATTTGGTTGGGATTAGTGAAATGCGCTCGGAGGAAGAACAGGACTTTTGGTCAGGAGACTATAGGGTCATTAGCACTAAATCAAACAATGGCCAAGCAGGGGTTGGCCGCATATTGAGTAGGAAACTTGGACAGCGGGTGGAATATTATGAGCAATATAGTGAACGGATTATTGTAGCAAAAATCAATACTAAACCTACCTGCACCACAGTGGTACAAGTCTATATGCCTACCAGTCAAGCTGATGATGAGGATGTTGAAAAGGTCTACGAAGAAATAGACGAAATTCTGAGGTATATCAAGGGTGATGAAAATGTTATAGTAATGGGAGATTGGAATGCTGTGGTAGGAAAAGGGAGAGAAGGGAAGATAGTAGGAGATTTCGGATTAGGTGAAAGGAATGATCGAGGAAGCAGGCTGGTAGAATTCTGCACCGAGCATGAATTGTTCATAGCTAACACATTATTCAATAACCACAATAGAAGAATATACACATGGATGAGACCAGGAAATACAGGGCGTTACCAAATCGACTTCATTATGGTCAAGCAGAGGTTTCGAAACCAGATTTTGGATTGTAAAACATATCCTGGTGCTGACATAAACTCTGACCACAATCTGGTTGTAATGAATTGCAGATTAAAGTTGAAGAAACTGAAGAAAAGTCAAAAGCCAAAAAGTGGGCAATGGACAGACTGAAAGAGAAGGATGTAAACGAAAGATTCAAGAAGAGTATAAAGGATGGACTAATGAAAAACCCTAAACAAACTTCAATTGCAGACGAATGGGCACTTTTGAAGAATGAAATAACAAAATCCGCAGAAGAAAACATTGGTAGGAAAGAAAGAATAGGGAGAAAACCGTGGGTCACTCTGGATATACTAGAATTGATGGATGAAAGGCGGAAACACAAGAATGTAAGAGATGAAAAGGGGAAAGCAGAATACAGACGTCTGAGAAATGAGGTTAACAAGAAGTGCAAGGAAGCGAAAGAAGAATGGTTGAAAGAGAAATGTGCAGGTATAGAAAATTGTCTGCAATTAGGAAAAGTAGACACAGCTTATCGAAGGATTAAGAATACTTTTGGGGAAAAGAAGACTAAGTGCTGTAATATTAAGGACACAAATGGAAAGCCTCTAACAGATAGGGAAGAAAAGGTTGAGAGATGGAAAGATTACATCGAGAGTTTGTATAAGGGAATGGAGATTGAGAATCATGTAATGGAAAGGGAGGAGGAAATTGATGAGGAAGCGAAAGGAGATTTAATATTGAGATCAGAATTTGATAGAGCTTTGGAAGACTTAAGCAGGAACAAAGCACCAGGCATAGATGATATACCGATTGAGTTGCTACGCTGCATAGGAGATGAAGGTCTGATCAGGTTATTTCACTTGGTGTGTAGGATTTATGAGACAGGTGAGGTACCCCTGATTTCAAAAAGAATGTAATCATCCCTATACCAAAGAAAGTGGGAGCTGACAGTTGTGAAGATTACCGTACAATCAGCTTGATTACTCATGCTTCAAAGATCCTGTCTAGAATAATTTACAAGAGGATTGAAAGCCAGATAGAAACGGAGTTGGGTGAAGACCAGTTTGGTTTCCGGAGAAATGTAGGAACAAGGGAAGCTGTACTAAGTCTTAGGCTGATTTTGGAAGGTAGAATAAGGAAAGATAAGAGAACGTTCATGGCTTTTGTAGACTTAGAAAAGGCTTTTGATAATGTAGATTGGACTAAATTGTTTGACATTTTGAAATCGATTGGAATAAAGTACAGGGATAGGAGAGTGATATACAATCTGTACAGAATCCAGACAGCAGTCGTTCGAGTTGATGGACATGAGAGAGAAGCTGGTATTCAGAAAGGTGTAAGGCAAGGCTGCAACTTATCACCCATACTTTTCAATCTTTACATTGAACAAGCAATGAAGGGAATTAGAGAAAAATTTAAAGTGGGAGTGAAGATTCAAGGAGAAATAATTTCAACTCTGAGATTTGCTGATGACATCGTCATCTTGGCCAAAAAGCCTGAGGATTTGAATGAGTTTTTGAATGGTATGGACTCCGTCTTACGGAAAGAATTCATGATGAAAATTAATAAATGTAAAACAAAAATACTGGAATGCAGCCGAAATAAATCAGAAACCTCTATGGAGATCAAATTGGCAGGTGAAAAGCTGAAGGAAGTAGGAGACTTCTGTTACTTAGGAAGCAGAATAACCAGTGATGGACGAAGCAAAGAGGATATAAAAAGTAGGTTGGCTCAGGCAAAGAAAGCATTTCTACAAAAAGGGAATCTGCTGACATCGAATATAGATTTAGGTATTAGGAAGTCGTTTTTGAAAGCCTTTGTCTGGTGCGTGGCGCTCTATGGAAGTGAAACTTGGACTTTTGGTGCAGCAGAAAAGAGGAGAATTGAAACATTTGAAATGTGGTGTTACAGGAGAATGATGAAGATCAGATGGGCAGATAGGGTTACAAACAAAGAGGTATTAAGACGAGTGGGAGAGGAGAGATGTTTCTGGCGACTGTTAATGAAGAGAAGAGATAGGTTGGTAGGACACATCCTAAGACACCCAGGAATAGCAAGCTTAGTTATGGAAGGAAGGGTCGAGGACAAAAACTGTAGGGTTAGACCAAGGTTAGAATATGTTAAACAGATTGCCTCGGATGTAGGGTGTCGGAGATATGTAGAGATGAAACGATTAGCTCAGGACAGGGAGGCATGGAGAGCTGCATCAAACCAGTCAAAAGACTGAAGACTCAAACAACAACAGACTAGACGGGATAAAGTCAGGAACCAAACAATTAGGAAGACCTTAGTAGTTCAACCTATACAATATCAGGTTGAACAACGCCAGTTAAGATGGTTCGGACATCTGAACCGAATGGACAGCAATAGAGGGTCAAAACAGGTATGGGAAGCACGTTTGGGAAGTATAGGAAGAAGACCTCGAAAGAGATGGGACGACTCGGTGAGAGAAATACTCCACAAGAGAAACATCACTTGGGAGGAAGCCAAGCTGTCAGCCTTGAACAGGAAGAAATGGAGAGCTCTCTGCCAAACCTTGACACCGGAAGGTACAAGAGGCCAGGATTAAGTAAGTAAGTAAGATTGCAGTGCATGAGGGGGTGTTAGATAAACAACAAACGAGCCTTGAGCACATGACGTTTGAACTTACTTTATCAATAATAATAATTATTATGGACTGTTGTCCTTTTTTATTGTTTTGTGATTTTAAATAGCATTTAGTACAAATAGTATTTTTGTAATAATTATAATAATAATACTATTCATAAATAATTATGCACTGCTGTCCTTTTTTGTTTTTGTTTGTAATTTTTAGAAAATAGTACAAATTTGCAATTTTTATAATTATAATAATAGTATTAATAAATAATAATGGTAAACAAAAACACAACATGGTCTCTTGTCTTTCTTATTTATTTATTTCAAATCATAACAGTGATACTATACATTTTTTAAATAAATTGTTGATGTTAAAGTCCATATTTAGATAAAAGTAATTGCTTTTCATAGCACCAATAACCATAAATGCAGCCATTCTTTCTGTTACACTGGCATCAGAAGCTGTTAATCGTTGCTTGGCAATGCTTAACAAGACTTTGTCGGCGATGCGTCTTAGTGTGGGATCACTGTTTTGATAGGCTATATCATGATTAAGGCATGCATGATCCAAAGCATTAATTCCCATATTCCCTCTCCTCATACGATCTTCAAGACGAGTACCAGGGCCGCAAAAGCTGTAACCAGGTAGGTGAACTTGGAGTGGTAAATATTTAATGATGTTATCAATACTTCCATGGCCTGTACACTTGGGACATGGAGTTTTCAATAGGTGAAAAACACTTTTTTGTTGTTGTTGTTGTTGTTCTTCTTCTTCTTGTTCATGTTGTTGTTGTTGTTGTTTGTCAGCGGCTGCTGACGAGCATGGTAGGTGGTTGTTTCCCGCATGACAACCATGTAATGATGAAACAATGTCTTTACAGTGAGTTTTATGACCGTAATATAATTTCATTAATTGGCATGTGGCACACTGTCGAATGGAGGGTATTTTTGCCATGGTTAATTGCGTGTGATGGGGAAAATGGCTGCATAATTGTAGTTCACTCAATACAGGGTCAGTAGTCCACTCAGCAGGTGCCTTCTCCCAAATTTCTTTCACAGCGTTGGCGGCTACATAAAAAGGAACGATTTAGGTAGTGCTAATAATTCATGTTGAGTAAAGTTGATGATTTTTTTTCCTGCACACAAATAATTTTCCAATAGCCTTGTCGATCGTTGTGGTGTCCATGTTTATAACGCTGATGTTATCACCTCACGTGTACAAGTCTCACTGCTGTCATTGGACGGTAAACTTTCAGTTTTAATTTTGTCCAACATCTCCCAACATGCATTCGTGGTGAGCCAATGATACAATTGCCACGCATGTGCTAAGGCTTTATTCTCAATATTGTCGCAAGGACAAGTATCCATGAGCGTTTGCAGGGATGGAAAGCCCAAATCTAAAATATCAATACATTGACAGTAAGAGGGTAAAAATGGCGGGGCCACTGGCGTTTTTCAGCCCCTTTAATAAATAAGACATTTGCAGAAGACAAATGGGCTTTCATTACTATGTCAAGATATTTATAAGAAATATCACCCTCTTTCCATACTATTTGCAAATGATTTTCAATCCATTGGCTTTGCTTTTCATATTTTTAACAAAGCAATTCAAACGCATAGGGAGGTTTAAACACAAAATGGATGGGGTGTGACACCCAAAAGGTGCTGCAATCGATAAAAGCTACTTCCTTAAATATAAATTTGTTATCCGCAATTTTAAAGCCCTGACAATCCACGATGAGTGTACGTAAGATTTTTTTTTTACTTGTTACCTCGCCCACGACCAATCAACAACCAACCCATCTCATGGTTTAACGCCGCAAGTCAAGGACTTCAGAAAAGGAACAATGAATTGAACAACAGGTAAATATTTTTTACATCAGTACACAGGTTGTATTGATGACATAAAAACACTTACAATTTTGTTACAAAGTTTGTTTTTTTAAATCTGGAACAACATGCAAATGAACAGTTTGCTCATACTGTCCACAGGTATCTTCTATTTTTGTGGGGTCGTTACAATGACAGGGTAATTCAAACTCCACGGAATATTGCCCACATCATAGCGATTCAGTTAAGGACAGGATGGACTCCGTCGCTGATGATCACTAAATGGTCGATCACCCATCTCCCAGTTTCCAATTTCAATGTTGCAAAAATACACTTGACCACATCCCGACGGTTTAAGTAATAAAAGCCAGCCGCTGCCAATTTTCCATAATCCATAAAGGGAATTGTCCAAGTTTCAAATGTTTTCAGTCGATTAAGTTCACATTTAAAATTCCATAGTTTTTCCCTCTTGTCATTATTGTTGTTGTTGCATATTGAGGGACACATGACGTTTGTCAATGATATGTCCTTGTGTGCACACTGTCAGAGCGCAACAGACACTGTGCTTGCACAAACACACATAAATTATGATTTTTTATTTTTTTATTTTTTTCACATCACCACTGGTGGATCACATGTTGGTGACATAATTGGACAAAGGATGATATTTCACTTGTCTGGCATGAATAATCAAACAGTAGGCACTTGTATGGTCTGGTACATTTTCTTGTGTTTCAAAATCTACTCTTAAATCAATGGTGGTGATTTTCATAGATTCTTCTAAATACGAACAATTAAAAACAACCAGTGGTGCCTTTGCTTTAAACTCTTGTGGCGACACCATGGGACAATCCTGTTTATCATAATAAGACGATTGAAATTTAGCAAACATGTCATACAGGGGGCCAAACTTATTTTTTGAAAAATTCAGTTCCAACCCCTCACAGGGGAATCAAACATTATATAAAAATAGTCGTATATTCCTCAAGTGAATGTGATCAAACATGGTGATATATTTGCTTTGTTGGTATTTTCTATTGGTTTGAAACCCAATAATAACATAGAGGGTTCACTCGGTAGAGCGAGCAGATTTCACACTCCAACTATGAGTATCTGTGGTAGGTAGCACAGGGTACTCATGTAGACTCCAACTTCGAAAGGCTATAGGCAAGGCTTTATCTTTTTGTACTAAATTTAACATGCTTAGATTTTTACTATCCGATAGCGTCACGTGGTGCACTTTCCATAGTAATCGAAGCAGTTGAATTTTTGAGTCTATCACTTGGTCAGAGGCTCCCTTTAGTGCAGTATAACAACTACGGTCTCCCACGAGATACAAATTTTTCTTGCATTTAAAATAATACGCTTGTGATCTCCGGCAAAGCCGAGGAGTAATTTTAAGGGTAGAAAGCCTGTAAAGGTGCCATCGGTATGAACTAACCACTCATTGCTACTGTTAGGGCACCATCCTGCCATAGAAAGCGTTTTACCTTTTCCTTACTATATGAGGGATATAATTTTATAAGACTTGTCATACCCACATTTCGACTCATATCTATGACAATATCATTAATAAAATATCGCACTTCAGAAATCAGAAAATCCAAACCATGATTAGCCAACGTAGATGTCGTGGGTGTGCTGCCATCCGCTTGCATCAATACACCGTCAATTTGAAGGACACTTTCATGAGGTAGGGTAAAAATATCTTGATTGTTAATAACAAATTGAATCTCATCATTGTTATTTAGTCCTGATGTTTGAGGTTGATAGGAATGCATATCAATGCGCACGACGCCCTCTTTCACTTGTATCGGGTTTAACACCTGCAACAGCTCCTTGTTCATAATGAAGGTGTAACTTATAGCCAAGGTGTTGTAAGCGTTGCCGGATTACTCGTGTCAACCTTTTCATACACGGCGGGCAACTAACCGACCTCGGAGACGGTGTTGTTGCTTTATAGATAAATGTCATAGCGTCTCTAAAACCAACTTGTAGGTCACCGGCGTGTTGGCATCTAGAGCAATCAGTTGTTGCTTTCTATTCACTAACCGTAAGGTAATATTACTAATATCGCTGACACACACAGGATGATACAGAATCACTGAAAGGTTTTCACGAATAATATAGCCACATGGGGAGATGACAATAAAATCATAGAGGGAATGGCTTTGTTCTTGATTCGTAAACACGTCTCTAATAATATTACAAGTCACAGAGATGTGATGGTCCTCGATGAATTTCAGTGGATAATCTGAATCATGGGGTTGGTGAGCTGCCAACACGCGTGGTTTAAATCCTAGTAAAGGGCCAATAGAATGAAGTCGTGTTTCAAAGTCAAAGTTAAACGTAGAGAAAATACGACAGCTATGAGTAATCGTATTGGCTGTAAGTTCAAATTTGTGTGTTCCATCCGCAAATGGCTTGACACCAAATTGTTTTATCATCGCCACACTAATGGGCTCATGCACATCGTCTATGGTATAACCTCCAGGGGGTAGCCTCAATATATAATCATCATAATAAAACTTATCATTAATATCCAGTTGTATATTGTAAATTCTGTTGTAACTTTCCAAAGAAATTATTCCCAGCACATAGGATTGTTTCGGGTGCAATTCAATGGGAGGAAAGAAATCAAGGGACACTTCAGGTCCGTGGCTGTGCACGGTAAAGGTCTTGGCGTTGACATTCATAATGATGAGACTGCTGGCTTAACGCGACCTCTTATATAAATATGTAAACACAAAGGTCTGCCAAAGGTTTGTTTACGATACACATGATAAAATATCGTCACCCGGTTTCCCAAATAACGCATCAACTCGATCGGGGGTGGTAAATTTCCATAACTGTCAAAGTACCATACCGTGGAACCTTGTTTCACATATGCTACAAAATGGGTTCCTGGGCCTGCATCATCATCTAAATTGATCATGGTTCTTTCTTCTTTCCACGGTGCTTTGGGTAATTCATTTCGCATAAATACACCTCGAAAATGACAAATTTTTAATTGTTGGGCATAGCTTTCCACTTGTTGATGGCTCATGGTATGACGAGGTAGTTGCTTTAGACGCTTATCGAGGATGGACATTTTTTTCTTTGACGATAGGCCAATATCTTGTTGATAAAAGACTGGCTGTAAAGGATTACCGTTTTTAGCTCCCATAGCAATGGCCTCTAACGTTTTATTGTGTCGCTCACTCTCTTTGAGTTGCTGCTTGCCTTGCTCGACGGCTTTAATGGTTTTCGCCACGGCAGTGGCACCACCCAAAAGCGAGCCCAAAGCTGCCAAACCCGCAAATAAAGCCGGCATAAAATCCCCACGCTTAGCAACAGGAATGACTCGCCTACGTTTCTTCTTTCTTTCTTTCTTTCTTTCTTTTTTATCGATGCATTATGGCGGGATTTCGGGTCTGTAGACAATCGCACCGCCTGTAATACTTTTTCGATAGCCACACTTTTTGTATTTTTTTAAGTTTTAACACAGGGTGTGAGGCAGCCCAACTCGGTTTCCGGCCTGGCTTTTTTTCTTTTTGATTTTTTTTTCATGTTCACTGCATATCATTTTTTCACCATGGTCCTCCTTGATTAACCGTTTTCCCAGCCTCCTTTTCCTCTAACGTAAGCATGAGATGAAAGGATAATTCATCCCCGGCATTTACCGTTTGATGATTGTGGACCAACAGTGTATCACAGTTTATTTCTATTTGTAAATGTTTCTCATTAGGCATCGCATGTTTAATATGAATCACACCATCATAGTGCAATCGATAATGTCTTAAACCGGAAGCAAGCACATAAGTAAGGTGGTGGTGGTCATTTACCAGTGGTGGTGGGGAATGGTTTCTGTCATTGTCCAGTTTTTGATTTGACAGATACACTAAAAATACAGATGGGACAAATTTATAAAGCCATTTCATTTGGTAGGCAACGTAACGTTTCGAGCAAGACGTCATCTTCGTCTCGAGGCTCTTGCACGTCAATAATACGACGATGATTGGCTGAATAGCCCTCAGCGGTTAGTATACACTTTGCACTTTGCTATCGACATAGGTTTTTGTAGCCACCTCTCGAGACTGTTTTGGAAAGGAAGCGCCCGTGGCCATGCTCACACGAGCTCGCCCAAACAAATCCATAGCTAACTAACCTGTCCTACTCACCGCTTGCCTATATATAAGCCTCATACACACATGAATAAAACTCAGTCGTCGTCACTATGGAATTAATGAAACAACCCCATGCTTTGCCCGTCTCTGATTTGGTTTCAGAGCTGTCGCTGGTCGTGTGTGAACCTAAACGGCATGGCACCCTATTTCAATCTACCGTTCGATGTATCATGGTGGGGCTTTCAGGATGTGAAAAGACCAATGTTTTACACATCATTACCGCGCCTCATGGCCTACGATTTCAAAATGTTTATATTTTTTCCAAATCCTTGTACCAGCCTCTGTACGTGTATCTGGAACAAATTATGTCTTCGTTAAATAAAGAAGCCATGGGCTATTTTACATTCACCTCTCCTCAAAATGTCATTCAACCAGACCGCACTCAACCAGATTACATTATAATTTTTGATGATATTGCCACACAACCTCAGGCCATTATTCAAGAGTATTTTAGTGTGGGATGCCATAAACAAGTGGATTGTTTTTATCTGGCTCAGACCTATTCTAAAATTCACTAACAGTTGATTCGCGACAATGCCAATCTCATCGTTCTCTTTCGCCAAGACTCTAGTAATCTCTATCATAATTTTCAAGATCATGTCAATCCTGATATGTCCTTTACCGCTTTCAAACAATTGTGTGCCTCATGTTGGAACCATCATCCCCATGCCTGATTGGTGATTAATAAAAACAGTGAACGATGTGAGGGACGTTATCACTTGGGTTCTGGTCATTTTATGTATCTTTAAAAAGACCCATGGTTTGACATTTCCTGTTAGTGTGTCTTTACCTTCACCATGGCGAGTGCCTTAGGGTACAAGAAACATGTTCAAATCATGCAGCGTATTATTGAGGCACTAAATACGATTCGACATAAATTTCGTGAATTCCAACGTTTAAAAAACGTGAATCCTTTGCCCATGATAAAACATTATCCATCATCCATCTCATCCCATGAGTATCAAACCAAATGCTTCTGCTGCTGCTGCTACCTCTCAAACCAAACCCTTAACAAGTTCAAAATTTACTCAAACAGATTCAACACGGTGGGTAAAATCCTCCTCCTCCGATGTTAGTGAACAAGAACACGAATAATAATAAGAAGAAGAATAAGAAGAACATACTCAAAGTCAAAGTGAAAGCGAAACCGTATTTAGTCCTGAAAGAAAAAAAAATCCTCACCCTTTCAACAGTTTCTAAAAACAAAACAAAAACAATCCATCATAGCGGCAACACCGTCTTCCTCCAGATCGTCTCCGTTTTCACAAGTCTTGGCCACTCCTTAAAATAAATCTTAACTCAAAAACCTTTTAGTAAAATATTATGGAGCAATAGTGCAACCGTATCTCATCGTTCTATTTATTGGAAACACAGATACAACGTATGGTGTTCGCTATGAGAATGATAGATTTAAAATTGGTGATTCATCGATTAAATTTGCTCGTACTAGTGTTGTCATTAAAAAGATCAACCTTAAATTAACACCGGGAATGTTAAAACGGATAAGTACCGTAGCCGTAGACACCAATAATATCGTGCCCGTACGATTAAGTCAAGGCCGATAGGACAGAAAGTACTGTATATTTGAAGGAAAGATTATCCGAGGTGAATAGTGAAACAACGGGTAAGCAGATCAGAGACGTTCACACTTCTCAAGTAGATGCTAGGACGAGGATAGGGATCCGGGAAAAACCTGCAATTCTTGGAGGAGGCAGAAGAAAGAGTGGAACGTATGACTTACATTAGGAGAAGATCACGCATTCGTGTAGAGCATTAATTTGTGCTAAGTGTATAAATAACGTGTGAAATAATATTTTGGTTTTTAAAGTGTTACAAGTATTGTAAGTGTTTGCAAGTGTATTGTAGTGCTTAATATGTTAGAGAATCCTAAGAAAGGGAATTAACGTAAAAGAAAAATGTGTGTAATTATTGAAATGTACGTGGAAAGTGCCACGGTAGTAATGTTGGAAGATAAGATACAAGATGGTGGACGAACAAGTCCTTCTCCATTGGCGACCACCACCGAGATAAAAATGTAAGTACAAGCCTTATATTTTATTATGTATTTTGGGGTCGCACGTTCTTAGATCGAAATGTCACACATGTATGAGAATTAGAATAATTATATAATTGAACCGATGGTGGGTTTTGTACACCATATTGCATTGGTGTGAATGGCCTCCTAAGTATTCATCGGGCTGCCCTTGGAAGCGTGGTGTAGGGTGTTTGCGTCATTGTCTGTATTTGTGGACTAATGCCTGGATTCATACATATGTGACGCCATTGTTGAAAATTTCCTGTGTTTGATGGCTGAAAAATGCTCAGCGTAATGAATACGGAAGTTTCTTCCGGTTTGTCCCACGTAATTGGCTTTGCAGTTACTGCATCTGAGTTCATAAACGCCCAATTTACTGTAGATTGTTTATTAGTGATATTAATTTTGCTGGAATAAAAAAATGAATTATTGGTTTTGAAGGCAATGTCTAACTTATGTTTCTTTAAGATGCTGGTTACTGTGTAAACACTGTAATCTATATAAGTAAAAGTAGCGAAAGTTTTCTTGATGGTGCTTGTTCTCTGAAATGCATCTATATGAATGGCCCCAAAACACTCTCAAGCTGCCCCTATAAACGCAGTGCAACGAGCTGACGTCACTGTCCACATCTGCAAACTTATGCCCAGATTCATCCACATGTTGGTATGTGGATGACGTCTTCATAATCATTAATAACCAAATCCAAGAAATAGATCAGATATTGGACGCTTTGAACAAAATTGATAATAACATTAAATTCATCGTTGAATCAGAAACAAATAATAAAATCTATTATTTAGATCTAGCCGTGACCAGAAAAGACAACAGGCTACATTACAAAAAATTTACAGAATGATCAATTTCGAGACAAGTGTGTTGTTCCACACGATCGCGGATCGCTTAAGTGATGAAGACCGCCATAGATCGCGGATGAGTCCCCCCTCCGCCAACCGCCGTGACACCTTCACCCACCGTTCCCTTCCCTTCCATCCCCCCCCCCCCCAACCCCCCGCTCCTTCGCCGCCCCTTCTTCCTCCCTCACAGCGTGGGCTATATCTCCTAGTGCCTGCCTTGGGCAAGCGACCGGTGGTGGCATGCAGTTCGCACTGTGCGGAGCTGGACCTCCCATGGCCCGCAACGGCTGTTCACTTGACATCGGTGGGTGGCCATTCGTAGTTTCACGCCTGCAGTTGCTGATCTCCACATTGACTGTCATCTCAGGCGAGCGTTTTTCTTCTTCGGGATCGGGAACAGCTTTGAATTTCACGATTTGTGAATCGGCGCACTCGGCTTCGGATTTGAGTTCAGTGGGTTTTGCTTGATTTGTCTTAAATAACAGGTGGTTGGTTTTAGTTGTAAGTATGTAGTTAGATTGTTTATTAGATATAGTTCATTGTTCCATTAGACTGTGGTGTGTGAGTGTGTCTGGTGGCAGTTGCATTGTTTATTAGATATAGTTCATTGTTTCATTAGACTGTGATGTGTGAGGGTGCATGTGAGTGTGCCTGGTGACAGACTATTTTAGTGGTAGCATTTTGTTGTTGGTGGAACTTAAGTATTTTTTCGTTAGTAGAATTTTGGTATTTAATTGTAAGTAGAAAGTTAGTAATTTTGTTAGTAGAATTGGTCTATTACTTATTCTGAAAGGGAGTAGCAGCCTTTCAGAATAAATCAATTCTTTACTTGTCTTATAGACGGTTAAGATATTGATAATATAAGCCAGCTAATGGCTACACTGCGTTCTGCTGCACGGCTGAAAGAAACGGGAAACTACAGCCGTAATACTCTTCCCGAGGATATGCACCTCTCTATGCATAATTACATGTGATGATGGTCTCCTCCCTTGAAAAATTCCAATCCGGAGGTAAACTAGTCCCCCGTTCGGATCTCCGGGTGGGGACTACTCGAGAGGGGGTTAACATCACAGAAGTGACAAAGAGGAAATCTGACATTCTACGGATCGGAGCGTGGAATGTTAGAAGTCTGCTAGGAAGTGGAAGGTTAGAAAACTTAGAAAGGGAAATGGATAGGTTAAGGTTGGATTTGGTTGGGATTAGTGAAATGCGCTGGCAGGAAGAACAGGACTTTTGGTCAAGAGACTATAGGGTCATTAGCACTAAATCAAACAATGGGCAAGCAGGGGTTGGTCTCATATTGAGTAGTAAACTTGGACAACGGGTGGAATATTATGATAAACATAGTGAACGGATTATTGTAGCAAAAATCAATACAAAACCTACGTGCACCACAGTGGTACAAGTCTATATGCCTACCATTCAAGCTGATGATGAAGATGTTGAAAAGGTCTACGAAGAAATAGATGAAATTTTGAGGTATATCAAGGGTGATGAAAATGTTGTAGTAATGTGATATTGGAATACTGTAGTAGGAAAAGGAAGAGAAAGGAAGATAGTAGGAGATTTCAGATTAGGTGAAAGGAATGATCGAGGAAGCAGGCTGATGGAATTCTGCACCGAGCATGAGTTGGTCATAGCTAACACCTTATTCAATAACCACAATAGAAGAATATACACATGGGTGAAACCAGGAGATACAGGGCGTTACCAAATAGACTTCATTATGGTCAAGCAGAGGTTTCGAAACCAAATTTTGGATTGTAAAACATATCCCGGTGCTGACATAAACTCTGACTACAATCTGGTTGTTATGAAATGCAGATTAAAGTTGAAGAAACTGAAGAAAGGTCAAAAGCCAAAAAGGTGGGCAATAGACAGACTGAAAGAGAAGGATGTAAACGAAAGATTCGAGGAGAGTATAAAGAAAGGACTAATGAACAACCCTAAACAAACTTCAATTGCAGATGAATGGGCACTTTTGAAGAATGAAATAACAAAATCCGGAGAAGAAAACATTGGTAGGAAAGAAAGAATAGGTAGAAAACCGTAGATTACTCAGTATATACTAGAATTGATGGACGAAAGGTGGAAAGACAAGAATGTAAGAGATGAAAAGGGGAAAGCAGAATACAGACGTCTGAGAAATGAGGTTAACAAGAAGTTCAAGGAAGCGAAAGAAGAATGGTTGAAAGAGAAATGTGCAGGTGTAGAAAATAGTCTGAAATTAGGAAAAGTAGACACAGCTTATCGAAGGATTAAGAATACTTTTGGGGAAAAGAATACTAAGTGCTGTAATATTAAGGACACAAATGGAAAGCCTCTAATAGATAGGGAAGAAAAGGTTGAGATATGGAAAGCTTACATAGAGTGTTTGTATAAGGGAAAGGAGATTGAGAATCAAGTAATGGAAAGGGAGGAGGAAATTGATGAGGATAAAAAAGGAGATTTAATATTGAGATCAGAATTTGACAGAGCATTGGAAGACTTAAGCAGGAACAAAGCACCAGGCATAGATGATATACCGATTGAGTTGTTACGCTGAATAAGAGATGAAGGTCTAATCAGGTTATATCACTTGGTGTGTAGGATTTATGAGACAGGTGAGGTACCCTCTGATTTCAAGAAGAATGTTATCATCCCTATACCGAAGAAAGTGGGAGCTGACAGATTTGAAGATTACCGTACAATCAGCTTGATTACTCATGCTTCAAAGATCCTGTCAAGTATAATTTACAAGAGGATGGAAAGCCAGATAGAAACGGAGTCTGGTGAAGACAAGTTTGGTTTTAGGAGAAATGTTGGAACAAGGGAAGCTGTATTAAGTCTCAGGCTGATTTTGGAAGGTAGAATAAGGAAAGATAAGAGAACGTTCATGGCATTTGTAGACTTAGAAAGGGCTTTTGATAACGTTGGTTGGACTAAATTGTTTGACATTTTGAAAACGATTGGAATAAAGTACACGGATAGGAGGGTGATCTACAATCTATACAGAAACAAGACAGCAGTCATTCGAGCTGAAAAACATGAGAGAGAAGCTGGTATTTAGAAAGGTGTAAGGCAAGGTTGCAACTTATCACCCATACTTTTCAATATTTACATTGAGCAAGCAATGAAGGAAATTGGAGAAAAGTTTAATGTGGGAGTGAAGATTCAAGGAGAAATAATTTCAACTCCGAGATTTGCCGATGACATAGTCATCTTGGCCGACAAGCCTGAGGATTTGAATGAGTTTTTATGAATGGTATGGATTCCGTCTTGAGGAAAGAATTCATGATGAAAATTAATAAATGTAAAACAAAAATAATGGAATGCAGCCGAAATAAATCAGAAACCGCTATGGACATCAAATTGGCAGGTGAAAAGCTGAAGGAAGTAGGAGACTTCTGTTACTTAGGAAGCAAAATAACCAGTGATGGACGAAGCAAAGAGGATATAAAAAGTAGGTTACCTCAGGGAAGGAAGGCATTTCTACAGAAAAGGAATCTGTTGACATCGAATATAGATTTAGGTATAAGGAAGTCATTTTTGAAGGCCTTCGTCTGGAGCGTGACACTCTATAGAAGTGAAACGTGGACAATTGGCGCAGCAGAAAAGAGGAGAATTGAAGCATTTGAAATGTGGTGTTACAGGAGAATGATGAAGATCTGATGGGTAGATAGGGTTACAAACGAAGAGGTATTAAGACTAGTGGGAGATGAGAGATGTTTCTGGCGACTGCTAATGAAGAGAAGATATAGGTTGGTAGGACACATACTAAGACACCCAGGAATAGCAAGCTTAGTTATGGAAGGAAGGGTCGAGGGCAAGAACAGTAGAGGCGGACCAAGGTTAGAATATGTTAAACAGATTGCCTCAATAACCACAATAGAAGAATATACACATGGGTGAAACCAGGAGATACAGGGCGTTACCAAATAGACTTCATTATGGTCAAGTAGAGGTTTCGAAACCAGATTTTGGATTGTAAAACATATCCCGGTGCTGACATAAACTCTGACTACAATCTGGTTGTTATGAAATGCAGATTAAAGTTGAAGAAACTGAAGAAGCTATGTAGAGATGAAACGATTAGCTCAGGACAGGGAGACATGGAGAGCTGTATCAAACCAGTCAAAAGACTGAAGACTCAAACAACAACAACAACTGTTAAAGCTGCTATTCTCTAGAACTCCATCTCTACAAGATTTTACGTCCGTGGACCTTGCTAAATATAAATCCATTTTATTAGACACCAACGCTCACAAAAAAAAACTATAAACCCTCTCGGCAAATCAATGCCAATATATCTCAAAAATATAAAACCATCATTGCAAACATGTTTGGTAAGCGAAAGCACCACTCTGCCTCTGCCGTAAGGTTTAAGAAATTAAAACCCTACGTGGATATAACCTATTGGAATAATCCCAATCAGTTAGTACAGCGCTTATACATGCTTCATGCGTCAAAACAAGCTGGTCACACAGGACATGATGCAAAAATCGCCCACATTGAAGAACAACTCCGGGATGCCCAAATTATCTTATAATCCATCCCCCATCAAAGTTGCCATCGGTCATGAATTGCATACACCAGCCCGACGCATTTATGAACGCCGTCGTGTTATTTCCAAAGGAGTGGATGATTTATGGCAGGCAGACCTGGTTGAGATGATACCTTATTCTAACTTTAACGTCGGCGTACGCTATATGTTGACGGTCATTGACCGTCTATTCCAAAATGGTTTTTGTTGAACCAGTAAAAAATAAAACTGCTGTCTTAGTCACAAAGGCTTTCAACATATTATTAAACAATCCAAACGCCAAACCCACTTCTTACAAACCGACCAGGGAAAATAATTTTTCTACAAGGATTTGTCCGGTTTTCTTAAATCTTTAAATATTCACCATTACACCACGTATATCAATCTCAAAGCTAGCGTGGTCGAACGGTTTAACCGAACATTAAAGAGCCAAATGTGGAAACAGTTTACGATACAGGGCGCCTACCGTTGGATGGAGTGGTTACCTCAACTTGTGTCACGATACAACAATACGATTCATTCCACCATTGGCATGAAACCACGTCTCGTCATCAAGAACCTACCCAGACTCAATACACTGTTTAACCCTATAAAAAAGGGTTGACCCTAGGCGACATCGCCTTAAAATTGGAGATTTTGTTCGCATCAGTAGACATAGAACTATCTTCACAAAATCCTACACGCCTCAATGGACAACAGAAAATTTTAAAAATTTGTCAAGTGATGCTAGGTCAACCAGTGACTTATCTTTTACAACATCAACGTGGTCAAGCCATTCAAGGACAATTCTATTATGAAGAACTTCAAAGACATTATATCCCAACGATTATCTCGATGAACGAATAATTAAAGTAAAAGGCTCAAGAAGTTTTGTGAAGTGGTTGGGCTTCCCTCCTACGTTTAATTCATGGGTCAATAAGCACCATTTTTTGTAATAAAAACCCTATTTATATATTTATTTATTTATTTCCCGTGATTTCAAACTTGGCGCTTGCTTTATCCAATCCATCATGGCTGAAAAGGCTTTGACGTAGTCATGATAACAGCGGCTGTCTGCGAACATAAGCTGTTATCTCCCTCGGTCCAGACTAAACGTGCAGATCCAACGTTTCCCACGGCATTCTTTTTCTCGTGATAACAGACTAGCCACTCCGAGCAGTCCACTGCATGCAATCATGAAATGTCTTTCGCTATGCTTCAAGCAAGCCTCGAACGTCAAAAATGGATTTTAGCAACATCACCGCGGGGGGAAAACTATTTTTCCATTTTCCTTTCTTCTTGTCGCTAGTCCATCATCATTGTAAGAAACAGTCGCACCGGTTTCCCTAACCCCTACCAAAAATAAACATTTCAAAAACACCTGTTTTAACTCAAATTCCCATCTTAACCACCCCGCATCCACATTCCCCCCCCCCCCCCCCTCCCCTCAAAACAATCATACACCAATCACCAATGTCACCTCAAACCTGCTTCTCACATTCCCCGTTTCCCCAAATATTAGGAAAATGACAGAAACACATGTTTTGACCCAAAAACACATGGTTTCACCTTTTCAACACCTACATCCCCGTAAAGAGGAAAATAAGACGAAAACAACAATATGTCACACGTCATTATCACTTTTCCGGTTTTCCAAATATTTACAAAAATGACGGAAACTCATGTTTTCACCGAAAAAACATGGTGTCACCTTTTCAACACCTACATCCCCTTAAAGAGCATAACGAGACGAAAAAAACAACAATATGTCACACGTCATTATCACTTTTTCGGTTTTCCAAATATTTACAAAAATGTGGAAAACGCATTTTTACCACAAAGACATGGTTTCACCTTTTCAACACCTACATCCCCGTACAGAGCATAACGAGACAAAAAAACAATATGTCACACATCATTATCACTTTTCCGGTTTTCCAAATATTTACAAAATTGTGAAAAACGCATTTTTACCACAAAAAACATGTCTTCACCTTTTCAACACCTACATTCCCGTAAAGAGCATAACGAGACGAAAGAAAAAAGAATCTACACACGCCCTCCTACCATTACTCCTTCATCACCAAGGCCGCCAGGGGCTCACAACTTCCTAAGTGGAGCAGTTCCTGTCATTCCCCCCTACTAAACGTTACTAAGGATTCTGTATATTTCCGTTATTTGGCACTGGCAGACTCGGTGGAGGTCTATGGGGTGTCGTGAGGGGGGTGACACCCACCCTAGTGCCGCCACTGTATGGACCTACCAATTGGGTTGCAGACATTGCATGTGGTGGGTTATATTCATGTTCTTCATAAAAATGTGGGTTTTCATTACTCCAGAAATAAATCATTCTCGCTTTTTCACTGCGATATATAGCACACTCGTCCAAGAAAAACACTTTCCCCTCGAAGGAATAGTCGTAAAGACATCGAGCATTCGCCCACAAGCCTGATGACGTTTTTGCATGGCATTATCACTCAATTCGTTTACAAACGAAGGTTTAAATGTCTTCAACTTCAAATCCTTCTTCATACGTTTGTGTAATGTCGTGTATGGAACTCTCCATTCCTGTGACCGCTTACGAATGGACTTTTTGGCTAACGTTCGATAGACACTGCAGCCTCCACACGCGTTTCCAGTCGTGTTGAAAGTCGTCCTGAGCGAGGCTTATCTTTTATGCAACCAGTTGCAAAGAGCTTTCTCTCCCACAGTAAAACTGTTGGTATTGGTGGGGGAGGTTTCTGAAACCTTACAGTGAAATCATGCTGAATATCTCTCATTGATTTTCCTGTATGCGGTCATTCGTGAACCCACGTGCTCATTACGATCCGTTCCTCCATGGTGTAAATGGACTCATCCGCCATGATTTAGATGTACTGTATATCAACACCTACAACAATAAGAAACAACCATTCATTAACAGCAGTGTAATACATAGGGGATAATGGGACTTTGTGAATACCCTGATAGAGAATGTAGTTTGAAAGGCGTCTCCGGAGCCAACACATTATTATTTACTCCGCCATTACCGGTTCCAAATACGGAGCCTCATCCCACAGGCCATGAGGAAAGAGGAGGGGGGAGGGGGGGCAGTAACAACTCGTTAAAAAAAACCTGGGTCCATTTGTCTCCGGTTGGTAGCACCCTGTGGGGGGCCCTTGCCTAGGGTTACAGGTGAAAATTGTTCAACGGCCTTGAAAGCGGAAGAAGAAGAAATTCCCAACAGTGGACAGGGTGGATGAGCCACAAAACCCAGACGCATTTGTTTCCGAATCGGGCGGCGTTCTGGTCAGTGTCTGTGAGGGGTGGCTGATTGAAATGCTCTAGGACTTAAAATATTAGTTATAAGCATGACTTGCTTAGCCCAGTCTGATGATTGGACAGTTGACGCGTTACGGAATACCAATTCGAGAAAAAATGTACTCAGATGGCAGCTCGGAAGCAGACCATTGGGTTCTGGAGAATCTGCACTGCAACGCGAAGGGAAGTCGGGGTCCCCTGGAAACCACAAACTCAGGACGAAACAACGAAACTGGTTAGGCACGCTGAATGTGAATTCTCTCCGTAAGGTTGGAAAACTGAAAGAAATTACAAAAAAGATGCAGAAACGGGATATAAAGATTGCTGCCATTCAAGAAACAAGGTACGGAGATGAGGCTCATCTAGAAAGTAGAATGTTCAGGATCTACAAAGGGAAACCATCGATCAGAGTTATTAAGACCAAATTCCCATTACTAGGGACGTCTTTCATAGCACATCAGAGTTTATTAGACTCGGTGATAGGCTTTCACAGTCCATCGGAATGACTCTCCTTTCTACACCTAGGGTGCGGGAACAAAACCTAAACTCTGATAAATGTTCATGCTCCAATCAACGAAGACAATCAGAAAAATCCAAGATAAGTAAAACAGATTTGCGAATAACTGGAGGATCATATGTCAAAGATCCCTGAACGGAACGTCAAATTGCTGATGGGCGACTTCAATGCTCAGGTAGGGAAAGAGATAACGTTCAGAAAGATAGTAGGAGAATATCCAGCACACTAACGAACAAACTAGAATAGCGAAAGGCTCATTGTACTTTGTCGAGCATTTGAACTCCAACTAATGTCAATGAATTCCAAACACTTGCCAAGAAAACAGAAGACATGGAAATCACCAAATCCAGTCTTAGTGGAGTATCAGACAGACCACGTGGCAATCTTCAGACAAGCAAAGAAATAAATAATGAATGTTAAGGTAGCAAGAAGAGCAGCAATAGACTCGGACCATTATCTGACCAAAATAAAATTAAAATGTCTCCCCTCCAGGTAAAGGGTGAAGAAGGGGGGCGTGGTAGCTCAGTGGTCAAGCTGTCTGCCTCTCACCAAGGCGGACCGGGTTCAATTCCCGGTCAATGCATGTGAGATTTTCGAAGTGAAATGCCATGCCCTGTGGTTCGGATTCCACGTAAAAAGGAGGTCCCGTGGCTCATGATCGCGCGATTAACGGTCACGTTAAACTACAAGCTTCCTTTTTAAAGGGTGAAGACACAAAAGCTCTAAAGATATGACGTTCAAAAACTTAAGTCTACTGAGGATGTAAAGAAAAGATAACGATATGAACTGAGGAATCTAAAGTCAGAAAATTGGCAAGAAATTCGAGACAAGATCAAAGCTGCAGCAGGGAGAACGATCCCCCAAGCGAAACAAAGGAGGCATGGATGGTGGAATGAGGAGTGTGACGAGGCCCTCAGACATAGGTCAGACGCATGGATGAGATAGAGCTCAACAAAATAAGAAGAAGACTTACTATCCTTCAGAGTTCAGAGGAAATTAACAGCCCAGACATTCCGAAGGATCAAGAGACAATACGAAAGAAACCAGCTGAAGGAAACCCAAGAAGATTTTCAAAGAAAAAATACACACGAAATTTCTATCACAGTTTCAAGTCACGTTTGAAAGGGTATCAAGCACCAGGAATGTGCTTCAAGCATGAAGAGGGAAAGCTAGGGCTGAATAACAAGGACAAGTGTGAAATACTCGCCAGGTACTTCGAGAAACTACTGAACTGTGGCGATCTGCAGGAAAGACTGCAATTGGACTACCAAAAATGTCTTCACCCAACTCAATGCCACCTGACGAAGAAGATGTGAGACAGATCATCCAAGGGCTTAAAGACAACAAAGCGGCAAGTGAGGACGGCATCGTAGCGGAACTCCTAAAAATGGGAAGTGTAGAAATCGTGGAATCTCTAACATTGTTACTTGAGAAAATCTGGATGAAGGAGACGATCCCTGAAGACTGGAAAATGGCTTTTATACATCCACTGCACAAGAAAGGTGAAAAGATGGATGTCAGCAATTACAGAGGAATTTCTTTACTTTCGGTCCCTTACAAAGTATTCTCTAAAGCTTTGCAGACAAGAGTAGAAGGGATACTGGGGCAAGAGCTGGGAGAATATCAAGCTGGCTTCAGAAAAGGCAGATCAGGTGCTGAGCAAATCTTTAACCTACAGAACATCATAAAATACAGGATGCTGGGGCCGAAGGGATAAGTAGCAGTTTTCGTAGTCTTCAGAAAAGCAAACGATTCCATTGACCTTAACCGGGGTCATAGAAGAGTTCGGAGAGGATATGAAGTCAAGGAATTTAATCAGACAGACCATCAGCTATACCCGTTCCGATGGAAGATCTCAGAACCTTTTGAGATCAAAACTGCACTAAGACAAGGAGACGGGCTCTCCCCAATCCTGTTCAACTGCTTTTTAAAAAACGTCATTAGAGAATGGAAGAAAGGAATATCGGGCAAAGAGGTCTTCAGGATTGGGAAAGGAAAGGAGGGTATAGGAATAGATTGCTTGGCATTTGCCGACGATATAATGATAGTCGCTAATGATATCACAACAGCAAAGAAAAGGGTTGAGGAACTCCAAATAATCGCAAAGAGGACAGGACTACAAATATCGTTTGAGAAGACTGAGTTTATCAGCAACATCAACGTCACTTGTAGCTGAGAGAGGGCAAGATTAAGAGAGTTAAAAGCTTTAAGTGCTTGGGCGAAAGAATACAGGAGAATGGGTCAGGAAAAGAAGCTATCAAAGACCGGATAAGAAAAATGGAAATGGCTTAACAATTGACGAAGGACACTTACAACAAGAAAGTGTTATCCTACGGGGCTAAACCCGAATGTCCGCATGCAGCAGAAACCTTGGACAGGATAAATGTGAGCTTCAGAGAAAAACGGGCCTTAAGGAGAGAGAAGACTAAGACCAAACAAAGAATTGTGCCAGAAAACTGAAAGTGTGGTTGAACTGTTCTATGGACACCTCCTGACAATGGATGGCAACAGACTGACGAAAAGAATTTTCGAATTTTTCAGGAAGAGAAAGACCAAGCTGAAATGGTTTCGAGAAGTGAGATCGCACATAGGGAGACATTAAGGAGTAGAGAGGTTTCCAGGAGACGGGGGACAAAGAAGAAGAACAGAAGAGGGAAGTGGGAGAAAGGATGAGAAGATACTGGCTGAGACTGAGTCCATACAAGACCAAGAAAAAAAAATTGTTAATAATAATAATATATTGGAATTGGCCTCCGTGGCTTAGGCGGTAGCACGCCGGCCTCTCACCGCTGGGTCCATGGTTCAATTCCCGGTAACTCCATGTGAGATTTGTGCTGGACAAAGCGCAGGCAGACAGGTTTTTCTACGGGTACTCCGGTTTTCCCTGTCACAATTTAATTCCAGCAACACTCTCCACTATCATTTCATTGCATCTGTCATTCATTTAGTCATTGCCCCAGGGGAGTGCGACAGGCTTCGGCAGCCGGCACAGTTCCTATCCTCGCCGCTAGATGGAGGCTTCATTCATTCCATTCCCTGACCCAACCGGTCGACTGGAAGCAGGCTGTGGACTGTGCACTGACCACGCGTCACCCCAATATCCGCAGGCCAAATGGCTGGGCAGCAGTCATTTGGAAGGCCTAGGCCCTTCATGGGCTGTAGTGCCAGGGGTTTTAATTATTATTATTATTATTATTATTATTATTATTATATTGGAATGAATGGCACTCGGGAACGGGCTTTGCGATATCGTGCTCATGTAGCCCTGGTGTGTGTTGAATCTGTCCGATAACATATGTCATTGTAATGGCTATACTATTCTTTGTGTCTGGGTCTAGAATTCGAGTAGGAGGCGGCCGTGGCCTTAATTTTAGGAACCATCCCAGCACTCGTCTGGAGTAGAAATGTGGTAGCCATGGAAAACCACTTCTAGGATGGCTAGGGTGGAATCGAACCCACCTCCTCTAAGCTGTCCCGCACGAGGCTGTGTGGACCCCGTCCAGCCCTCAGAGGAGAAATAAATGTGTCGAACCCGGACCTCCACGATAAGCCAAGGACGCTAGGCATTACGCCACGAGGTGGGTCCCATTCATTTAGAAATAGGCCCAGACTCTTACTTTGCTAAACTAAAAAGTTCATTTTGTTGCGTCCAGGGGCGCAGGCGTGCTCGTTAAATCATGCACCACGGCCGTAAGGCAGCTGCAGCAAGTCCGGAGATCGGAGGTTCGTTGGCAGCAGCTATATTGAGTGCGGTTTTTCCCTGGATTTTCTCATACTCTCTCCAGGAAAATGCCGGGATAATACCTTATTTCAAGTCCCGAGGCATCGACCGCATCCCTTTCCCTGATACAGTTACATAGAGTCATCTCTGAAATACAGGTTATCAGACAAGTTCAACACACACCAAACCACACGGGGCTGATGACCAAGATGTCCCAAGCCCCTAAACTGAATTAAAAACAACACAAAAACAACAACAACACCATCTAGTTACGCCACCGTCTGTGGTCTCGTGGTACATAATGAGACTCTGAGTTCGATGTCGCGGCTCTGTCAATACATTTGATTTATTATCATTATCTCTGGGGAAGAAGAAATACATTTTTAAGTCGCACTTCATATAACAATGTGAGTACCCAACACCCGCATCGGTGGTTCTGTTGGCACGTCTAGTTGACCTGTTTCCGATAGACATCAACGACTTTTCATGAATTGTGAAAACCTTCAACTTGAAACTTCAACAAGATGATCTACGATCATATAACCAGTCATTAGGTAGCTTGTTTCAAATACAGTAAGTTGTAGCACGTTAGTTTTAACCTGGATACCAAATATATTGTTGTTCTCCATTTACCAGCGTATCAGCTTGATACCTATGTTTTATGGTGAACATCAGAGCTGCTACCGGAAACTTCCTATGCAGCTGTGCCAGATAAGCCTTTTATGCCCATAAAATTCTACTAACCTGAGAGAAATGCACATTTCATAATTCAACTGGACGAAAGCAAATACGAGAATTAAAATGACGGTTCAAACAGTAGCCCTTTAGACATATATCATGTCCGAGTCCGCGAAGTTTATAGAACTGTTCGTATTGCGGGCAATGTTGGCGACCCTGCCGGCCCCATGTCTAGCAACGTGTGTCTAGGAGCTGACAGCCGAGCAGCCTTCGGTTGAGTTCGGTTGCAGTCACTCGGGTGATACATTCGGGTGGCCGCTCGTCTTAAGTCTATTTTCGTCTGCCGATGCCGATGCGAAGTCGGGAGCAGCAGCAACAGCAAGCGATGCGCACGCTTTTGAGAAGAAAGGTATTGTTGCACAATCATAAATCGTCGCAACTCTTGCCACTTGAAATAAGACAAAGTTCCACTTCGGGTAGGCCTACTAATTTACCAAGTAGCTACACGCCCTAAACGCACAGCTTAAGTCGCCAAGTGGAAAAAGGACAACATCCTAAGGTTTCAAATTTAAATGTTAATTTAGTACCGTAATTAGTTACTTTATTTTGTTATAAAATTGCACCCAAAGTGCTGAAGTGAAACGTTGCCATATTTCACTGAAGTTTCATGGAAACGGTTACTTTTAGTCAAACGTACGCGACCAATGAATGCGCGACAGGCAAGAAGAGTTGTTATTGCTTCATTTAGGAGATGGCGATATCTTGCTCATTTTAGCCCCGTGCACTTTGATAGGTTCACAGGATTTGTATGCTAATCTGTGTTATTGTGGTATCTGTAGTAGTGTGTATATATTTGAGACTATAATTGGGAAGGATGCGCCCGCGGCTTTCAATCAGGAACCATACTAGCATTTGCCTGAGTAGAATTGGGAAACACAGAAAACCACTTCTAGGTTGGCTTCTCTGGTTCACTGAGTATACCACGTTCAGATCACAGGCGAATGTATTTCAAACTTCCTGAAAATATTCTTTTGTCGTCTCTACGCGGATATGATGGAGCATTACTGTTTTTAGCGTAGCCTTTTTAAACATATAGCTTTCACTAAAAGTCACCGATTTCACGAAATGTTACTTCAAAAACAAATAACGAAATTGTACTGTAAATGTATTCATGAGTACCGGTTCTATCAATGCTCAATGATTGTCCACTTCGTGGTGTAGAGCTACGGTACCAATTTTGGCTGTCCCCGAGAGGCCCGGGATTCCCCGCTGTTCTGAAGGCTTGAACGGGGTACAGTCAGCCTCGTGAGGGAAAACTGACAAGAGATGCGATCGATTCCTATCTGTGCCATCCTGAATGTGGTTTTCCGTAGTTTCCATATTTCTACGCCAGGCGAATGCCGGGATGGTTCCTAACATAAAACCACGGCTGTCTCCTTCTCAATCCTTACCTATGTTACAAATAGACACACTAATACAGCCATCACAATAACACAGGTTATCAGTCAAAATTTCACACACGCGCAATTGTATGGAGCTGAATGACCACGATGTCCAAGGCAAAAACGATGATATACTGTAATTACACGCCTATGATCTCTCTTTGCGCAACAACAAATTTGCAGAAATTTTGTCTTAGTCTCGATAAGGACAGGGTTGTCTTGGAATGGGGCTTTTCACTCTTATTCATGAAGGCTCAAATTGCGTTAATGGAACTGAAGGTGGAGAAGGTGTGTTAAAAATAGGATTTCCCATTTTAATTAAATGTAATTTAAAATCGCTGCGCCGGACAGTAGGGTTACCAACCGTCCGGCTATTCATTCATTTTGGTTATGTCCGGCCCACATTTCTAATTTATGGAAGATGTCCGGCATTTTTCTTTGCGAGATTGCTCATTTAGGTTTGAGGCTGAAGACAGCATGTTATTGTATCATACATCAACTCCTTGTGATCAGGGCGCTACTCCCGATGGTGGAAATATGCAAATAAGTAACCAGAAAGAAAAAGAAACAGTGAAACGAATTAAAACTTAGCAATTTTTCTAGGTTTGTGCCGTGTCTTGTGTGGGGTTTCGCCAAGGACACCAAGCTGGCTCATCAGCGGGCTCTCAGTGTTCCCACCTGGACCCCCAAGGGCCCGCTGATAAGCCAGCTCTGTGTTCCCACCTGGACCCCAAGAGCCCGCTGATGAGCCAGCTCAGTGTTCCCACCTGGACCCCAAGAGCCCGCTGATAAGCCAGCTCAGTGTCCCCACCTGGACCCCAAGGGCCCGCTGATGAGCCAGCTCAGTGTTCCCACCTGGACCCCAAGAGCGCGCTGATAAGCCAGCTCAGTGTTCCCACCTGGACCCCCAAGAGCCCGCTGATGAGCCAGCTCAGTGTTCCCACCTGGACCCCCAAGAGCCCGCTGATAAGCCAGTTCAGTGTTCCCACCTGGACCCCAAGAGCCCGCTGATGAGCCAGCTCAGTGTCCCCACCTGGACCCCCAAGAGCCCGCTGATAAGCCAGCTCAGTGTTCCCACCTGGACCCCCAAGAGCCCGCTGATGAGCCAGCTCAGTGTCCCCACCTGGACCTCCTAGAGCCCGCTGATAAGCCAGCTCAGTGTCCCCACTTGGACCCCCAAGAGCCCGCTGATAAGCCAGCTCAGTGTCCCCACCTGGACCCCCAAGAGCCCGCTGATGAGCCAGCTCAGTGTTCCCACCTGGACCCCCAAGAACCCGCTGATGAGCCAGCTCTATGTCCCCACCTGGACCCCCAAGAGCCCGCTGATAAGCCAGCTCAGTGTCCCCACCTGGACCCCCAAGAGCCCGCTGATGAGCCAGCTCAGTGTTCCCACCTGGACCCCCAAGGGCCCGCTGATGAGCCAGCTCAGTGTCCCCACCTGGACCCCCAAGAGCCCGCTGATGAGCCAGCTCAGTGTCCCCACCTGGACCACCAAGAGCCCGCTGATGAGCCAGCTCAGTGTTCCCACCTGGACCCCCAAGAGCCCGCTGATAAGCCAGCTCAGTGTCCCCACCTGGACCCCCAAGAGCCCGCTGATGAGCCAGCTCAGTGTTCCCACCTGGACCCCAAGAGCCCGCTGATAAGCCAGCTCAGTGTTCCCACCTGGACCCCCAAGAGCCCGCTGATAAGCAAGCTCAGTGTTCCCACCTGGACCCCCAAGAGCCCGCTGATGAGCCAGCTCAGTGTTCCCACCTGGACCCCAAGAGCCCGCTGATAAGCCAGCTCAGTGTTCCCACCTGGACCCCAAGAGCCCGCTGATAAGCCAGCTCAGTGTTCCCGCCTGGACCCCCAAGAGCCCGCTGATGAGCCAGCTCAGTGTTCCCACCTGGACCCCCAAGAGCCCGCTGATAAGCCAGCTCAGTGTTCCCACCTGGACCCCCAAGAGCCCGCTGATGAGCCAGCTCAGTGTCCCCACCTGGACCCCCAAGAGCCCGCTGATGAGCCAGCTCAATGTTCCCACCTGGACCCCCAAGAGCCCGCTGATAAGCCAGCTCAGTGTTCCCACCTGGACCCCCAAGAGCCCGTTGATAAGCCAGCTCAGTGTCCCCACCTGGACCCCAAGAGCCCGCTGATAAGCCAGCTCAGTGTTCCCACCTGGACCCCCAAGAGCCCGCTGATGAGCCAGCTCAGTGTTCCCACCTGGACCCCCAAGAGCCCGCTGATAAGCCAGCTCAGTGTCCCCACCTGGACCCCCAAGAGCCCGCTGATAAGCCAGCTCAGTGTCCCCACCTGGACCCCCAAGAGCCCGCTGATGAGCCAGCTTGGTGTTCCCACCTGGACCCCCAAGAGCCCGCTGATAAGCCAGCTCAGTGTCCCCACCTGGACCCCCAAGAGCCCGCTGATAAGCCAGCTCAGTGTCCCCACCTGGACCCCCAAGAGCCCGCTGATAAGCCAGCTCAGTGTTCCCACCTGGACCCCCAAGAGCCCTCTGATGAGCAAGCTCAGTGTTCCCACCTGGACCCCAAGAGCCCTCTGATGAGCAAGCTCAGTGTTCCCACCTGGACCCCCAAGAGCCCGCTGATAAGCCAGCTCAGTGTCCCCACCTGGACCCCAAGAGCCCGCTGATGAGCCAGCTCAGTGTCCCCACCTGGACCCCCAAGAGCCCGCTGATGAGCCAGCTCAGTGTTCCCACCTGGACCCCAAGAGCCCGCTGATGAGCCAGCTCAGTATTCCCACCTGGACCCCCTAGAGCCAGCTGATAAGCCAGCTCAGTGTTCCCACCTGGACCCCAAGAGCCCGCTGATGAGCCAGCTCAGTGTCCCCACCTGGACCCCCAAGAGCCCGCTGATGAGCCAGCTCAGTGTTCCCACCTGGACCCCCAAGAGCCCGCTGATAAGCCAGCTCAGTGTTCCCACCTGGACCCCCAAGAGCCCGCTGATAAGCCAGCTCAGTGTCCCCACCTGGACCCCCAAGAGCCCGCTGATGAGCCAGCTCAGTGTCCCCCCCTGGCCCCCCAAGAGCTCGCTGATAAGCCAGCTCAGTGTCCCCACCTGGACCCCCAAGAGCCCGCTGATGAGCCAGCTCAGTGTTCCCACCTGGACCCCCAAGAGCCCGCTGATGAGCAAGATCAGTGTCCCCACCTGGACCCCCAAGAGCCCGCTGATAAGCCAGCTCAGTGTTCCCACCTGGACCCCAAGAGCCCGCTGATAAGCCAGCTCAGTGTTCCCACCTGGACCCCCAAGAGCCCGCTGATGAGCCAGCTCAGTGTCCCCACCTGGACCCCAAAGAGCCCGCTGATAAGCCAGCTCAGTGTTCCCACCTGGACCCCCAAGAGCCCGCTGATGAGCCAGCTCTGTGTCCCCACCTGGACCCCCAAGAGCCCGCTGATGAGCCAGCTCAGTGTTCCCACCTGGACCCCCAAGAGCCCGCTGATGAGCCAGCTCTGTGTCCCCACCTGGACCCCCAAGAGCCCGCTGATAAGCCAGCTCAGTGTTCCCACCTGGACCCCCAAGAGCCCGCTGATGAGCCAGCTCTGTGTCCCCACCTGGACCCCCAAGAGCCAGCTGATAAGCCAGCTCAGTGTCCCCACCTGGACCTCCAAGAGCCCGCTGATAAGCCAGCTCAGTGTCCCCACCTGGACCCCCAAGAGCCCGCTGATAAGCCAGCTCAGTGTCCCCACCTGGACCCCCAAGAGCCCGCTGATAAGCCAGCTTGGTGTCCCCACCTGGACCCCCAAGAGCCCGCTGATAAGCCAGCTCAGTGTTCCCACCTGGACCCCCAAGAGCCCGCTGATGAGCCAGCTCAGTGTCCCCACCTGGACCCCCAAGAGCCCGCTGATAAGCCAGCTCAGTGTCCCCACCTGGACCCCCAAGAGCCCGCTGATAAGCCAGCTCAGTGTCCCCACCTGGACCCCCAAGAGCCCGCTGATAAGCCAGCTTGGTGTCCCCACCTGGACCCCCAAGAGCCCGCTGATGAGCCAGCTCAGTGTTCCCACCTGGACCCCCAAGAGCCCGCTGATGAGCCAGCTCAGTGTTCCCACCTGGACCCCAAGAGCCCGCTGATGAGCCAGCTCAGTGTTCCCACCTGGACCCCCAAGAGCTCGCTGATAAGCCAGCTTGGTGTCCCCACCTGGACCCCCAAGAGCCCGCTGATGAGCCAGCTCAGTGTCCCCACCTGGACCCCAAGAGCCCGCTGATGAGCCAGCTCAGTGTTCCCACCTGGACCCCCAAGAGCCCGCTGATGAGCCAGCTCAGTGTTCCCACCTGGACCCCCAAGAGCCCGCTGATGAGCCAGCTCAGTGTTCCCACCTGGACCCCAAGAGCCCGCTGATAAGCCAGCTCAGTGTTCCCACCTGGACCCCCAAGAGCCCGCTGATGAGCCAGCTCAGTGTTCCCACCTGGACCCCCAAGAGCCCGCTGATAAGCCAGCTCAGTGTCCCCACCTGGACCCCCAAGAGCCCGCTGATGAGCCAGCTCAGTGTTCCCACCTGGACCCCAAGAGCCCGCTGATAAGCCAGCTCAGTGTTCCCACCTGGACCCCCAAGAGCCCGCTGATAAGCAAGCTCAGTGTTCCCACCTGGACCCCCAAGAGCCCGCTGATGAGCCAGCTCAGTGTTCCCACCTGGACCCCAAGAGCCCGCTGATAAGCCAGCTCAGTGTTCCCACCTGGACCCCAAGAGCACGCTGATAAGCCAGCTCAGTGTTCCCGCCTGGACCCCCAAGAGCCCGCTGATGAGCCAGCTCAGTGTTCCCACCTGGACCCCCAAGAGCCCGCTGATAAGCCAGCTCAGTGTTCCCACCTGGACCCCCAAGAGCCCGCTGATGAGCCAGCTCAGTGTCCCCACCTGGACCCCCAAGAGCCCGCTGATGAGCCAGCTCAGTGTTCCCACCTGGACCCCCAAGAGCCCGCTGATAAGCCAGCTCAGTGTTCCCACCTGGACCCCCAAGAGCCCGCTGATAAGCCAGCTCAGTGTCCCCACCTGGACCCCAAGAGCCCGCTGATAAGCCAGCTCAGTGTTCCCACCTGGACCCCCAGGAGCCCGCTGATTAGCCAGCTCAGTGTTCCCACCTGGACCCCCAAGAGCCCGCTGATAAGCCAGCTCAGTGTCCCCACCTGGACCCCCAAGAGCCCGCTGATAAGCCAGCTCAGTGTCCCCACCTGGACCCCCAAGAGCCCGCTGATGAGCCAGCTTGGTGTTCCCACCTGGACCCCCAAGAGCCCGCTGATAAGCCAGCTCAGTGTCCCCACCTGGACCCCCAAGAGCCCGCTGATAAGCCAGCTCAGTGTCCCCACCTGGACCCCCAAGAGCCCGCTGATAAGCCAGCTCAGTGTTCCCACCTGGACCCCCAAGAGCCCTCTGATGAGCAAGCTCAGTGTTCCCACCTGGACCCCAAGAGCCCTCTGATGAGCAAGCTCAGTGTTCCCACCTGGACCCCCAAGAGCCCGCTGATAAGCCAGCTCAGTGTCCCCACCTGGACCCCAAGAGCCCGCTGATGAGCCAGCTCAGTGTCCCCACCTGGACCCCCAAGAGCCCGCTGATGAGCCAGCTCAGTGTTCCCACCTGGACCCCAAGAGCCCGCTGATGAGCCAGCTCAGTGTTCCCACCTGGACCCCCAAGAGCCAGCTGATAAGCCAGCTCAGTGTTCCCACCTGGACCCCAAGAGCCCGCTGATGAGCCAGCTCAGTGTCCCCACCTGGACCCCCAAGAGCCCGCTGATGAGCCAGCTCAGTGTTCCCACCTGGACCCCCAAGAGCCCGCTGATAAGCCAGCTCAGTGTTCCCACCTGGACCCCCAAGAGCCCGCTGATAAGCCAGCTCAGTGTCCCCACCTGGACCCCCAAGAGCCCGCTGATGAGCCAGCTCAGTGTCCCCACCTGGCCCCCCAAGAGCTCGCTGATAAGCCAGCTCAGTGTCCCCACCTGGACCCCCAAGAGCCCGCTGATGAGCCAGCTCAGTGTTCCCACCTGGACCCCCAAGAGCCCGTTGATGAGCAAGATCAGTGTCCCCACCTGGACCCCCAAGAGCCCGCTGATAAGCCAGCTCAGTGTTCCCACCTGGACCCCAAGAGCCCGCTGATAAGCCAGCTCAGTGTTCCCACCTGGACCCCCAAGAGCCCGCTGATAAGCCAGCTCAGTGTCCCCACCTGGACCCCCAAGAGCCCGCTGATAAGCCAGCTCAGTGTTCCCACCTGGACCCCCAAGAGCCCGCTGATGAGCCAGCTCTGTGTCCCCACCTGGACCCCCAAGAGCCCGCTGATGAGCCAGCTCAGTGTTCCCACCTGGACCCCCAAGAGCCCGCTGATGAACCAGCTCTGTGTCCCCACCTGGACCCCCAAGAGCCCGCTGATAAGCCAGCTCAGTGTCCCCACCTGGACCCCCAAGAGCCCGCTGATGAACCAGCTCTGTGTCCCCACCTGGACCCCCAAGAGCCCGCTGATAAGCCAGCTCAGTGTCCCCACCTGGACCTCCAAGAGCCCGCTGATAAGCCAGCTCAGTGTCCCCACCTGGACCCCCAAGAGCCCGCTGATAAGCCAGCTCAGTTTCCCCACCTGGACCCCCAAGAGCCCGCTTATAAGCCAGCTTGGTGTCCCCACCTGGACCCCCAAGAGCCCGCTGATAAGCCAGCTCAGTGTTCCCACCTGGACCCCCAAGAGCCCGCTGATGAGCCAGCTCAGTGTCCCCACCTGGACCCCCAAGAGCCCGCTGATAAGCCAGCTCAGTGTCCCCACCTGGACCCCCAAGAGCCCGCTGATAAGCCAGCTCAGTGTCCCCCACCTGGACCCCCAAGAGCCCGCTGATAAGCCAGCTTGGTGTCCCCACCTGGACCCCCAAGAGCCCGCTGATGAGCCAGCTCAGTGTTCCCACCTGGACCCCCAAGAGCCCGCTGATGAGCCAGCTCAGTGTTCCCACCTGGACCCCAAGAGCCCGCTGATGAGCCAGCTCAGTGTTCCCACCTGGACCCCCAAGAGCTCGCTGATAAGCCAGCTTGGTGTCCCCACCTGGACCCCCAAGAGCCCGCTGATGAGCCAGCTCAGTGTCCCCACCTGGACCCCAAGAGCCCGCTGATGAGCCAGCTCAGTGTTCCCACCTGGACCCCCAAGAGCCCGCTGATGAGCCAGCTCAGTGTTCCCACCTGGACCCCCAAGAGCCCGCTGATGAGCCAGCTCAGTGTTCCCACCTGGACCCCAAGAGCCCGCTGATAAGCCAGCTCAGTGTTCCCACCTGGACCCCCAAGAGCCCGCTGATGAGCCAGCTCAGTGTCCCCACCTGGACCCCCAAGAGCCCGCTGATGAGCCAGCTCAGTGTTCCCACCTGGACCCCAAGAGCCAGCTGATAAGCCAGCTCAGTGTTCCCACCTGGACCCCCAAGAGCCCGCTGATGAGCCAGCTCAGTGTCCCCACCTGGACCCCCAAGAGCCCGCTGATGAGCCAGCTCAGTGTCCCCACCTGGACCCCCAAGAGCCCGCTGATAAGCCAGCTCAGTGTTCCCACCTGGACCCCCAAGAGCCCGCTGATGAGCCAGCTCAGTGTTCCCACCTGGACCCCAAGAGCCCGCTGATGAGCCAGCTCAGTGTCCCCACCTGGACCCCCAAGAGCCCGCTGATAAGCCAGCTCAGTGTCCCCACCTGGATCCCCAAGAGCCCGCTGATGAGCCAGCTCAGTGTTCCCACCTGGACCCCCAAGAGCCCGCTGATAAGCCAGCTCAGTGTTCCCACCTGGACCCCCAAGAGCCCGCTGATGAGCCAGCTCAGTGTCCCCACCTGGACCCCCAAGAGCCCGCTGATGAGCCAGCTCAGTGTCCCCACCTGGACCCCCAAGAGCCCGCTGATGAGCCAGCTCAGTGTTCCCACCTGGACCCCCAAGAGCCCGCTGATGAGCCAGCTCAGTGTCCCCACCTGGACCACAAGAGCCCGCTGATAAGCCAGCTCAGTGTTCCCACCTGGACCCCCAAGAGCCCGCTGATAAGCCAGCTCAGTGTCCCCACCTGGACCCCCAAGAGCCCGCTGATGATCCAGCTCAGTGTTCCCACCTGGACCCCCAAGAGCCCGTTGATGAGCCAGCTCAGTGTTCCCACCTGGACCCCCAAGAGCCCGCTGATGAGCCAGCTCAGTGTTCCCACCTGGACCCCAAGAGCCCGCTGATGAGCCAGCTCAGTGTTCCCACCTGGACCCCCAAGAGCCCGCTGATAAGCCAGCTCAGTGTCCCCACCTGGACCCCCAAGAGCCCTCTGATAAGCCAGCTCAGTGTTCCCACCTGGACCCCCAAGAGCCCTCTGATAAGCCAGCTCAGTGTCCCCACCTGGACCCCAAGAGCCCGCTGATAAGCCAGCTCAGTGTTCCCACCTGGACCCCCAAGAGCCCGCTGATAAGCCAGCTCAGTGTCCCCACCTGGACCCCAAGAGCCCGCTGATAAGCCAGCTCAGTGTCCCCACCTGGACCCCCAAGAGCCCGCTGATAAGCCAGCTTGGTGTTCCCACCTGGACCCCCAAGAGCCCGCTGATGAGCCAGCTTGGTGTTCCCACCTGGATCCCCAAGAGCCCGCTGATGAGCCAGCTCAGTGTTCCCACCTGGACCCCCAAGAGCCCGCCGATGAGCCAGCACAGTGTTCCCACCTGGACCCCCAAGAGCCCGCTGATGAGCCAGCTCAGTGTTCCCACCTGGACCCCCAAGAGCCCGCTGATAAGCCAGCTCAGTGTTCCCACCTGGATCCCAAGAGCCCGCTGATAAGCCAGCTCAGTGTTCCCACCTGGACCCCCAAGAGCCCGCTGATAAGCCAGCTCAGTGTTCCCACCTGGACCCCCAAGAGCCCGCTGATGAGCCAGCTCAGTGTCCCCACCTGGACCCCCAAGAGCCCGCTGATGAGCCAGCTCAGTGTTCCCACCTGGTCCCCCAAGAGCCCGCTGATGAGCCAGCTCAGTGTCCCCACCTGGACCCCCAAGAGCCCGCTGATGAGCCAGCTCAGTGTTCCCACCTGGACCCCCAAGAGCCCGCTGATAAGCCAGCTCAGTGTTCCCACCTGGACCCCAAGAGCCCGCTGATGAGCCAGCTCAGTGTTCCCACCTGGACCCCCAAGAGCCCGCTGATAAGCCAGCTCAGTGTTCCCACCTGGACCCCAAGAGCCCGCTGATGAGCCAGCTCAGTGTCCCCACCTGGACCCCCAAGAGCCCGCTGATAAGCCAGCTCAGTGTTCCCACCTGGACCCCCAAGAGCCCGCTGATAAGCCAGCTCAGTGTCCCCACCTGGACCCCCAAGAGCCCGCTGATAAGCCAGCTCAGTGTCCCCACCTGGACCCCCAAGAGCCCGCTGATAAGCCAGCTCAGTGTTCCCACCTGGACCCCCAAGAGCCCGCTGATAAGCCAGCTCAGTGTTCCCACCTGGACCCCCAAGAACCCGCTGATAAGCCAGCTCAGTGTCCCGACCTGGACCCCCAAGAGCCCGCAGATAAGCCAGCTCAGTGTCCCCACCTGGACCCCCAAGAGCCCGCTGATAAGCCAGCTCAGTGTCCCCACCTGGACCCTCAAGAGCCCGCTGATGAGCCAGCTCAGGGTTCCCACCTGGACCCCCAAGAGCCCGCTGATAAGCCAGCTCAGTGTTCCCACCTGGACCCCCAAGAGCCCGCTGATGAGCCAGCTCAGTGTCCCCACCTGGACCCTCAAGAGCCCGCTGATAAGCCAGCTCAGTGTTCCCACCTGGACCCCCAAGAGCCCGCTGATGAGCCAGCTCAGTGTCCCCACCTGGACCCCCAAGAGCACGCTGATAAGCCAGCTCAGTGTCCCCACCTGGACCCCAAGAGCCCGCTGATAAGCCAGCTCAGTGTTCCCACCTGGACCCCCCAGAGCCCGCTGATGAGCCAGCTCAGTGTTCCCATCTGGACCCCCAAGAGCCCGCTGATAAGCCAGCTCAGTGTTCCCACCTGGACCCCCAAGAGCCCGCTGATAAGCCAGCTCAGTGTCCCCACCTGGACCCCCAAGAGCCCGCTGATAAGCCAGCTCAGTGTCCCCACCTGGACCCCCAAGAGCCCGCTGATGAGCCAGCTCAGTGTTCCCACCTGGACCCCCAAGAGCCCGCTGATAAGCCAGCTCAGTGTTCCCACCTGGACCCCCAAGAGCCCGCTGATGAGCCAGCTCAGTGTTCCCACCTGGACCCCCAAGAGCCCGCTGATAAGCCAGCTCAGTGTCCCCACCTGGACCCCCAAGAGCCCGCTGACGAGCCAGCTCAGTGTTCCCACCTGGACCCCCAAGAGCCCGCTGATAAGCCAGCTCAGTGTCCCCACGTGGACCCCCAAGAGCCCGCTGATAAGCCAGCTCAGTGTTCCCACCTGGACCCCCAAGAGCCCGCTGATAAGCCAGCTCAGTGTTCCCACCTGGACCCCCAAGAGCCCGCTGATGAGCCAGCTCAGTGTTCCCACCTGGACCCCCAAGAGCCCGCTGATGAGCCAGCTCAGTGTTCCCACCTGGACCCCCAAGAGCCCGCTGATAAGCCAGCTCAGTGTTCCCACCTGGACCCCCAAGAGCCCGCTGATGAGCCAGGTCAGTGTTCCCACCTGGACCCCCAAGAGCCCGCTGATGAGCCAGCTCAGTGTCCCCACCTGGCCCCCCAAGAGCCCGCTGATGAGCCAGCTCAGTGTCCCCACCTGGACCCCAAGAGCCCGCTGATGAGCCAGCTCAGTGTTCCCACCTGGACCCCCAAGAGCCCGCTGATGAGCCAGCTCAGTGTTCCCACCTGGACCCCCAAGAGCCCGCTGATAAGCCAGCTCAGTGTCCCCACCTGGACCCCCAAGAGCCCGCTGATGAGCCAGCTCAGTGTCCCCACCTGGACCCCAAGACCCCGCTGATGAGCCAGCTCAGTGTCCCCACCTGGACCCCCAAGAGCCCGCTGATGAGCAAGCTCAGTGTCCCCACCTGGACCCCCAAGAGCCCGCTGATGAGCCAGCTTGGTGTCCCCACCTGGACCCCAAGAGTGCGCTGATAAGCCAGCTCAGTGTTCCCACCTGGACCCCCAAGAGCCCGCTGATAAGCCAGCTCAGTGTCCCCACCTGGACCCCCAAGAGCCCGCTGATAAGCCAGCTCAGTGTCCCCACCTGGACCCCAAGAGTGCGCTGATAAGCCAGCTTGGTGTCCCCACCTGGACCCCCAAGAGCCCGCTGATGAGCCAGCTCAGTGTCCCCACCTGGACCCCCAAGAGCCCGCTGATAAGCCAGCTCAGTGTTCCCACCTGTACCCCCAAGAGCCCGCTGATAAGCCAGCTCAGTGTTCCCACCTGGACCCCCAAGAGCCCGCTGATAAGCCAGCTCAGTGTCCCCACCTGGACCCCCAAGAGCCCGCTGATAAGCCAGCTCAGTGTCCCCACCTGGACTCCCAAGAGCCCGCTGATGAGCAAGCTTGGTGTTCCCACCTGGACCCCCAAGAGCCCGCTGATAAGCCAGCTCAGTGTTCCCACCTGGACCCCCAAGAGCCCGCTGATGAGCCAGCTCAGTGTTCCCACCTGGACCCCCAAGAGCCCGCTGATGAGCCAGCTCAGTGTTCCCACCTGGACCCCCAAGAGCCCGCTGATAAGCCAGCTCAGTGTCCCCACCTGGACCCCCAAGAGCCCGCTGATGAGCCAGCTCAGTGTTCCCACCTGGACCCCAAGAGCCCGCTGATGAGCCAGCTTGGTGTTCCCACCTGGACCCCCAAGAGCCCGCTGATGAGCCAGCTCAGTGTTCCCACCTGGACCCCCAAGAGCCCGCTGATAAGCCAGCTCAGTGTTCCCACCTGGACCCCCAAGAGCCCTCTGATGAGCAAGCTCAGTGTCCCCACCTGGACCCCCAAGAGCCCGCTGATAAGCCAGCTCAGTGTTCCCACCTGGATCCCCAAGAGCCCGCTGATAAGCCAGCTCAGTGTTCCCACCTGGACCCCCAAGAGCCCGCTGATGAGCCAGCTCAGTGTTCCCACCTGGACCCCCAAGAGCCCGCTGATGAGCCAGCTCAGTGTCCCCACCTGGACCCCCAAGAGCCCGCTGATAAGCCAGCTCAGTGTTCCCACCTGGACCCCCAAGAGCCCGCTGATAAGCCAGCTTGGTGTCCCCACCTGGACCCCCAAGAGCCCGCTGATGAGCCAGCTTGGTGTCCCCACCTGGACCCCCAAGAGCCCGCTGATAAGCCAGCTTGTTGTCCCCACCTGGACCCCCAAGAGCCCGCTGATGAGCCAGCTCAGTGTCCCCACCTGGACCCCAAGAGCCCGCTGATGAGCCAGCTCAGTGTCCCCACCTGGACCCCCAAGAGCCCGCTGATAAGCCAGCTCAGTGTCCCCACCTGGACCCCAAGAGCCTGCTGATGAGCCAGCTTGGTGTCCCCACCTGGACCCCAAGAGCCCGCTGATAAGCCAGCTCAGTGTCCCCACCTGGACCCCCAAGAGCCCGCTGATGAGCCAGCTCAGTGTCCCCACCTGGACCCCAAGAGCCCGCTGATGAGCCAGCTCAGTGTCCCCACCTGGACCCCCAAGAGCCCGCTGATAAGCCAGCTCAGTGTCCCCACCTGGACCCCAAGAGCCCGCTGATGAGCCAGCTTGGTGTCCCCACCTGGACCCCAAGAGCCCGCTGATAAGCCAGCTCAGTGTCCCCACCTGGACCCCCAAGAGCCCGCTGATAAGCCAGCTCAGTGTCCCCACCTGGACCCCAAGAGCCCGCTGATAAGCCAGCTTGGTGTCCCCACCTGGACCCCCAAGAGCCCGCTGATGAGCCAGCTCAGTGTCCCCACCTGGACCCCAAGAGCCCGCTGATGAGCCAGCTCAGTGTCCCCACCTGGACCCCCAAGAGCCCGCTGATGAGCCAGCTCAGTGTCCCCACCTGGATCCCAAGAGCCCGCTGATGAGCCAGCTCAGTGTCCCCACGTGGACCCCCAAGAGCCCGCTGATGAGCCAGCTTGGTGTCCCCACCTGGACCCCCAAGAGCCCGCTGATGAGCCAGCTCAGTGTTCCCACCTGGACCCCCAAGAGCCCGCTGATAAGCCAGCTCAGTGTTCCCACCTGGACCCCCAAGAGCCCGCTGATGAGCCAGCTCAGTGTTCCCACCTGGACCCCCAAGAGCCCGCTGATAAGCCAGCTCAGTGTCCCCACCTGGACCCCCAAGAGCCCGCTGATAAGCCAGCTCAGTGTCCCCACCTGGACCCCCAAGAGCCCGCTGATAAGCCAGCTCAGTGTCCCCACCTGGACCCCCAAGAGCCCGCTGATGAGCCAGCTCAGTGTCCCCACCTGGACCCCCAAGAGCCCGCTGATAAGCCAGCTCAGTGTTCCCACCTGGACCCCCAAGAGCCCGCTGATAAGCCAGCTCAGTGTCCCCACCTGGACCCCCAAGACCCCGCTGATGAGCCAGCTCAGTGTCCCCACCTGGACCCCCAAGAGCCCGCTGATGAGCCAGCTCAGTGTTCCCACCTGGACCCCCAAGAGCCCGCTGATGAGCCAGCTCAGTGTCCCCACCTGGACCCCCAAGGGCCCGCTGATGAGCCAGCTCAGTGTTCCCACCTGGACCCCAAGAGCCCGCTGATAAGCCAGCTCAGTGTTCCCACCTGGACCCCCAAGAGCCTGCTGATGAGCAAGCTTGGTGTTCCCACCTGGACCCCCAAGAGCCCGCTGATAAGCCAGCTCAGTGTTCCCACCTGGACCCCCAAGAGCACGCTGATAAGCCAGCTCAGTGTCCCCACCTGGACCCACAAGAGCACGCTGATAAGCCAGCTCAGTGTCCCCACCTGGACTCCCAAGAGCCCGCTGATAAGCCAGCTCAGTGTCCCCACCTGGACCCCCAAGAGCCCGCTGATGAGCCAGCTCAGTGTCCCCACCTGGACCCCCAAGAGCCCGCTGATAAGCCAGCTCAGTGTTCCCACCTGGACCCCCAAGAGCCCGCTGATGAGCCAGCTCAGTGTCCCCACCTGGACCCCCAAGAGCCCGCTGATAAGCCAGCTCAATGTTCCCACCTGGACCCCCTAGAGCCCGCTGATGAGCCAGCTCAGTGTCCCCACCTGGACCCCAAGAGCCCGCTGATGAGCCAGCTCAGTGTTCCCACCTGGACCCCCAAGAGCCCGCTGATGAGCCAGCTCAGTGTTCCCACCTGGACCCCCAAGAGCCCGCTGATGAGCCAGCTCAGTGTTCCCACCTGGACCCCCAAGAGCCCGCTGATGAGCAAGCTTGGTGTCCCCACCTGGACCCCCAAGAGCCCGCTGATGAGCCAACTCAGTGTTCCCACCTGGACCCCCAAGAGCCCGCTGATAAGCCAGCTCAGTGTTCCCACCTGGACCCCCAAGAGCCCGCTGATAAGCCAGCTCAGTGTTCCCACCTGGACCCCAAGAGCCCGCTGATGAGCCAGCTCAGTGTTCCCACCTGGACCCCAAGAGCCCGCTGATAAGCCAGCTCAGTGTTCCCACCTGGACCCGCAAGAGACCGCTGATGAGCCAGCTCAGTGTTCCCACCTGGACCCCAAGAGCCCGCTGATGAGCCAGCTCAGTGTTCCCACCTGGACCCCAAGAGCCCGCTGATGAGCCAGCTCAGTGTTCCCACCTGGACCCCCAAGAGCCCGCTGATAAGCCAGCTCAGTGTTCCCACCTGGACCCCAAAAGCCCGCTGATGAGCCAGCTCAGTGTTCCCACCTGGACCCCAAGAGCCCGCTGATGAGCCAGCTCAGTGTTCCCACCTGGACCCCCAAGAGCCCGCTGATAAGCCAGCTCAGTGTTCCCACCAGGACCCCCAAGAGCCCGCTGATGAGCCAGCTCAGTGTTCCCACCTGGACCCCCAAGAGCCCGCTGATGAGCCAGCTCAGTGTTCCCACCTGGACCCCCAAGAGCCCGCTGATGAGCCAGCTCAGTGTTCCCACCTGGACCCCCAAGAGCCCGCTGATAAGCCAGCTCAGTGTTCCCACCTGGACCCCAAGAGCCCGCTGATGAGCCAGCTCAGTGTTCCCACCTGGACCCCAAGAGCCCGCTGATAAGCCAGCTCAGTGTTCCCACCTGGACCCCAAGAGCCCGCTGATGAGCCAGCTCAGTGTTCCCACCTGGACCCCCAAGAGCCCGCTGATAAGCCAGCTCAGTGTTCCCACCTGGACCCCAAGAGCCCGCTGATGAGCCAGCTCAGTGTTCCCACCTGCACCCCAAGAGCCCGCTGATGAGCCAGCTCAGTGTTCCCACCTGGACCGCCAAGGGCCCGCTGATGAGCCAGCTCAGTGTTCCCACCTGGACCCCAAGAGCCCGCTGATAAGCCAGCTCAGTGTCCCCACCTGGACCCCCAAGAGCCCGCTGATGAGCCAGCCCAGTGTTCCCACCTGGACCCCCAAGAGCCCGCTGATGAGCCAGCTCAGTGTCCCCACCTGGACCCCCAAGAGCCCGCTGATGAGCCAGCTCAGTTTCCCCACCTGGACCCCCAAGAGCCCGCTGATGAGCCAGCTCAGTGTCCCCACCTGGACCCCCAAGAGCCCGCTGATGAGCCAGCTCAGTGTTCCCACCTGGACCCCCAAGAGCCCGCTGATGAGCCAGCTCAGTGTTCCCACCTGGACCCCAAGAGCCCGCTGATGAGCCAGCTCAGTGTCCCCACCTGGACCCCCAAGAGCCCGCTGATGAGCCAGCTCAGTGTCCCCACCTTGACCCCCAAGAGCCCGCTGATGAGCCAGCTCAGTGTCCCCACCTGGACCCCCAAGGGCCCGCTGATGAGCCAGCTCAGTGTTCCCACCTGGACCCCAAGAGCCCGCTGATGAGCCAGCTCAGTGTCCCCTCCTGGACCCCCAAGAGCCCGCTGATAAGCCAGCTCAGTGTCCCCACCTGGACCCCCAAGAGCCCGCTGATGAGCCAGCTCAGTGTCCCCTCCTGGACCCCAAGGGCCCGCTGATGAGCCAGCTCAGTGTTCCCACCTGGACCCCCAAGAGCCCGCTGATAAGCCAGCTCAGTGTCCCCACCTGGACCCCCAAGAGCCCGCTGATGAGCCAGCTCAGTGTTCCCACCTGGACCCCCAAGAGCCCGCTGATGAGCCAGCTCAGTGTTCCCACCTGGACCCCCAA
Source organism: Meconema thalassinum (assembly GCA_946902985.2). Taxonomy (NCBI): domain Eukaryota; kingdom Metazoa; phylum Arthropoda; class Insecta; order Orthoptera; family Tettigoniidae; genus Meconema; species Meconema thalassinum. The sequence goes on from CAMPQE020000021.1 coordinate 955,150, forward strand.
GAGCCCGCTGATGGGCCAGCTCAGTGTTCCCACCTGGAGGCCCAAGAGCCCGCTGATAAGCCAGCTCAGTGTCCCCACCTGGACCCCCAAGAGCCCGCTGATGAGCCAGCTCAGTGTTCCCACCTGGACCCCCAAGAGCCCGCTGATGAGCCAGCTCAGTGTCCCCACCTGGACCCCAAGAGCCCGCTGATGAGCCAGCTTGGTGTTCCCACCTGGACCCCCAAGAGCCCGCTGATAAGCCAGCTCAGTGTTCCCACCTGGACCCCCAAGAGCCCGCTGATAAGCCAGCTCAGTGTCCCCACCTGGACCCCCAAGAGCCCGCTGATGAGCCAGCTCAGTGTCCCCACCTGGACCCCAAGAGTCCGCTGATGAGCCAGCTCAGTGTCCCCACCTGGACCCCCAAGAGCCCGCTGATGAGCCAGCTCAGTGTCCCCACCTGGACCCCCAAGAGCCCGCTGATGAGCCAGCACAGTGTTCCCACCTGGACCCCAAGAGCCCGCTGATAAGCCAGCTCAGTGTTCCCACCTGGACCCCCAAGAGCCCGCTGATGAGCCAGCTCAGTGTTCCCACCTGGACCCCAAGAGCCCGCTGATGAGCCAGCTCAGTGTCCCCACCTGGACCCCAAGAGCCCGCTGATGAGCCAGCTCAGTGTTCCCACCTGGACCCCAAGAGCCCGCTGATGAGCCAGCTCAGTGTTCCCACCTGGACCCCAAGAGCCCGCTGATGAGCCAGCTCAGTGTTCCCACCTGGACCCCCAAGAGCCCGCTGATGAGCCAGCTCAGTGTCCCCACCTGGACCCCCAAGAGCCCGCTGATGAGCCAGCTCAGTGTCCCCACCTGGACCCCCAAGAGCCCGCTGATAAGCCAGCTCAGTGTCCCCACCTGGACCCCCAAGAGCCCGCTGATGAGCCAGCTCAGTGTTCCCACCTGGACACCCAAGGACCCGCTGATGAGCCAGCTCAGTGTTCCCACCTGGACCCCCAAGAGCCCGCTGATGAGCCAGCTCAGTGTCCCCACCTGGACCCCCAAGAGCCAGCTCAGTGTTCCCACCTGGACCCTCAAGAGCCCGCTGATGAGCCAGCTCAGTGTTCCCACCTGGACCCCCAAGAGCCCGCTGATAAGCCAGCTCAGTGTTCCCACCTGGACCCCCAAGAGCCCGCTGATAAGCCAGCTCAGTGTCCCCACCTGGACCCCCAAGAGCCCGCTGATGAGCCAGCTCAGTGTTCCCACCTGGACCCCCAAGAGCCAGCTTGGTGTTCCCACCTGGACCCCCAAGAGCCAGCTTGGTGTTCCCACCTGGACTCCCAAGAGCCCGCTGATGAGCCAGCTTGGTGTCCCCACCTGGACCCCCAAGAGCCCGCTGATGAGCCAGCTCAATGTCCCCACCTGGACCCCCAAGAGCCCGCTGATGAGCCAGCTCAGTGTCCCCACCTGGACCCCCAAGAGCCCGCTGATGAGCCAGCTCAGTGTCCCCACCTGGACCCCCAAGGGCCCGCTGATGAGCCAGCTCAGTGTTCCCACCTGGACCCCAAGAGCCCGCTGATGAGCCAGCTCAGTGTCCCCACCTGGACCCCCAAGAGCCCGCTGATAAGCCAGCTCAGTGTCCCCACCTGGACCCCCAAGAGCCCGCTGATGAGCCAGCTCAGTGTCCCCACCTGGACCCCAAGGGCCCGCTGATGAGCCAGTTCAGTGTTCCCACCTGGACCCCCAAGAGCCCGCTGATAAGCCAGCTCAGTGTCCCCACCTGGACCCCCAAGAGCCCGCTGATGAGCCAGCTCAGTGTTCCCACCTGGACCCCCAAGAGCCCGCTGATGAGCCAGCTCAGTGTTCCCACCTGGACCCCCAAGAGCCCGCTGATGAGCCAGCTCAGTGTTCCCACCTGGACCCCCAAGAGCCCGCTGTTAAGCCAGCTCAGTGTCCCCAGCTGGACCCCAAGAGCCCGCTGATGAGCCAGCTCAGTGTTCCCACCTGGACCCCCAAGAGCCCGCTGATGAGCCAGCTCAGTGTCCCCACCTGGACCCCAAGAGCCCGCTGATGAGCCAGCTTGGTGTTCCCACCTGGACCCCCAAGAGCCCGCTGATAAGCCAGCTCTGTGTTCCCACCTGGACCCCCAAGAGCCCGCTGATAAGCCAGCTCAGTGTCCCCACCTGGACCCCCAAGAGCCCGCTGATGAGCCAGCACAGTGTCCCCACCTGGACCCCAAGAGCCCGCTGATGAGCCAGCTCAGTATCCCCACCTGGACCCCCAAGAGCCCGCTGATGAGCCAGCTCAGTGTCCCCACCTGGACCCCCAAGAGCCCGCTGATGAGCCAGCACAGTGTTCCCACCTGGACCCCAAGAGCCCGCTGATGAGCCAGCTCAGTGTCCCCACCTGGACCCCAAGAGCCCGCTGATGAGCCAGCTCAGTGTTCCCACCTGGACCCCAAGAGCCCGCTGAAGAGCCAGCTCAGTGTCCCCACCTGGACCCCAAGAGCCCGCTGATGAGCCAGCTCAGTGTTCCCACCTGGACCCCAAGAGCCCGCTGATGAGCCAGCTCAGTGTTCCCACCTGGACCCCAAGAGCCCGCTGATGAGCCAGCTCAGTGTTCCCACCTGGACCCCCAAGAGCCCGCTGATAAGCCAGCTCAGTGTTCCCACCTGGACCCCAAGAGCCCGCTGATGAGCCAGCTCAATGTTCCCACCTGGACCCCAAGAGCCCGCTGATAAGCCAGCTCAGTGTTCCCACCTGGACCCCAAGAGCCCGCTGATGAGCCAGCTCAGTGTTCCCACCTGGACCCCCAAGAGCCCGCTGATAAGCCAGCTCAGTGTTCCCACCTGGAACCCAAGAGCCCGCTGATGAGCCAGCTCAGTGTTCCCACCTGGACCCCAAGAGCCCGCTGATGAGCCAGCTCAGTGTTCCCACCTGGACCCCCAAGGGCCCGCTGATGAGCCAGCTCAGTGTTCCCACCTGGACCCCAAGAGCCCGCTGATAAGCCAGCTCAGTGTCCCCACCTGGACCCCCAAGAGCCCGCTGATGAGCCAGCCCAGTGTTCCCACCTGGACCCCCAAGAGCCCGCTGATGAGCCAGCTCAGTGTCCCCACCTGGACCCCCAAGAGCCCGCTGATGAGCCAGCTCAGTGTCCCCACCTGGACCCCCAAGAGCCCGCTGATGAGCCAGCTCAGTGTCCCCACCTGGACCCCCAAGAGCCCGCTGATGAGCCAGCTCAGTGTTCCCACCTGGACCCCCAAGAGCCCGCTGATGAGCCAGCTCAGTGTTCCCACCTGGACCCCAAGAGCCCGCTGATAAGCCAGCTCAGTGTTCCCACCTGGACCCCCAAGAGCCCCCTGATGAGCCAGCTCAGTGTCCCCACCTGGACCCCAAGAGCCCGCTGATGAGCCAGCTCAGTGTCCCCACCTGGACCCCCAAGAGCCCGCTGATGAGCCAGCTCAGTGTCCCCACCTGGACCCCCAAGAGCCCGCTGATGAGCCAGCTCAGTGTCCCCACCTGGACCCCCAAGGGCCCGCTGATGAGCCAGCTCAGTGTTCCCACCTGGACCCCAAGAGCCCGCTGATGAGCCAGCTCAGTGTCCCCACCTGGACCCCCAAGAGCCCGCTGATAAGCCAGCTCAGTGTCCCCACCTGGACCCCCAAGAGCCCGCTGATGAGCCAGCTCAGTGTCCCCACCTGGACCCCAAGGGCCCGCTGATGAGCCAGCTCAGTGTTCCCACCTGGACCCCCAAGAGCCCGCTGATAAGCCAGCTCAGTGTCCCCACCTGGACCCCCAAGAGCCCGCTGATGAGCCAGCTCAGTGTTCCCACCTGGACCCCCAAGAGCCCGCTGATGAGCCAGCTCAGTGTTCCCACCTGGACCCCCTAGAGCCCGCTGATGAGCCAGCTCAGTGTTCCCACCTGGACCCCCAAGAGCCCGCTGATAAGCCAGCTCAGTGTCCCCACCTGGACCCCAAGAGCCCGCTGATGAGCCAGCTCAGTGTTCCCACCTGGACCCCCAAGAGCCCGCTGATGAGCCAGCTCAGTGTCCCCACCTGGACCCCAAGAGCCCGCTGATGAGCCAGCTTGGTGTTCCCACCTGGACCCCCAAGAGCCCGCTGATAAGCCAGCTCAGTGTTCCCACCTGGACCCCCAAGAGCCCGCTGATAAGCCAGCTCAGTGTCCCCACCTGGACCCCCAAGAGCCCGCTGATGAGCCAGCTCAGTGTCCCCACCTGGACCCCAAGAGCCCGCTGATGAGCCAGCTCAGTGTCCCCACCTGGACCCCCAAGAGCCCGCTGATGAGCCAGCTCAGTGTCCCCACCTGGACCCCCAAGGACCCGCTGATGAGCCAGCACAGTGTTCCCACCTGGACCCCAAGAGCCCGCTGATAAGCCAGCTCAGTGTTCCCACCTGGACCCCCAAGAGCCCGCTGATGAGCCAGCTCAGTGTTCCCACCTGGACCCCAAGAGCCCGCTGATGAGCCAGCTCAGTGTCCCCACCTGGACCCCAAGAGCCCGCTGATGAGCCAGCTCAGTGTTCCCACCTGGACCCCAAGAGCCCGCTGATGAGCCAGCTCAGTGTTCCCACCTGGACCCCAAGAGCCCGCTGATGAGCCAGCTCAGTGTTCCCACCTGGACCCCCAAGAGCCCGCTGATGAACCAGCTCAGTGTCCCCACCTGGACCCCCAAGTGCCCGCAGATGAGCCAGCTCAGTGTCCCCACCTGACCCCCAAGAGCCCGCTGATAAGCCAGCTCAGTGTCCCCACCTGGACCCCCAAGAGCCCGCTGATGAGCCAGCTCAGTGTTCCCACCTGGACACCCAAGGGCCCGCTGATGAGCCAGCTCAGTGTTCCCACCTGGACCCCCAAGAGCCCGCTGATGAGCCAGCTCAGTGTCCCCACCTGGACCCCCAAGAGCCAGCTCAGTGTTCCCACCTGGACCCTCAAGAGCCCGCTGATGAGCCAGCTCAGTGTTCCCACCTGGACCCCCAAGAGCCCGCTGATAAGCCAGCTCAGTGTTCCCACCTGGACCCCCAAGAGCCCGCTGATAAGCCAGCTCAGTGTCCTCACCTGGACCCCCAAGAGCCCGCTGATGAGCCAGCTCAGTGTTCCCACCTGGACCCCCAAGAGCCAGCTTGGTGTTCCCACCTGGACCCCCAAGAGCCAGCTTGGTGTTCCCACCTGGACCCCCTAGAGCCCGCTGATGAGCCAGCTTGGTGTCCCCACCTGGACCCCCAAGAGCCCGCTAATGAGCCAGCTCAGTGTCCCCACCTGGACCCCCAAGAGCCCGCTGATGAGCCAGCTCAGTGTCCCCACCTGGACCCCCAAGAGCCCGCTGATGAGCCAGCTCAGTGTCCCCACCTGGACCCCCAAGGGCCCGCTGATGAGCCAGCTCAGTGTTCCCACCTGGACCCCAAGAGCCCGCTGATGAGCCAGCTCAGTGTCCCCACCTGGACCCCCAAGAGCCCGCTGATCAGCCAGCTCAGTGTCCCCACCTGGACCCCCAAGAGCCCGCTGATGAGCCAGCTCAGTGTCCCCACCTGGACCCCAAGGGCCGCTGATGAGCCAGCTCAGTGTTCCCACCTTGACCCCCAAGAGCCCGCTGATAAGCCAGCTCAGTGTCCCCACCTGGACCCCCAAGAGCCCGCTGATGAGCCAGCTCAGTGTTCCCACCTGGACCCCCAAGAGCCCGCTGATGAGCCAGCTCAGTGTTCCCACCTGGACCCCCAAGAGCCCGCTGATGAGCCAGCACAGTGTTCCCACCTGGACCCCCAAGAGCCCGCTGATAAGCCAGCTCAGTGTCCCCACCTGGACCCCAAGAGCCCGCTGATGAGCCAGCTCAGTGTTCCCACCTGGACCCCCAAGAGCCCGCTGATGAGCCAGCTCAGTGTCCCCACCTGGACCCCAAGAGCCCGCTGATGAGCCAGCTTGGTGTTCCCACCTGGACCCCCAAGAGCCCGCTGATAAGCCAGCTCAGTGTTCCCACCTGGACCCCCAAGAGCCCGCTGATAAGCCAGCTCAGTGTCCCCACCTGGACCCCCAAGAGCCCGCTGATGAGCCAGCTCAGTGTCCCCACCTGGACCCCAAGAGCCCGCTGATGAGCCAGCTCAGTGTCCCCACCTGGACCCCCAAGAGCCCGCTGATGAGCCAGCTCAGTGTCCCCACCTGGACCCCCAAGAGCCCGCTGATGAGCCAGCACAGTGTTCCCACCTGGACCCCAAGAGCCCGCTGATGAGCCAGCTCAGTGTTCCCACCTGGACACCCAAGGGCCCGCTGATGAGCCAGCTCAGTGTTCCCACCTGGACCCTCAAGAGCCCGCTGATGAGCCAGCTCAGTGTCCCCACCTGGACCCCCAAGAGCCAGCTCAGTGTTCCCACCTGGACCCTCAAGAGCCCGCTGATGAGCCAGCTCAGTGTTCCCACCTGGACCCCCAAGAGCCCGCTGATAAGCCAGCTCAGTGTTCCCACCTGGACCCCCAAGAGCCCGCTGATAAGCCAGCTCAGTGTCCCCACCTGGACCCCCAAGAGCCCGCTGATGAGCCAGCTCAGTGTTCCCACCTGGACCCCCAAGAGCCAGCTTGGTGTTCCCACCTGGACCCCCAAGAGCCAGCTTGGTGTTCCCACCTGGACCCCCAAGAGCCCGCTGATGAGCCAGCTTGGTGTTCCCACCTGGACCCCCAAGAGCCCGCTGATGAGCCAGCTCAGTGTCCCCACCTGGACCCCCAAGAGCCCTCTGATGAGCCAGCTCAGTGTTCCCACCTGGACCCCCAAGAGCCCGCTGATAAGCCAGCTTGGTGTTCCCACCTGGACCCCCAAGAGCCCGCTGATGAGCAAGCTTGGTGTTCCCACCTGGACCCCCAAGAGCCCGCTGATGAGCCAGCTTGGTGTTCCCACCTGGACCCCCAAGAGCCCGCTGATAAGCCAGCTCAGTGTCCCCACCTGGACCCCAAGGGCCCGCTGATGAGCCAGCTTGGTGTTCCCACCTTGACCCCAAGAGCCCGCTGATAAGCCAGCTTGGTGTTCCCACCTGGACCCCCAAGAGCCCGCTGATGAGCCAGCTCAGTGTTCCCACCTGGACCCCCAAGAGCCCGCTGATGAGCCAGCTCAGTGTCCCCACCTGGACCCCCAAGAGCCCGCTGATAAGCCAGCTTGGTGTTCCCACCTGGACCCCCAGGAGCCCGCTGATGAGCCAGCTCAGTGTTCCCACCTGGACCCCGAAGAGCCCGCTGATGAGCCAGCTCAGTGTCCCCACCTGGACCCCCAAGAGCCCGCTGATGCGCCAGCTCAGTGTTCCCACCTGGACCCCAAGAGCCCGCTGATGAGCCAGCTCAGTGTTCCCACCTGGACCCCAAGAGCCCGCTGATAAGCCAGCTTGGTGTCCCCACCTGGACCCCCAAGAGCCCGCTGATGAGCCAGCCCAGTGTCCCCACATGGAACCCAAGAGCCCGCTGATGAGCCAGCTCAGTGTTCCCACCTGGACCCCAAGAGCCCGCTGATGAGCCAGCTCAGTGTCCCCACCTGGAACCCAAGAGCCCGCTGATGAGCCAGCTCAGTGTCCCCACCTGGACCCCCAAGAGCCCGCTGATAAGCCAGCTCAGTGTCCCCACCTGGACCCCAAGAGCCCGCTGATGAGCCAGCTCAGTGTTCCCACCTGGACCCCCAAGAGCCCGCTGATGAGCCAGCTCAGTGTCCCCACCTGGACCCCAAGAGCCCGCTGATGAGCCAGCTTGGTGTTCCCACCTGGACCCCCAAGAGCCCGCTGATAAGCCAGCTCAGTGTTCCCACCTGGACCCCCAAGAGCCCGCTGATAAGCCAGCTCAGTGTCCCCACCTGGACCCCCAAGAGCCCGCTGATGAGCCAGCTCAGTGTCCCCACCTGGACCCCAAGAGCCCGCTGATGAGCCAGCTCAGTGTCCCCACCTGGACCCCCAAGAGCCCGCTGATGAGCCAGCTCAGTGTCCCCACCTGGACCCCCAAGAGCCCGCTGATGAGCCAGCACAGTGTTCCCACCTGGACCCCAAGAGCCCGCTGATGAGCCAGCTCAGTGTTCCCACCTGGACACCCAAGGGCCCGCTGATGAGCCAGCTCAGTGTTCCCACCTGGACCCTCAAGAGCCCGCTGATGAGCCAGCTCAGTGTCCCCACCTGGACCCCCAAGAGCCAGCTCAGTGTTCCCACCTGGACCCTCAAGAGCCCGCTGATGAGCCAGCTCAGTGTTCCCACCTGGACCCCCAAGAGCCCGCTGATAAGCCAGCTCAGTGTTCCCACCTGGACCCCCAAGAGCCCGCTGATAAGCCAGCTCAGTGTCCCCACCTGGACCCCCAAGAGCCCGCTGATGAGCCAGCTCAGTGTTCCCACCTGGACCCCCAAGAGCCAGCTTGGTGTTCCCACCTGGACCCCCAAGAGCCAGCTTGGTGTTCCCACCTGGACCCCCAAGAGCCCGCTGATGAGCCAGCTTGGTGTTCCCACCTGGACCCCCAAGAGCCCGCTGATGAGCCAGCTCAGTGTCCCCACCTGGACCCCCAAGAGCCCTCTGATGAGCCAGCTCAGTGTTCCCACCTGGACCCCCAAGAGCCCGCTGATAAGCCAGCTTGGTGTTCCCACCTGGACCCCCAAGAGCCCGCTGATGAGCAAGCTTGGTGTTCCCACCTGGACCCCCAAGAGCCCGCTGATGAGCCAGCTTGGTGTTCCCACCTGGACCCCCAAGAGCCCGCTGATAAGCCAGCTCAGTGTCCCCACCTGGACCCCAAGGGCCCGCTGATGAGCCAGCTCAGTGTCCCCACCTGGACCCCAAGAGCCCGCTGATGAGCAAGCTTGGTGTTCCCACCTTGACCCCAAGAGCCCGCTGATAAGCCAGCTTGGTGTTCCCACCTGGACCCCCAAGAGCCCGCTGATGAGCCAGCTCAGTGTTCCCACCTGGACCCCCAAGAGCCCGCTGATGAGCCAGCTCAGTGTCCCCACCTGGACCCCCAAGAGCCCGCTGATAAGCCAGCTTGGTGTTCCCACCTGGACCCCGAAGAGCCCGCTGATGAGCCAGCTCAGTGTTCCCACCTGGACCCCCAAGAGCCCGCTGATGAGCCAGCTCAGTGTCCCCACCTGGACCCCCAAGAGCCCGCTGATGCGCCAGCTCAGTGTTCCCACCTGGACCCCAAGAGCCCGCTGATGAGCCAGCTCAGTGTTCCCACCTGGACCCCAAGAGCCCGCTGATAAGCCAGCTTGGTGTCCCCACCTGGACCCCCAAGAGCCCGCTGATGAGCCAGCTCAGTGTCCCCACCTGGAACCCAAGAGCCCGCTGATGAGCCAGCTCAGTGTTCCCACCTGGACCCCAAGAGCCCGCTGATGAGCCAGCTCAGTGTCCCCACCTGGAACCCAAGAGCCCGCTGATGAGCCAGCTCAGTGTCCCCACCTGGACCCCCAAGAGCCCGCTGATAAGCCAGCTCAGTGTCCCCACCTGGACCCCCAAGAGCCCGCTGATGAGCCAGCTCAGTGTTCCCACCTGGACCCCCAAGAGCCCGCTGATAAGCCAGCTCAGTGTTCCCACCTGGACCCCCAAGAGCCCGCTGATAAGCCAGCTCAGTGTTCCCACCTGGACCCCAAGAGCCCGCTGATAAGCCAGCTCAGTGTCCCCACCTGGACCCCCAAGAGCACGCTGATAAGCCAGCTCAGTGTTCCCACCTGGACCCCCAAGAGCCCGCTGATGAGCCAGCTCAGTGTTCCCACCTGGACCCCAAGAGCCCGCTGATAAGCCAGCTCAGTGTTCCCACCTGGACCCCAAGAGCCCGCTGATGAGCCAGCTCAGTGTCCCCACCTGGACCCCCAAGAGCCCGCTGATAAGCCAGCTCAGTGTTCCCACCTGGACCCCCAAGAGCCCGCTGATGAGCCAGCTCAGTGTTCCCACCTGGACCCCCAAGAGCCCGCTGATAAGCCAGCTCAGTGTTCCCACCTGGACCCCCAAGAGCCCGCTGATAAGCCAGCTCAGTGTTCCCACCTGGACCCCCAAGAGCCCGCTGATGAGCCAGCTCAGTGTCCCCACCTGGACCCCCAAGAGCCCGCTGATAAGCCAGCTCAGTGTTCCCACCTGGACCCCAAGAGCCCGCTGATGAGCCAGCTCTATGTTCCCACCTGGACCCCCAAGAGCCCGCTGATAAGCCAGCTCAGTGTTCCCACCTGGACCCCAAGAGCCCGCTGATGAGCCAGCTCAGTGTCCCCACCTGGACCCCCAAGAGCCCGCTGATGAGCCAGCTCAGTGTTCCCACCTGGACCCCCAAGAGCCCGCTGATGAGCCAGCTCAGTGTCCCCACCTGGACCCCCAAGAGCCCGCTGATAAGCCAGCTCAGTGTCCCCACCTGGACCCCCAAGAGCCCGCTGATAAGCCAGCTCAGTGTTCCCACCTGGACCCCCAAGAGCCCGCTGATGAGCCAGCTCAGTGTTCCCACCTGGACCCCCAAGAGCCCGCTGATGAGCCAGCTCAGTGTTCCCACCTGAACCCCCAAGAGCCCGCTGATGAGCCAGCTCAGTGTTCCCACCTGGACCCCCAAGAGCCCGCTGATAAGCCAGCTCAGTGTCCCCACCTGGACCCCCAAGAGCCCGCTGATGAGCCAGCTCAGTGTTCCCACCTGGACCCCCAAGAGCCCGCTGATGAGCCAGCTCAGTGTCCCCACCTGGACCCCCAAGAGCCCGCTGATAAGCCAGCTCTGTGTTCCCACCTGGACCCCAAGAGCCCGCTGATGAGCCAGCTCAGTGTTCCCACCTGGACCCCCAAGAGCCCGCTGATGAGCCAGCTCAGTGTTCCCACCTGGACCCCCAAGAGCCCGCTGATAAGCCAGCTCAGTGTTCCCACCTGGACCCCCAAGAGCCCGCTGATAAGCCAGCTCAGTGTCCCCACCTGGACCCCCAAGAGCCCGCTGATAAGCCAGCTCAGTGTCCCCACCTGGACCCCCAAGAGCCCGCTGATAAGCCAGCTCAGTGTTCCCACCTGGACCCCAAGAGCCCGCTGATGAGCCAGCTCAGTGTTCCCACCTGGACCCCAAGAGCACGCTGATAAGCCAGCTCAGTGTCCCCACCTGGACCCCCAAGAGCCCGCTGATGAGCCAGCTCAGTGTTCCCACCTGGACCCCCAAGAGCCCGCTGATAAGCCAGCTCAGTGTTCCCACCTGGACCCCCAAGAGCCCGCTGATGAGCCAGCTCAGTGTTCCCACCTGGACCCCAAGAGCCCGCTGATGAGCCAGCTCAGTGTCCCACCTGGATCCCCAAGAGCCCGCTGATGAGCCAGCTCAGTGTTCCCACCTGGACCCCCAAGAGCCCGCTGATGAGCCAGCTCAGTGTCCCCACCTGGACCCCAAGAGCCCGCTGATGAGCCAGCTCAGTGTCCCACCTGGACCCCCAAGAGCCCGCTGATGAGCCAGCTCAGTGTCCCCACCTGGACCCCCAAGAGCCCGCTGATGAGCCAGCTCAGTGTCCCCACCTGGACCCCCAAGAGCCCGCTGATAAGCCAGCTCAGTGTTCCCACCTGGACCCCCAAGAGCCCGCTGATGAGCCAGCTCAGTGTTCCCACCTGGATCCCCAAGAGCCCGCTGATAAGCCAGCTCAGTGTTCCCACCTGGACCCCCAAGAGCCCGCTGATGAGCCAGCTCAGTGTTCCCACTTGGACCCCCAAGAGCCCGCTGATGAGCCAGCTTGGTGTTCCCACCTGGACCCCCAAGAGCCCGCTAATAAGCCAGCTCAGTGTCCCCACCTGGACCCCAAGGGCCCGCTGATGAGCCAGCTCAGTGTTCCCACTTGGACCCCCAAGAGCCCGCTGATGAGCCAGCTCAGTGTCCCCAACTGGACCCCCAAGAGCCCGCTGAAAAGCCAGCTCAGTGTTCCCACCTGGACCCTCAAGAGCCCGCTGATGAGCCAGCTCAGTGTCCCCACCTGGACCCCCAAGAGCCCGCTGATGAGCCAGCTCAGTGTTCCCACCTGGACCCCCAAGAGCCCGCTGATAAGCCAGCTCAGTGTTCCCACCTGGACCCCAAGAGCCCGCTGATAAGCCAGCTCAGTGTCCCCACCTGGACCCCCAAGGGCCCGCTGATGAGCCAGCTCAGTGTCCCCACCTGGACCCCCAAGAGCCCGCTGATAAGCCAGCTCAGTGTTCCCACCTGGACCCCCAAGAGCCCGCTGATAAGCCAGCTCAGTGTTCCCACCTGGACCCCCAAGAGCCCGCTGATGAGCCAGCTCAGTGTTCCCACCTGGACCCCAAGAGCCCGCTGATAAGCCAGCACAGTGTTCCCACCTGTACCCCCAAGAGCCCGCTGATGAGCCAGCTCAGTGTTCCCACCTGGACCCCCAAGAGCCCGCTGATAAGCCAGCTCAGTGTTCCCACCTGGACCCCCAAGAGCCCGCTGATGAGCCAGCTCAGTGTCCCCACCTGGACCCCCAAGAGCCCGCTGATAAGCCAGCTCAGTGTTCCCACCTGGACCCCCAAGAGCCCGCTGATAAGCCAGCTTGGTGTCCCCACCTGGACCCCCAAGAGCCCGCTGATGAGCCAGCTTGGTGTCCCCACCTGGACCCCCAAGAGCCCGCTGATAAGCCAGCTTGGTGTCCCCACCTGGACCCCCAAGAGCCCGCTGATGAGCCAGCTCAGTGTCCCCACCTGGACCCCAAGAGCCCGCTGATGAGCCAGCTCAGTGTCCCCACCTGGACCCCCAAGAGCCCGCTGATAAGCCAGCTCAGTGTCCCCACCTGGACCCCAAGAGCCCGCTGATGAGCCAGCTTGGTGTCCCCACCTGGACCCCAAGAGCCCGCTGATAAGCCAGCTCAGTGTCCCCACCTGGACCCCAAGAGCCCGCTGATAAGCCAGCTCAGTGTCCCCACCTGGACCCCAAGAGCCCGCTGATAAGCCAGCTTGGTGTCCCCACCTGGACCCCCAAGAGCCCGCTGATGAGCCAGCTCAGTGTCCCCACCTGGACCCCAAGAGCCCGCTGATGAGCCAGCTCTGTGTCCCCACCTGGACCCCCAAGAGCCCGCTGATGAGCCAGCTCAGTGTCCCCACCTGGACCCCAAGAGCCCGCTGATGAGCCAGCTCAGTGTCCCCACCTGGACCCCCAAGAGCCCGCTGATGAGCCAGCTTGGTGTCCCCACCTGGACCCCCAAGAGCCCGCTGATAAGCCAGCTTGGTGTCCCCACCTGGACCCCCAAGAGCCCGCTGATGAGCCAGCTCAGTGTCCCCACCTGGACCCCCAAGGGCCCGCTGATGAGCCAGCTCAGTGTTCCCACCTGGACCCCCAAGAGCCCGCTGATAAGCCAGCTCAGTGTTCCCACCTGGACCCCCAAGAGCCCGCTGATGAGCCAGCTCAGTGTTCCCACCTGGACCCCCAAAGGCCCGCTGATAAGCCAGCTCAGTGTCCCCACCTGGACCCCCAAGAGCCCGCTGATAAGCCAGCTCAGTGTCCCCACCTGGACCCCCAAGAGCCCGCTGATAAGCCAGCTCAGTGTCCCCACCTGGACACCCAAGAGCCCGCTGATGAGCCAGCTCAGTGTCCCCACCTGGACCCCCAAGAGCCCGCTGATGAGCCAGCTCAGTGTTCCCACCTGGACCCCCAAGAGCCCGCTGATAAGCCAGCTCAGTGTCCCCACCTGGACCCCCAAGAGCCCGCTGATGAGCCAGCTCAGTGTCCCCACCTGGACCCCCATGAGCCCGCTGATGAGCCAGCTCAGTGTTCCCACCTGGACCCCCAAGAGCCCGCTGATGAGCCAGCTCAGTGTCCCCACCTGGACCCCAAGGGCCCGCTGATGAGCCAGCTCAGTGTTCCCACCTGGACCCCAAGAGCCCGCTGATAAGCCAGCTCAGTGTTCCCACCTGGACCCCCAAGAGCCCGCTGATGAGCAAGCTTGGTGTTCCCACCTGGACCCCCAAGAGCCCGCTGATAAGCCAGCTCAGTGTTCCCACCTGGACCCCCAAGAGCACGCTGATAAGCCAGCTCAGTGTCCCCACCTGGACCCCCAAGAGCACGCTGATAAGCCAGCTCAGTGTCCCCACCTGGACCCCCAAGAGCCCGCTGATAAGCCAGCTCAGTGTCCCCACCTGGACCCCCAAGAGCCCGCTGATGAGCCAGCTCAGTGTCCCCACCTGGACCCCCAAGACCCCGCTGATAAGCCAGCTCAGTGTTCCCACCCGGACCCCCAAGAGCCCGCTGATGAGCCAGCTCAGTGTCCCCACCTGGACCACCAAGAGCCCGCTGATAAGCCAGCTCAATGTTCCCACCTGGACCCCCAAGAGCCCGCTGATGAGCCAGCTCAGTGTCCCCACCTGGACCCCAAGAGCCCGCTGATGAGCCAGCTCAGTGTTCCCACCTGGACCCCCAAGAGCCCGCTGATGAGCCAGCTCAGTGTTCCCACCTGGACCCCCAAGAGCCCGCTGATGAGCCAGCTCAGTGTTCCCACCTGGACCCCCAAGAGCCCGCTGATGAGCAAGCTTGGTGTCCCCACCTGGACCCCCAAGAGCCCGCTGATGAGCCAGCTCAGTGATCCCACCTGGACCCCCAAGAGCCCGCTGATGAGCCAGCTCAGTGTTCCCACCTGGACCCCAAGAGCCCGCTGATGAGCCAGCTCAGTGTTCCCACCTGGACCCCAAGAGCCCGCTGATGAGCCAGCTCAGTGTTCCCACCTGGACCCCCAAGAGCCCGCTGATGAGCCAGCTCAGTGTCCCCACCTGGACCCCAAGAGCCCGCTGATGAGCCAGCTTGGTGTTCCCACCTGGACCCCCAAGAGCCCGCTGATAAGCCAGCTCTGTGTTCCCACCTGGACCCCCAAGAGCCCGCTGATAAGCCAGCTCAGTGTCCCCACCTGGACCCCCAAGAGCCCGCTGATGAGCCAGCACAGTGTCCCCACCTGGACCCCAAGAGCCCGCTGATGAGCCAGCTCAGTATCCCCACCTGGACCCCCAAGAGCCCGCTGATGAGCCAGCTCAGTGTCCCCACCTGGACCCCCAAGAGCCCGCTGATGAGCCAGCACAGTGTTCCCACCTGGACCCCAAGAGCCCGCTGATGAGCCAGCTCAGTGTCCCCACCTGGACCCCAAGAGCCCGCTGATGAGCCAGCTCAGTGTTCCCACCTGGACCCCAAGAGCCCGCTGAAGAGCCAGCTCAGTGTCCCCACCTGGACCCCAAGAGCCCGCTGATGAGCCAGCTCAGTGTTCCCACCTGGACCCCAAGAGCCCGCTGATGAGCCAGCTCAGTGTTCCCACCTGGACCCCAAGAGCCCGCTGATGAGCCAGCTCAGTGTTCCCACCTGGACCCCCAAGAGCCCGCTGATAAGCCAGCTCAGTGTTCCCACCTGGACCCCAAGAGCCCGCTGATGAGCCAGCTCAATGTTCCCACCTGGACCCCAAGAGCCCGCTGATAAGCCAGCTCAGTGTTCCCACCTGGACCCCAAGAGCCCGCTGATGAGCCAGCTCAGTGTTCCCACCTGGACCCCCAAGAGCCCGCTGATAAGCCAGCTCAGTGTTCCCACCTGGAACCCAAGAGCCCGCTGATGAGCCAGCTCAGTGTTCCCACCTGGACCCCAAGAGCCCGCTGATGAGCCAGCTCAGTGTTCCCACCTGGACCCCCAAGGGCCCGCTGATGAGCCAGCTCAGTGTTCCACCTGGACCCCAAGAGCCCGCTGATAAGCCAGCTCAGTGTCCCCACCTGGACCCCCAAGAGCCCGCTGATGAGCCAGCCCAGTGTTCCCACCTGGACCCCCAAGAGCCCGCTGATGAGCCAGCTCAGTGTCCCCACCTGGACCCCCAAGAGCCCGCTGATGAGCCAGCTCAGTGTCCCCACCTGGACCCCCAAGAGCCCGCTGATGAGCCAGCTCAGTGTCCCCACCTGGACCCCCAAGAGCCCGCTGATGAGCCAGCTCAGTGTTCCCACCTGGACCCCCAAGAGCCCGCTGATGAGCCAGCTCAGTGTTCCCACCTGGACCCCAAGAGCCCGCTGATAAGCCAGCTCAGTGTTCCCACCTGGACCCCCAAGAGCCCCCTGATGAGCCAGCTCAGTGTCCCCACCTGGACCCAAGAGCCCGCTGATGAGCCAGCTCAGTGTCCCCACCTGGACCCCCAAGAGCCCGCTGATGAGCCAGCTCAGTGTCCCCACCTGGACCCCCAAGAGCCCGCTGATGAGCCAGCTCAGTGTCCCCACCTGGACCCCCAAGGGCCCGCTGATGAGCCAGCTCAGTGTTCCCACCTGGACCCCAAGAGCCCGCTGATGAGCCAGCTCAGTGTCCCCACCTGGACCCCCAAGAGCCCGCTGATAAGCCAGCTCAGTGTCCCCACCTGGACCCCCAAGAGCCCGCTGATGAGCCAGCTCAGTGTCCCCACCTGGACCCCAAGGGCCCGCTGATGAGCCAGCTCAGTGTTCCCACCTGGACCCCCAAGAGCCCGCTGATAAGCCAGCTCAGTGTCCCCACCTGGACCCCCAAGAGCCCGCTGATGAGCCAGCTCAGTGTTCCCACCTGGACCCCCAAGAGCCCGCTGATGAGCCAGCTCAGTGTTCCCACCTGGACCCCCTAGAGCCCGCTGATGAGCCAGCTCAGTGTTCCCACCTGGACCCCCAAGAGCCCGCTGATAAGCCAGCTCAGTGTCCCCACCTGGACCCCAAGAGCCCGCTGATGAGCCAGCTCAGTGTTCCCACCTGGACCCCCAAGAGCCCGCTGATGAGCCAGCTCAGTGTCCCCACCTGGACCCCAAGAGCCCGCTGATGAGCCAGCTTGGTGTTCCCACCTGGACCCCCAAGAGCCCGCTGATAAGCCAGCTCAGTGTTCCCACCTGGACCCCCAAGAGCCCGCTGATAAGCCAGCTCAGTGTCCCCACCTGGACCCCCAAGAGCCCGCTGATGAGCCAGCTCAGTGTCCCCACCTGGACCCCAAGAGCCCGCTGATGAGCCAGCTCAGTGTCCCCACCTGGACCCCCAAGAGCCCGCTGATGAGCCAGCTCAGTGTCCCCACCTGGACCCCCAAGGACCCGCTGATGAGCCAGCACAGTGTTCCCACCTGGACCCCAAGAGCCCGCTGATAAGCCAGCTCAGTGTTCCCACCTGGACCCCCAAGAGCCCGCTGATGAGCCAGCTCAGTGTTCCCACCTGGACCCCAAGAGCCCGCTGATGAGCCAGCTCAGTGTCCCCACCTGGACCCCAAGAGCCCGCTGATGAGCCAGCTCAGTGTTCCCACCTGGACCCCAAGAGCCCGCTGATGAGCCAGCTCAGTGTTCCCACCTGGACCCCAAGAGCCCGCTGATGAGCCAGCTCAGTGTTCCCACCTGGACCCCCAAGAGCCCGCTGATGAACCAGCTCAGTGTCCCCACCTGGACCCCCAAGTGCCCGCAGATGAGCCAGCTCAGTGTCCCCACCTGACCCCCAAGAGCCCGCTGATAAGCCAGCTCAGTGTCCCCACCTGGACCCCCAAGAGCCCGCTGATGAGCCAGCTCAGTGTTCCCACCTGGACACCCAAGGGCCCGCTGATGAGCCAGCTCAGTGTTCCCACCTGGACCCCCAAGAGCCCGCTGATGAGCCAGCTCAGTGTCCCCACCTGGACCCCCAAGAGCCAGCTCAGTGTTCCCACCTGGACCCTCAAGAGCCGCTGATGAGCCAGCTCAGTGTTCCCACCTGGACCCCCAAGAGCCCGCTGATAAGCCAGCTCAGTGTTCCCACCTGGACCCCCAAGAGCCCGCTGATAAGCCAGCTCAGTGTCCTCACCTGGACCCCCAAGAGCCCGCTGATGAGCCAGCTCAGTGTTCCCACCTGGACCCCCAAGAGCCAGCTTGGTGTTCCCACCTGGACCCCCAAGAGCCAGCTTGGTGTTCCCACCTGGACCCCCTAGAGCCCGCTGATGAGCCAGCTTGGTGTCCCCACCTGGACCCCCAAGAGCCCGCTAATGAGCCAGCTCAGTGTCCCCACCTGGACCCCCAAGAGCCCGCTGATGAGCCAGCTCAGTGTCCCCACCTGGACCCCCAAGAGCCCGCTGATGAGCCAGCTCAGTGTCCCCACCTGGACCCCCAAGGGCCCGCTGATGAGCCAGCTCAGTGTTCCCACCTGGACCCCAAGAGCCCGCTGATGAGCCAGCTCAGTGTCCCCACCTGGACCCCCAAGAGCCCGCTGATCAGCCAGCTCAGTGTCCCCACCTGGACCCCCAAGAGCCCGCTGATGAGCCAGCTCAGTGTCCCCACCTGGACCCCAAGGGCCGCTGATGAGCCAGCTCAGTGTTCCCACCTTGACCCCCAAGAGCCCGCTGATAAGCCAGCTCAGTGTCCCCACCTGGACCCCAAGAGCCCGCTGATGAGCCAGCTCAGTGTTCCCACCTGGACCCCCAAGAGCCCGCTGATGAGCCAGCTCAGTGTTCCCACCTGGACCCCCAAGAGCCCGCTGATGAGCCAGCACAGTGTTCCCACCTGGACCCCCAAGAGCCCGCTGATAAGCCAGCTCAGTGTCCCACCTGGACCCCAAGAGCCCGCTGATGAGCCAGCTCAGTGTTCCCACCTGGACCCCCAAGAGCCCGCTGATGAGCCAGCTCAGTGTCCCCACCTGGACCCCAAGAGCCCGCTGATGAGCCAGCTTGGTGTTCCCACCTGGACCCCCAAGAGCCCGCTGATAAGCCAGCTCAGTGTTCCCACCTGGACCCCCAAGAGCCCGCTGATAAGCCAGCTCAGTGTCCCCACCTGGACCCCCAAGAGCCCGCTGATGAGCCAGCTCAGTGTCCCCACCTGGACCCCAAGAGCCCGCTGATGAGCCAGCTCAGTGTCCCCACCTGGACCCCCAAGAGCCCGCTGATGAGCCAGCTCAGTGTCCCCACCTGGACCCCCAAGAGCCCGCTGATGAGCCAGCACAGTGTTCCCACCTGGACCCCAAGAGCCCGCTGATGAGCCAGCTCAGTGTTCCCACCTGGACACCCAAGGGCCCGCTGATGAGCCAGCTCAGTGTTCCCACCTGGACCCTCAAGAGCCCGCTGATGAGCCAGCTCAGTGTCCCCACCTGGACCCCCAAGAGCCAGCTCAGTGTTCCCACCTGGACCCTCAAGAGCCCGCTGATGAGCCAGCTCAGTGTTCCCACCTGGACCCCCAAGAGCCCGCTGATAAGCCAGCTCAGTGTTCCCACCTGGACCCCCAAGAGCCCGCTGATAAGCCAGCTCAGTGTCCCCACCTGGACCCCCAAGAGCCCGCTGATGAGCCAGCTCAGTGTTCCCACCTGGACCCCCAAGAGCCAGCTTGGTGTTCCCACCTGGACCCCCAAGAGCCAGCTTGGTGTTCCCACCTGGACCCCCAAGAGCCCGCTGATGAGCCAGCTTGGTGTTCCCACCTGGACCCCCAAGAGCCCGCTGATGAGCCAGCTCAGTGTCCCCACCTGGACCCCCAAGAGCCCTCTGATGAGCCAGCTCAGTGTTCCCACCTGGACCCCCAAGAGCCCGCTGATAAGCCAGCTTGGTGTTCCCACCTGGACCCCCAAGAGCCCGCTGATGAGCAAGCTTGGTGTTCCCACCTGGACCCCCAAGAGCCCGCTGATGAGCCAGCTTGGTGTTCCCACCTGGACCCCCAAGAGCCCGCTGATAAGCCAGCTCAGTGTCCCCACCTGGACCCCAAGGGCCCGCTGATGAGCCAGCTTGGTGTTCCCACCTTGACCCCAAGAGCCCGCTGATAAGCCAGCTTGGTGTTCCCACCTGGACCCCCAAGAGCCCGCTGATGAGCCAGCTCAGTGTTCCCACCTGGACCCCCAAGAGCCCGCTGATGAGCCAGCTCAGTGTCCCCACCTGGACCCCCAAGAGCCCGCTGATAAGCCAGCTTGGTGTTCCCACCTGGACCCCCAGGAGCCCGCTGATGAGCCAGCTCAGTGTTCCCACCTGGACCCCGAAGAGCCCGCTGATGAGCCAGCTCAGTGTCCCCACCTGGACCCCCAAGAGCCCGCTGATGCGCCAGCTCAGTGTTCCCACCTGGACCCCAAGAGCCCGCTGATGAGCCAGCTCAGTGTTCCCACCTGGACCCCAAGAGCCCGCTGATAAGCCAGCTTGGTGTCCCCACCTGGACCCCCAAGAGCCCGCTGATGAGCCAGCCCAGTGTCCCCACATGGAACCCAAGAGCCCGCTGATGAGCCAGCTCAGTGTTCCCACCTGGACCCCAAGAGCCCGCTGATGAGCCAGCTCAGTGTCCCCACCTGGAACCCAAGAGCCCGCTGATGAGCCAGCTCAGTGTCCCCACCTGGACCCCCAAGAGCCCGCTGATAAGCCAGCTCAGTGTCCCCACCTGGACCCCAAGAGCCCGCTGATGAGCCAGCTCAGTGTTCCCACCTGGACCCCCAAGAGCCCGCTGATGAGCCAGCTCAGTGTCCCCACCTGGACCCCAAGAGCCCGCTGATGAGCCAGCTTGGTGTTCCCACCTGGACCCCCAAGAGCCCGCTGATAAGCCAGCTCAGTGTTCCCACCTGGACCCCCAAGAGCCCGCTGATAAGCCAGCTCAGTGTCCCCACCTGGACCCCCAAGAGCCCGCTGATGAGCCAGCTCAGTGTCCCCACCTGGACCCCAAGAGCCCGCTGATGAGCCAGCTCAGTGTCCCCACCTGGACCCCCAAGAGCCCGCTGATGAGCCAGCTCAGTGTCCCCACCTGGACCCCCAAGAGCCCGCTGATGAGCCAGCACAGTGTTCCCACCTGGACCCCAAGAGCCCGCTGATGAGCCAGCTCAGTGTTCCCACCTGGACACCCAAGGGCCCGCTGATGAGCCAGCTCAGTGTTCCCACCTGGACCCTCAAGAGCCCGCTGATGAGCCAGCTCAGTGTCCCCACCTGGACCCCCAAGAGCCAGCTCAGTGTTCCCACCTGGACCCTCAAGAGCCCGCTGATGAGCCAGCTCAGTGTTCCCACCTGGACCCCCAAGAGCCCGCTGATAAGCCAGCTCAGTGTTCCCACCTGGACCCCCAAGAGCCCGCTGATAAGCCAGCTCAGTGTCCCCACCTGGACCCCCAAGAGCCGCTGATGAGCCAGCTCAGTGTTCCCACCT